>JAQSUU010000686.1:2765000-3965000 GCA_038087645.1 Saccharum hybrid cultivar R570 | reverse complement strand
ATACCCTTGGTACTTAAGCAATGTACTCGAAGGTCCCTTGGCTAAGATATCCAGCTGATTACCCAACGTTATCCCAATCAAGCGGCGTCGCAACCAGTTGTCAAATACCTCATGTTTTTATCTACCCAAGCATGTGACCTGCTCGGATACAAAGTTTGCAGCAATTGTTTGTGCTCGTCAATGTATGGCATCACATCATCTGCTTGCTGGAGAACAGCGAACTGTGCCTGTCTGAAAGAGACGGGGTCATCTACTATGATAGATTTCTCCCCGATCATTCCTTTGCCACCTAGTCTTCCCTCGTGATGAGATTCTAGAACTTTGACCCTATTGGTGTCCAGATAATATGTGTAGAACTCAATGGGCCTCCTTCGTTGACCATCCTTCAACCATGCCCCCTTCTGGTTTGAATCTGTTACTAACATACCTCCAGAAAACTTTCATCAACCTTTCAAAAGGGAACATGCAGGTACATTAGGCCAAGATCTCTTATTTGGTCAACAAGATGAACGAGCAGATGCACTGAGATATCAAAGTAAGTTGGTGTGAAATGCATCTCAAGCCTGCAGAGAATTTCGGCTATGTCCCGCTACAGCTAGTCCAGCGTGGACACATGAATGACCTTTTGTGAGATCGCGTTGAAGAATGAGCATAGCTTTAAGATTGGGGTGCCGACTTTGGGGGGAGGATACCATGCAGGTCAACAGGGAGCAGCTGAGTCATAATGACATGATAGTCATGGGCCTTCATACAACCATAGTTGAACTTGAGTTCTCTCATGTTCACTAGCCTCTTTGTTTTCGCACTGTAGCCCGTCGAGACTTTGAGTTCATTGAAGAAAGAAATAAGCACACTTTTCTTCCTTCTTCAAGCTCCATGACGCAACCGGAAGTTCAAACAAGCCATCCTCTAGCGCCATGGCATGCAACTCCTTCCTGATTCCCAAGTGTTGCATGTCTAGGCGTGTGGCTAGTGAATCCTTCGATGTCCCCCCGGTGTCCATCAAGGTGTTAAGCATGTTACCGCACACGTTTTTAGTAATGTGCATGGGATCAAGACAATGACGTACACTCAGCACTGGCCAGTAAAGTAGTTTCCAAAAAACTAATTTTTTCTTCCAGACGCTCCAATCAGGCACTGCTACTGCCCTGTCCCCCTTCCCAAGGACAACATCCAGTTTGTTTACTTCTCGAAGTATCGCAAGCCTGTCTTGATATTTTGGAGGTAAGCATTTCTCAATAGTCCCATCAAAATCTTTTCTATTCCTACGGTAAGGGTGATCCTTAGGTAGGAACCTACGGTGTCCCATATAAATAATCTTTGAGTTATTTGGTAGATGTACCGCATTGGTGTCATCCAAGCACTCAACACATCTAGTATAGCCTTTTGTCTTCTCTCCGGACAAAGCGACATCACCCTGGCAGGTCCGTGATTGTAGCGATAAGTATTGCCTTTATCGTGACATATTCCTCTTTGTACTCATCCCAAACATCCTTCACACCCTTTTCAAACATCTCCATTAGTTCATCGATCACTGGTTCTAGAAACACAACGATGTCATTCCCAGGTTGTCTTGGCCCTTGGATCAGCAGTGGCATCTAGATGTACAATCGCTTCATACAGAGCCAAGGTGGAAGGTTGTATATACATAGCGTCACTGGCCAGGTGCTATGATTGTTATAACCTGGTCGAAAGGATTCATCCCATCTATGCTCAAACCAAACCAAAAGTGCCTTATCTCTCCACCGATGTTCTTATAGAACATAGTATTGATAGTCCTCCAGTCCTTTCCATTGGCAGGATGCCTCATCATTGTATCTTTCTTACGCTCTTCACCATGCCAGCGCAACAGCTTTGCTGACTTTGCAGTTGCAAACAACATATGCACCCGGGGAGCTATAGGGAAATACCAAATGAACTTTACGTGACCTCCTCTAGTCTTGGTACACTCATCTAACAACCCTTCCATGTACCGTGGAGCTTCACACTTGGGGCACGCATCCTAGTCTTTGTATTCGTCTCCATGGTACAATATGCAATCATTGGAACACGTGTGCATTTTTTCAACCTCGAGAGCCGGTGGGGCAGATCATTTGCTTGGCTAGGTATGTCTTTTCTAGCAACTCATTTTTTCCTAGGAGTAGTTTCCTTATTATACCTAACAACTGATTGAAGCCTTTATCGCTCAATCCGTTTGTCGATTTGAACCCTAACAGCATGATGTCGGCTTCTAGTTTGCTCACTAGACAATCCTTATACAATGGTGTTTTGCCATCTTGTCTCATTTTCTCTAGCTTTCTCTGATGTGTTTCACTAAGACATCCGCTCTCTACATTACGCAGCAGCTGAGAAATGCCATCATTATCCTCGGTGTCATTAGCTAGCGTGTTCCTAAACACATCATTAACTATGGCCATAGGTTCTGTGTTGACACCGGGTTCTGTAATAGCCTCATGGAGGGCTACGTTAGGCATGGTCACATCATCATCGTTTTCCTGTGGAACATTCACACCAACCTCGCCATGCATAGTCCATATCGTATAGTTTGGCATGAACCCCCTGGTAATCAAGTGCGATCATATAGACTCAGTTTGAGCCCATTTCCTTTGATTCATGCAATCTTTGCATGGGCAGAAGATAGGGTTCCCATTCCTAGCATGGGCTTTGGCATCGGTGAGAAACTTGTCGACGCCTTGCATGTACCACTTGTCCGTTCGGGACAGATACATCCACTCTCGATCCATCTCTGCACAACAAAATATTGAGACCATAATTACAGAGAAATTAATAACAAGTGGAGCTTCATGAACAACCATTGTTGCTTGAAACTACAATTGATTCTACACTTATTTAATTTAGTCAGCCCATTTTTCAAAAACATTATTGTACACTAATTATTGGAAAAATAAAATTGGTAGCCTTGACCATATAAATTGAAAATCGTAGCCCCATAAAAAACAATTATTTCACAATAATAAAGAACAATTATTCTACTCCATGCCACATAAAAATGGAGACACTAATTAAAAAAACACTAAAATTGGAGACATGATCATGAACAACAATGTAGCTCCAAACAATGTGTTGGTAGGTGACACATGGATTAATTTGCTCACCAAAATTGTAAAAGAATCTACTCTAATCCTAACAAGAACTAATTATAGCCTCACATACTAACAATCATCTTCATCATGTAATTAGCTAGGAATTTAAATGTGTTCAAAGACACCAACCTTTTGGATGATGGATTCACCACAATTTGCTTGGAAGCCTTGCACAAAATCCAATTGGAAAAGTGCTCTCTAGAATGGAGAAAGAACTAGACTGAGAATCAAGCAATGTAGCCATCAAAACAACACTAATTAAGAAACAAAATTAAAAGAGTGGATGCTTGTTACTAACCTTAAAAGCAAGAAGATCAACCCATTCTTCCAAATCCAAGAGCTAGCTTCATGGTGAAGAGCAGCCGCAACAATGGAGGGAGTGGCCCAAATGCACACCTCTATGCTTGGGATGGAAGAGAGGAGGAAGGAGAGGATGACGCTAGCTTTTTGTACTGTGATGTTATCACCATCGGTTCTTGTCCAGAACCGACAGCAATAACCCAAAATCACTGACGGTTCTTAGCTAGAACCGGCAGTGATGTGGACCTTCACTGCTGGTTTGGCCCAGCCCCAATCATTTTCTGATTTTCAAGCTCAAAACTGGTAGTGAGGTACATCACTGCCGGTTCACCCAAATCCGATAGTGATGAGGCCGGCAGTGATGTCCAATTCTGTAGTAGTGCATGGCTCGCGCAAGGTATGCGAATGTGGAGCTCATGTTTCTATCCTCCATCTAAGGTGGAGGCTAGACAAGTCCTGTTTGTAGTTACAAGAGAGGCTGATGTTCACGAAGAGGAGGTGTGAGATTACGTCGTGCAAGTGTGCAACTAGGGTATGTGGTGCCGCTCCACGATAACATAGTACACATGCAGGGGCGGATCCAGGCCCCGGGCTACCTGGGCTGTAGCCCGGGGCGAGGCCCAAGAACTGTAGAAACAAGTTTCATAAAAAAACACATAAAAAAGCCAGCCAACCCCCACCCCAACATGAGGAAAGCCTAGTAACTTGTACCCTAGCCCTGGCGGTAATGGACTCGTGGCGGCCTCTCGTTCTCACATTTGCGACGGCGAGTCAACGACTGCTTCGCCTCCACATCCTGCTCCCACTCTCGCCCCCCGGCTCCCGGCCCCTCTGGCCCTGTCCCCGCCGCCTGCCTACCACATGACTGCCCGCCTCCTGTTCTAGCCAGCCACCGGTCGTGGCCTTGCCTGTCGCATGGTGCCCGACCAGGGCAAGCGCCCAGCCAGGCGACCACCGCCCGCCCCCGATGCTCCCCACTCTGAGTCTGGACTCTGCAGCAGCCAACATGTGTGAAATCATGATGTTTTAAATCATTTATGGCTCTTCATTTGGTATTTTTCTAGCCTCAATGTTCTACGTATTGTTTGAGCCTAATGTTTGAGCTCTTTAAATCAATATCTCATTATTTGTCTTCTTTAAAACTATATTATATCTAATGGTTCAGGGCTAGTAAGATTTATAGCCTTATATTAATTAGTCCGGGGTGCAACCCGTTTCTAGATCTTCCAGTGTACACATTGTTTAAGAGCTCGTTTGACATGAAAGTGGTATGGAAGAGGGGTGGCTATGACGAAGAACCCGTACACTGCAGCCAACGCACAACCCGGCTTAATGCCACTACCTACTAGACACGTGTTTGTAGGAGTTGAGGCCCATCTGAGCCGCCTTCTTCTCCCTAGGTAGTGGTGGGCATAGGAAGAGCAGGGAAGATAGGTGAAAGGACATTTGACCTTTTGCATATGGAAGAGCCGCCTCCTCCTCCCCGTACACTGCAGCCAACGCACAACCCGGCTTAATCCAAAGAAGAGTACAATGAGCTCATCCAAGGCATTTGACCTTTTGCATATGGATCTATTCGGGCCAACAACTTATACAAGCATTAGTGGCAACAAGTATGGCTTTATGATTGTGAATGATTTCACTACATACACTTGGGTGGCATTTCTTGGTGATAAGAGTGATGTGTTTGGTACATTCAAGAAGATCATCAAGAGAGTGCAAAATGAGTTTGAAACCACAATCAAGAAAGTGAGAAGTGACAATAGAAGTGAATTCAAGAATACAAGAATTGATGAGCTTCATGATGAGTACGACATTAGGCATCAATTCTCGGCCAAGTACACACCACAATCCAATGGGCTAGTTGGAAGGAATAATAGATCTTTGATTGACATGGCAAGATCAATGTTGAAAGGTCCTAATATGGCTAGAGGGGGGTGAATAGCCTATTAAAAATTCTACAAACTCACTAGAGCAAAAGGTTAGTATAACAAATGGCGAAATACGATTTTTGCTCTAGATTTATAAGGGTTGCAAGCCACCTATCCAACAATTCTAGTAACTATGATCACTATAACAATCAAAGGCTAAGTCACTATGAGCTCTCACAAGCTAGCTACACTAAAGAGCTCAACTAGGTGACAAGCTACACTAGCAAAGATAATACAAGCTCTCAAAACTAATTAGACTCAGCTTGTTACAACTATTTTGCAGAATGTAAAAGAGAGGTATGTGATCTTTATACTGCCACGTCGAGGAATGAACCAATCACAATAATATGAAGACCAATCACCGGGAGAAATCCAAGAAATCAATCACAAAGGTGACACACAATTTTTCTCCCAAGGTTCACGTGCTTGCCGGCATGCTACGTACCCGTTGTGTCGACCACCACTTCGTGGTTCGACGGCTAATTGGCAATCCAAAGCCAAGCTCCCCAAGAGCACCGCAAGAACCTACCACAAGTGAGGTAACTCAATGACACGAGCAATTTACTAGAGTTGCCTTTGGCGCTCCGCCGGGGAAGGCATAACACCCCTCACAAATCATCAGGAGGTGGCCAAGAACAAGCACCACTCTTGCCACAACTCCTCTGCTGCCTCTAAGCTATCTAGGTGGCGGCAACCACCAAGAGTAACAAGAATCCCACAGCCAATGCTCACCCAAGTGCCAACTTGCTGCAAACTCACAATCACAATGCACTTGGATCACTCAATCTCACTTTAGATTAGCAACCAAGCAAGGGAAATGAGTGGGAGGAAGTATGCTCAGCTCAAGAGGATGTTAGGATGTCAAAATGTCAAGAGAGACTCCCCTTAGCCGGCCAATACATATTTATAAGGGTCCCCAAAGAAATAGAGCCGTTAGGCATGAACCCTTCTCTACGCAGGTGCACCAGACGCGCCGGTGCTCATGCACCGGACGCTGACCAGCGTCCGGTGGCCACCCCGCAAGCCACTAGATCGCTGCCATGTGTTATCATTTAAAACTCGTTAATTCGATTATAATGGTCACTTGAATCGCACCATGCCAGAACACAGTGCACCGGACGCGCAGGTGCTAAGAACCTAATGCCCAGCCAGCATCCGGTCAATAGATAGCTCGCGCGCTGAACCAAACACCAGACGCAGCACAGTGCTGCACCGGACGCTGAAGCCCTAGCGTCTGATGCAGAATAGAGAGGTTCTAGAGACACATTTTGCGCACCGAACGTGTCCAGTGGGTTGTGATCGGATGCACCCTAGTGTCCGGTGCACATAGGCACTTAGCAGCTCCCTACATCACTCACACCGGACGCTGACGTCACGCATTCGGTACTCACTCCCTTTTCTGCACTGGACGCGTCGATGACCAAAACTGGCCAGGCGCCGCGCTGCACAACTGATTGAACGCTGGGGCCAGCGTCCGGTGCACTAAAAACAGTGAAGAACACTTCTGAAAATTCACCGAATCCTGCCGAGCAAGCTTAGCAGGAGGGAGAGAGGGTCCCAAACCCATCTCTACCGCTTAAACTCCACCTCCTTCGCAAATGTGCTAACACCACCAAGTGTACATAACCATGTGCATGTGTGTTAACATTTTCCGCAATCATTTTGTAGGAGTTAGGTTTGCTCTCCACTAGATCTAAATGCATATGCAAATAAATCCTCATCTAGTGGCACTTAAGTGATCAATAGCCCCAAAAATTCCTCTCTTTATAGTACGGCTATCGATTCTAAGTGTGATCACACCCTCTATGGTGTCTTGATCACCAAAAGCAAATCCTATCTATACCTTTGCCTTGAGCTCCATAGGATTTTGCCTCTTCTCCTCTCCAAGTAAGCCCTTGATCACATTGTGGTCATCACCATCGTCACCATGATCATCTAGACTTAACCACTTGGCATGGGACTTTATCATTTCATGTCTACACACTTAGCATAATGATTAGTCCCTAGGTTTCATCAATTATCCAAAACCAAACTAGGGCTTTCAATCTCCCCCTTTTTGGTAATTGATGACAACCTTTTTCAAAAAGATTTTCAATAAAGTTCTTTTGGATTCATGTTGCTTGCCCAAGTAGTTTACCATGTGTAAAGGATATGGACAAGTTTCATAAACCCGAATTGATAGCAATTGCACCCCCTACATATGTGCTAAGAGTTTGGATTTGAAAGCTTGCACATATGCTTAGATAGGAATTATAGGAGTCAATTTCTACCAAATGATGCTAAGGTGTAAAGAATAGACCTTTGAAGCATGATACCAAGCAGAGTTGCCAATGTACATCATCCTTAGCACCATTGTTTGTTAGATATCACTTGAAACATAAAAAATACTAGATACCTCGTGAGATCAACATTATAAGCAAGGCTCTAGTACCACTTGCAAAGCAAACAAGTCATATCTGACTTACATCCTATGCATACTAGTTCTTCATTTCATCATACGAACCTACAACTAGCATACACCACATAACACATGTATTGGAGAAACGAAACTTGTGCTATGCAAGCAAACATATGTAATGCACATTCAAATGTAACATACAAGTTTATGAGCTTGCTCCCCCTACTTGTGTGCTTTAAATTTTAATTGATCCCCTTACAATGTCATTTCATTTGTTTGCTCCCCCTATCACATTATCTTTGTGAATTACTTCTCCCCCTTTGGTATCAATGACCACAAAAGGTGAGCTCAAATTTTAGATAGGTTGGGTGAAACCATGATAAGTGAGGATTATTTTCACAAATTGGTTCAATCTAGATCACTTGCAAAAGATATTTAACTCGGTTTGATCTAATGGCAAGTTTCTTCACACCTCCAAATAAGGGTTATCATGCACCATGTTGAGTTAAACACTTATAGCTCATTTTATAGATCAAACACTAGGTTCACAAGCCCACAAACATGTCATATGCTACCACTAGATCATATCAAGCATACAAGCAATAGTGGTACCATACAAGCATCAAATTCATTTGTTTTTCATGAATGAGCCTAAGACATGATAGGAATAACTAGATGCACTAAACAAGTCCTTAGCAATGGATGAATGACATGTCAACCAACTATACCATGCTTTGCTCAAAGGAGAGGCATGTCATATAGTGGGGTTGCATCAACACATATTTGAGAAATCATGTATGTTCAATTCATTCCTTAGCTTGTAAAACCTTTTCTTATCAAGTGGCTTGGTGAAGATATCAGCAAGTTGATCATCGGTGCCAACACTCTCAATGCAAATGTCCCCTTTTTGTTGATGATCTCTTATGAAATGATGGCGGACATCTATATGCTTTGTTCTTACATATTGAACCGGATTGTTGGTGAGTTTCATGACACTTTCATTGTCACATAGCAATGGCACTTGTTTGAACTTGATTCCAAAATCATTCAATATGGCCTTCATCCAAAGAATTTGTGCACAACAACTACTGGAGGCAATGTATTTGGCTTCGGTGGTTGAAAGTGCAACACTATTTTGCTTCTTGGATGACCATGAGACAAGTGATCTTCCCAATAGTTAACATGTGCCCGATGTGCTTCCTCTCTCAACTTTGCATCCCGCATAATCCGAATTAGAATATCCAATAAGCTCAAACTTAGCTCCTTTGGGATACCACAAACCAACATTTTATGTATGCTTCAAGTACCTCAATATTCTCTTGGTTGCCTTCAAATGACTTTCTCTTAGTGAGGCTTGGAATCTTGCACACATGCATACACTAAACATCACATCCGGCCTTAATGCGGTCACATAGAGTAGGCTTCCAATCATAGACCGATACATTGTTTGATCCACCATATTGCCACTTGCTTCACTATCTAGGCTTCCATTTGTCCCCATTGGTGTACTAATGCCTTTTTCATCTTCTATACCAAACTTCTTGAGCATGTCCTTTATGTACTTGCCTTGACTCACAAATGTGCCATTCTTCATTTGCTTGATTTGAATTCTAAGGAAGTAACTTAGTTCACCAATCATGGACATCTCAAACTCTTTAGCCATTATTTTACCAAACTCATCACAATAGTCATGATTGGTTGATCCAAATATGATGTCATCAATATAGATTTGCAACACAAACAAGTCCTTGCTAATCTTCTTGGTGAAGAGAGTGGTGTCAACCTTTCCCATGATGAACCCTTTAGAGAGCAAGAAATCTCTCAATCTCTCATACCATGCTCTAGGTGCTTGCTTCAAGCCATACAATGCCTTTTTCAATTTGTATACATGGTTGGGCTTCTTATAATCTTTAAAACCGGGAGGTTGCTCAACATAGACTTTTTCATTGATGTAGCCATTGAGAAATACACTCTTCATGTCCATTTGATAGAGCTTGATGTTGTGGGCACAAGCATAGGCTAACAAGATCCTAATTGCTTCCAATCTTACAATCGGGGCATATGTTTCACCAAAGTCAAGACCTTCAACTTGAGTGTAACCTTGAGCCACTAGTCTTGCTTTGTTCCTTACCACTATCCCATCTTAATCTTGCTTGTTGTGAAAGACCCATTTAGTTTCAATCACATTATGATCATTTGGCCTCTTTACTAACTCCCATACTTGATTTCTCTTGAAGTTGTTTAACTCTTCATGCAAAGCATTGACTCAATCAACATCCTTCAAAGCTTTATCTATCTTCTTTGGTTCAATGGATGACATAAATGAAAAATGTTCACAAAATGATGCCAATCTTGATCTTGTTTGTACATCTCTTGATATGTCACCAATAATAGAATCTACAGGATGATCTCTTGCAATGTTGGTCGGTTGGAGCACTTGAACTTGATTGCTTGCATTTGATTGATCACTTGGTAGAGATGATGAATTATACATTTGTTGATTTTGCACTTGAGATGATGTACTAGCTTGATTTTGATCATGAGAACCACTAGCTTGCACATTTGAGTTAGAGAGCACTTGATCTTTGTAATCATCAACTTCAATCACTTCTTTAGGCCTTATGTCACCAATATCCATCTTCTTCATTGCATTGGACAATTAAGTGCCTCTCACATCATCTAGATTTTCATCTTCCTCTTGAGAGCTATTGGTTTCATCAAATTTCACATCATGAACTTCCTCAAGAGTACCACTAGTAAAATTCCAAACTCTATAAGCCTTGCTAGTAGTGGAATAACCAAGCAAGAAGCCTTCATCACATTTCTTTTCAAACTTACTTAATCTTGTGCCTTTCTTCAATATATAGCATTTGCAACCAAATACTCGAAAATATACAATATTGGGCTTTCTACCATTCAAGATCTCGTATGGTGTCTTCTCTAGAAATTGATGGCAATAGAGGCGGTTGCTATAGAAACATGCCGTGTTGATTGCTTCGGCCCAAAAGGAATGACTAACATTTTACTCGCTCAACATTGATCTTGCCATGTCAATCAAGGTTCTATTCTTCCTTTCAACTAGCCCATTAGATTGTGGTGTGTACTTGGCCAAGAATTGATGCCTAATTCCATACTCATCACAAAGCTCATCAATTCTTGTATTCTTGAATTCACTTTCATTGTCACTTCTCACTTTCTTGATTATAGTTTCAAACTCATTTTGCACTCTCCTGATAAACTTCTTGAATGTATCAAACACACCACTCTTGTCAATAAGAAAGAACACCCAAGTGTATCTAGTGAAATCATCTACAATCACAAAGCCATACTTGTTGCCACCAATGCTTGTATATGTTGTTGGTCCAAACAAATCCATATGCAATAACTCAAATGCCTTTGATGTACTCATTGTACTCTTCTTTGGGTGAGTGTTACCCACTTGCTTTCTGTAACACCCTAGGTGTTAAGCATTGAATTAAGCATTTCAAATTATGAGCATAAGCATCATCTTACATTCATAATCACATGTAATATAAGTGTAACATTGAGTTGAAACATAACTTTGAAACACGAATGTTGCATGTGCTTGTTTAAATAAAATTTTGCCCTGATTATGCTTGCTAGGCCAATAAAATATGTTTGGTTATAAGTGCAAATTATTTAGGAGTGTTTAGCATGAAATTTGGAGCAAGTTTGGTATTCAAAATTTACTCAAATTTTGCTTTTAAAAATAATCTAGAAAAATGGAATTTTAATTTAAAATAGACTTTGAATCTCCATTTCAAAATCTATTTGGAATTTTAAAATGTGCCCTAAAGCAATATTGTAGAGAATTAAATTTTTGAACAACTTTTGTTTTGGGGTCAAGTCTTGAAAATGCCATTTTCTACTTCAAAAATTTGAAATTGGGATTGTTAGTAATTTTGGATTTGAAATTATAAAAGAAAAGTATTTTCTCGCATTACTGGGCCGGCGCCCCGCTTCCGGCCCACCAGTGCAGGCTAGCCCAGCCCAGTGCCCGCACCCACGCGTGTCGTGCACCAGCGTCCCGACTACGCTCAGGCGCTTGACGCCGCGTGGCGGCCACACGCCGTCGACGCAGGCCGGGTGGCGCCCAGTGGCCCCCGTGGCCGCGCTCGCCTTCACCCGCGCCTCGACTCATGAGTCCATGCCCGCTCAGTCCTCCTCCACTCCCTCCTCTCACCAACAGCAGTAGAGCCCACGCGCTACCTCCGCCACCGTGACTGTGCGTGCGCTCGTCGGAGTTGGCTGCTCCGGCCACCTTAGCTCACCGCCAGAGCCTCCATCTTCATCCGAGCACCGTCTTCCCTTTGCGCAACCCGTGCTCGCCTTAGCTCACCGTGGTATAGCCCCTATCCTTAGTAATCGCTCGCCGGAGTTTGGGCCGGCTCACCAGAGAAGAAGCGCTTCGTAGGCACCTCCCCTCTGCTTCACCTTCCGCCCTCCTTTCTCGTGCACGAGCACCCCACCGTGTCCCTGATGCTCTCGAGCGCCTCCACGCACCTTGCCGTGCCTGAGAGCGCCTCACCGTCGGCGACCCGCGCCGCCGCTCCGCCATGCATGGCAGTGGCCGGCTTCCCAAGCTCCTTAGGTCACGCCGTGGGCACCATTGGGTTCACGTGATGGTGAGGATCACACCGGTCCTCTTGGCCTGGCCGGAGACCTCACCGTTAGCGAGGTCACGCCGATCAGCGCCGTCGTCGCTTGGAGCTAGCTGACAGGTAGGGCCCCTTTGACCCCAAGGGCCCGCTTATCTGTCTCTCTATGCTAATCCGGGGTGAAGGAGCGGGGTGTGCGTAGCATTTATGGCAGTGTGGATTTTTGGGTTTAAAAGAAAATCTTTTCTAGAAATTATGAAAATGCTTCCAAAAATCATATCTTGAAAAATATTGCTCCAAAAATGATGAAACCAATTTTGGTAGACTTCTTAGGAGTAGATCTACAGTATAAAATTATTGTATATCAAATTTGTGATACTTTTGTATAGGGTTTTATTAATTCTTATAATTGCTATTTTTTTAGAAAATACATCATAAATCATAGGAAGCTCAGAAAAATATGATTCCAAGTTTGTTATTCTTCTTATGTGATGCATTTTGTATGAAAAATATATGTCATACATGTTCTATAGAAAAATTTTGATGTGTAGTTCAAGTGCCTTTATTGGCTGATTTTTGTTATTTTTGCTAGAGAGAGAAATTTGTATAAAACATTCTTGTGATAAATTTTGTATAGTGTTTGTTTGCTATGTAGATCATGGAAAAAATACTAAATCTATTGTTTGATACTTTTCATAGTACAAAGTATTTTCATGCTCATTTATAGGCCATAGCTTGTCATTTTTGTGTAGGCTGTTTTACTAATCCAAATCTCATGAAAATTTTATGGTAGGCTACTTAGAGTAGGTCTATGCTACTGTAATTTTTATAGATTTTTCTATGCACTAGAAATATAGGTTACTGTTGTAACCCTAGTTTAAATCAAATATGAAATAATATTCTTTATGGATAATTAGTTTAATAATGAAGCTTTGGTGTATCTTTGAAGCACCAACTCCCTTGCTAGTGTTGCTTGACATGATAATGTGGTTGTGTTGTAAAGTGTAGTAGCACTCATGTTAGGGTAATATGCTTGTTAGCAGAAGAGAATGCAGTAGATGACATGCATTAGTAATAATTGATCTTGGATGATGTTGACTACCTTGTAGAATACTTTTACCTCTATGCCATCCAATAAAGCATTAATGTGTTCATCTACACATCATGTCATCATGATCATTGCATGCCATCGCATCCGATGCACCATTTGCATATTCGCTTATACACTTGCATCATACAGGATCGCAGGAGAAAGCGCTAGTAGCAGTGCAAGAGGAGCAGATCGGGTCCAATCCACAAGAAGCTCAGGCACAGGAGGTGCCCGAGGTAGACGAGCAAGAAGAGGATCTACCTGAGTGTGTGGATCACCAACCCAGTTCCTTCGAGCGAGGCAAGCCCTAGAGCATTCTAAGTCTCCTACTTTATAAAAGCAATTCTTTATATATATATATATATATGAGTTTATATATTGTCGCATTAAGTTATAGGAGTTGAGTGAAACCGTTGATACATCTATTACTATCCTTGCCACATTATTACCTATGTAAGTTTAGGATCGAATACTGCTTAGCCCTGCTTAGACCGGTAGCGATCGGTGATTTCCGGTCACCTACAGTTATAGGTGGTTACTAGAATGTTTTAGCTATGGAATGGATGAAATCCTGAAAATAATCATGTGTTGATGGATAATTGGAGACCGGACGAAAAAGTTGGAGGCAACCAAACAGGGTTCTGGGTGCTATTAGTTTTCTGTCTGTGTCGGTTAAGGACCGATCGTTGCTTGTCCTTCTTGTCATGTTGAACGCATGCCTCACATTTAGCTGGCCGAATAAAGTACCTTTCGACCGTAAAGCTAGTGACACTTTTTGGGTCGGGATAAACTCGGATTAGCAGACTAGTGCCGAAGGGGGTAAGACGAGGACGCGAAGAGTGAGCCCAAGGTGCGTCCTAGCAGTCGGGTGGTCCCTAGGTAGTGCGGTCCATGATTGTTACCCCGCGACGTTTACCTAGAAAGTGCCATTGGTGATTTGTAGCTCACTTGATCGGTGAGTGTGGTTTGTGTGAGGAATAAATCACCAACTAGTTAGGAATCGATTCGAATCGCCATCGCTCCTGGATAGTGAGCACTTGACTTGAGTTACGGCATCATAGTAATGATGATGGAACATTGATGGTTATATGGATGGTGTTGCAAATGCTAAACCTGAAATGGTATTTGGATGTTATTGGTTAATCAAGTGATTGCTATACAATAGGTGCTTACCTAGATGGATAAGTTATAATAAACATGATGCAAATTACTTAAAATGGTTTAGACATGATAGCCTATGCTTTTCACAAATGAGTTAGCTAGTCCACTAAAAGAAAGACTTGCATACTCCTTGCTATCATTATTTTGGTTTAAGACAGGTAAGTCTAGTTGAGTAATTTCTCGTACTTAGGGCATTGTTCTCATTGTTGCTGCAGATGGTCAGATGTACTACGACTATTGCATCAACTGCCTGTACCCGGCAATGGGCGACAACTAGAACCAAGGGCAATGGTCACTCCATATGTCTTACCTAATGCTTTTGTGGAAAGTGACTATCTCCTGGCACTATATTTGAATTAAGTGTGTGTCTATGGTTTATGAAACTATTTGCTTCCGCTACTTTATGTTGAACTTGGTTTGTAATAACTTTATGTTCTCAACTCCAATGTATTCAACTGTCGTTGCGAACTTTATGTAATATGTGACTGTGGCTGCTAAACTTGTACGATCTTGGTTTGTAAGTTGGTTGGTTTGAAATCCTTCATGGTTTCATAGACTACCGGGTTATACAGGCTTAAGTTTATTAAATTATCTGCTTCGGCGGTTAATTTTCTTACTTAATTTTGTATAATTGGTCGGTTCTGTTACACTTTCCGGCTTGACATGCACTATAAAACTTATCCTTCTCAAATGTGACATCTTTCAAGCCTCTAACTAAGTCATGCTTCACTAACTTATTCAATTGCTTCATCCCAATATGACCAAGTCTTCTATGCCATAGATAACCCATGCTAGATTTAGTGAGCAAGCATGTTGACAATTTAGCTTCACTAGCATTAAAATCAACCGAGTATAGATTCTCATATCTAAAGCCTTTGAAGATCAAATTAGAGCCATCTACACTTATGATCTCAACATCATCAACACCAAAGATGCACTTAAAACCAAGATCACACAATTGAGCTACCAACAATAGGTTGAAGTTCAAGCTCTCTACTAGTAGCACATTGGAAATGCTCAAATCATTAGATATAGTAATTTTACCAAGCCCCTTGCCTTTGCTATTGTCACCAAATGTGATACTTTGTACACCATCACCATCATTTGACTTGATTGAATTGAACATTCTTGAATCACTAGTCATGTGTTGTGTGCATCCACTATCAAGCACCCAATGCCTTCCTCCAGCTTTATAATTGATCTACAAAACAAATTAATGTTTCTTAGGTACCCATACTTGTTTGGGTCCTTAGAGGTTAGTCACTAAGCTCTTTGGTACCCAAATGGCCTTCTTCTTTGGACCCACAATCGGTGTACCAACAAACTTAGCATGCACACCTTTCTCACCCTTGGTAAGCACATAACAAGAATCAAAATGAATATAAGGTACGTTAGTATTTTTCTTGTTCTTGTTTATTTTATTGCAATAATGCTCTAGGTGCCTAACTTGCTTGCATCTATTGCAAAACCGACCATTGCTCTTCACAAAGCTAGGCTTGTGAGTTGCAAAAGCTGCCTTGCCTTTCTTAGGGGTGTAGCCCAATCCCTCTTTATTGAGAGAAAATCTTTGGCTACCCAAGCATTTTAGCAAGCGGGCCTCACCACCATAGGCCTTGCCTAAGGCATGAGTGAGCTCATCCACCTCTCTTTTGAGAGTCTCATTCTCAACCAATAGTGAAGCATCATAAGTGACACTATCACTTGTAGTGGAGGTAAAGTTGGTGGTGGTGGATGAAGAGCTACAAGAAAGGTTAGTAGGAGCAATAATTATAGGACTATGAAAATATTCATCAATAAGATCACAAGTTAGTCCCACATCACAAGTTGTAATAACTTGCTCCTCCATGGCCTCCTTCTCCTTAGCATGTTCAAGTAGAGAAGAGTGAGCTTTTTCAAGCTTTGTGTGAGTAAGGCCAAGCTCCTCATGGTCTTCCTTTAGACGCTCATGATATGCTTAGAGCTCATCGAAGGATTGCTTAAGGGCTTTGAGCTCCTTTTGCAATGCTTTGCACTCCTTTCTCTTCTTTTCATAGCCGGTGCTAAGTTGCTCACATATCTCTATGAGCTCATTCTTGGAGTAGTCCTCCTCATCATCACTCCTACAATCATCACTATCACAATCATCATCACTTTCATCATATTTTACCTTAGTGGGCTTTGCCATAAGGCATGTCGAAGGAGTGTCGAAGAGGGATGGATTGTTGTGGATGGCGATGCTTGCAAGTGCCTTCTTGATGGACCTCTTGTCATCATCACTTGAATCATCATCATCACTATCATTGGAGCAATCACTATCCCAAGTGACCACATAACCACTTCCCTTCTTCTTCTTGAAGGTTATCTTCTTCTCCTTCTTTTCTTTCTTGTCCATTTTCTTCTTCTTCTCATTTTCATCATCATTTCTCTTGTGAGGACAATCCGCCGCAATGTGATCCGGGCTCTTGCACTTAAAGCATAGCCTCACATGCTCCTTCATGTGATCTCTTCTCTTTCTTGCACCATAGCCTCTCTTCTTCATGAATTTGCCCATCTTGCGCCCTAGAAGAGCCATAGCCTCATCATCAAACTCATCATCATCTTCACTAGATGCTTCCTTCTTGGACTTGGACTTGTATGATGAAGAAGAAGCCTTGAATGCCACACTATTTTCTTTCTTATCTTTCTTGTCTTTCTTCTCTTCATCTTCATTTTCACTATCATTGTATTGGGCATCGGTCATGACATCTCCAAGTACCTCATTAGAAGATACACCGGTCAATCCTCCTCTAAAGATGATAGTTCTCAATGTCTTAAACTTATTTGGCAAGCACATCAAGAACTTATGAGAGAAATCTTCATCCTTCACTTTTTCACCAAGGCTCTTGAGATCATTTATGATGACTTGGAGCCTATAGAACATCTCCGGAATAGACTCATCATCCTTCATCTTGAAGTTGGATAGCTTGTCCTTGAGCATATAGTGCTGGGCACTTTTTACCATTGAAGTTCCCTCATATGTGTCTTCTAATCTTGTCCACACTTCACTAGCCTTCTTAAGATCCTTGACTTGCTCAAACACCTTTGCATCAATACCATTGTAAGTGGTGTTGAGAGCCATTGTATTGCATTGCTTGTTCACTCTCTCATTATCGGTGGGGTTAGCGGGATCAAGTATCACAAAATCATGCTTGGTCACTTCCCACACTCTATCACTGATTGAACCAAGATACATTTTCATTTTTCTTTTCCAATAGTCAAAGGAACTAGAGCCATCAAAGAAAGGTGGTTTGCCCCCAACATAGTTGAACACAATTTAAGCCATATCTTGTGCACCGAGATTGTTAAGCCTTCGATAAATGGTGACCACAGCTCCGATACCACTTGAAAGGGTCTAATATGGCTAGAGGGGGGTGAATAGCCTATTAAAAATTCTACAAACTCACTAGAGCAAAAGGTTAGTATAACAAATGGCGAAATATGATTTTGCTCTAGCTTTACAAGGGTTGCAACCCACCTATCCAATAATTCTAGTAACTATGATCACTATAACAATCAAAGGCTAAGTCACTATGAGCTCTCACAAGCTAGCTACACTAAAGAGCTCAACTAGGTGACAAGCTACACTAGCAAAGATAATATAAGCTCTCAATACTAATTACACTAAAGAGCTTGTTACAACTAGTTTGCAGAATGTAAAAGAGAGGTATGTGATCTTTATACTGCCGCGTCAAGGAATGAACCAATCACAATAATATGAAGACCAATCACCAAGAGAAATTCAAGAAATCAATCACAAAGGTGACACACAATTTTTCTCCCAAGGTTCACGTGCTTGCCGACACACTACATCCCCGTTGTGTCGACCACCACTTTGGGGTTCGGCGGCTAATTAGCAATCTAAAGCCAAGCTCCCCAAGAGCACCGCAAGAACCTACCGCAAGTGAGGTAACTCAATGACACGAGCAATTTACTAGAGTTGCCTTTGGTGCTCTGTCGGGGAAGGCACAACACCCCTCTCAAATCACCAGGAGGTGGCCAAGAACAAGCACCACTCTTGCCACAACTCCTTCGCTGCCTCCAAGCCATCTAGGTGGTGGCAACCACCAAGAGTAACAAGAATCCCGCAGCCAATGCTCACCCAAGTGCTAACTAGATGCAAACTCACAATCACAATGCACTTGGATCACTCAATCCCACAGCCTTAGATTAGCACTTGGATCACAATCACAAGCAAGGGAGATGAGTGGAAGGGAGTATGCTTAGCTCAAGAGGATGTTAGGATGTCAAAATGTCCAAGGGAGACTCCCGTTAGCCGGCCAATACATATTTATAGGGGTCCCTAAAGAAATAGAGCCGTTAGGCACTGAACCCTTCTCTGCGTGGGTGCACCAGACGCGCCAGTGCTCACGCACCAGATGCTAACCAGCGTCCGGTGGCCACCCCACCAGCCGCTAGATCGCTGCCACATGTCATTGTTTAAATCTTGTTCGTTTGATCGTAACGGTCACTTGAATCGCACCGTGCTAGAACACAGCGCACCGGATGCGCAGGTCCTAAGCACCTGATGCCTAGCTAGCATCTGGTCAATAGATAGCTCATGCGCAGAACCAAACACCAGATGCAGCACAGTGCTGCATAGGACGCTAAAGCCCTAGTGTCCGATGTGGAACAGAGAGGTTCCAGAGATGCATTTTGCACATCAAACGCGTCCGGTGGGTTGCGATCGGATGCACCCTAGCGTCCGATGCACACAGGCACTCAACAGCTCCCTACATCACTCACACCGGACGCTGACGTCACGCATCCAATACTCACTCCCTTTTCTGCACCGGACGCGCCGGTGACAAAAACTAGCCAGGCACCGCGCTGCACAATTGACCGGACGCTAGGGCTAGCGTCCGGTGCTCCCGAAGCCAGCGTCCGGTGCACTAAAAATAGTGAAGAACACTTTTGAAATTTTGCCGAATCCTGCCGAGCAAGCTCACAGGAGGGAGAGAGGGTCCCAAACCCATCTCTATCGCTCAAACTCCACCTCCTTCACAAATGTGCTAACACCACCAAGTGTACATCAGCATGTGCATGTGTGTTAATATTTTCCGCAATCATTTTGAAGGAGTTAGGTTAGCTCTCCACTAGATCTAAATGCATATGCAAATGAATTCTCATCTAGTGACACTTAAGTGATCAATAGCCCCAGAAATTCCCCTCTTTATAGTACGACTATCGATCCTAAGTGTGATCACACCATCTATGGTGTCTTGATCACCAAAAGCAAATCCTATCTATACCTTTGCCTTGAGCTCCATAGGATTTTGCCTCTTCTCTCCAAGTAAGCCCTTGATCACATTTCATGTCTACACACTTAGCATAATGATTAGTCCCTAGGTTTCATCAATTATCCAAAACCAAATTAGGGCTTTCAAATGTTGAGTGAATACAATGTTAATCATTCCTTTTGGGCCAAAGCTATAAACATGGCTTGCTTCTATAGCAACGGCCTCTATTGCCATCAATTCCTTTGGAAGACACCATATGAGATCTTAAAGGGTAGAAAGCTCAATATTGCATATTTTTGGGTATTTGGTTGCAAATGCTACATATTGAAGAAAGACACTAGATTGAGCAAGTTTGAAAAGAAATGTGATGAAGGTTTTTTGCTTGGTTACTCCACTACTAGAAAAGCTTATAGAGTTTAGAATTTAGCAAGTGGTACTCTTGAGGAAGTTCATGATGTGGAATTTGATGAAACAAATGGTTTCTAAGAGGAAGATGAAAATCTAGATGATGTGAGAGGCACTCAATTGGCCAATGCAATGAAGAAGATGGATATTGGTGACATAAGGCCTAGAGATGTGATTGAAGTTGAAGAAGACAAAGATCAAGTTCAAGTTAGTGGTTCTCATGATCAAAATCAAGCTAGTACATCATCTCTACCAAATGACCAACCAAGTGCAAGCAATCAAGTGCAAGTTCTCCAACTGACCAACATTACAAGCGATCATCCATTGGACTCTATAATTGGTGATATCTCAAGAGGTGTATAAACAAGATTAAGATTGGCATCATTTTATGAACACTTCTCATTCATGTCATCCATTGAACGTAAGAAGATAGACAAAACTTTGAAGGATGTTGATTGGGTCAATGCTATGCATGAAGAGCTAAACAACTTCATAAGAAATCAAGTATGGGAGTTAGTTGAGAGGCCTAAGGGACACAATGTGATTGGAACTAGATGGGTCTTTCGTAACAAGCAAGATCAAGACGGGATTGTTGTAAGGAACAAAGCAAGATTAGTGGCTCAAGGGTATACTCAAGTTGAAGGTCTTGACTTTAGAGAAACTTATGCCCCGATTGCAAGATTGGAAGCAATTAGGATCTTATTAGCCTATGCTTGTGTCCACAACATCAAGCTCTATCAAATGGATGTGAAGAGTGCATTTCTCAATGGCTACATCAATGAAGAAGTTTATGTTGAGCAACCATCCATTTTTTAAGATTACAAGAAGCCCAACCATGTGTACAAGTTGAAAAAGGCATTGTATGGCTTGAAGCAAGCACCTAGAGCATGGTATGAGAGATTGAGAGATTTATTGCTCTCTAAAGGGTTCATCATGGGAAAGGTTGACACCACTCTCTTCGCCAAAAAGATTGCCAAAGACTTGTTTGCGTTGCAAATATATGTAGATGACATCATATTTGGTTCAACCAATCAAGATTATTGTGATGAGTTTAGAAAGATGATGGCAAATGAATTTGAGATATCCATGATTGGGGAGCTTAGTTACTTCCTTGGTCTTCAAGTCAAGCAACTGAAGAATGAAACATTTGTGAGTCAATACAAGTACATCAAAGATATGATCAAGAAATTTGGCATATAGGATGCAAAGGGAATTAGTACACCAATGGGAACAAATAGAATCTTGGATAGTGATACAAGTGGCAATATGGTGGAACAAAAGATGTATCAATCTATGATTGGAAGCCTACTCTATGTGACCGCATCAAGGCCGGATGTGATGTTTAGTGTATGCATGTGTGCTAAATTTCAAGCCTCACCAAGAGAAAGTCATTTGAAGGCGATAAAGAGAATATTTAGGTACTTGAAGCATACACAAAATATTGGCCCAAAGGAGCAAAGTTTGAGTTGATTGGATATTCGAACTTCGATTATGCGGGATGCAAGGTTAAGAGAAGAAGCACATCGGGCACATGTCAACTATTGGGAAGATCACTTGTTTCTTGGTCATCAAAGAAGCAAAATAGTGTTGCACTTTCAACTGCCGAAGTTGAATACATTGCCGCCGGTAGTTGTTGTGCATAAATTCTTTGGATGAAGGCCACCTTGAATGATTTTGGAATCAAGTTCAAACAAGTTCCATTGCTATGTGACAATGAAAGTGTTGTGAAGCTCACCAATAATCTGGTTCAACATGCAAGAACAAAGCACATTGATGTCTGCCATCATTTCATAAGAGATCATCAATAAAAAGGGGACACTTACATTGAGAGTGTTGGCACCGATGATCAACTTGCCAATATCTTCACCAAGCCACTTCATGAGAAGAGGTTTTGCAAGCTAAGGAATGAATTAAACATACTTGACTTCTCAAATATGTGTTGATGCACCCCCATTATATGGCATGCCTCTCCTTCGAGCAAAGCAAGGTAAAGTTGTTTGACATGTCATTCATCCTTTGCTAAGGACTTGTTTAGTGCATCTAGTCATTCCTATCATGTCTTAGGCTCATTCATAAAAATCAAATGAATTTGATGCTTATATGGTACCACTATTGCTTGTATGCTTGAAATGATCTAGTGGTAGCATACGACATGTTTGTGGGCTTGTGAATCTAGTGTTTGATCTAGATAATGAGCTATAAGTGTTTAACTTAATATGGTGCATGATAACCCTCATTTGGAGGTGTGAAGAAGCTTGCCCTTGGATCAAACCGAGTTAAATATCTTTTGCAAGTAATCTAGACTGAACCAAAATTGAGAAAATGATCCTCACATATAATAGTTTCACCAACTTTCCTAAACTTTGAGCTCACCTTTTGTGGTCATTAATGACAAACGGGGAGGGATAATTCCAAAGATATGACCGAAGGGGGAGAAGTGAAACATGATAAAGAAAGGAAGGGGATCGATTATTAAAATTTGAAGCACACAAGTAGGGGGAGCATGCTCATAAACTTGTATGGTGCATTTGATTGTGCATTACATATGGTTGCTTGCATAAGCTTTAGTTTTTTCTCTGATACCTTGCTTGTGTAGTGTATGCTAGTTGTAGGCTTGATTGATGAAATAAAAAACTAGCATGCATAGGTAAAGTAACTAAGACTTTTGCTTTCACAAGTGGTACTAGAGCCGTGCTTATAATATTGATCTTACCGGGTTATCTAGATTTTGTGAATGTCTAGTTACTAATAGTGCTAAGGATGATGTATATTGGCAACTCCGATTGGTATCACGCTTCAAAGGTCCATTCTTTAAACCTTAGCATCATTTGGTAGAAATTGACTCCTATCTTTCCTATCTAAGCATATGTGCAAGCTTTCAAATCCAAACTCTTAGCACATATGTAGAGGGAGCAATTGCTACCAATTCGGGTTCATGAAACTTGTCCATATCCTTTATACATGGTAAAATGCTTGGGCAAACAACATGGATCCAAAAGATCTTTATCATAATATCTTTGTAAAGGGGTTGTCATCAATTACCAAAAAGGGGGAGATTGAAAGCCCTAGTTTGGTTTTGGCTAATTGATGAAACCTTAGTACCACCTCTATGCTAAGTGTGTGAATTAGATGAGGTTGGTACAATCCAAGTGTGGAGCAAGATTCAAGTCCATGGTGAGGAAGGTGGACATGAAATGATGATCAAGTGCTCAACTTGAAAAAGAAGAAAGAGAAAACAAAAGCCGATGGAGATCAAGGCAAAGGTATAGCATAGGGTTTTGATTTTGGTGATCAAGACACCATAAAGGGTGTGATCACATTTAGGATCGATAGTCGTACTATAAAGAGGGGAAATCTTTGGCTAAACGGTTTATCGAGTGTCACTAGGTGACATCATTCATGCATTGCATTTAGGAACCTAGTGTGCTAACTTGTGACCCTGGTAAAATGATTGAAAAATACTAACACACTTGCACATGGTGGAGTACACTTGGTGGTGTTGGCACATTTTCAAAGGAGAAGAAATTGGAGAAGTTTTGGAGGAACTTGAGTCAAAAGGAGAAGGGATGGATCTTGGATTGGAAAATTGTATTGATCCATTATGCTTTAGATCAAGTGTTCATGTGGGTTGTGTAGCCCTCTGAATAAGCTTTCCAAAATGTCCAAGATCATAGAATTCGGAGTTCGGAGCTAAGAGTTACGGCCGTTCGAGCGAACGAACATCTATGACCGGACTTTGTGACCGAACGCTACTGTAGCGAGTCCGGTCGTACTGTAGCGAGTCCGGTCAGTACGAAAATCAACACTATTAGGGGGCCAATGGCTCTATTTTCTTGGGACATCTATATAAGCTCGTTAGCCGGCCTTTGCTCACTCTCTTGGTCATTCTTACTTGTGATAGCATCCTTTGAGCTGAGCAAACTCCCTCCCACTCATCTCTCTTGCTTGATTACGAATTCAAAGTGAGATTGAGTGATTCCAAGTGCATTTTCTTGAGTGATTACATACAATGGCACTTGGGGATCATTATGGCTGCGGATTTGTTATTTCTCTTGGTGGTTGCTGTCACCTAGACAGCTTTGAGCAGCGGAGGAGTTGTGACAAGAGTTGGTGATTGTTCTTGGCCACCTCCTAGTGATTGTGAGGGGTTCTTATGCCTTCCTCGGCGGAGTGCCAAAGGTAACTCTAGTGGATTGCTCATGTCATTGAGCTACCTCACTTGTGGGTTGGTTCTTTGCGGTGTCCAAGTGTGTGGACAAGGTTATTGCAACACCTCTTAGCTGCCGAACCACCAAGTGTTGGTCGACACAACGAGGACTAGCGTGCCGGCAAGCACGTGAACCTCGGGAGAAAAACCTTGTGTTTATCTTGTGTATGATTGAATTTCTCCTGGTGATTGATCTTCATATCTTGTGACTGGTTTATCCTCTATGTGGTGGTATAATCACCTTGTCCCCTCATTTACATTCTTGCAAAGTAGTTGGCAAGCTCTTTAGTGTAATTAGTCTTGAGAGCTTGTAAGGACTTGTTAGTGTGACTCTTTTAGCTAGCTCATTGTGAGTACACTAACTTAGAAAGTAGCAACATAGCAATTGTGTGAGTAGTGATCATAGTGACTAGAATTGCTTGATTAGGTGGATGGCAATCCTTGTAGAGCTAGAGCAAATTTGCATTTCGTCATTTGTTGTATTGACCCATTTGCTCTAGTGAGTTTGTAGATTTTTAAATAGGCTATTCACCCCCTCTCTAGCCATATTTGGACCTTTCAGTAGCTAGCAAACCATACCATTAGGAACAAAAATTTGCAGGACGTGGCTACATGTATATCTCTTTCCATAACTCACAATTGAGGAAGGCATTCTTGGGGCTGGTGTGGTAGAGCTCCACCACTGAAAAATTAAATCTAGATATGAGATTCTCCGTGGAGCAGTTTCACTAGTGAATCTGAGATCCACCATAAATCTATCGAGACTACACAACAACTCTAGACCCATGAAACGAGCTTTTTGATGGAATGGCCTATTTTGCCCTTGGACAGGCCCCACGTGTCAATGATTGAAAAAAGCTTCCTCTTCATCCTCCTTTTCTTCTTGATCACGTCACCTGCGGGCACGACCTCGGCCTATAACAAAGGTGGTCAAAAACCATTTCTAAGACAAGCAGCCCAACCGCCTCTGCGGAATAATCTACGTTAATGGGCCATTTATAGAGCCAGGCGTGCCTGCCACTTTAGGTTGTTAGCCTCTATTAACAATTAACAGCGACGGCCCTACGAGTCCCGTCTCCGTTAAAGATTATGGTGGCATCCCTAAGATATCCACCTCTGTTGAGGCGACCATCCCAATTTTGACGTCATTGTTAATGGTTTTAGATTTCCATCCCAATTTTGCCTGTCATTGTTAATGCTTTAAGATTTTAAAAGTTTCTCCCTTGTTTTTTGAATTTTATTTTCATAATTATAAACTGGGTTGACCGAGCATCTTACACATTTCTCGGATACGTACAAGACACTTAGAACCACCAATACCAAATATATATATATATATACACACACACACAGACACATAGATTACAAGTCTCGTCAAACATAGTAAGAACTTTACAAACTAAACAAGGCATATACAACGTAGGTATGTACACCATGCATTTCATTACTAGAATCCTGGAGCCCCAGGTTCTCCCACGCTCGAAGATTTCATTACTTGTGCCCCGTTGCCAGCTAGCTAATGTTGCAGAAGTATCTGTCTTTTTTGTGAACAACTTCGTTCATGACGAGGAGGAAGAGGTATGCTAGAATACTTGGTATCTTTGTTTCACCGAAGGGGCCCCAGTACATCCATGCCTGTGTCTTCTTTAACTCTTGGATATTCTTGCTGAATATCATACGCTGCCGCCAAAATGATTTAGAAGACAACTCATTTTATTTATTTTATTTACAGAGACGGTCACAAAATAGTATCATCTCCTAAAATGATCAGCTATTTTCAGAGATATTCATTGGAGGAGGCAAAGTGATGTCCGCGTCTATAAATCTATTAATAGAGGCTGAAAATGGGAGCCATTTTTAGAGACGGACTCCTTATGTGGTCCATCTCTATTAATTAAGCCTAGTCCAGTATATATATCCATCTTAAGACCCACCTTAGCCTGTTTACCTATCTCAACTATATAAACGAAATAAACCCTAGCCACCACAATCCTCTCTCTCCTTCTCACCCGTCTGCGCCACCCTTCATTCTTCTCACACGTAGCGCCTTTCTCTCCCTTGCCTCTCTCGGCGTCGATGGTGGAGGGCCACGCGTGCCCCAATGGCGAGGGCCCCGCATGCCCACCTGATGGCGAAGGGTTGTGCAACCCAGAGGCTAGAGTCCGCATGTCTGGTGGATCTACATAGGCACAACGAGGATGGGCGCCTCCCAGCAGCGCCACGGGCCACGGCTCCCAATGGTAGCATAGGCCAAGAGGGTGGCTCCCAGCAGCGCAAGCAGATCCAGCAGCAGCAGGTGCTGCGGGGTGGATCCAGGTAAGGACGATGTCGGTGGCAGATCCTGGCAATGGTGGGCAGCGCGGCTTGACAGCAGGTTTGGTTGGGATCGACAACGAGCTTTGTATTGGCTCGGCTGCCTTTTTATTTTTTTAAATGGATTTATGGAGGCGAGCATTGTGTCCTCTTTGTTAACACTAATTAACAAAACACTGGACAGAGGTGGGCAGCCTGCCCACCTCTGTAATGTATTTTTCCGTCTTAGATAATCTATTGTGTGCTAGTGCTAGACTGTCTGACAAACTTGCACTACTACCAAATTGATTTTAGGAGACATATTGTTTTATTAACCAAGGCGGCCAAAAAAACTGTGTGCCTCCCAAAACACGTGACGGTATTCAAAGATAGACATTTTATTTACAAATAAAGTAAAAAAATGACAATCTCTAAAATTCGGTTTATAGAGGCGGGTTGACCTCTCAGCAAATCGGCCCTCATATAAAAACAAGCAAACCCTAAGAGACCTCTCTCTCTGTAGCAGTATTCATTGTTGATGGTCACTAACACCTAGTTAGACCACCAACATTCCACCCAAAAATAAGGTAAATCATCATCACAAGTGCTAAATTTGCTTATTATTTCACCTAGTTCCACTTGTACTTGGAAATATATTTGTATGCTGGAAATTTTCACAAAAATGCATAAAACAAGTGCATAGAAGGCAAGTGGATGTGGCAGGGCGCCTTGGGCCCACATGGTGGGGTCACCCGACGCCATGTTGCATCGCCCGAAGCCCAAGGTGGCCTGTCACATCACTGATCCACGTGATGAGTGATGTGGCACCCCTAGGGAGGCCTCTCACACCATTGGTTTGAGTCAGTTTGATCCAAAGGTTGAGGTTGAGCTCTCTTGGATCCATGGGCCCACCATCATACACTTGGAGGGCCAAACCGACTTAATCACCGCCTTTCTGACCAAAGCAACCGACCTACCCGCCATGCAACTGCCTTTGGGAGCCAATCAAAGCCGTAGGATCAAGAGGCGGTGGAATGGACAATCGGCCGACGCCTAGGGATGTCGCCCGACACCCAAGTTTCCTCCTTAGCTGCCTATAAGTACCCCTACCTCCCCTACACACTATAAAAGGAGGTGTGGAGCTCGGTGAAGATCATCCCGTTCAGTTCACAAGCATTCTAAGCTTCTCCAAGCTCTCTAGCTCAGTACCTTTAGAAGTAGTAGTTAGCTAGTAGTGAAAGTAGAGCTAGAGAGGAGCTTCTTCGGAGTTCGAAAGAGTCTTCTAGGTCCGGTATAGCTCTTGTATTCTTTCATTTAGCATTTACTTTATTCAGTACTCTACTTTGTTTAGTACTTTATTCAGTAATATAGCTTTGCTTTGTTCTAGTTCACTCTTGTTCATCTTTAGTGAGCTTAGGTGCTTGCTCTTACAATTTGGTAGCATAGATAATATTTTGTTTAGTTTGATCTTCGTTAGTACTGGTTCCACCGTCTGGTTAGGGTACGTTGATCTCATTTCACTGGAGCTCGGATCAAAGTAGTAAGTTTATAGATTAAGCGAGGTGCTTAGGCTATATCTTACTTGTGGATACGACTAGTAGACCCACGGATAGGTTGTGGTAGTTGGAAGGTGGTGACGGCCCTATCTATCCTCTGTATTCCACCGCGTTTGGTCTAGTTATTAAATCGTAAGGCTCGTGGTATCGTTGTGCCTAATCAACCTTCAGGTGAGTTTAGGGTAGGTATGCCTCATAGTACTAAAGAATTCTCTCTAGCCATTAGTTTACCTAGGTTACTTAAGATAAATAGTTGCTCACTCTCCCACTTAGCTAGCCATACTTCTAGCTTGCTTGTTATCTACCATCCAACCCACTAGACCATTTACACCTTCTCCCACATCCATTCAACCCCCTGGGCTAAAGACATATCTTCACTTTAGCATTTCTGTCCACCAAGACAAACTCATCCTTCTGCCTTCCCTTTGGAAAAATATAAATTTGACACTCAGTTCTCATCGAGTGAAGTGCTACACGATAGTTCTGTGCGCTTGAGGAATCCCTCCAATAGACATAAGAAGTATCACAGTCACCACCTCCAAACTCTCTCTTACCCTGTGCATCTTCCTTCCTCAAAGTCTTAGACCAAGGTGACTCCACCCATCTCCACCCAGCGTAGCCCAGCCAGCTTTCGATCAGCACCGGCACGACCCCTAAAGGGACCGTAACACCTAACATGAAGCTGGTGAATTAGGCTTTCTAAAATCTACTTCAAAATATGGCCTCTAATTTTCTCCTAGTAAAAACCTATGCAAGAATAAATCTATGTAGATGTTTTGCTATCTGTACCTCAAAAAAGCTATACACCCTAGGTTCCAATCCTATCACTAACCTGTCAATCTAAGCCAGGAATGTAAAGCATGCAATCAAGGTACATGACATAAATGCAGAAGGTAAAGAGTGGCATAGACGCAAACTACCATTGATGACTCCGATATTTTTATCGAGGTATCGAGAAGTTCCTTGGTTCTCCATAGTCCTCGTTGGAGCCCCTCACAAGGAAGCCTCATAAGGGTCAAGCTCCCGGTTGGGTAACTATGTGGATAGCCCTCGAGCCTATCCACATGCAAGTGGGTCTCCGAGATGGCCCCTCCCAGACAGCTCCCCACCACTTTCACCACCAAGCTTCTGGCCAAATCCCCATGGGTCTTGTTCCCTCCAGTACATGATGGCAGCCTCACCATAAACGTAGTTAGTGTGGTCTCGCAAGACTATAAGCCCCTCTGATGTACTTCAATGGTGCACGCAAACACCCAGTGGTAAGAGGTATGCAAACCTCACTAATTGAACACTAGGCCCAAACCTAGAGCAAGCGCATTAATGGTGGTCTAACTAGCCTAAGCACTTTTTTTAGAGCACCTAAACCGAATCTAAACTTATTTGTATACAATTTTATGACTGCCAATGTCAAGTAAACAAATCTAGCCTAGTGGTAATTAACATTTATCCATAGTGTGAGGTTAATGGTTTGAAACCTAGTTATAATTTTTCTCATATTTTTACTAAGCCTTATTGTAGGTTAATGGTTCAAAACCTAGTTATAATTAGCTATTGCAACAATTTATTTTTTGTTGTTGCTATATGTATAACCCTATTGCAACATGAGCTATTATTAAACATACAATGAAATATATCTGTTGCAACATAGCCATGCTATAGCAACCATCAAGTAAAGAGTTGCAATATCATCTAAGTATTGTGATGCCAATAAAATTGTTCGCAACACAACTCGAATCATGGCAACAATGATAACCTATTGCAACCATTTTACAAATGGTTGAGATAACACTTACTTATTGGAACGATCTTCATGCTTAGGGCCACGAAACAATTCGCAACCAAAAGTGCAAATAGTTGCGATAACACCCTATTGACGGTCATTAACATCAATTATAAACAGTCAATATAACCTACATATATACTTAATTCCATCACCAAACATAGGTCTAGGGGTTTAAACTAACAAATTCCATGAGTTTTGGTAAATCTGTGTTTTTAGCAGGGTTTATCCAGAAAACCGTCAAGGTGGACCTAATTGCCAGAATTAATCATGTTTATCCGCGACAAAAACAACTCTAGAAGACTCTAGAAGACACCAAAAGGCAACCCTCCATGACAGACCCCAAGAGGATGATAGGTGGGGCTGGCTGGCCCCACTTGCAGGCCAGCCTCCTAGTCCCACCTGTCATGCTTCGCTTCGACATCGGTTCTTCCACCGCCATTGGGGTCCAACCTACACCGTTGCTTTAAGTCGGTTTGATCCGAGGGCTTAGAATTGATGGCTCCCCTATATATAGCAGCCCCTACCCTCCTCCCTGAGGCCATCCTAAAACCCTAATTCATATCCTCCTCATCAAGATCAGAGCCAGCTATCAAGAGAAGATTAGTCCTCTATAGGATTTAGTGTTGTAAATAGAAATAGTGAGATAGAGAGTGAGAGAAGAGTTTCAAGGAAGTGCCGGCCTATCGGTGCTCTCTCTATAGCTTGTACCTTGGCAGATTCAAGTTCTACTTGAGCTTGTGTCTGTGATTTCTCTGGTAATCAACTTCTGATTCAAGTAAGTATCGTGTTTATATTGTTCTTCAGGTTTATGACTCTTTTGAGTGCTTTAATCTATTGGCCATAGGTTAAAGTAGTAATCAGTAGTGTAAGCGTGGTGCTTAGAGTTTGTTACTTGTGGATGTACCCTACATTTCGGACCGGTGGTAGATCGCGAGGGTGACTATATAGCCTCGTTGAGTCCTTTGTACTCCACCTCCCGTTTGTAGGCCGATTAGGACCTGGTTACTACGGAAAGCATCCTCTGCTGGTGTCTTAGTAATGTCCCTATTGATATTTCTTAACAAATATTGGAGGATTCCGCAAGCTCATAGAACTATCACGTAGCACTTCGCTCGGTGAGTACCGAGTGTCGAATTTATATTTTTCCCACAGGAAGGCGGAAGACTAGAATTTATATTTGACTAAGAATTGCTAAGGTAAAGCCTGAGTTAATCCTAGGTAGGTGAATGATAGTGAAGGGTGAATGTGAACTACATAAACTAACTACTACTAACAAGCTAACCTAGAGATAGCTAGGTGGGAGAGCGAGCATTTATCTTTCTAGTAACTAAGGTAAACAAATGACTAGGAGAACTGTAATAGTACTTTGGGGCATAGCCCGCCTACCAACTAGGAGAGTTAAATAGACATGGTCTTCCACAAGCCCTATGATTTAATAGCTAGACCAATCGTGGTGGAATACAGAGGATGCACAAGGCTATCACCACTTGCCACCTACCACAATCTATCCGGAGGCCTAGCCGTATCCACAGGTAATCTATAGCCTAAGCACCACGATTAATCTATAGGCTTACTACTTCGATCCGAGCTTTGATGAAATAAGATCAAAGCACCTTAACCAGACGGTGGAACCGGTACTAACAAATAACTATTAATAATAAGATAAGCTATGCTACTAATGCCAAACAACAAGCACCTAAGCTCACTAATGATGAACACTAATGACTAAGTACTTAAAGTAAAGCAAAGCAATAATACTAGAATAAAGTACTTAAATAAATACTAAATAAAGTAAATACTAAAATGAAAGAATTACAAAGGAGCTATACCAGACCCAGAAGACTCTTTCGGACTCCAAGAGCAGCTCCGCTCTTGCTCTACTCCACTACTAGACTACTACTCTATAGCTAAGCTAAGCTAGAAAGCTAAGAGAAGCTTCGAGAGCTTGGAGATGAATGGGGCACTTCTCCACCGAGCTCCACACCCACTATTTATAGTGTATAGTGAGGGGTGGGTATTTGTAGGCAGTGGCAAGGTCGATGGAGGAACTAGGGTGTCGGGCGACGCAAGGGGGACGCCGGCCAGCCCTAGGATCCACCGCCATTGCATCGTAGCACTGTGGTTGCTCCTCCAAGTCGGTTGTGAAGCCAGCACATGGTGAAATTTGGAAGGTATGGTGGATGGTAAGTCGGTGGAGGCTCCCAAGTCTATGACAGTGGGCCCATGGATCCACCGTGAACAAATCTTGTCCATTGATCAAACCACCTTGAATGGAAGCATGTGATTGGCTCTGGACCTGTCACACCCATTTTCAAGGAACAAATGGAGTGCATAATCTTACGTGCGCCTAGAGATCAATCACACATAAGATGACAAATATAAATAGTATCATCACAAATGTTTATTACATAACGAATAATATCATAGAGTCTTCACGTAACTAAGTGGAAACATAAAATAATTCTTGTGGTAGCTAGCTCCATATCACAGGCACGTCAACTGGTTGATCACAAGTCTAGTATTCTTCAGGGAAGTAGAAGTAGTAGTCACTATTTGCACATTCGAGAGTCCATCCTGGGGTGTGGGAATGCAAGGGTGAGCACAAAAGTACTCAACAAATATAACATGGGGTTCATGAAGCTCAAATAGGGTAGACACTGGTTTAACTGCATGTAGCTTTTAGTTGATCATGTTTAAGCAATTGAGTAGCAACAAGTAGGTAATGTTCCCAATAATAAACACATGATCATGTAAAGAGAATAATGAATAGCAAGAACAAGTAAATTAATAGTGATCTCTATTCCATAAGGGTCCAAGGCCGCTCGTGACCGTGAGCACGGCTGATATACCAGTTTTACACTCTGCAGAGGTTATACACTTTCACTATGAGTCGTGATCCCCAAAAGTCCGAGGTCATGACTCCCCATTGGACAGATAAGTTTCACTATGAAGTCTTTCCAAGGTTCGTCTAACAAGTTAGGGCTGCTAGGTTTTGTGGCCTACAAATGTAGAGCCCCCCTTCCGTATGGCACAATGACACGCAGCCTATACACATAGGGACAGAAGCCGCACTACACCCAACCCAGAACACACCCCTTTTGCGCCATAAAGGTAACCACTAACAAGCTAGAAAGGTCCTCTTATATGACTAAAGCCAGAGCCATGTAGCTCTCATAGCTGTATTGTAAGTCATGGATGTTCGCTTACAGATAAGTCCTTATGGAGAGGAATCTAGAGAAAACTCTAGCCCTCTTGTTCCTTGTTGCTAAAAATCATCTTTTAGTGTTATTGCATATATCATTAATCAAATGACAAGATCATTGTTTATGTGAGCACAAGCAAACTACCCAATGCTATAACCATAGGATTCAAGGAACAAGATCAACACTAAGGCATCCTTAACAAGGAAACACATGCATAATGAATTAAGTGAATTAAAGTGAATAGGTAACAAGGATAGTCTCATGCTATACTTGCCTTGATCTAGCTGATCCTGTTGACCTGGTTCACAATAGTACTCTTGATCACCAACGAATTGCTCACCTTCTATTCTCGATTAACACACCAACATCAATCATCCAAGAGCAATCATACAAAGCAAACAAAGCTACAATTAGAATAGTACACCAACAGTAGCAAAATAAGTTGAAAAGTTTCTAAAACGAATCTACATCTCACTAGGATCACACAGACGCAAATTGCACGTAAATCGGAGCTAAAACGAAAAAGATATGGCCTAAACAAGATTGTATGTGTATATGTATTTCTATTGTATTTCGGGATTTGTTTTTCTAAAGGAAAACGGCAATAATGGACGTGTGACATCATCATGACATCATTGCGATGTCATCAAGCTGGCAATCGGAATTGAGCAGCGCAGCACGCACGGTGTCATGATTTGCATCTACTAAACATGACTATCGTTGAGCTCTCAAAGGCATACGATGAATTGATATAAGGAGATAGCTTGCATTGATCTACGGAGTAAGATTTTGAATATGCAAGATTAACCATAGGCATGTAGACGTATGTCACAGGAAGGAAAACTTGAGGTGCTCACCTACGAACAGCTACGAACCGGCAGTGGTTCCACAGCGGCCGACGGCTCCAGATGTTGGACACGGCGACTTCCATGTGAAGCATCCGGTGGTACTTGACAGCCATCGATGGTGGGAGTGTTGCAGTGTATGGTACGTGGATCGTAGACAAGATCAGGATGTCCGACGGTCAGTGGTTGGACTTGCAGATGGTGAACCTCCAAGGGTATTTTCAGGAACAATGACTCGGTTGGACGGTGCCACTTTGGAGATCGACAGTAAACATGACAAGCAAACTTGCTTGTTATCAGGGAGAGGCCAGCAACGGAAATCAGAAGTTGCAGATCGATCGAGCAGAATGATCCAATAGCGGCGGCTTCCTTCATAGCTCGACACGAGACGGCGCGTGCGAACTCACCAAGCTGGAAAGCGATGTCGGGGATGGCTCCTGGACGCCGGGCGGCTGGCAATGGCGGACAAGGTTGCTAGTGTCGACCAAGTCGACGAACTCGTTGAATAGAGCTCGAGCGGCGGCGATTAGGGTTGTGCGGCTGCTGTGCACGAAGGCGAGGCGTTGACTTGCGGGTTAGGGTTGAGGACGTGATGCAGCGGACGCGCTGCTATTTAAGAGAGGCGCGCGGGCTTGCGGATCAAGGCAAAGCGACGCAGCGGAGACGGCCTCAACTCTGGCAGAGTCCGACTCATGCAGGACGGGAGGTAGAGGATGACCATGGACAAATTGATATACAACAAACATAATTTGTATTAGATTGAAGAGCTAGATAATATGGTTATACATGCACGGGCGACGTTAATTGCTCACATGCATGTCAACCTCCGTGCCATGTGTGATGTAGGTACGTAGGCTGTAGGCATTCATATAAGGACATGGTGGACGGAAGGTCTCTCGGCAGCAGCAGGAGGAGCAAGGGCAGCTGAGGTCGCTCAAATAGACTTGGACAGAGAGCAAGGGACAAGATAACTTGGCTCGTATACTCTGGTAGCAGAAAACAGCGATGCTCGGTAAAGCAGCAGAGCGATAGCATGAACTTGCGGTACTACACACGGTTATGGCCAAACTAGATGACGCACGGGAGCAACAACAGCTAAATTGACAACATGAACCAAAGAAACAAGTAGTATTTGTAGATGCTCACCAGCGCTGATCGACGGGGAGCAAGTTCACTAGCAGCGGCGCTTTCTTGAAGCTAGGCCAACGCCACAGCAGCTGACCAGGGTCGGGACGGCGGCAGAGGAGAAAAATATATAGTTTACTACACGAGAGATTTCCCAAACTAGGGGCTCCTCCTACGGTAGTTTTGGTGTGCTTTGCCCATGGGGTAGGTCCATACTTATTGGGAGAAAAACTCTCCACCTTCATATCAACTAGCAATATGGTACTAATTGAAGTTGCACTCTCAGCCTCTACTAACGGGCCTAATTAATCATTAAAGCCCATTAGTAAATAAATATATGGGCATTTAAAATTATTGCACACGGGCTTTGGTGGAAAATGAGATATTTCCTATTTTCGGAATTAATTAATTTCATGGATAAAATAATTCTAGAAAAGTCTAGAATTATTATTTAAGCCGCGAAAAATACTCCGAAAGCTCCGAAAATTCGGGAAAAATTCCCAGAGACATTATGGAACATGAGGAACCCAAATAAAGTATTTGGAGCTCATGATAAGATATTTTGGAGCATCTAAAAATTAGATTATGCTCACAGATAAGTGGAAACAAGCTACAGAAAAGTCGGAAAAATTCCCGAGAAGTTTGTAGAGGTTGATTGACGGATGAGAAACAAGGAATTTGATTGTAGAAAAATGATATATGTATATCGGGAAAGGAAAATTGGCCTAAACGCATTTTGAAAGAACAACTTGAATTCATTTTGATCTTTGGTCAAACCAAGCAATACAAAACACAAATGCATCAGCATGTATGCACAACAATGTTGCTACATCCTAAGATGAATTTTAATTCAATGAAAATTTTGTTTTACTATGTTTCATGAGCACAAAACATTCATAATTAAATCATTTTAGCTCTATTTCCAAAGAAGCAGATTTTAGGGTGTTACAGGACCCATGGATCAGTGACGTGGCATGGCAACTTGGGGGGCTGGGCGGTGCCCTAGTGGGGCTGGGCAGCAGGCCCAAGTGGACCCAAGTGGCCCTACCACGTCCACTTGCTTCTTTAGTCCATGTTTGTCACCATTTTAGCCTATTTTTGCTATATTTCCTGCGTACAAATAATTCTACGAGCACGAGTGGAACTAGGTGAATTATAAACAAAATTCTACACATGTGATGATGATTTACCTCACTTTGCAATGCTTTTGGGTGAAATGTTGATGGTCAAAATGGGTGTTAGTGACCGTCAACAAGCTCCCCCAAGCTACCCCTTTGCTGTCCTCAGCAAAGTTGCGGGTTTAGTATGGAATAGGTGTTGGATCAGGAGTTGCTACTATGTAACACCCTTCAAGGATTTGTATACAAATAAATACTATCTCTTGAGTTGAACATGTTAGCACTCAGAAATTTCACCATCAGTCTTAGCAATGTGGGACTTATAGCTTTCACCTTGACACAAGCAATTGTAAGAATGTGTAGCTAGATAGATACTTTTTGCCTACTTTGGTTTAGCTCAAACTTCCTGAAGGTTTTCAATAGATTTGAAAAGAAAACTTGCCTAAGTTCCTTAGATGGTACACTCAAGTCACTCAATGGTGTTTGAAATCCTCACCAAGGCCATGAATTTTGGCCTTAATTTCTATCCTAAAGCTTATGTGGAGCTCAAGGTAGGGGTAAAAGCATATCTTACTTGAATTGAATATATTGCTAAGTCAAACACATGGATCATAAGGAGCAACAAGTCATACAAATTGATCAAGATGTGCATGTGTGAGGTATATTTGGTGGAAGTGATACTCCTTTGAGAGTTTCCCTTCTCTAGCTTCTTTTTGAGAGAGCAAGGCTACTTTTTTTCCTCACTCTCATTTTTTGAACACTGGAGCTTTTTGCTCTTTTATTCTTTCTCACTTTTTTCTATAGCCCATGCCTCTCTTTTTGATGTAAGATAGCATAGAGAGGTAACTTTGATTCTCATAGAGCAATATTAAATGGAAAGTAAATGTGGTTGTGTATCCCTAGTGTAGGAATAGCATAAATATGTGGGTGTACATGATCTTGATCAAAAAGCATAAAAAGTTTCTCTACTTAGATCAACAAGGCTTGAAAAAGCTCAAAACAAACAAGCAGCTTTTATGGTGGCTTTATCATGTATGCGTGAATATTTAGTTGGTCTGGTAGGAATTCATCACCATTGAGGAACTCTTAGCAAGAGAGTTTTAGCATTTTGCAAAACAAAACTCTAGGTTGTTTTTACCATTCCTCAGATAGGTTCAAAGATTTACTTTAATCATGGCTACAACATATCTCACAAAAGCCTATTATTGGTTCTAGCATTTGCAACCCACGAAAGCATTCAAGTTAATATGAACTCTAAGCTTATCATGCTCAAAACTTAAGAAGTATAAGGTTGTATAACAAGCTTTTGCAAAGTATCTCAGAGCAACTATTCATCATCTCCAAATAATTTTATCATCATGTTATTAGAGCTGAGTTTCTCTTGAGATAAATTTAAGGCACTCCTCTCTACATTATATGATCATGAATGTTGAATTTTAAAGCAAACATGAATGTAAAGAGAGGGTTTAAGATTTTTATACCTGAGCGGGGAGAGATATCTCCCCCAAGCTTGCCTTTTGCATACGTTGGGATGTCTTCTAGTGGCTCTTTTGATTCTTTTCCTTATTGACTAACTAATACTACTAGAATGCATAAATGACTAAATAACTAAACCTATTACTACTAGATTACTTATTTAAGTAGAAATGCTACTGAATTTTACTCATTATTATTATTAAATATTTTTTTATTTTAAATGCAAATCTATCCTATCATGCATTAGCTACTACAGAACTTTATTTATTAACATAGAGTAGCTAAATGCAACTAACCTATCATGCAATGCAAATTTATTGGAAATTTAAATGAGATGCAAATAATGAAATGAGGTAAATAAATACAAGGGCTAGAGAACTTACCTTTTTGTCGGGCTCAAGGTCATTCGTCCTTGGGCGGAGGTGTTTCCTCTTGTTCCACCTCGAAGGCCTTGTCAGGATCAGGGGATGACGAATTTGAGGATGGGTCTTTCTTTTTATGCCATCTATTTCTATTCTTCTTCTTCTTGATAGGCTCTCCTGCTCTTCAATCAGCTTTGGTTTCTTCATCTTGATTCTCTTCAGATGGCACTTATTCTTTTCCTATTTCTCATCAAAGAGGGGTTGTCCAGAGGCAAATGAAAATATTTCTTTTCTTCCAGCAAAGTGAAATTGGATTTGCCCAAAGGCCACATATATGCAAGCACTTGCAGTGTTAAGGAAGGGATGACCAAGGATTAAAGGTGTATCCTTGGCATTGCCCATGTCTAAGATCATAAAATATGTAGGAACATAAGCACTCCTAACTTTAACTAATAAATCAGTGGCTACTCCCTCGAGATAACGGGTGGATTGGTCGGATAATTGTAGGTAAACGGAAGTTGGCGCTAAGGTAGTGTAGAACAATTTATCATAAGTTGCTTTAGACATTATGTTAACACTAGAGCCTAGATCACATAGAGCATTATGGAAGGTATGAGTTCCAATGGAGTAGGTAATCACGGGGGTACCGGGATCACCTTTCTTAATTTGAAATGGGGAATCTAACAAATAGGAACCCCAAGAATTTAAAGCAAGCCATACTTTGTAATAACAAGGTTGGCTGTCTCCATGGTTCCTTCAGGTTTGCCAGGAATTCTATCTTTTTTATAGGATGGGATAGCAATAGCAATTTGAGCTAATTGGGTTTCTATCATCTTATTAAAACTAAATTGATTCTTTAAGACAGAATAAAATTCATCTAATTTAGCATTTATATTTTCCAACGTCCTATCTTGAGCATTTAGTTTCTTATTAATGCTATCAGTCATTCTACTTTGACTATAAACAAGATCTTTAAAGAAAGCATAACTATTATTACCTTGATTATTTACACAAGGAGAAGAGTAATAATTGTTACCTCCCTCATTGTTGGAGCGTTGATTCCAGCCTTGATGTTATGAACGGAACCCATTGTTAGTGTTGACGAAGTTGAGGTCCTCTTGGGTTTTGGGGTAGGAATTGCCCAAATGTCCAACATCTTCACAGACTTTGCAAGTCATATGGGAATCCAGGGCTTTGATTGTCTCTTAGGCACTCACCTTCTCATAATGTTGTACTCGCTTCGCGAGCAAATCCATCTTAGCTACAAGCATGTCAATTTCCTTAATTGAATCATACATTGTTTACGGGGTTGGAGTCAATCATCGCTTCATCCTTGGTTGGAAACCATCTTCTCGATTAGCGTCTTTGCATCTACAACACTTAGTGAAAAGAATGCTCCACCAGCAGCAACATCTAAATGGCTCCTATCTAACGACACTAATCCATGGTAGAAGTTCTAGATCAATAGCTAGTCTTCCATGCCATGGTGTCGGCATGCAGAGACATACTCTTGCATTTGTTCCCAAGCTTCAGGAATCGATTCATCTGCTAGTTGTCAAAAACTAGAGATTTTATTGCGCAAAGCATTAGTCTTCCCCATGGGGAAAATTTTGACTAGGAAAGCGTTGGAACACTTGTCCCAGGTATCTACAGCATTGTGGTTAGAGTAAAACCATTGCTTAGCCTTAGCCTTTCCTAACAAAGAGAAGGGGAAAAGGCGAAGACGTATAGCCTCTTGGTTCACTCCCTTAATGGTGAAGGTGCTACAAATCTCCAATAAATGTTGGAGGTGGGCATTTGCATCCTCGTGGTCTTTCCCACAAAATGGACTAGCTTGAACCATTGTAATTGATGTTGGCTTAAGCTCAAAGTTAGCGTCCCCATTGATAACATTGGGTCTGGTGGCTATATTAGTAGCCGAGGGTGCGGAAAAATCACAAATGGACTTGTCACCCATGATCATGTAGGGTAGTGATAGGATATGAAGAAAAAAGGATAAACTACTTTGGATAACTAACAACCTAGCTAGCAAATCTAGCAATATAAATCCAAGGCCAGTTGCCTTCCCGGCAATGGCGCTAGAAATGCTTATTGATATTTCTTAACGACTATTGGAGGATTCTGCAAGCGCAAAGAACCATCGCATAGCACTTCGCTTTGTGAGTACTGAGTGTTGAATTTATACTTTTCCCACAGGAAGGCAGAAGGCTAGATTTTATATTTGACTAGGAATTGCTAAGGTAAAGGCTGAGTTAATCCTAGGTAGGTGAACGATAGTGAAGGGTGAATTTGAACTTCTTAAACTAACTACTACTAACGAGCTAACCTAGGTGGGAGAGCGAGCGTTTTATCTTTCTAGTAATTAAGGTAAACAAATGACTAGGAGAAATGCGATAGTACTTTGGGGCACAGCCTGTCCACCAACTAGGAGAGTTAAACAGACAAGGTCTGCCACAAGCCCTATGATTTAATAACTAGACCTATCGTGGTGGAATATAGAGGATGGATAAGGCTGTCACCACTTTCCACCTACCACAATCTATCCGAAGGCCTAGCCGTATCCATAGGTAATCTATAGCCTAAGCACCACGCTTAATCTATAGGCTTACTACTTCGATCCGAGCTTCGATGAAATGAAATCAAAGCACCCTAACCAGACAGTGAAACCAGTACTAACAAATAACTATTAATTATAAGATAAGCTATGCTACTAATGCTAAACAACAAGCACCTAAGCTCACTAATGATGAACACTAATGACTAAGTACTTAAAGTAAAGCAAAGCAATAATACTAGAATAAAGTATTTAAATAAATACTAAATAAAATAAATGCTAAAATGAAAGAATTACAAAGGAGCTATACCAGACCCAGAAGACTCTTCTAGACTCAGAGAGCAGCTCTTCTCTTGCCCTATGCCACTACTAGACTACTACTCTATAGCTAAGCTAAGCTAGAAAGCTAAGAGAAGGTTGGAGAGCTTGGAAATGAATGGGGCACTTCTCCACCGAGCTCCACAGCCACTATTTATAGTGTATAGTGAGGGGAGGGGTATTTGTAGGCAGTGGCAAGGTCGGTGGAGGACCTAGGGTGCTAGGCGGCACAAGGGGGGCATCGGTCGGCCCTAGGATCCATCGCCATTGCATCGTAGCACCATGGTTGCTCCTCCAAGTCAGTTGTGAACCAGCACATGGTGAAATTCGGCAGGTATGGCAGTTGGTAAGTCGGTGGAGGCTCCCAAGTCCATGACAATGGGCCCATGGATCCACCATGAACAAATTTTGTCCGTTGAACAAACCGCCTTGAATGCAAGCTTGTGATTGGCTTTGGAGCAGCTCCCACGGACCGGTGATGTGGCATGGCCACTTGGGGGGCCAGGCAATGCCCTAGTAGGGCCAAGCGGCGGGCCCAAGTGGCCCTGCCACGTCCACTTGCTTCCTTGGTCCATGTTTGTCACCATTTTGGCCTATTTTTGCCATATTTTCTGCATACAAATAATTCTACAAGCACAAGTATAATTAGGTGAATTATAAACAAAATTCTACACATGTGATGATGATTTACCTCACTTTGCCATGCTTTTGGGTGGAATGTTGATGGTCAAAATGGGTGTTAGTGACCATCAATAGCCCCAGTTGAATAATAGAAGGCATAGCTTACCCAAGTCAGAATTAGAGAACCTTAGTAATGCTCTCTACTCTCTTGTTTATCCTTAACCTTGTTGCTACCCCTAGTTAAGTTAGACTATATTTAATCTCACACATTTATCTATGGATACGATACTTGGAATACTTCCGGGTGAAAGCTACAGTGGTATCCATGCGCTTGCGGATTTATCTATGTGCGTGTAAAATATACCAACAAGCTTTCTAGCACTGTTGTCGTGGAAACGGTTACTGAATTAATTATGAGCCAAGCTTAACTTTGTATATTTTGTTTTAAATTTTTTCTTTTATCATGGATAACACACCTATATATCAATATGCTAAACCTATGAGCGCATGCTTAGAGCCACCAAAATCTTCAAAGCCTATCCTAACACCTGGCTATGAGCTGCGCCCGTGTTTTATAAAAATGATTCAAGAACAAGCCTTCTCGGGAAAGGTGATGAAAATCCATACTCACACCTACGAGAGTTTGAACAGACCTATGCATGCTTACATATCGCTGGCATGTCAGACAAAACCTTGAGATGGAAGTTATTTTCTGTTTTCTTTGACGGCAAGAGCCAAACATTGGTACAGTCGAACCGTAGGAAGTATGCAAGGAGATTAGAAAATGCTATACTCTAAATTTTGTTTGTTTTTCTATCCCATCTCAAAAGTAGTCAGCCTTCGAATAGAAGCTCTAACCTTTAAACAAAAAGAGAAAGAGTCTCTTGGTGCATCATGGGATCGTTTTAATTGTCTTATCACCACTGGGCCAAACCTTGTCATTCTAGACCTGATGCTTCTTCAATATTTTTACATGGATCTTAACAAGGATTTCATGAATTTTCTTGACATGGCCTCTAGAGGAGCTTTCCTTAATTTGTTTGCTAGTAAGGCAAGGACTATCCTTGACAAAATTATTGGACGTATTCCCTACACTAGCATTCATGATGAACTCCCTGAGAAAGAGAAGGAATCATCTCTCGATCAAGAAGAGAAAGTTTTGATAGCCAAATCACAACCATTCTAATCCTAAGATTTAGCTATCAATCCTAAACCATTAATTCCCCAAATCTAAATCCTACAAAGAAAGAAGAAATTCAACCTTTGGAAAATCCCTTTTGAAACTAAGAATGATTTTTTATGCTGATTTTGGGAAAAGCATAAACTTTCTGCTACATAAGAGACCTTAGAGTGAATATAATTCAAATCCTCTTGAGAAGGAATCTCTTAAAAAGTGTCTTAAATCAAATTCCTTTGGGGACATCTAGAAAAACTCAAGGGTGGCATGTCAAGTGATGCCATAGAAGGAGGGCCGAGTCATTTAGAAGCCAATCCTATCGTCTTCCCTTCTATGCCCACATTAGATGTCTGATCTGAACCCATCTCTAAACCCATCCTTGACCCTGATGACTCCCTTTATGCTCTTTTCCCTGAGTCTCATGATGATCCTAAAAATCCCAAGCATAGGAATCATGAAGGATCCAAGGATGACCAAGAAGAGCAATGACAACGACTAGAGCATTCATGCGTCATTGCAAGTAAAAAATGGTTGGACAAGGCCAAAACCTTAAGGTTAGAACCCAAACCTGATCCAAAGGGTGAGCTTAAGTCAATCTCCTTAATAAACATGACTCATTCGAGTTTGGAGGAGGCCTTAGACAAGATCAACCTGAGAGTCACAAATCCAAGGGAATTTTTGGACATTCATGAAGAATCAACCTTGGAGCTTAAAAAGGAAGATGACATCAATGAGTATGGAAGCTACTTCATGAACACCTCATCAAATCCATACTCACATGAGAACTCCAGAATCAATTGGTCTCCCCAATATTGCCACACATGAGATCTTCAACCCCCTCATACTTCCTGTTCATAAAATTTTTGAAAGGGTGGTTGTAGACGTATTTGTTTATCATAAATATTGTTGATCTCATTGTGTGTTGGCATGAATCTTGAGATAGATACATAAAGACGGTGTTGGAGAGGAAACCACTTCACCAACATGAAGTGTAATTCGAAGGTTTCCCAAGGATAAGCTTTTTGTCCTAAAACAAGCACTTCCAAGAGATAACATGAGTTTTCATCTTTTGTTGTAATGCCCTTGTGAAATGAGCATAGAAATATAATTGTGAGAATATTCCTTCGGATATTTTTGTCACTAACCATTGCAGGTTTGAAGCAAAAAGAACAAAGGATGACAACGCAAGGTATGTCCAACCAATCATCCTGCAACATTGAATCACATCCATCCAAACTTGATTTTGCTGCAAAATTCAAGCTAGGGGATAGACTTTCCCTAAAAACATCTCTTGCCATGTTGCTAAATTATCTTGGTTGTCTCTACTTTTAAGACATGCTCAATTTGCTAAATAACAATCATGCTCTTTCATCTCTATTTGAGTAAATCTCTATAATGCTTTCATGTTATCTTTGTTTGCTATAGTATATGCTTAGGTTTTGAAGTATTTTCATACACCTTTTAAATTAGGCATGGTGCTTAGTTTAAACTATTTTCCTGAATTAAATTAGACAAGGTGTCTAGTTTGATTCTTGAACCAAAAGGTGTGTAGATTTTACTTCCAAGGGCTCTTAAATTAAGCATGGTGCTTAGGTTAAAATGCCTTCCTAAATCAAATTAGACGTGGTGTCTAGGTTGATTTTTGAGCCGATAGTATGCTTTATTACATGCTGGATATTTTGTTAGACTAACCCCTACAGAAAACTCTCAATTCAATTTGGGTAAGTCACGAGATGAATTCAAATTAGAATTGAAGCAAGAACAGCTCATGGAGAACTAGATGAATGAATATAAGCTACGCATGTCCATGGTTCGGCATAAATCTACAAACCTATCCACCACTATAGCTATGGAACAAAGAGGAAGAAGACGAGTGCCATAAAACAAGGTCTACAATAAAAACACTCACTCATGGAAGTGGACGAACAAATCAATAGGTCCAATAAAATATCAAAGATCAAAGAGCAAAAATATGGCATGACAAAAGAATGAGAAATAAATGGTGCAATCTAGGAGACAAGAAGCTCATAAATAGTTCAAGATGTGAGGCTAGCCAAACAAGAAAAACTTCAAGCAAAAGGGAAGGACCATCATGAGTCATCTAGTCTTCATCACATGGTATCATCACGCTTCAATGACAAAGGTAGCATCATAAGGTAAATGGTCATTATTTAAAAAGCTTTTCTATGATTCTGGTATGCGCATAAAAAAACAAACATGTTTGAGTTACAAACTTACTTGATCTAACCTAATTAACTCAACATATTTAGTTCTTCAAGCCTGTTCCTAGCACCACTTTCTTGATCTCATAGTCTTAACCAAATGAGCTAAAAAGTGCACATCTTATTTCTAGAAGATGATAGTCATAATTATGTAAAGACTGATACATTATGCACAGATAGACAATTGTTCCATGGGTTAAGAAACTCAACCATTTTAGCCAAATGTAATTTAATGTTACATTGATGTTCAATCTTCTGATCCTACCATCCATGTTATAATTGAACAAAGCACATAACATCAACTTCATCTTGTTCAATGTGTCTAACAAGAATAAGTAAAGTTTTGGTTCTGTTGGTGTTTTCCCACCAACAGAGCCCATGCACTAGATCTCTACCTTGTTTTTATGAGCAGGACATACTTCAAGCAAGGTGTGGGGGAGTCAGTCGATTCCCTAGATTTCTATAAGGGAAAGTTCTGAACCAGTCAAACCAAAATCAAAACTCAAAAACAAGACGGGTTTGGCAGAAGAAGACGACATCACCATTAGAGGTGTCATCACAAGAATCCTCATCTTTAGAGCAAACCAAGGTACTTGATCAATGAACTTCATAAAGAAAAGTTCGATTCGAAGGACTTACAACACTGAATCCTCACCGAAAGAGCTAGCTTGGGGAAAGGGCATCCCCCATGTATCTAGGTAAGTATTTCTTTCTCCCTTACTTTATTTGGTTTGTTTTAATTATTATGTAAAAAATGTGCATAAAAAATGAAATAAAAATTTATCTTTGCATTAGTTATTTATAGTGATCTAGAAATAAAAACAAAATAAAAAGAGTGTGTCTAGCTTTAAGTTTGATTTTTAAGAAGCTGAATAAATAAAGAGGACTCAGAATAATCTCTTAAATAAAAATAATGAATAGTTGCTCTGTTGTAATTCCTTTCAAGTACCTAGTTTTCAGCATTGAATTCTTCTGAGTTTGGATAAGATTGTTTTGATATAAGGATTTACTCTGAATATGAAACTCGTGGGTAGCATATGCTTGATCTAAGTCTAGGTAATTGATAGATATGATATGAAAAGGTCTGAGCTGCTGCTTATCTTGTTCTAAGTGACACTAAAGTTCTAGAGATTTACTTTTTGAAAAACACAAAAATTCCATGATGAGTTCCTGTATAACAAAGCTTGAATTTCCACTAGATCGATACATGTTATTTAGACTAGGAAAACCTCTACTTATATGCTGCTTGTAATTGCATTGAGTTTTGTCAAACTTTGTTGACCCTTATGAGAGGTTTGCCATGCTCTTAAAATCAAGGTCACGTACACACCACATATACTTGCTGCTCCTACACTGGGAGTACACAAAAACATGTTTTTCATTTAGATCCACCCAAAACTTTTCTACTCCTACACTGGGGGTGAACACAAAAACATGCTTGATAGGTTTTTCATCCACCAAATAAATTCTTCAAGTTCTTATTGATATCCCTCTCAAAAGTTTTGTTGCAAAAAAGAGACATGAGGCTATGCAAAAGTTATTCATAAAAAAAGAAAAGAAAAAAAGTGGGTTGAAAAAATGAACACAGAAGTGTCCGAGATATTGAAAACAATGGGTACTTAGATGCCCACCTGAAAAAAAGAAAAAAAGTGAATAAGATAGCCCATGTTCTCTAGGAAATGTTTCCAAGTTTTCAAAAGAGAGATATACTTTTAAGAAACAGAGTAGAATTAGGTTAGTCGCCATATATATATCCACCATACATCCACACACATGCACATCTTGATTTGATTGTATGACTCAACTCTTTTTAGATTTGTTGTTTGACTTTACAATATATGCATTGCAAGTATGCTCTAGCTTTCTCCCTACCTATGAAACTCCATATAAGCCTTAGTAGTAGGAAGAGAAAAAGACATAACATCTTTATTGCCTTGGTGAAGATCCACAAATACCACGTATACTAAGAGACTTGAGAGTGTCATGCAATAGAATCTCTGAGTTTTATTTTGAAAACTTATAAAAACTCTAGAACAATGGTGGAACAAAGAACTTGAGACATAGTGCTTGACTTGATCATTTTGTCTTTCAATTGCTCAAGACCCAAGTGAAGGCTAAGAAGCCCCATGGTTGAAGGTAATATGGGTAAGTTTGAAAGTCAGATCAGTTTATTCTAATCCAGAGGAGAATTCTTGATTGAAGGCATATGTACTTTTGAGACGTGAAAGCTTTGTAGCAACTCTTGATCCATAGTTGAGTTTAGCTTTGCTCAGAGACTGACAATGGGTAAGCTTGGGGGAGCTTGTTGACGGTCATTAACATCAATTATAAACAGTCAATATAACCTACATATATACTTAATTCTATCACCAAACATTGGTCTAGGGATTTAAACTAACAAATTCCACGAGTTTTGGTGAATCTGTGTTTTTAGCAAGGTTTATCTAGAAAACCGTCAAGGTGGACCTAATTGCCAGAATTAATCATGTTTATCCGTGATGAAAACAACTTCAGAAGACTCTAGAAGACACCAGAAGGCAACCCTCTATGACAGACCCTAAGAGGATGATAGGTGCAGGCCGACCTCCTGGTCCCACCTGTCATGCTCCGCTTCGACGTCAGTTCTTCCATCGCCATTGAGGTTCAATCTACACCATTGCTTTAAGTTGGTTTGATCCGAGAGGTTAGAATTGATGGCTCCCCCTATATATAGCAGCCCCTACCTCCTCCCTAAGGCCATCCTAAAACCCTAATTCATATCTGCCACATTAGGATCAGAGCCAGCTATCAAGAAACGATTAGTCCTCTATAGGATCTAGTCTTGTAAATAGAAATAGTGAGATAGAGAGTGAGAGAAGAGTTTCGAGGAAGCGTTGGTCTGTCGGTGCTCTCTCCATGGCTTGTACCTTAGCGAATTCAAGTTCTACTTGAGCTTGTGTTGACAGTAATTAACTATCAATTTTAAATGTCAACAAAATAAGATAAAGGACTTAAAATGAACATTACCATAGACTTAGGGGTTTTAACTGATGATTTCTACAAGTTTTGGTGAATATCTATTTCTGTAGGGGGTTATCAGGAAATAACTAAAGAAGGTCCACATGTCATGTTTACATAGAGATAAAGACCCACGCATCTGCAAGAAGACTCTAGAAGACTCGGGAAAGCACCCCCTGGAGGATGGGGCCCACCTGTCAGGTGTACAGGGCGCCCGCCCACGTCATCAGGGCGCCCACCCTACCCCTCAACCAATCAGGGCCGAGCTCATGGATCATGCCCCTAACCGCCTTTGAGGATCAATCTACACCGTGCATGAAGGTCGGTTTGATCCGAGGGCTCTGGTGCATTTGAGGAGGCTATATAAGCAAGGCCATACCCCTAGGTTGAAACCCTAATTCATTATTATTATTATCAAGAGGAAGCCATCATCAGAGCTAGGGTTTAGAGATCCCTCTCCACTAGAGAATTAGAATAGCTACTCCAATACTTTAAATTCTACATAGGTTTAGACTAGATAGATTCAAGAGTTGGGCGCCTGTGCCCAGGATTCGGATCATCGTCTACAAGTTTGGTACTATCTTGTATCTTTCTCTATGACTTTATTCTAAATATCATTATGTTTCTATTTATTATGTTCCTAGTTTGCTCTAGTTCTATATTTGATATAATTATGATTGATGATGAGTTTATGTATAAGTTTGCAAAGAACTTAGCTCTGTTCTCGAGGGAGTTAAGTGGTAGATTACATGTAGGCGTGGTGCCTAGATGTTGTTTACCTACAAATGCACCCTATTGGCTGGATCGTGTGGTAGTTCGTGGAAGTGACAGATTCGTTGAGTCTTATATAATCCACCACCCCCCATTAGTAGGACAGGCAGAATTAGTATTACGTGAGAAGTCATGGTATGTTCTGTCTTTCTTCAGTGATGTTTCTTATACATAGATGAAGATTCTTTTGTGTTATATATGATAGTGTATGTGCTAGAGTAGATGAAAGACTTAGTTGATTAGAACCTACCTAGAATTCAATCTTTTGCTTAGTCAGATGTCTACCTACCTTTATGATGAGTAGTCTATCTCTAATCTCTACGTGTGTTATCCTCTGAGCTTATCAATTCATTATATTTATTTATCATAGCTTACCCCTGTCAAAGCAAGTGACCGTGTGATTGATTCTCATAAGTAGTCATGTTTTGCAAGTTCATCTCTAGTTTAAGTCATTAGTTCTTTCCCTTGAGCTAAATATAAATTAACAATACCTAAAATATTTTCTAGTGAAGTGCTACAATAGTATTTAATCTATGCGCTTGCGGATCCCTTATTTATTTTCTAGAAGAGCATTTATAATACCAACACTTCTAGCACCATACTAGGGATGACAACCTAGTACTTAAAGTGGTGTTAGAAGTGTCAACAGCTTGCATCTGTGATTTCTCTGGTAATCAACCTCTGATTTAAGTAAGTATCGTGTTTATATTGTTCTTGAGGTTTACAACTCTTTTGAGTTCTTTAATCTATTAGCCATAGGTTAAAGTAGTAATCAGTAGTGTAAGCGTGGTGCTTAGACTTCGTTACTCATGGATGTACCCTGTATTCTGGATTGGTGGTAGATCACGAGGGTGACTATATAGCCTCGTTGAGTCCTTCATAGTCCACCTCCCGTTTGTAGGCTGATTAGGGCCTGGTTACTACAAAAAGCATCCTCTGCTAGTGTCTTTACTTAGTAATGTCCCTAGTTGAATAGTAGAAGACATAGCTTACCCAAGTCAGAACTAGAGAACCTTAGTAATCCTATCTACGCTCTTGTTTATCCTTAGCCTTGTTGCTACCCCTAATTAAGTTAGACTGTAGTTAATCTCACATGTTTCCCTATGGATACGATACTTGGAATACTTTCAGGTGAAAGCTACAGCGGTATCCGTGCGCTTGCAGATTTATCTGTGTGTGTCTAAAATATACCAACACACCCCCTATTGAAAAACCAAATGGTGTCATTGCAACAAAAAGCGTGACATTAGGGGTCAAAACTTAGTGGTGATACTTGATGGGCTTCATCTCTTTATTCTTTCAGCACGTCAACCTTGTGCATGTGACTCAAACCAATTCACATTTGAATTTCAACCATAGGCTTCAAGTCACTTTCATGTATTGATTCAATAATGATTTCATCTTCCACATCAACATGACTTTCTATAGTTTGATTAGTACATCGACTCATGCAAGTACTCTCCTCTTTGCCCTAGCTAGATCCTTCAGTCGCCAAGCCATCGCTTGCCCTTCGACCTCACTTAATACCTCAAAGCCCTTCCCTCGATATCTTCAATCTATCAAGCCATCGAGTCACATCTTGCTTCGAACCAACAATAAGCATACAATAAATGTCATTTCATTTGTATTGTTGTCTTATACTTGAACCAGATTGTTTCCATTTTATATTTTAATAAACTCCATTAATAAGCCACACAAGCATTGACAACCAACCATACACATGAATGCCATATCTTTGATTTGTTCTTGCAAGCTTTACGGATGAGATCAATCCATATGCAAACCCTCATGTCTCATTTATTTGATAACACACTTGCTTAACGATTCATACTCTTCATAACAATCAACCATAGACTCAATTTTCATTAATAGTGATCACAACACATAATATGAGTCCATCATATAATAATCAACCTGGGTCGTTAAACACTTGTAAAATCTTATGAATATTGTTAGTTCCTTGATCGTGTTGTCATTCAATTCACCAAAATCCACCTAAGGCCTATATGCACTTTAAATAGAGCAGGGACAATTTATCTTTTTGGGTCTTTAATTCACATCGACAAATGGAGTAGATGAGCCTCGTCATAAAAAATAGCAAAAAATGGTGATGTGTTTTCTTTTATGGTTGTTTTATAGTAATACGGTTTAAAGCTAGAGCATCATCATTCATTATAATAACTAGATGATACCCCGCGCATGCAGCGGGAATTTTGTAGTAGTGGATTGGTGGAGGTTTAATGGAGTGGGAGCTTGTGAAATGTAGAAATGGAAACGTTGATCATCAAAAAATGCACACGATTGTATCAGGAAAACATACGGGTTTGTAGTTGCTGATAAGTTGACAATTGGAGTTGCATATAAATACATAACATTCTTTTTTTGCGTATAAAATACATAACATTCTTTGTGCTAATTAAATGATAATATATATCATAGGTCGTGTATGGTTTAGGCAATTTGAGCAATATCTTAAATCCAAATAATGTCCATGAAACCTGCCTATAGCTACTAACTAAAAAATGAAACTCCACTTCCTTGCCCTCATACTTTTCATTCTGATAGATGAAAACATCGTCAACCTATTTGATAAAACAAATGTATTACCTTGTGGACATATCAAACTTGATTATGATATCTAATTAAAGAAATGTATTGAAGAATGTGAAATAAACATAACAAATTACTTGTACCTCTTGCATGTAATCTCTTGTGACAATGTGAAATGTGAGGTTGGAAATAGTGCCAAATAATTGATTTGATCAAATATCATGGAGACCTGAATCCAAACATTACAAGTCATAATATACATGGGTTACTGATTTGCTTTTTTTTTTGGAAAAAAAAACACGTCCCCCATATAGTAGTACTTTGCATAGTTCCTTATTGCTCGTCAGGGAGAATCATACAATAGAGTTTGGAAGGAGGATCATACCTGAAGGTGGGTACTCTGCGGTGTAATAGCAGGGCAGCAACAAAGCTCTGAAGATGTGCCAGGTCGATATCTGGATGATGAACCAAAGGAGTGTACATGACTGGTTGGAGAGTGACTCCGGTGGACGTACCTGAAAAATGAGATATGGAAGTTGACAGAACAAATGATCTAAAAAACAATAGATACAACTGAATAAATATAATAAAGACAGAAGGGGCTAAAATTCTATATTATATACATTTAATAAGTCTTCATGTCAACACACCTAAAACACATATGGTGCAGAAAGATGACCATAAATGTTTCAGCCTTGCAATAGATAAAACTGAATAATCCTCCGTAGCAACAACGAAAAACCTGAAAGAGTTGGCTGGGTAATCTTGAGTTCAGAAGCAAGATGTGGCAAATCAAAAGGTGGTATGTAGCCGACTGGTAGTCCCTAAGGGGAATTCCACCGAACACGTCGAGTACATCTATGAATGGATTCTGGATTATATAAATAGAATGTGAGAACTTGCAATCAAGTTGACTATGGATGCATCAGAACAGTTGAACAAAAGAGTAGTAAATCCATAACGGAATTACAAACAAAAATGTGTTGTATATGAAAGAAGGACGAACCAAAATCTTGTAGGCGCAGGTGGATGATGGCAGAACGGTTCAGGAATCAAGGAGGACAGCAAAACCTGGAGACAGCGATGACGCTAGCTGCAAAGAACAAGGACCTCGATAGATAGCCATGTAAATCTGACCAATCGACTGCTCGGGGTCCTTGACTGTTTCGTGATGCAGCTAATAGAGGAGTTTATGAGTGGCTGTTTATTTCCTTGGCAAGGCGGCAACGTCTGGAGCAATTGTTCGTCCGTTACATATGCATTTGTAGCGAGACGGCGGGTCGCAGACTCACGGTAGTGGAGGAAATTTCTAGATTCTAGGAAGTGGAATATGTGGTGGCGGGTACGGTGATTCAGGGAAGGAGAATAGATGGTGACGTGGTTTGATGAGATTGCGGACAAATCTGCTAGCGGGGTCTCCTATTTAGATAATATATAGGAGATAACAAATGGTCAAATACTCATTCTGTCCTAAAAATATATAATTCAAAGTTTAAAATAAGTAAAATTTTCTTAAGTTTAATCATGTGAAAATATATTAACATTAGTGTCTCTAAATAGGTTTAAAATAAATTTCATAACTAATCAAATACTTACTCTGTCCCAATTATAAGTCTTGTGGTGGCTTTTCTAAATTGCTAATACTCTGGTCCGGGCGTCCATCCGGGCATGTCCGTCCGAACGACCCGTTTCCGAGTCAGCACAGCTACCGAGCCCAACAGGCTCATCTAAGATTTCTCATCTGTCTACTCCATCTACGCTACGATAGTGACAGAAATCTCGAACTCCTCGCTTCGCTCGTCGCGGCTCGCCGCGCCGTCCGCCCACCCCAAGTTGCCTCATGGTGGTGCCTTCATTCCGCGTCGAGCCGCGCCACGTCTGCCGTTGCGCGGTGCTCCATCCCCGCAATGCCCGCTCCGCCTCGTCGTGCCGTGCCCCGTTCCTCGCCGGGTTGAGATGCTACCGACGCTGCCATTCCCCACCAAGAGTCGTGGCCACTGTCGACGCCGGCTCCACCGCGAAGCTCAACCTTAGCTCGCGACATCACAAGATCCTGAGTGGCTAGGCCCAGAGCGGGCTTCTCTGGCCGAACCTCGCACTCCCTTCCTTCCTCGGATGTTGCAAGCGCATGTTGCAAGCGTATGTTTCACGTGTTTCAGATGTTCAAAGGTATGTTGCAAGTGTTTTGTATGAATGTTGTAAAAGTAGATTGGGATGTTCCATATGTCGCAATGGGTGTACACGTATGTTACAAACGTCTATTTTCAATGTTTCATCTGTTTTTCTAGACATATGTTGTAAGTGTGTTTATCTGGATGTTGCATATGTTTCAAACATATGTTGTAACTGTTTTATCTGGGTGTTGCGTATATTTTACAATGATTTTTAAGTGTTTTTAGGTGTTTTTGTGAGTGTTTCAGATACATATTTCAAGTATTTTATCTGTCTTCAGATGTATGTTTTAAATGCTGTATCTGTAGATCAGGTGTTTTACACATGTTGCAACCTGCTGTAGTTGCTGGAGGGCGCGCGGAGCCGTGCGGGGCGCAGACACCCCGCGAGACGCAGACTGTCGCGTGGAGTCAGGTCGTACGCGAAGGGGCTGTTTAGTTGGGGAATTTTTTTTGGGCTCGGCTACTGTAGCACTTTTTCGTTTTATTTGGCAATTTATGTCCAATCATGGACTAATTAGGCTCAAAAAATTTGTCTCGTGATTTACAACTAAATTGTGTAATTAGTTTTTTCTTTTATCTACATTTAATACTCTATATATGTGCCGCAAGATTTGATGTGACAGGTACGGTAGCACTTTTTGATTTTTTTTTTACTAAACAGGCTCGAAGTGCAGGCGCGATAGACGAGGCAGTCGTGGACATCCGGACGGGAGCGTCCGAACAAAAAACGAGAATTGCATCTGTGGGTTGGAGTAATCGCTAGTCATCAACACGATCACATAAGCGTATCTTTCGTGTTTACCCCCGCGTTTTCGTAATCCGGAAACAGGGCCGAGAAGAGAGGAGACGTGGCCGGTGCGGCGGCGGCGGCGGCCATGGTGATCCCCCTGGTGCTCGTCGTGCTCCCGCTCGGGCTCCTCTTCCTCCTTTCCGGCCTCATCGTCAACGCAATCCAGGTGATCTCCGCCCCGGGCTAAGCCGCCTCTTCTTCAGTAATTATTTTTACTAATAATTTGGGGGTTTCCTGTGGTGACCTGAATCTGTTCGGTCGCTATGATTTGTTTTTGAATCGGTAAATTTATACGATATTGACTCTTCTCTAGCTGGAGGCTCTTTGCGCTGATTTGCTGGGGGAAGTTCCGGACTTCCAGTTGATTGTGTTGATTCTTTTTTAACTGCGTTTGTTATTTTGGCGCTTTGTTTTTCCCAATGGTCTGATCTGCTGCAATGCTTTCGGTTCAGCTGTTTAATTCGGAAACTGTCCAACATTTGGCTTTTTTTTTTTGTTACTTTCTGGCCTAGCTAAATGGGCAGCAGCAACAACATAGGCTTTTGTCCCAAGTAAGCTGGGAAGAGACGAGAAACAGGAGACAAACTTACTTTTTTATCCATTAATTGCGTACTCGAATCACCACTGCCTTGCTCTTATCTTCCGCTTACAACACATTGCAGGCTATCTTGTTCGTGTCTGTAAGGCCATTATCGAAGACCTTGTATCGTCGGATCAACAGATTCTTAGTCGAGCTGCTATGGCTTCAGCTAATCTGGCTTGTGGACTGGTGGGCTGGTGTTAAGGTAATTTAAGAAACATAAACTTGAGCAATCGAAAATCTGGTTCTTTTCTGCATAGAGCTCTGATGCCTTTCAATTGGCCAAAGGAAAACAATCTTCATTTGGGCTACATGGTCCCTCATACTGGTTTTAAAGTTGGCAGTTGGCTTATTGGTTTGAAGTTGTAGTGTGATGTGTTAATTATTAGGTCCTTCTTAATGCAATGATGTGATGCTCACTTGCATATTTGAGAAAAAAAATAGCAACATTAAGACAAATACATTGGCTTATTGGTTAACTACTTGACTGAAGCTTGGTAGTATGCCTTTGAATGGTCCACTTGGCAATGAGGCCTTTGAATGGTCCACTTGGCAATGAGCATGACAATGGCATGGATCAGTGGAATTTCGGCCATGGAGGGAAATGTGGAAGACCTGGGCTCCACCTCGATGCAAATTATTTGTTTCATTGGCCTCCTTGAACCATTGTTGGATGACTGATCGTTTGTCCCGTCGTGGACTTGATCACCCAGAGTGCTGCCCATTGTGGGATCAAGAGGAAGAGACGGTGCAACCATAGTCACAAAGTTTTTGGGTCGATGGGGTCGAGGTACGGGGTCGCGGTACGTGGTACGCTACTCATGATAGATTTTTACACTTCGGGTCGAAAATGAACCTATGAATCTGGGTCGAGGTCGACGAACCCGGGTCGAGGGTCGAAGGTGGTGAACCCGTTTTATGTGACTATGGGTGCAACATTTTCTCACTTCTTGTGTGTTTGTAAGTAGTGTGTGGTTTTCAGTGCTATCGATAGTTGGGCTGCAGCACTTAGATCTGGGCTTGGAGAACTACAGAATGGTGGTGTCATGCTTTACAGATGGTTCCCAATTTATCTCGCAAGGGCTTCAACTTTTTGGTTGTGTTAGTGGCATAGTGGATTTGGACAAATAGGATGGCTGCATTTTTGAGAGGTTTTCTCCTAATCTTGCTGCCATCTTGTGGGATATTAGAGATGAGGCAATGTTATGGTGTTAGGCGAGAGTCAAAGGGCTCTGTAGTGGCCTTAGTTGTTTCACTCTTGATCGCTGGTTGTGGTTAAGCTTTGTTGTGAATTCTTTTTGTAACTTCTTTGTCCCTATCAAGGTTTTAAGAGTCATCTAGACTCCTTTCTTCTTCTTAATATAATGATGCGCACTTCTCACGCTTGTTTGAGAAAAAAGAGTGTGGGGTGTTGGGGTTTGGGTGGGTTGGGTCACCATCAAGACAAGAGAGGGCTAACACTATACATGATTGAAGTCAACATTCTTTTTGTTCTTTTTTTTTAAAAAAATGGCCAAGTCTCTACAATTTAAGTGGCTAGCATTTGCTTGTCTAGATGGGTTAAGTGAAATTTGGGTGCCTGATGAGTTTGCTCTGCATCTTGTTCAGTTATATTGTTCTTGTTAAACCTTTTTGTACAAGATCATATTATATACTCCTTCCATCCCAAATTATAAGGCATTCCAAGAATCTTGGAGAGTCAAAGGATCTCAAGTTTGACCAAATTTATATGATAAGATAATAATATTTATGACACCAATTAAGTATCATTAGATTCTTCATTAATTATATTTTCATAGTATACCTATTTGATGTTATAAATTTTTGTAATTTTCTCTATAATTTTAGTCAAACTTAAGATGCTTTGACTCTCCAAGATTCTTGGAATGCCTTATAATTTGAAATGGAGGGAGTAACAATAACATTAAGTGAGGGAGGGACAGAGGGACACAGGGGTTTGACCAAATGGTGGCATGCATGACCTTTTTTTTTTTTGAGGGAGAATGCAAGGGAATTGGAGTTGCTGACATTGTTTGAGGTGGCTCCTCAGCATGGTCAGGTTGGACAAGAAGGAACAGCTAAGATTAAATTTCGGCCAATCCAACATCAAAACTATTAACCACCCTTCTGTCCACACCAACCTCCAGCCCCTCCCGTACCCACACAGAAACCACTGAACTGCTTGCTTGGTTGGCAATGCAAAGTGTTTCTTGTTCTCAACCTTTTAAAAAGAACTAATGCCCTTTTTGCAGAAGGAATTTCACAGGAAAACAGTTTAATTCCCAGAGGAGTCAGGAAAAGTTCCTATATTTGGGCTAGAGGGTCAGAGACACTTTAGAGTTCTTGGCAGAAAATCTTAATTTGTTTGGGATCTTTGTGAAATATTTAGTTTCACATTCTATGTTGTCTTTGTGAAATATTTAGTTCCTACCCCAACTTGCTTGGGACAAAAGGCTATGTTGTTGTTGTTGTACATTCTTGATATGTTCCCTGGTTTCAATCATTCCATTCAAATTCTGCAGGTACAATTGCATGCAGATCAAGAAACTTATCAGCTAATGGGTAAGGAGTTGAGTTCCAAAATTTTCACGTGAGCATTGAGCATTGATTTTATAGTGTAGTTCAAAAAAGGATGGATTTTTATTAATATCATTTGAAGAATTCAATAGGAAAAGAGCATGCCCTTATCATATCAAATCACCGGAGCGACATTGATTGGCTTATTGGATGGATTTTGGCACAGGTGATTATTTGTTCTCTTTAAATATTTTTCTTGGAACTAGCAGTTTTATTACTAACTCATTGTGATGAGAGTTGGGTTGATTTGGTGACCAGCGTTCAGGATGTCTTGGAAGCACACTAGCTATCATGAAGAAATCTTCAAAGTTCCTTCCAGTAAGTTTGCTCATACATTTCTATGATGGTATGCTGTCTCATGTTTTAGTTCTGTATACTTGTAATTCTAGTTTATTTCTGCAAATCTGTGTCAAGTAATGTAAGAAAGGGGGACAAATAAAATAAGATTTGGGATACACATGGACTTGTAAACTTATCAGGCATAGTGCTTCATTGTGCATGGTATTTCCCTTTCATCATTAGTTTGGTGACCTCATGGTTATCCATGGAGCAAAGAATGATTTCCCATAAATATCTATAAGATTGTGTTCGAGAAAATATCTATAAGATCATCCCTGGTGCCAAAGTCTCAAGCAAAGCAACAAAATCTCTAAGAAGAGTAGGTGATCATCCATATTGCTTGGGTCTGATGGATAAGTCTCTGTGGCTGGTGGTTGTAGGGCTGCTGCACACTGCAGCACATGATCTTTGTGTCCAACATCTTTTAACTGCTTTTAGGACAGCAGTTAGCATCTAAGACAGCATCTGCTTTTAGGACAACAGTTGGCATCTAGGACAGCATCTTAGACTAGCATCTTAGACTAGCATTTTGGCATATGCTTGGCTGGCTAGCAGCCTATAAATATATATCCCCAACCCCTCAGGTTGGCATGGCATTGTATGAGTTTGTGAGAAATAAACCAGAAAATTGCCCCAACTCCTAGTGTCATCCTCTCTCGATGAGAGTAAGGATTCAACTACTACCAAGAGTGCGAATCCAGCGACTAACAAGTGGTATCGGAGCCGTACTATCCTGTAGCCTAAGCATCTCCTGCTCTTCTCCTTCCCCGGCCTCGCAGCAGCCCCAACCGCAGCCGGTAGCAGCAGCAGCTCCGGCTGCCCCTGCTCTCCACACAGCAGCCCCCTCGAAGCGCGCCATGTCCGCAGGCCAGTCTCAGGGCTCGGTCGCCTCGAGCGCGTGGCGTCGGCAGGAGGCCGACCTCGCCGCGGCAGAGAAGCACGAGCGAGCGGCAGCAGACGCCGCTGCAGCAGCGGCAAGGGCATCGAGGCTGGCAGCAGCGGAGCTAGCAGCAGCTAGAGCGGAAGTGGAAGCAGCGGCGGCGGCGGATGCAGCGCGTGCAGCAGCAGCGGAGGTCGAGGTTCTACGCGGCAGCAACAGCAGCTCCATCGCTGCTGATGATAGCGCCGACGCGGACCTCGAGCTGCTGGAGAGGGAGGCATCACGAGGGCGAGCGGCGCAGTGGGCAGCCGTGCACGCCCACGAGCGCGGCGGCAGCCCAGACAGGCGCAGACACGCCGGCGGCGCTCCTGAAGGAGGCGCGCACGGCGGCGGCGCTCCTGGAGGAGGCGCGCATGGCGGCGGCGGACGGGTCGACGGAGAGCGCGGCCTTCACAGGCAGCGCGGCTCTCTCCTCGGTTCGGTACCGTGGTCACCACGAGTACTAGGCTGTCGTCAGGGACGTCGGCCCTGGCGGCGGGTGGCCTACCCTCATCAAGACCAACTACGTTGGGTGGGCTGCGGTGATGAGGGTGAAGCTCCAGGTGCGGCATATGTGGGATGCAGTCCGGTACGGCGACGTCGACTACGACCAAGATCGACGGGCGCTGGATGCTCTCATTGCTGCAGTCCCGCCCGAGATGCAGTTTTCGCTTACCAGCAAGCGGACTGCCAAGGAGGCTTGGGACGCCATCGCTGCAGCACGCATCGGCAGCGACCGCGCCCGCAAGTCCACACTGCAGGCACTTCGCAAGGAGTGGGAGAACCTGACCTTCAAGCCAGGTGAGGACGTTGATGACTTTGCTCTCCGTCTCAACACTCTGTTGCAGAAGTTGGTGCAGTTCGGCGACGACACCTACGGCGAGGAGAGAGCTGTTGAGAAGCTCTTCCGCTGCGTCCCCGAGAAGTACAAGCAGATGGCTCGCTCAATCGAGTCTCTGCTGGACCTCTCCACGATGACGATCGAGGAGGCGTTGGACCGCCTCAAGGTCGTTGACAGCGATGAGCCACAGCGCCTCTCGGGACCCGTCACCATTGGCGGGAAGCTCCTCCTCACTCGGGAGCAGTGGGCTGCCGGCCAAGGTGACAGGAAAAAGGGGGAGCCTTCTTCCATGACAGGCGGCCGCAAGCGTGGCAAGCCGCGCAAAGACGCCCAGGCAGGGGCGCGAGGACGTGCCGAGGGTGATGATCGTGGAGGCGCCCAGGGCGGCGCCGCTGGCAAGCAAAAGCCAGCACGAGGCGACCCTTGCTACAACTGCGGCAAGCTTGGTCATTGGGCCAAGGATTGTCGACAGCCACGACGCGGCCAGGCCCACGTCGCGCAGGCGGAAGAGGAGGAGCAGCCGGCTCTGTTCATTGCTCATGCGAGCATCGAACTACCTCCAGCGGCACCGGCCGCAATGGCTTTCCTCCACCTTGACGAGCCAAAAGCACACGCCCTCCTCGACAACAGCTCCGGCAACGACAAGACCGACGGGTGGTGCCTTGACACCGGCGCCACCCACCACATGACCGGGCGGCGGGAGTTCTTCACCGAGCTCGACCCAAGCGTTCGAGGCACCGTCAAGTTCGGCGACGCCTCCGCTGTGGAGATCAAGGGCGTCAGCTCTGTCGTCTTCGTCGCCAAGACTGGCGAGCACAGGCTGCTCACCGGTGTCTACTACATCCCCGCGTTGAGGAACTCTATCATCAGCTTGGGACAGCTGGATGAGAGCGGATCGCGCGTGGAGATCGAGCACGGGGTGCTGCGCATCTGGGATCATCGACACCGGCTCCTGGTCAAGGTCAACAGGAGCAACCGCCTCTACGTCCTTCACGCACAGGTGGCGCAACCTCTTTGTCTTACAGCCCGCCGCGACGACGACGCTTGGAGGTGGCACGAGCGCTTTGGGCACCTCAACTTTGAGGCCCTGAGGCAGCTCGGCAGGAAGGAGATGGTGCGGGGCATGCCGCACGTCGACCACGTGGAGCAATTTTGCGACACCTGCGTCCTCACCAAGCTATGGCGGCTCCCTTTCCCCCGCCAGGCGAGCTTCCGCGCCAAGAAGAAGCTGGAGCTCGTACACGGTGACCTCTGTGGCCCCGTGACACCGGCTACACCTGGAGGCCGGCGCTACTTCCTCCTCCTCGTCGACGACGTGTCCCGCTACATGTGGGCTGTCCTGCTCGACGCCAAGGCAGCCGCAGCGGACGCCATCAAGCGCCTTCAAGCTGCTGCGGAGGCGGAGTGCGGCCGCAAGCTTCGGGTCCTACGCACGGACAACGGCGGCGAGTTCACGGCAGCCGAGTTCGCGGCGTACTGCGCCGATGAGGGGATCCACCGCCACTTCTCCGCGCCGTACACTCCGCAGCAGAACGGCGTCGTCGAGCGCCGCAACCAGACGGTGGTGGCCACTGCCCGTGCCCTCCTCAAGCAGAGAGGGATGCCAGCGATCTACTGGAGTGAGGCGGTGATGACCGCCGTCCACTTGCTCAACCGCTCCCCCACCAAGGCCCTCGACGGCAAGACGCCATACGAGGCCTGGCACGGGCGCAAGCCCGCGGTGAGCCACCTTCGCGTCTTTGGCTGCCTGGCCTTCGTCAAGGAGCTCAACCACGTCGGCAAGCTCGACGATCGGAGCACGCCAGGGGTCTTCATCGGCTACGCGGAGGGCGCAAAGGCCTACCACGTCCTCGACCCTGCGACACGGCGCGTGCGCATCACGCGTGACGTCGCGTTCGACGAGGGGCGAAGCTGGACGTGGGGCAAGATGGTGGATGACGACTCGACTCCGACGACCAGCGATTTCGTCGTCGACTACGTCCACTTCAAGGAGGCGGGGGGAGCTAGCAGCTCGTCCTCACCGAGCTCGCCTACCCCACCACCTTGTTTGCCACCACCTCCGACGAGTCCTTCACCACCGCCACCACCAGCTCCGACAAGTCCACAGGCTCCGGCGAGTCCACCACCAGCACCGCCGGCCACGCCTCGCTCTCCTACACCGGACCCTACCTCTTCAGGCTCGGCACCGGCAGCTTCGGCCCACGACGAGCAGTGCATAGTGGAGTTCGCAACTCTGCTGTCCAACGACGAGGATCGCATCGACGCCTACCACGGCGGCGAGCCTCTGCGCTACCGTACCGTGGACAACCTCCTCGGCGAGCAGCCGGTCCCTGGACTGGCACAACACGACTTTGAGGCGGAGCTGCACCTCGCACAGGACGATGGCGAGCCTCGTTCCTTCGCCGAGGCGGAGAGGGACGCGGCATGGCGTGCCGCGATGCAGATGGAGATGGACGCTGTCGAGCGGAACAAGACGTGGGAGCTGGCCGATCTTCCAGCCGGCCACCACGCCATCTCTCTCAAGTGGGTCTTCAAGCTCAAGAAGGACGAGACCGGAGAGGTGATCAAGCACAAGGCGCGTCTGGTGGCGCGCGGCTTCGTCCAGCAAGAAGGAATCGACTTCGACGACGCCTTCGCGCCCGTTGCACGGATGGAGTCCGTGCGACTCCTCCTTGCGCTAGCTGCCCAGGAGGGCTGGCGTGTCCATCACATGGATGTCAAGTCGGCGTTCCTTAATGGCGACTTGAAGGAGGAGGTCTACGTGCATCAGCCGCCGGGATTTGCGATTCCCGGCAAGGAGGGCAAGGTGCTTCGCCTGCGCAAGGCCCTCCATGGCTTGCGACAGGCACCGAGGGCGTGGAATGCCAAGCTGGATTTCACGCTGAAGGGGATGGGCTTCGAGCAAAGCCCACACGAGGCGGCCATCTACCGGCGGGCAGCGGAGGAAAGGCCCTGCTGGTAGGCGTCTACGTCGACGACTTGGTGATCACCGGCACCAAGGAGGTGGAGATCGAGGCGTTCAAGGAGAAGATGAGGGCGACTTTCCAGATGAGCGACTTGGGCCCTCTCTCCTACCTGGGGATCGAGGTCCACCAGGACAGCTCCGGCACCTCTCTTCGCCAGACTGCCTACGCCAAGCGCATTGTGGAGCTAGGCGGTCTCACCGACTGCAACCCAGCCCACACTCCTATGGAGGAGAGGCTGAGGCTGAGTCGGGAGAGTACGGAGGAGGAGGTGGACGCGACGCAGTACCGGCGCATTGTGGGCAGCCTTCGCTACCTTGTCCACACGCGACCGAACTTGGCGTTCGCCGTCGGCTACGTCAGCCGGTTCATGCAGCGACCGACGGCGGAGCACCAGCAGGCCGTGAAGAGGATCCTCCGCTACGTCGCAGGCACCTCCGACTACGGCTTGCACTACCCGAGGTGCCCCGGTGCGGCGCATTTCATCGGGTACAGCGACAGTGACCACGCCGGCGATATCGACACGAGCAAGAGCACCAGCGGGACGCTGTTCTTCCTCGGCAAGTGTTCGATCAGCTGGCAGTCGGTCAAGCAGCAGGTGGTGGCTCTGTCCAGCTGCGAGGCAGAGTACATCACAGCCACTACCGCTGCTACTCAGGCCTTGTGGCTGGCTCGGCTGCTTGGCGATCTCCTTGGCAGAGATGCAGAGACGGTGGAGCTCAGGGTGGACAGCAAGTCCGCCTTGGCCTTGGCAAAGAATCCTGTCTTCCACGAGCGCAGCAAGCACATCCGGGTGAGGTACCACTTCATCAGAAGTTGCCTGGAGGAAGGGAGTGTCCGGGCCAACTACATCAACACCCAAGACCAGCTCGCCGACTTCCTGACCAAGTCTCTCGGACGGGTCAAGTTTCAGGAACTTCGCGCCAGGATCGGGATGGCCCAGATACATCACAAGGAGCCACACAAGACTTAGGGGGAGAGTGATGGATAAGTCTCTGTGGCTGGTGGTTGTAGGGCTGCTGCACACTGCAGCACATGATCTTTGTGTCCAGCATCTTTTAACTGCTTTTAGGACAGCAGTTAGCATCTAGGACAACATCTGCTTTTAGGACATCAGTTGGCATCTAGGACAACATCTTAGACTAGCATCTTGGCATATGCTTGACTGGCTAGCAGCCTATAAATATGTTTCCCCAACCTCTCAGGTTGGCATGGCATTGTATGAGTTTGTGTGAGAAATAAACCAGAAAATTGCCCCAACTCCTAGTGTCATCCTCTCTCGATGAGAGTAAGGATTCAGCTACTACCAAGAGTGCGAATCCAGCGACTAACAGGGTCCTGACCAGCAAAGTACTCGTGGCATGCCCTGCACCATCTCCTTGTTGCCGAGCTGCTTCGAGGCCTCGAAGTTGAGGTGCCCAAAGCGCTCGTGCCACCGCCAGGCGTCATCGTTGCGGCGGGCTGCAAGACACACGGGCTGCGCCACCTGCACGTGGAGGACGTAGATGCGGTTGGCGCCTGTGTTCACCTTGACGAGAAGGCGACGATGGCGATCCCAGATACGCAGGACCCCGTGCTCGATCTCCACGCACGAGTTGTTCCCATCCAGCTGTCCCAAGCTGATGATGGAGTTCCTCAGCACGGGGATATAGTAGACACCGGTGTGTAGCCGGTGCTCGCCGGTCTTGGCGGTGAAGACGACGGAACCGACGCCCTTGATCTCCATGGCGGAGGCGTCCCCGAACTTGACGAAGCCTCGAACGCCGGAGTTGAGCTCGGAGAAGAACTCCCGCTGCCCGGTCATGTGGTGAGTGGCGCCAGTGTCAAGGTACCACCTGTCGATCTTGTAGCCATCGGACCCATTGCCAAGGAAGATGTGGGCCCGCGGCTCGTCTAGGTGGAGGAGCACGACGGCGGCCGGTGCGGGAGAGGAGTGCGACTCGATGCTCCCGTGTACGAACAATAGAGCTGGCTCGTCACCCTCCTGCGCTTGCGCGACGTGTGCCTGACTGCCGCGCTTCGCCTACCGGCAGTCTTTGGCCCAGTGGCCGGTCCTCCCGCAGTTGTTACAGGTGTCTTCGCGGGTAGCCTTGCGCTCACCGTTGGCGCCGCCAGGAGCACCACCACACACCTTGTCCCGCTTACGCGGCCGACGCTTGCGGCTGCTCAATGAACTCGAAACCGAGGAACCCGAGGCCTCCCCCTTCTTCCGCTCCCGCTGGCGGGCGAGCCACTACTCCTTGGTGAAGAGAAGCTTGCCACCGATGGTGACTAGCTCTAAGGGAGGTAGCTGCTCGCGGTTGTCGACGGCCTTGAGGCGACTCATCACCTCCTCGATCGACAACTCGGAGAAGTCCAGCAATATCTCCATCGCGATGGCGACCTGCGAGTACTTCTTGGGGACGACGCGGAGGAACTTCTCGATAGCTCTCTCCTCGTCGATGTCGTTGTCGCCGTACCGCGCCAACTGCTGCATCAGGGTGTTGAGGCGAAGAACGAAGTCGTTGACGTCCTCACCCGGCTTGAAAGCCAGGTTCTCCCACTCCTGACGCGGCTTCTGAAGCGTGGACCTGCGGGCGCGGTCGCTGCCGATGCGTGCCGCGGCGATGGCGTCCCAGGGGTCCGCTTGTTCGTGAGGGAGGAGTGCATCTCTGTCGGAGCAGCAGCAAGAAGCGCCTCCCGCGCCCGCCGATCCTCGTCGAAGTCGGCGTCGCCGTACCTTACCGCGTCCCACATGCGCCGCGCCTGCATCTTCACCTTTATCACCATAGACCACTCGGCATAGTTGGTCTTGGTGAGCATGGGCCATCCGCCGCCGGCATCCTTGACGACGGTCTGCACAACGGGAGGGGAGCCGGTACGACCATGGCGACCTCGACGCCGGTCTGGGGAAGGGGAGGCGCGTCGCCTGCGAGGGCTTCGCGCACCAGCGTCCCGTCCGCCCTGCTCCCGGTCGAAGTCCAGCTATGCCTCCAGCTCCGCCGCCTACTCCCACAGTTGCTGGGCCTCCAGTGCGCAGTTGACTCGCGGATCCCACCAGTGGTCGCGTCCGCCTGGAGCGCCGTCGAAGCCGCGTCCGTCCAGGCCACCAGCTCGCGCGTGCGCCCCTTGGTCCGCGTCGAGGTCGTGGTCGTCGGGGTCGCGTGCGCCCCGGTTCCGCGTCCGTGCGTCCCCACCGCCTCGCGGTCGAGCCACGCCTCTGCATCACGACCCGCGCGCGCGTCCTGCGCCTCGTCAGCGTGACGTCCGCGTCGGTTGTCGAAGCCGTCCGTGTCGGAGTCCTCGCACCTGTTGCGTCCGCATCCACCCCGTCCACCCAGGCCGCCCGCGTCGGGCCGGGCCCGCTCGGCGTCCGCTCCGCCTCCCGCGCGTGGGCGAGGCCGCCCGCTGCTCCCGCGCGCAGGGCAGCTGCCTCTGCTGCCGCCGCTTGAGCCGCAGCAGCCGCGACCGCGGCCTCCTCGGCAGCAGCCAGCTGCTGCGCCCGAGCAGCCACGGCCGCATGCTCCTCTGCCTCCCGCTCGCGCTGCTTCGATGCGTCCAGGTCCGCGGCTTGCCTACGCCGTGCGCTGGAGGTAGTAGAGTGATTGGAGGAGGAAGAGGAGGAGTAGGAGTGGACGGACATGCTGGATTGGGATGGGTAAGAACAAAAGATAACTAGGCTCTAGATACCATTTGTTAGAACCAAATCACAGGTTTGGGGCTGGAATTTCTATTTCCTTAGCCTTACCACAACTATGGCAGGTTGAGGACACACATAGGATAGCTTGCTTGCAACTTAAGAAAGCTACAGTATATTCTAGAGATGCTAAAATAGATGCTAAAACAAGATAAGGATAAAGATAAGGGCTGACACAGCCACCAACTACTCTAGGGAAGTATCCTAGGTAGATAAGGACAAGACTTATAGCTGTCATAGTCATCCTTGAATGATAGCAACACGAAACTATGTATAACCTTCAAGTTTTTCTTGAAAATTAGTGTAGGCTCAATTGTTGAAGCCATAGGTACTAAATAAACTTGAAGTGATGTAATGACACAAAGTGAATAGTTATTCGAGAAAAAAAACACAAAGTGAATAGTACCAAGTTATGATTCCTGAATAGGGCTTAGTCTTGACTCTTGACTACTGAAGAACTAAGGTTTGAACATACTCCGTATTATCTTACCATAAGGGACTGCATGTCTCTGTGTCTCTTCTTACTCTGATAAACTATTGCAGGTTATTGGCTGGTCTATGTGGTTTGCTGAATATCTATTTCTGGAGAGAAGTTGGGCAAAGGACGAAAAGACACTTAAAGTATTTTCAACCTTACTTAATATGACACTTGACAGTTGACACCTTTCTGTTCACAGTAATTAAATGATATTTATGCTCTTTAATTCAGTGGGGTCTCAAAAGGTTGAAGGACTTCCCCAGATCATTCTGGCTTGCCCTTTTTGTTGAGGGTACACGGTTTACACCTGCAAAACTTCTAGCAGCTCAAGAATATGCAGCCTCACAGGGTTTGCCAGCCCCTAGAAATGTGTTGATTCCACGGACCAAGGTTTGCATTTTTGCTGCTTCCTGACTGAAATTTTGTATTCTGTCATGGAAGTTTCCAGTGTTGCATGTGAAATGTTAAAGGTCTCTCCCAAACATTGACAATTTCCTTACCCTGTGTGATGCAGCTTTATGTAAAATTCTTATATAATAGCCTTAGTTGATCAGCTGTGCTTATCTTTTTCTGCTAATTGCTTATTGAGGTCAGAACACAGATGGAAGAAACTTCTTGCAAGGGTCAATACAATATTTCGTAGTTTTTGGTGTGATGCATTATACATTTTGTGCAAATTTGATCTCTTCCTTGTTTTTTCTACTTACCTTTCTGAAAGGTATGATGTGTTGACAGCTCTTTTCTGTGTGCCAATATCAGGGATTTGTATCAGCAGTAGGTATTATGCGTGATTTTGTCCCAGCTATCTATGATACAACAGTGATAATCCCTAAAGATTCACCTGCACCAACAATGCTGCGTATTCTCAAGGGACAATCATCAGTAGTAAGTGTTTCAATTTCTGTAGACTCAATTGCTGAGATACTGCTGATTTTGATCATAGAAACTTTGATTGGAGTCAAGTATAGTTACGGATCCACAATTTTCATTGTAGGTTCATGTTCGCATAAAACGCCATGCAATGAGTGATATGCCTAAATCCGATGAAGATGTTTCAAAATGGTGTAAGGACATCTTTGTGGCAAAGGTATTTGACTACTTGGTGAAACTATGAGCATGTAAGATGTCACATTTGAAAGGCTCCACAAATTGGCTGATTTGTTAATTACTATTTTTCTATGACAGGATGCTTTATTGGACAAGCATATAGCAATTGGTGCTTTTGATGAAGAAATTAGACCAATTGGTCGTCCAATGAAATCTTTGCTGGTAAATACTTGACTAAGAGTTCAATTCATCATGTTATGGATTAGCATTATCCATCACAGTTGTTTAATAATTTAAATTAGTAAATGGACAGATGCCATGTTAGGATAGTAAATACTACGTAGTAAACATACCTTGTAATTTTAGGTTGGCATCTTCTTGTGATAGGAAAAGTGGCATAGTTTGATATTAGAATGGCAACACATCTTAGCGACTTTGCTAAATCACTGCTACTAGTACCTCATTTCATGTTTGTTTGAGAAAATAGTAGTACTTCCATTCCCTTTTATAAGGTGCACACGCATATCAAGATTCAAACTTTAAAAATCTTTGGCTGATAATTTGGCTAACAATTTTTAACTATTAATAAAACAAACTTGATACATTTCGATGTAAGCAACTGTACTGTCAAATAATCATAAGTTTATAAGCATACGATATAATATAAAGTAAATGAATGTCAAGTATAATTTAGGAAACTGTTTCATTCTAAACCACGCCTATAAAATGGAATGGAGGGAGTACCTCATTTCATGTCAAAAGCTTTTGTTATTCCTATAACAGAATGAGCTCAATTCCCTTAATGCGTCAAATGTGCTTGATAAAAGATCACATTGCAGAGTATTTAGGCACATCACTTTGGCACTTAACTATTTTGCTATGAGAATATCTTGTAAACATACCCCTTCAACTTTGTCCTATGTCGCCCTTAAAAAAATCACTATTATCTTGCAGCTGCTTAATTCTGTTTCTGCTGTTGGTGCAGGTGGTTCTGTCTTGGTCATGCCTTCTCCTATATGGTGCCTACAGATTCTTACAGTGGACTCAACTCTTGTCAACGTGGAAAGGCATTATCCTCTTTGCTTCTGGATTGGCACTGGTGACTGGCGTTATGCATGTCTTCATCATGTTCTCTCAGTCAGAGCGTTCAAGCACCGCCAGAGCAGCGAGAAATCGGGTGAAGAAAGATTGATGACTCTTGATTCCCAGCTGGCAATTTGTTAGGCACAAGCGTGAGGCAATTTTTCTCAGTGCTTGTACTCACTAGTCTAGGAACAGAAGAAGTTGTGTGTCAATAATTGTGATCTCCTGGCCTCATCTTGTACTTGTATCCATAACACAAGTGTAAATTTGTTTTCAGAATAGCAGGAACTAGTACATTAGTCTATTGATTGATTTTTTTCTTGCAGACTGGATGTGCAGACAATCTTTTATGGTTCACTGCTTGGTGTATCTCCGCATTGTCTAAGACCTCACCGTACTCAGAAATTCCAGAATTGCTTTAGTTAGAACATAAGGCTGATGACCCATCTTGTTGGGCTGGTCTACTATTGCTTCAGTAAAACATGTACATGAGTATAGCAGAAAGATTATTACTGGTGATGATAAAAAAAGGTTGTGGGGTGACCACAAATACAACACAGACGGACCTAATATCTTTTATAGTTCGACATTAGGGGGCCTCACAATTTTTAAAAGGCTGTGTGCACCTTCTGCGGCGAAATTGGGTTTTAGATGAAAAATAGGAAACAACAAGAAGGTGACGTTTTTTTTTTTTTTGGGGGGGGGGGGGGGGGGGGGGGGGGGGGGGGGGGCTGGGTACCTCAAATCTAGGTATTCAGTTTTGGGATATTTACATCCTGATCCTGATTAATCAAAAGTCTGAAACAGTGGGTAATCTTTGAGACGGAACTAACCTTAAATGTACCTTTAGAAGGTGTGTTGATAATAGGCTTATGAACCTCTTGTTAGAGATAGTGCAGTTAGCCTCTACTATTTGTTTTCTTGATGCGGAAGATTCTTTAATTTGGCAATTACTTCAAATGGTGTTTATTCCTCTCAATCCATGTATAAAGTAATCAGTTTTAGAGGTGTGTTACCTATGCATATTCCTGCAGTTTGGGATCCGAAGATTCCTCTTGGCACCGATTGAATGATTGGAATTGAATTCATTCTAATAAATTATAATTTAGGCACATATTAATTAAGCCAATATGATTGTATATAAAATATATTTGTATACTATTGTTAGCCATGCAAGAGAGATGCTTATATGTTACATTTCTACTATAAGGAAGCGAGTTGAAGAGCGTGTTATAAGTTAGAGAGTAGAATTATAGCATGCTGGTCTATAGAATCAATTTTCATCTTTCACCCTAGAATTTGAGGTAGATTTATATGTGAACTTTGAAAAGTTGTGGAATCTAAAATTCTAAGCCAAGTAGCCTAATCCATTAAGGGCTTGTTTCGTTTAGCCATGATTCCACCCGGAATCAATCCAGGTGATCACAGATTACACGTTCGTTTCACCGGGAACGAGCTTCAGGAAGTATTCCTGACCGGATTGTTACTTTAATTAATATAAGCTTTCACCGCCGGATTGATTCCTGGCCTCCTAATGCCATATCCGAACGTGGCCTAAATTATCACTATATTCCAGGTCGGAATAATTCCAGACCTCCATTCCATAGGAACCGAACATGCCCTAAATGGATTCTAATTCCTCTAAAATGAAGGATCCAAACGACTTCTTAGAGTACACTTTTTCCCTATGGCTGCTTTCCAAGAATAAGTTTTTAACTAGACATAATCTAAGTATTAAGAGGAAGGTAGAGTGACTAATTTCTTTTACATATCAAACATTTTAGTTGGAGGAATCGTCTTTTGATCAACAGTAAAGAACTTGGAGTCATTTTGCCCTCAGGAGTCATACCCGCAAAAAAGTGGCTCCTCCTCACCGACACCGAGGCCTTAACTGAACCTGGTTAGAAGAACACGTGAGGTTTGTCTAAAGCATATTTATCGCTCGGGTTCTCGTGAAGGAAATGCAGGTGCGCTACGTGTACCACCTACCACAAGCATTGGCCAGGTTATATTTGTTTGTCCAAGGCTCCAAGATACTAGTCGTGCGTACGTACGTGCTGACGAATTTGAGAAGCACCCAATCCACCACACCACGAACAACTGACATCTCATCTCGATCCATCCAGCTCGCTTCGATCACCGGCCCGGCCGGTCGGCCGGCAGCCATGTCCACCACGGAAGAAGCCGCCGGTGGCTACGACTACGACCGCCTGAGCGAGCTGAAGGCGTTCGACGACACCAAGGCCGGCGTCAAGGGCCTCGTGGACGCCGGCGTCACTACCATCCCCGCCATCTTCCGCCACCACCGCCAGCACGGGCCGCAGGTATCGTCCTCTAGCAGTAGCAGCGGCAGCAATATTAGCTCGATCCCTGTCATCGACCTCTCGGCGGCGTCGTCGGCGGCGGCGGCGGCGGAAGCAGGCGCGCGGGAGGAGGTGGTTGCGCAGGTGAAGGCCGCCGCCGAGACGGTGGGGTTCTTCCAGCTGGTGAACCACGGCGTCCCCGACGAGCTCCTGTCCGAGATGCTGGCGTCGGTGAGGCGGTTCAACGAGGCGCCCCCGGAGGCGAAGCTTCCCTACTACACGCGGGACGCCCGGCGGAAGCTGCGGTTCAACTCCAACTTCGACCTGTTCCAGTCGCCGGCGGCCAACTGGCGGGACACGCTCTTCTGCGAGGCGGCGCCGGAGCCGCCGCGTGCGGAGGAGCTGCCGCCCGCCGTGAGGCACGTGATGCTGGAGTTCGGCGGCGCGGCGCGGGAGGTGGCGGCGCGGGTGCTGGCGCTGCTGTCGGAGGCGCTGGGGCTGTCCCCCGGGCACCTCGCCGGGATGGGGTGCGCGGAGGGCCTCAGCCTGGTGTGCAACTACTACCCGCCGTGCCCGGAGCCGGACCTCACCCTGGGGTGCAGCGCGCACTCGGACCCCAGCTTCCTGACCGTGCTGCTGCAGGACGCGCACGCGCAGGGAGGCCTGCAGGCGCTGCTGGCGTCCGGGTGGGTGGACGTGCCCCCGGTGCCCGGCGCGCTCCTGGTGAACGTCGGCGACCTCCTCCAGCTAGTCAGCAACGGGCGGTTCAGGAGCGTGGAGCACCGGGTGGTGGCCAACCGGAGCAGGGACACGGCGAGGGTGTCAGTGGCGTGCTTCTTCAACGCGGACATCGCCAGGTCCACGAGGCTGTATGGGCCCATCGAGGAGCTCATCACCTCCGGTGACGGCCCGGGAAGGGCGCTGTACAGGAGCGTGACGGTACCGGAGTTCCTGGCGCACTACGACAAGAAAGGTCTCGACGGTCGCCCGGCGCTCCACCACTTCCAGCTGCTTCAATAATTTACATCACATCTGATCCTGTGATGCGATGTACAACTGTGGGCTACTCCGGTACAATAATTGAAGGTTCAAGCTACATTAACTTGATGCTCTAATAAAGTTATGGATGGTTGCTATCAACCAGCTGTGTTTCATCCCGGATTAATTTGAAGGATAGCCTACAATTGATTGAAGGCAGTCTCTGAGAGAGACAAGTGAAACAATTGGGTGAATTGTTCTCGAGAGACGGCGCGGCTTTGCTAACTGAGATAAGCCTGTTTCTTTTTTTTCCAAAAGAATGAAGTTATGGCTAACTAATCTGCAGGACTTCATTACACCGGTTATCTTCCTAGAACAAGTAGCTTTTTCCATTTCTAATTTGAAACGTTGACATCTCACAAAGCTGCCTTTGGTAGGTGTTTTTTTTTGTCTGATCCCCTCCAAAGGTAGTGCTTTATATATTTGTCTATTTATTTGATGAAAGATGCCAATAAGTTGAAGGTACTCATGTAGAAGATTGGGAATGATGAAAAAACTACATTTGTCAGTTCTAATATTCCAGCTTAAGACAAAAAGTTGGACACACTTGCCAACATTCTTTCACATTCAAATGTAATTTCAGGTGGCAGTCCCAAGTAAGTGAATGGCAGAGAACCCTTTTCACAGCCAAAAGTCCTTGCTAGAAGCTCTAGCTTTTCCTCATGAATGTTTAGTAGGACCATCATTGCTTTATGAAGTTTACCTTTAAGCCAGTGGACTACAAAATGTGTTGCACACTAATTGAAAAAGAAAAGCTGCTTAGCATCTCCTTCTATGATGATCAAAATGTCATCAGCATATTGGATGATAGGGAAGTCAGACGTGGCTTGCAACGAGATTGGCAAGTTCAGTAGCCCAGTATCTTTGGCTTTGTTGATTAGGGACCGGAGGAAGTCTGTTGCAAGAAGTACAGGCTGTTTGGATGTACGCCACTGTGAGCCACGCCGCATCTACGGCGACGCCGCGGTTGAGGCGGTAAAAATGGCCGCCACAGTTTGTGGCGTGAATCTTGACTTTTTGAACTGCTGATGCTTGTGGCAGCCTTCGTTGAGTCATGGACCAAGCAGCTACCTAACTTTCTGTGGCCGCCAGAAAGTGTGGCGTGGCTCTATGTGACGTGGAACCAAACATCTCCTAACTCATCTCCTACAGTGAGAAGTCCTTGCACCACTGAAATCGATCAAGAGTGAGCATATAAGATAAGAGAGCAGAGAAATGAGATTACCAACATATCAATTTGTAAAGCTTATCTTTATTGCTTGTATGTGCTCAAAGGTGGATACAAAATTGAAGGACCGAAAACGGTGACCAGAGGGGGGTGAATGGGAGCCTCAAATTTCTCAAGAAAAAATTTGGCCACTGTTCCAATTTTACCGCTGAGAGCAACACACGGCAAATGTTATCGAATCTAAAATACCCAAGCCAACTGGTGACAAGAGTACCTAGATAGATTTCTTAGATCGATGAAAAACCAACGTAAAAACGAAATGCGAAACGGAGCTCAAACAAACAAAGCACTAACAAAACAGCTTGCCGGACTGGAAATTCTAGGATGGCCGGCAGGAAAGAACCAGGTAATAGCAAAGCACCAGGCACAGACTGAATAGATTCCTTTTTCTATCGCACGCGCTCAAGTGCTGCGATGCTGGGTTGCCTGGACGATCCGGTGAAGCGCTACCTGCCTGCTGTGCGTGCGAATGGAGGTGCTGCACTCCAATGCAAAATCAGAAACAGAAAGGAGACCAAACACAAAGCACTGGTCTACTGAAACTGAAACCAAACACCACTCACCTGGGCTGCTGTAGAACGAGCACCACAGAAAGCACCAAGGAAATCACTCGTACAAGATTTACACCAGATAAGAGCAAGCAATAATTAGGCTCCTGTAGCTTGAAAGTGACAACTCAAATTTGGCAAACACAAATCGCAGTGAACTGGCTGCTGGACAAGATGGAGATGCCTGCTAGGTCTCGTTCAATCAGAAAAATGCACGCACTACAAAGCAAGCAGAGGGAGGAGGTGGTCATGCAGAGGATGAGCAAACCTGCCTGGAACCGCCTGCATCGATTGGGTCAGGTGTCTTGACCGGTGATACAACGCCGGTATTCACCGAGCAGCTTGAGAACCAAATCTGCAGGAGCTACAGCGGAGATGAGAGCACAAGACCTGGCAACCAGAAGATCGAACCGAGAGATGCTGTCAGACCCATCGGCAGACGCCGCTCGACTGAGAGCGCACGGCACCTGAATGCTGGCGTTGGTAGCGCTGCCACAGGCTCGGCTGGAATCACACTGCTCTTCAGCTTCCACGCGACTAGCAAAGCCCTACACCCCACGGTCACAAGAACAGGGAAAGCTGAGCAAACGAACAGATAAGTGTGGCCAAGGAAATCGACGAAATCCGACTCAAATCTCCGTGATTCGATTCCAAAATTTGCACAGATGCAATTCAACCTAGCACGAAACTATTCCCCAAAAATCATTGCTCGAGATTAACCCAAACTCCAGGAAAATCAGATCGTAGCCAGAACGAAAAAGAACAAAAACAGAGAACAAAAATCACAGATTAAATAGAGGAATCACAGAGGGCACGAGGAGGATTTGGGCCTCCATTCTCACTCCAAATCTCAACAAAATACACCATGAAAATTCAGAATTTTTAGACCTCCCTCATGAACTAGAAGCTAACCCTAAAAGAAAGAGGGGCAAATGAGAATGGGAAGAGAGGTGAAGATGGCTTGGGGCTGCCATCCCCTATTTATCAGGGCTATTACACATTCCCCTAATTGCCCCTGGATACATAAGAGCTAAACCATCAAACCCAAGGGCGTAGAGGTCCAACTCGGTCTCCATGTTGATCCGACGGCCACCGCGCCTCCTCACTGGTAGCTTCGCCTCGACGCGAACTCCCCGATGCCGCCATGTGCCGTCCGTTCCACCTCGAAACCTCCGCCCGGGTTTTGAGGCCCAAACCCGTAAACCTGCCTCCGATGGTTTTGAGGCCCAAACCATCAAACCGCTCCGCGAGTAGCGTACTCCATACGCGTCCCCCGCCATCCGACGCGTGTCACCTCCACGGTCAACATGGTCACTCCCATGTCTTCTCGCGCTTGTCGATGTCCCAAGTGTCAGCCACCGCGGCTAGCCACCCGGCCTTCGGGTCCCTCGGTCCAAGCCTCACGTCCGTCCTTCACCCCTCTGGTCCATCGGCACGGCACGTCCTCCTTGACCTTCACCTCGCCGTCGGCTACCGCCTCCGTGCTCCACACCTGCACAACACAAGCCAAGAGACATGTCGCACACAAGGCTCTCGCCAAGGTAGGGTTAGTCACCACTCAACCTACTTCGTGAACCACATTGACAATCACTCATCACAAAACGAACACATAAGGGTACTTGTCAACCTTGTGTTCGCAATCTCCCCCTTGATGAGTGCATTGTCAACACCAATACATGAACAGCTTGAGCAAAAGAAAAAGAAGAATAGAAAAACAAGGAGCTCAACCAAATAACCAAAAAACCAAAGAAAAAACAAAACTAGGTCATTTGAAATGAGCAAAAACTTGGTCCCCAAAGACATGGGCAACGGCTCGACGCAACCAAGTAAAACAAAGCTAGCCCTCAAGATGAGGCAACGGGCTCAACACCACTAGCAACAAACGAAAAGCCGAAAAACTGCTAGACCCTCCAGAAGAGGCAAAGGCTCAACACATCTAGCAAAAGCAACTCAAGTGCAGCTCCCCCTGAACAAATGCAATCTCACTCAAATGAATGCATATCTTATGATATTGTGAGTGTGGAAACTTCTCCCCCTTGTTGACATATGCACTTATCAAGTTAGAGCCCAAGGAATGCAACTCCCCCTCAAAACATGCTATAAATGCATAAATGCACAAATACAGAAGCTTCAAAATTATAGCAAGTAGATTGAAAAGATGCTCTAGCTGATGTTGTCATGTATACATATCAACAAATATAAGTGCTAGCAAATGCTCAAAGTGATCAAATGAGACGAAATATGACATTGTAGCAAGTTGGATCAAGTTTGAGCAATTTAAAAAAGGGTTCACCACCGAATGAACACATAGCAAATATAGACAGGAGATCAACCTTGTGCTACACATGTATGCAAAGGGAACTACCCCAAACAAAGTTCACACATCATGTCATGAGACAAACTTGTGATTGGATCAAATTTTTAATCAATTGAATTTTATCGGAGTTATGCAGCTTATCACCAAAGTTTGTCAAACAAATGTGTGCGGGAGGTTATCGATGCCATCAAAACCTGACTTATCGATCATTTCAAGCCTATGCCAAAAGCAATCAGAAGCTTAAGATAGTGATCTCGGTATCCATTACAGAGCTCAAGTTCACCCTTAAGTGCAATAGGGAGCTGTCTCGATACTCTGACATGGGACAGCAAAGACCCATCCTGGTCTTTTCATACCTTGTTTTTTTTTAAGTTTTAGCACAAATTCAAGTTTCTCAAGCAAGTGTGTAACTCAAGGTATGAGCCGTAGCAACTAAGCATATATACGAAGCAAAAAGGGTTCTCGACACACCTATACATGCCAGTTGCTACAAGTAGTGGTGAACATGTTTCAAGTTTCTTCAAGTGTTATTCATGTTCACAATTGAAAGAGGCATTTTTAGCTCATATCAAGAGATCAAAGTGAGCCTAAGCAAAGCACATCATATATATCCATAACATCCCCAACAAGAGCATAGTATCAATCTAGCTACTATAAGGATGAAGCTCAAGATGCAATATGATACATGATGATATGATATGCAAAATCAAAAACTAAACTAAAAACAAAACCAAAAACTAATGTACAAGAACCACAAACTTCCCTCTTCTAAAAAGGATAACAAACCCCAAGCTCTCCTCGCAAGCGAGCAAACTGGGTTTGGTCAAGGGGTTTAGTGAAGATATCTGCGAGCTGGTTGTGGGTGTCAACATGAATAAGGTCAATGTCCCCTTTCTCATAGTGGTCTCTCAAGAAGTGAAAACGAACCTCTATGTGCTTGGTTTTGGAGTGAAGAACGGGGTTTTTGGTTACACAAATGGCACTGGTGCTATCACAGAACAAAGGTACTCGCCTAAACTCTAAGCCATAGTCTCGCAAAGTAGCAACCATCCAAAGCAACTAGGAACAGCAAGCAGCAGCAGCAACATACTCAGCTTCTATGGTGGATTGGGCTACAGAATACTGCTTGCGAGAGGACAAAGACACAAGTGAAGACCCAAGAAACTGACAAGTCCCAGAAGTGGACTTCCTCTCAGTACGACAGCCAGCATAATCCGCATCAGAGTAACCGTAAAGAGAAAGAGAGGAGGAAGCCAAAAACCAAAGACTAAATTTGGGTGTGAACCGAAGGTACCTCATGATCCGCTTGACGGCTTGACGATGTGATGTGTGCGGTGAAGACTGAAAGCGCGCGCACAAGCAGACCGTGAACTGGATGTCCGGTCTCATTGCCGTCAGGTACAGCAACGATCCGATCATGCTTTGGTACTCCTTCTGGTCCACAGCTTCTCCTTCCTTGTCCTCGTCCAGGGCCGTCATGGTCAACATGGGCGTCGAAAGAGGCTTGGCCTCACCCATATCAAACTTCCTCAGAAGATCCTTGGTGTACTTGCCTTGGTGCACGAATGTTCCTTCACGTGTTTGCTTGATTTGTAGCCCGAGGAAGAATGTCAACTCGCCCATCATGCTCATCTTGAATTCCCTGCTCATAGTCTCAGAAAACTTTGCAACAAGAGTGTGAGAGGAACCACCAAAAATGATATCATCCACGTAAATCTGAACCAAAAGTGTGTCAGTGCCTTGCTTGAGGAGAAACAAAGTTTTATCTACAGAACCCATCTTAAAGCCCTTAGCAAGCAAGAAGGCTTTCAAACGCTCATACCAGGCTCTCGGGGCTTGTTTCAATCCATACAAGGTACTGTTGATTAATCCATACACTAAAAAGTTAATTAATCCAACATGGTACTGTTGATGTCGATTAGGTTCATACCAGCGAGGACTAGTATGCTTGAGGCCACACACATCCTAGCACGCAGCAGAGACAAACATGGAGGCCGACCATCAAGTCGGTCGTGCGATGTAGACTTTCGTTCTTCGCCTGAAAAGCTCACGAACACCTCCCAAGAAGATCCGTCAGAGAGAAGAACAATGAGGTTGTGCTAGGATCGGCAAGTGAAAGGTCCTAATGGTCAGAGAGGGGTGAATAGCCTATTAAAAAAATTCTACAACAACACTTAAGCCAAGGTGTTAGACAATTATGAAGCGAAGCTAGTGTTGCGTGCAAGCCTCATATCCACAATTATAGTTGTTATAGTCTCTATGTCACACACAAAGGGCTAAGTCGCTACCTCTAGGTTAGTGAGCTCTCAAAGACTAACTAAAGAGTCTCACCAACCACTAATCAAGACACAAGCTAGCTCTCAAAACTAATTACACTAAAGAGCTTAGCTACACTAGGAAAGTAAATGCAAGAGAGATAAGAGGCTTATATCGCCGTGGCAAGTGATCAATCACAATATATCAATGAACACCAAAGAAATCCTTGGAGACAAGATGACACAAGATTTTTCACCAAGGTTCACTTGTTTGCTGGCAAGTTAGTCCTTGTTGTGGCGATTCACCCACTTCGAGGTTCACGCGCTAATAGGCATCATACGCATAACCCGCAATCGGGTGCCGCACAATCAACACAAGATGGGGATCACACAAGCCACGAGCAATCCACTAGAGTACATTTTGGCTCTCCACCGGAGAAAGGTTAAGAACCCCTCACAATCACCATGATCGGAGCCGGAGACGATCACCTTCCTCCGCTCGACGATCCTCGCTGCACCAAGCCGTCTAGATGGCAGCAACCATCAAAAGAAACAAGCGAAATCCGGAGCGAAAGACAATCACCAAGTGCCTCTAGATGCAATCACTCAAGCAGTGCACTTTGGTTCACTCTCAATCTCACAAAGATGATGAATCAATGATGGAGATGAGTGGGAGGGCTTTGGCTTAGCTCACTAGGTTGCTATATCAATGAAAATAGCCAAAAGGGTAAGCCCAAACTGGCCAACCACCTTTTATAGAGGGGCAAACGAAATAAAGTTGTTGCCCTCTCACTGCACTGAAACACGGGCAGATCGGACGCACCGGTCAGAGTTGACCAGACGTACGTGTAACAGAACCGTCCAAATTATAAGAGCACAAGTATAAAAACAATCACCGAAGTGATCAAATTCTCACACTTGAGCCCATATAACTCCGGTAGTCCAATGAAATCACGAGGGATTTCAAACCAACCAACATACAAGCCAAGATCGTAGTGATTCAACATAACAAGTCACATGTTACAACCATTTCGTAAGTAATTCAATATACATCGGAGTTCAACATAGTTATTACAACTTAAGTTCAAAAGTAGCGGAAGCAAAGTAATTTAAAACTAACATAAATCTTATTTCAAATACATGCCAGTACAACGGTCGACTTCCAACAAAAGCATTAGAGATAAGGTAACTCAGAAGGATCATGCCCATGATCACACTCCACCACAAGGCAGGAGCCAACCAACTCTTGCAGTCGCCATGATACATCACAACCTGCAACAAGTGGGGATAAAACCCTGAGTACGAGAAGGTACTCAGCTAGACTTACCCGTCAGAAACCAGAAATAAGGTGACACCATGGATCATGCAAGGCTGATATAAAGTGGGGCTAGCTTGACAACATTTTGCATAAAAGCTTAATATAGATGATCAATCATTAATGCTTAAGCATCAAGTTAATTATCATTAACCTATCATCTATATTAGAACCTGTACTAGAGCACTCACTTTATTAGGAGCAAACAATATTAACCATAGCAGGTATAAATTGAGGCAACCTTTCCATCGTGATCCAATTAACCATTCGTTCAATTTAATTGAATCTACGTTGCCGCTGCTCAAGTCAAGTGCTCACTAACCGGGAGCGACGGCGATTCGAATCGAATTCCTATCCAGCTGGAGGGGTATTTCTAACACTCACCGAGTCACGCCTGGCGAGGGCTGCTCAGGTCACCTTTGGTACAGTTCAGGAGCCGCGGGTCCGAATGATGTCGCGACCCCAAGGGCGACACTCTGCCAGGTGATAGGGACTCTAACCCCCCCTTGGTCTCACGCCAATGTCCCCAAGCACATCCTTTCTCTCCTCCAAGAAGCAACCTACCAGTCGATTCCCGGCCTGAACTGTATTACTCGGATTCGCGGTCGGAACGGCTTATCAGGCCAACTAAGTGTTAGACTGCGTTCAACATGACTCAAGGACGTACAGCGAATCGGTCCTTAAACGACTCAGACGGGGATAGATTCACACCCAAGACCTCCATGACTTGTTGCTTCACTATCGTCATCCCGCCCAGTCTCATTTCATTTTATTAACACATGGTTCCATTCCACGATAGCAATTATAGCCAACCGTGCCATATATGAATATCTCTATAGCTCGCAGGTGACAGGAAATCACCTGACTTCTACCGCTTAAAGCAGGGCTAAGCATCTACTCGATCCTAGTCTATGTAGGATTCAAGGATTCATATATCTGGACAAGGAATGATATAATGCAGCAAGAGTTTCCAACCAACTCCTATCACTTAATGCAACAATACTTATAACATATATAGAATTAATTTCTTTGAAGATAGGAGGCTTATAATGCTCCGGGGCTTGCCTGGGATCCAACTCAAGTTAGAGTATGTCAGATGAATTCACTTGGCGAGCATCCTCCCATCTAGCACTTGCCCGATCCTTCTATCTTCGGGATGGATCCACCAAACACCGTCTTCGGGTTTGGTTCCAACGCCACATCCTTCACACGTTTCTGCTAGCGTACCTATATGAGATGCAACCATGCACATGTGTGAATGCATAGAAGTGCAATAAACAGAGTAATCAAACAAGCATACCAAAGTTCTCATAAACACCTAGAGCTAATTAACTTAATCCACATTAGGGCATAACATAGAAGATGGCAAGCACATCAAGCAAGACACAAGCCTCAAGATCACAGGGTACTAACCCAAGTACTTTCAAAGGTATGAGTCACACTTCAACACACTAGCATGGCAAAGTTAATCAAAGCACTACAACTAAAATCTGTCACTTTCTAGACATACATATAGTAGCTCAGTAAATCAATCATAACTGGAGATCCCTAAATCCAAATGACTTGAAAGAAGATATTCTGGAAAGCTTATGAAATTATCTACATTTCATCTTTAATCATCTCAACATGATTCCCAAGTTATCATGACCAAACATGCCAATCTTTAAAGTCTACACAGAAGGTAATTAAAACTGACAGTAGACTTATTAAGCATGCAACTCTTAAACTATCAGACCTGGGATCATAAACATTTAACACAAGCAAGATAAGATAATTATCTACAACTTTTGTATTTACCAAAACCACAGTAAACATCATTTACACCATGAAACCAGTTGCACGAGTAACACCACACATGCAGCCCAACAGCAGTGGTATAATTATAGACAGAAAACTGATAGAACTTCAGAGAAGCATAAATGGAGTTCTAGACCTCCAACAAACATGATTCTCAACTTTATGGAAAGCTTATAAAGTTATCTACTACTTTCTTGTAATCATCTTAAGATGATTCTATAGTTAACATGGTCAATTAATTAAATAATTGCAGCTCTGTCCAAAATATGGACAGAATCTGATATGCCACTTTAAATCGTTATAACTTGAGTTTTATAAACCCAATAATTATGGTTCTAGACTTTTTAGAAAGATTAACAAATTGTGAACAACTTTTCTAAAAACATCTAGAACTAATTCTGCCACTAACAAGGTCACACAGGGCACACAAAGCAATGCTGTCTGGGTTTGGGCAGAAACTGCCACAGTACTTTAAACAACTATAACTAAACATATACTTAACCAAAAATTGTGATCTTTAGCTTTTTGAAACGATTATGAAAAGTAATACAATTCATTTATTGTCATCAAGGCATGATTCATAACTTAACTAAGCCAAACAATGCATACATGCAGAACTGTCCAGAATAGAAGCAAAGCAGCATATAGCATTTGTTATTTTTATAGCTCCTAAACTATCAAGCCTAAAATCTTGAAATTTTTACTAGACATCATACATCACAAGAGTAACATGCCACAAAAATTGCACTTCATTTGGAGTTATATATTTACAGTTATTAAAAATAACAGATCCAACTAGCATTCAAAACCTAGTTGCATAAATCTATTTTTACAGCTAAAACTTTAAACTAAAACATGCCATATTATAGATCCACTGCATAGACAATTTCACAAGGATTCCAAAAAGTCCTCATTTGCTATTTTACGATTTTTCTATCATTTACTATGTATTTTCAAAGTTCAGCCATTTAAATGCAATACTAATTCCGAAAAAAAACATTATGCAGAGTGAACACAAAACTTTCCACAAATCATGTAAGCCCCTATATGTAAATCCTTTGTCTCTAGCACTTTTGCAAAGTGAACACAACAAAGAGTTTCTGCCTCGCTAGATGGTCCTTCTTCCTCACAGCGACGGAAAACAGAGAAGGGGACGGAGGAGGCCGGCTTGATTCCGGTGAGATAGCGGCCCAGGACGACGAAGGAGCAGATGGCAGCCAACAGCAGCGGCAGGAGGGAGGAGGAGAGGGGTGGCTGGTGTTGGAAGAGGAGGGGCAAAGGAGGGGCGACGGCAACAGCGAGCTCCAGCCCGACTCGGCCATGGCTTCGGGCACGAGAGAGCGAGAGAGAAATAGACCGAGGAAAAGAGGAGAAGGGAGCGAGTGAAGGGTCGGGCTCGATCCCCTTTTTCTCCCCCTCGACATAGAGCAGCCCGGGGAGGTGGCGCTCATGCACGGGCACGGAGGCCACACGGCGCTCGGTCCTTTCTGATGTCGGCCACCAAGTTTTAGCGCCTCCAAAACTGCCATCCAAAAGCGACGTATTTACGAGTCTGCCACTCTTCTAATCTCACCTCTATCTCTTAAACCAGATGACAATTCGATCAACAAATTATACCGCTGCGTAGGGCTATGAGAGTACTACAACATCGCTTATAGGAGCTCAGTCAAATTCCACTGGTTTGCGAGATATTAATTCCCACCATAGGGTTGCACAGGAGGAGTCAAAATTGCACTGTGATCAGCTTGACAGCACTTCGGGGTGGGATTGGGACGCGGTCCAAAAATAAAGTTTGTTGCATACAAACTAAACTCCAATTTTCATTAAAGGTCAAACTTCATATCTCAAACAAAAATAGTAGTTTCACTTTGGTCAACACCGCGTCGGAAGAAACCCTAGTTTTGAGGTTCGGGACCGATTTGCGGCATCTTCTTGTCACTTGTTCCACGTGAGCCTTTCATAAGTGTTGTTGTAGGGTTCAATTGGAGTTGTTTGGTCAAGGTTGCAAGACTTGGTTGATGACATATGTTCTCATTCTCTAAACAAAACAATCCAAGCATGATATGACCCCTAGGCCGTCGCACACAGTGGTGATCACGCCCTGGAGAAGTTGGGTCCTCCGGACCTCGGCTTCGAAGAGGCTCTGGAAGGAGTTGGCGCACGATTGCGCCTCTCGGTTCTCTCTCTCCAGCTCTGAAACACGATAAACAAGTTAGTGCCCAACGCGGGGCCTTCAACGTCGTGACTGTAACAACCATACTTACCCTCGACGTGGGTCTGCAAGCCCACGACCTCGTCGCGGAGCCCCCCACATGTTCGCTCGAGCCCCAGGAAGGCGTTGTCCTTGTCACGGATGGCCGTCTTTAGCGCCTCGACCTCCTGCCGAGCAGACTCGAGAGCTGCGTCCTTCTTTTGGACGGCTCCCTGCAGCGTCGTGACCTCGGCATGGAAGACGTCGCGCTGAAGACTGACCTGGGAGACATCCTCCTCAAGCTCTTTCACCCGCGCAGACAAGGGCTCGAGGTCCCTGCGCGCCTGGGTAGCCTCCTCCCGAGCCTTGTCCAGGCTTGTGCGCATCACGGCCTCGGCCGCCCATGCCTGCGCCGCCTCTTCCTTCAATGTGGCGTATGCGACGCGCAGTTCAGCCATCTCGGCGTTCCGATCGGATAGCCGTTTCTGGGCCTCCTCGACCAGAACCCGTTGCCGGGACAGCGCGCCCCACACACCACTCTCGTCACGGATGAAGAGTGACTTGCGGCGGGAGTACTCCTTCAGCTCCTGAACGCAATTCGAAAAGGTCACAAATCCGAAGAAAAAACAGCCTATCAAGCGAGCCGACGGGTCGATCATACCTCGGTGGCATCCCCCATACTCCGCACAGCGCCGGACGCCACTCGAAGCAACCGGTCGAGATGCTGGCGGACGCCCTCGAGGTACTCCCATCGGTGCACTTCGTCTTTGTCGCTAAGGACAAAGACGGGCTCGGCGTCGGGGTTCGTAGCGTCCCTAAACTCAAGGGACGGCCCCCCCCACTTCGGCAGCTCCGCCTCGACCCGCGCTATCGCCAGCGCGGCGATGTCGGGCCACGAGGAGGACGACCCGGCCGGGGCGTCTCCCGGTCCCGCGGAAGGACCGGCCTCGCCCGCGGTATCCACCTCTCCTACAGCCGTCGCGACACCGGCCTGGTTCGCGCCCTCACCACCCTCGACCCCTATCGTTTGCTTTCCCTTGTCCAGGGGGAGGTTGTCGAGGGAAGCGTGAGGGCGGGCGCTTACGACCGCCGGCACCACCGGAGCCGGCACCTCGACCGACGACGGCTTCGGTACCCTCGCCTCGACCGTCGGCACCGCCGGAGCCGGCGCCTCTTCTTCGGGTGCTCCGGATAGGGGCTCGACCGCCCCGATCTCCACCATGCCCGCTGGCCCTGCCAACGGGCCTTGTCGCGCCTGCGACCCCTTCGCCAGGACCGTCTCTTGCCCTGACACCGACGCGACCTCCTCCATGGTCACGTCAGCCCCCGCCCGCTCCGCGTCGCGGACGGGTGCCTCGCTCGTCGCGACGGCAACGGCAGCCTCGGCCGTCCCCAACGGCCTGGGCTCCGCCTCGACTACGTCGAGCGCCGCCGCCTTTACCAGTTCGGACCCCTCGACGGCAGGCTCCGGGCCGGCAGCCGCCGCGGCGTCGGCTGACCCCTGTCGTTGTCGCAGGCGCCCTTTCGCGGCCTCGACCTGACGAACCCAGGCCGCGTCCTGCTCCGCCGTCCGGTTGAGGACAACGGCGCCGGCTCGCAGCGACTTCACAGGGGTAGGCCCCATCGGCTCCGCCTTCCGCTTCAGCCTGCGAAGTGAGAAGAATTGTCGGCCGACGGACTTTAGGAAAGGCAGGACAACCAAGCCGAGATACTTACCCGGAAATCGGCACCAAGTACCTCGACCCCGCGCGGCTCGAGCCTCCCGGGACGTCCGCTGGAGGCCTCTCGGCGGCCTCACCAGCGGGCCGAACGCTCCTGGGGGCTCCGGCCGACGCACCGCCCTGCGCCCTTTGTGCTCCCGAGGCCAGCTGGCCTCGAGTCCTTACTCCTACCGGCGCCGCCGCTGACGACGACGCCGGTACTACCGTCTCCGCCCTTGCCGGAGCTTGCGAGGCCCCGGCTGGTGCGGACGTCCCCGACGACCCCTCTCGCCGGGTCCGGGGTGAAATGGCCCCTCCCCTCGAGGGGCCAGATCCCTTCTCCACCTTCTTCCCCTCGACCTCCTCGACCACGACGACCGAGGAGGATCCCCCCCCGATGGGCTCCAGCAGGGGGCGAATGTCGGGGAGATCCCCAAGCCTGGTCGCAATCTCGTACCGCGACAGGGCATCTTCATCTTCATCGCTGCTGCCGTCGTCCTCCCCCGAGACTGTCTCGGAAGGCGAAGGCGACAGCGGCACTCCGTCGATGGTCTGCTGGCGCCGGCGCCTCTTCAACGCCTCCGCCTCTCTGGCCTTGCGGATCGCCCGCTTCTTGGCCGTCTCCTTGACCTGCTTCTTCTGGGAGGCATGCAGGCGTCGAGCCTCCCGGGCGGGCCGGTCCTCCGGGACTGGTGGGCGCGTTTCCCGCAACGCCGACAAATCCTACACGCCGGCCTCGACCACATCAGCGAAATCCACAGATAAACGAAAATAGCAATACCTCAGCCCCGGGATACGTACCACGGATTCGCACCCTTCGGTAGGCCTCATGGGAACCCGATTGGCTTCCTCCGCCTTGAAGTTCCCGACCATCCGGCGAGCCCGCCGGAGAACCTCCTCAAGGGTGAGGGATTCGTGGGACATCCGGGTGCCCTCCAGGTTCGCCTCCGGAGTCATCTGGTCCAGGCGGAGACGACGCTGGCACAACGGCATCACTCTACGGCGATGGAAGCCCGCTGCCACCGCCGCAGCCGTCAGGCCCCGAAGGCGAAGCTGCTGCAGCGCCGCCAGCAGCGGATCCAAGCGCGTCTTCTCGGCCTCGGGCACTCCGTACGACCAGTGCTCTTCTCGAGCGGTCAGCACGCGGCCGGTGTACCTCGGCAACTGATTTTCATCATTGCGGAGATAGAACCAACCCTCGTGCCACCCACTGTTCGAGGAGATGAGTCGGGCCGGGATGTATAGATCCGTCCGACCCGATCTCACTTGCAGCACGCAGCTCCCCACTCGGGCCGCGGACAGAACGCCTTTCTCCCCTGCCCTCTTGGCAAAGAGCTCGGCCTTGAAAAGGTGAAGCCACAAGTTCCACTGTGGCTCCACCCCAAGGTAGCCCTCGCAGACCGCCGCAAAGATGGCGGCCTGCGCTACGGCGTTGGGGGAAAGGTGGTGAAGCTCCACCCGGTAATAGTGGAGGAGCGCACGCATGAAGACCGATGCCGGCACGCCGAACCCCCGCTCATGAAAGCTGACGAAGCTCACCACGTACCCTTCGGGGGGCACTGGCTCCTGGTGGGCGGGGGGCGGTGCCACCCACTCCGGCCGCGCCGAGTTCGTCCTCGGCCGCAACAGCCCGTCCTCGACCAACTCCTCCAACCTCCTCTCCGTCACCGAGGAGGCGGCCCAGTCGTCGGCGGGAAGGATCTGGCTCTTTCCTGCCATCGATGTCGCCGGAAGGCGATGGGAGAAAAGGATGCGGTGGCTGCGGCAAGACGGGCGGAGAACGCAATGTGGCAGGGGATGTCTAGGGCAAAGGATTGCAGGGATGCAAGTAATCGGTGGGGAACGAGGACCCCAAGGCCTTAGCTTTATACGCTCGGACGGAAGCCCAACGGCCGCGCGAAAAGTAAGGAGCAGTTTCTCGCGATAAAACCGCTCGCCTAACCGTTTCCTTATATCTCGCAGGAACTGAGCACGTGGCCGCTCCCCACGCCGTAACCATACGCCGATAACGCGCCATTCTCGCCTCTCGAAAAAACGCGCCCGGACAACAAAATATCTCCAGGTATGTCTTAAAAGGGTGCGAAACCCGCAACAAGTCTCGAGGGAGCGAAAGCTGGCCCTCGAACGGGGTTCGACAGCTGCCCTCGAGCAACAGAGTTAGGGACGTCCCAGGGTGCGCCCGTACATGGCCAAGGGCTCGAGCCACGCTCTCGAGGCACCCCAGGACGTATTCGAGGCCGAAGGAGAAGGTTGTGGTAGGAATCCCTCCGGGGGAGGCATCGAGCCCTCGAATCCTGTCGAAGGGAATCGAGATCCACACGACCACTTCTTGGCATTTTTGAGGGCGCCTCCGGGCCACTAGCCGACCCCTAACGAACGGGGCACGGGTTCTCACTCGAATTCCCCCGCTAGCAGCTCACCGGAGATCGTCGTAACTCGGGCCCAAACGAGGGTAGTGCGACATTCTCCACCCCTCCTCCTTTTTTCGAAAAAGGAGCGTGAGGGTCGCGAAAGACGGCCGGGACTCTGATCGACCTCGTGCGTGCGAGGCTCGGGGTCCCGACCGCAAAAATGGGTGCGAAGCCCGCAATAAGTCTCGAGGGAACGAAAGCTGGCCCTCGAACGGGGTTCGACAGCTGCCCTCGAGCAACAGAGTTAGGGACGTCCCAGGGTGCGCCCGTACATGGCCAAGGGCTCGAGCCACGCTCTCGAGGCACCCCAGGACGTATTCGAGGCCGAAGGAGAAGGTTGTGGTAGGAATCCCTCCGGGGGAGGCATCGAGCCCTCGAATCCTGTCGAAGGGAATCGAGATCCACACGACCGCTTCTTGGCATTTTTGAGGGCGCCTCCGGGCCACTAGCCGACCCCTAACGAACGGGGCACGGGTTCTCACTCGAATTCCCCCGCTAGCAGCTCACCGGAGATCGTCGTAACTCGGGCCCAAACGAGGGTAGTGCGACATTCTCCACCCCTCCTCCTTTTTTCGAAAAAGGAGCGTGAGGGTCGCGAAAGACGGCCGGGACTCTGATCGACCTCGTGCGTGCGAGGCTCGGGGTCCCGACCGCAAAAATGGGTGCGAAGCCCGCAATAAGTCTCGAGGGAACGAAAGCTGGCCCTCGAACGGGGTTCGACAGCTGCCCTCGAGCAACAGAGTTAGGGACGACCCAGGGTGCGCCCGTACATGGCCAAGGCTCGAGCCACGCTCTCAAGGCACCCCAGGACGTATTCGAGGCCGAAGGAGAAGGTTGTGGTAGGAATCCCTCCGGGGGAGGCATCGAGCCCTCGAATCCTGTCGAAGGGAATCGAGATCCACATGACCACTTCTTGGCATTTTTGAGGGCGCCTCCGGGCCACTAGCCGACCCCTAACAAACGGGGCACGGGTTCTCACTCGAATTCCCCCGCTAGCAGCTCACCGGAGATCGTCGTAACTCGGGCCCAAACGAGGGTAGTACGACATTCTCCACCCCTCCTCCTTTTTCCGAAAAAGGAGCGTGAGGGTCGCACAGCGAAAGACGGCCGGGACCCTGATCGACCTCGCGCGCACGAGGCTCGGGGGCTTGACCGCAACGAAATGTCCCCCAATCGAACGCGAACAAGACCTCGGAGGAGTCTCCACACTCCACCGAGGCCTCGGGGGCTACACCCGGCGGGTGCGCTCGCGTGCCCCCACCGGAAGAACCACGACGCTACGACTCCAATTCTGACCAACCTCTGGGAGAGTGATCACACACTCACCCAAAGGCTCGGGGGCTACTGTCGGTACCCACAGTACGGGGTACCACAGCTATCGCCTAAACACTAACAAAAACTGAAACCAGTAGAAAAGATAGCCCGCTCGACGGGGTGCCTCGACCGCGCCCCGGCTCCGACTCGTACGAGGCCCGCTCGACGGGGCGCCTCGACCGCGTCCCAGCTCCGACTCGTACGAGGCCCGCTCGACGGGGCGCCTCGACCGCGCTCCGGCTCCGACTCGTACGAGGCCCGCTCGACGGGGCGCCTCGACCACGTCCCGGCTCCGACTCGTACGAGGCCCGCTCGACGGGGCGCCTCGACCGCGTCCCGGCTCCGACTCGTACGAGGCCCGCTCGACGGGGCGCCTCGACCGCGTCCCGGCTCCGACTCGTACGAGGCCCGCTCGACGGGGCGCCTCGACCGCGCTCCGGCCCCTCGACACCCTTTCTTCATCTACCCAGGACAAAAGACATAGCATTCAATGCGGTTACCTACCACCACCTACCGGCATGGCTACGGCATGGGACAACGTGGGAACAATACCAACGTCAAGTCTCACTATTTTACCGCCCATCCCGTGATGGGAGGTGAAAGCCGTCACTGTATCCACCCTACCGCGCACTATTCACCATCAATCACCCTCGAGGGAGGATAAGACAAGGCCCGTTCTCCGCGATATCGGGGATTCGGCCTTATCCATCCGGCCTCGACCCGGCCTCGACCCAGCCTCGATGCTCGACTCAGTCCAGAGGACGGTATGGCGTGGCGCTCTGGGTCATTTCGCCATCTTATCTCCCACAACGTCAGGGTACCCAGGGATGGCCAGCCATCCCTGAAGCACGTCGCTACAAGTCAACTCTACAGGAATCGACAAAGCATCACCTCAGGCCTCCCCTCGACTTGAGCACCTCTCGCCCTATAAAAAAGGGAGGAGAACGGGACAACGAGAGGACGGGGGGAAAAAAGAGACCGAACGACGGAAGGACGAAACAACCCACCACCCGATCGAACAACGAAAGCCAGAGATCAACATCTCAAGCAACCACCTTTCTCCTTTTTTCTCTTTGAGACTTGGGGCTCGACACCCTCTCTCGCCTGCTTGTAACCCCTACACGAGCACCCCGGTGCAAGGAAATACAAATCTCTCTTCCCCGCTGGACGTAGGGCCATCTTTTGCCCGAACCAGGATAAACCCCCGTGTGTTCTCCTTGCATCACCATCCAGGAAAGAGTCACGCAGCATTTACTCGTTGGTTTAGGACCCCCCTCGGTCCGAACACCGACAGCATACTTTCTCTACTTCTTCACCTTAGCTGATAGAACACCTTGCACTATCTTTGTGATTGTCCAAGATGGAAATGACTTGGTCGCAATGGCTCTAGAAGATAGAGTATCACTCCAGTTATTGGCTAATTGACTAACTTCTTGTTGGTTATTGCTCTGTAAGACATAGCCTTCATAGCTACCAAAGAGTCATTACCTAGCTAGAGATTAACCTTCCTATTGGTAACTAATTAGTTGTCTTTCAACACTAAAAAGTTCCAAATCTTCACTCTTGACCACAATAATCGTGGTTGACGCAGAACGAAGGGTTGCCATCGAGGTCAGCAGATAAGGAGTCACACCAGAGATGGTTGATTTCGATTGTATGGTCATTATGCATTCAGAGGTTAAGACTTGCATAATATGACGATCGATTCTTATCCAACGAATGACTTATCCAACGTTAAGTGTTGTGTGTCCTTTTTATCCAATAGAGCTGAGATACATGGCTCCCTAGATGATGGTTGGCAATACTTGGGCAACTAAGTAGAGTCACTTGACTACCACATATTGCAGTCTGTTAATGTTTATGTCGGTGACCTGTTCTTCAAAGAATTTCATTTTAGCAACTTTAGAAGGAAGCTCCACTACTTTCGGTCTAAGATATGGATCTTACGATACAATATAGAGATATAACCAAGAAAAGGAACACGAGAAAATAACACATCGTCTGTCATTTTATAATGCATCATGACTAGAAACCGTGATACCAGCACGTGCCAAGCAGCCAGTCATGTGTCTGCAGCCACAGGAGGCCCTTGGTTTCGTCGCGGCACCATCAGCGGCTACTCATAACACCAATACTAAACGCATAATGAAAGTGAAATTTCAAGTGGCACCAATGGGCTGTAAGAACAAGCGCCATCCAAGAAGGGATAGGAAACAAGGTAGTCACAAGGTTTAAAATCAACACGAAAATGATCCGAAGATCAAAATATAGCAAAAGAGAACATCACACAATTGCCAAGGATAACTGAGCAAGAGGCTCTTGCTTAAATTCTACGTACGACTTGCGTCCACCGAGGGGAGTACTAGATAAAAGATTAACAGGAGATTCAATCATGTTGAGCAACAACATGAGATCAAGACTGATGAACATTCCAAGACTTGGAAAGGTTGGGGATGGATTAAGCGAACTTCAAGGGCAAAAATCGATATGTCAATCAGAGATTGAGTCAATAAGGTATATGCATGAATTTGCAAACAAACGATTTTGAGGTCACAGCAAAAAGACATTTCGTCGCACTAGCTAACCTTTGGCAGAGGCAGCCGGAAGGTCCAACATAGATTTGGGTACAGTCTCCACAACTGGCAATGTACGAACCATGATCAAAGGCTAGTGTTGATAAAAGTTAACTTGGTTGGTCAGTCGATAAGGGTCTTCACAAAAATAGTTGCAAAACACCCATGGCTTATGCAAACATATAGGAGAACTCAACTTTGGGCTTTTGGTCAAGCAACGGCATGGATACAAATATTCAAGGCAAGCAACCATGTCTACAGGCTCAGGCTCCTAAGAGAGAAACCTAATTGAAGACAACAACCATACAATTACGTAACGTGAATGTTGTTCTAGGATAAAGCTATGCGACCCTCGTATGCTCACCGAGGACAAACGAGGTGACAACTATTGCCTACCTGGATAACAAGCATACATACAACATCATAATCCAGCAGTCATTTGAGAAAATTCAAACGAAAGGTTTAAGCAACCAATACAAGGCACAAGGCTCACCCAAAACAAGCATTTATCTCAAGCATGAACTAACTACCAGTTTAGCTCAAAACAACGCTAGCTAAGGAAGCCAACTTAGCATGTGCCCAGAATCTGAACAGCAGCACAGTGGTTACTTGTTTCAACCATAACTGAGGTTGTATACATCCCACAAAGGTGATCCTAGACTTTCTAGAAAGCTCAGGAATATGACTACACTTTAGTTATTCATACCAAAAACTAATTCATAGCTTAATATGACCAAAATTGCTAATATTTCAAATCTGTACCAATATGGACAGAAAACTGACAAGAACTTTGAAAATATATAATTGGAGTTCTAGGGACACAACAAGGCTGAGCCTTAACTTTATGTAAAGCTTATTAAGTTGTCTATAACTTTCTTATTATCATATTAAGATGATTCTATATCTAACAAGGCCAAACAAGACAAAGAAGGCATCTCTGCCCAGATTTATACAGATCCTATCATTCCACTTTATAAGCTTATAACTAGAGATTTAGACCACCAAAATTAGTGCTATAGGACATTTTGGAAAGCTTAGAAAAAGTACTACACTTCTTCTATTATCTCCAAGACATGATTCCTTATGCACATAGGTCAAACAAACCAAATATTCAGATCTGTTCTGAACATGAGCAGATTTTGACAATAAACTTCTAAAATTTATAACTCTCAAACCATAAGACCTAGGGTCATAAAATTTTAGGACAAGCTAGAGAAGTAAGTTTGCTACAACTTTGGTATTCTCTATAACTACAGAAAACACATTTATGACCACGAAAGCATCAATACATCAGAAACCGTTTTAGCAGCCAACGTTCAATAAGTAAAACAAAGCTTGCCTTTGTTCTACTTAACAAGAGAGCACACAAACATGTTATTCTAGTAGCTCTAAATTTTGTTACCTTAGACCAACATGAATTTAATTCATTTATGAGAATCCATAATTATTTAAGTGAGGTCTAAAGCATTGGCAAACGCTTGGGTGAACAACATATCCATCACTTTGCTAAGCTAGAGGACATCTATAGGTTCAAGCATGTAACCACAATCATTTCTAACAAGGCTAAGCACACACTTTTCTAAGCACTTCCTATTCAAGCAACATGGAACAAGACATTATCGTTTAACTCCACACAAGGAAGATAGCGTAACACACTAATCACAAGTTACTTACTATAGAATAAGGGTGAGAGGAGCATAGCTATGCATAAAGCAACAATCATGAAGATGCATGCTTCGTCCTATACGTCTTCACAAGATTGCCAACCTAAGGTGGCGATCATGTTCTATGTCGGTGGCATAACACGCACTCTCTCGATATATAGCTAGTCGTCAGCTACATTCGACTTACGCATTCGTGGTTAGCGTACCTACAGAAAAGTTTCATTGCAGCCCAACAATTCCCCAATATAAGGCACACAATGAAAGCAGTAAGTAAAATTTTTAAGTACTCCCATATACATATACCCCTGTATATATACATGTAGCACCAAAACTACCCGAATCATTCGATCACCCATAATTAAGTACCTTCATATATACACGTGTGTAACATGTAAATAATCCAGTAACCAAAACTAGCTCTCCCCTAGACCGAGAGTTGTACGGTCATGCTCTCACAACTCACACTTACCTGAGCGTAGGTGCGACGTTGCATAAAAGTAAACTTAGCAACATATATGGCTATTTCATATATGAAGGCTACCTCTAATCTGACACACTGGGTAGCATAGTGTGGGAGAGTTATCACACATACATACCTTAGCCTGGGCGTAGATGCATAAATGAAAAACCCCCAAGTTAGTACTTATATAAGCCACCTAATAATCCTTATATGGACGTAAGGAAATTGACCACTGGCATACTTAGGTTTAAAATTTAGATTTGACAAACCTATATATAACTATAAGTTGATAAAACTGATTTTATAAAACAAAACCTTTGTTTTAAATACACATATGACAAGTTTAATATTGAATCTTGCTTCGATACCAGCTGTAACAGAACCGTCCAAATTATAAGAGCACAAGTATAAAAACAATCACCGAAGTGATCAAATTCTCACACTTGAGCCCATATAACTCCGGTAGTCCAATGAAATCACGAGGGATTTCAAACCAACCAACATACAAGCCAAGATCGTAGTGATTCAACATAACAAGTCACATGTTACAACCATTTCGTAAGTAATTCAATATACATCGGAGTTCAACATAGTTATTACAACTTAAGTTCAAAAGTAGCGGAAGCAAAGTAATTTAAAACTAACATAAATCTTATTTCAAATACATGCTAGTACAACGGTCGACTTCCAACAAAAGCATTAGAGATAAGGTAACTCAGAAGGATCATGCCCATGATCACACTCCACCACAAGGCAGGAGCCAACCAACTCTTGCAGTCGCCATGATACATCACAACCTGCAACAAGTGGGGATAAAACCCTGAGTACGAGAAGGTACTCAGCTAGACTTACCCGTCAGAAACCAGAAATAAGGTGACACCATGGATCATGCAAGGCTGATATAAAGTGGGGCTAGCTTGACAACATTTTGCATAAAAGCTTAATATAGATGATCAATCATTAATGCTTAAGCATCAAGTTAATTATCATTAACCTATCATCTATATTAGAACCTGTACTAGAGCACTCACTTTATTAGGAGCAAACAATATTAACCATAGCAGGTATAAATTGAGGCAACCTTTCCATCGTGATCCAATTAACCATTCGTTCAATTTAATTGAATCTACGTTGCCGCTGCTCAAGTCAAGTGCTCACTAACCGGGAGCGACGGCGATTCGAATCGAATTCCTATCCAGCTGGAGGGGTATTTCTAACACTCACCGAGTCACGCCTGGCGAGGGCTGCTCAGGTCACCTTTGGTACAGTTCAGGAGCCGCGGGTCCGAATGATGTCGCGACCCCAAGGGCGACACTCTGCCAGGTGATAGGGACTCTAACCCCCCCTTGGTCTCACGCCAATGTCCCCAAGCACATCCTTTCTCTCCTCCAAGAAGCAACCTACCAGTCGATTCCCGGCCTGAACTGTATTACTCGGATTCGCGGTCGGAACGGCTTATCCGGCCAACTAAGTGTTAGACTGCGTTCAACATGACTCAAGGACGTACAGCGAATCGGTCCTTAAACGACTCAGACGGGGATAGATTCACACCCAAGACCTCCATGCCTTGTTGCTTCACTATCGTCATCCCGCCCAGTCTCATTTCATTTTATTAACACATGGTTCCATTCCACGATAGCAATTATAGCCAACCGTGCCATATATGAATATCCCTATAGCTCGCAGGTGACAGGAAATCACCTGACTTCTACCGCTTAAAGCAGGGCTAAGCATCTACTCGATCCTAGTCTATGTAGGATTCAAGGATTCATATATCTGGACAAGGAATGATATAATGCAGCAAGAGTTTCCAACCAACTCCTATCACTTAATGCAACAATACTTATAACATATATAGAATTAATTGCTTTGAAGATAGGAGGCTTATAATGCTCCGGGGCTTGCCTGGGATCCAACTCAAGTTAGAGTATGTCAGATGAATTCACTTGGCGAGCATCCTCCCATCTAGCACTTGCCCGATCCTTCTATCTTCGGGATGGATCCACCAAACACCGTCTTCGGGTTTGGTTCCAACGCCACATCCTTCACACGTTTCTGCTAGCGTACCTATATGGGATGCAACCATGCACATGTGTGAATGCATAGAAGTGCAATAAACAGAGTAATCAAACAAGCATACCAAAGTTCTCATAAACACCTAGAGCTAATTAACTTAATCCACATTAGGGCATAACATAGAAGATGGTAAGCACATCAGTAAGACACAAGCCTCAAGATCACAGGGTACTAACCCAAGTACTTTCAAAGGTATGAGTCACACTTCAACACACTAGCATGGCAAAGTTAATCAAAGCACTACAACTAAAATCTGTCACTTTCTAGACATACATATAGTAGCTCAGTAAATTAATCATAACTGGAGATCCCTAAATCCAAATGACTTGAAAGAAGATATTCTGGAAAGCTTATGAAATTATCTACATTTCATCTTTAATCATCTCAACATGATTCCCAAGTTATCATGACCAAACATGCCAATCTTTAAAGTCTGCACAGAAGGTAATTAAAAACTGACAGTAGACTTATTAAGCATGCAACTCTTAAACTATCAGACCTGGGATCATAAACATTTAACACAAGCAAGATAAGATAATTATCTACAACTTTTGTATTTACCAAAACCACAGTAAACATCATTTACACCATGAAACCAGTTGCACGAGTAACACCACACATGCAGCCCAACAGCAGTGGTATAATTATAGACAGAAAACTGATAGAACTTCAGAGAAGCATAAATGGAGTTCTAGACCTCCAACAAACATGATTCTCAACTTTATGGAAAGCTTATAAAGTTATCTACTACTTTCTTGTAATCATCTTAAGATGATTCTATAGTTAACATGGTCAATTAATTAAATAATTACAGCTCTGTCCAAAATATGGACAGAATCTGATATGCCACTTTAAATCGTTATAACTTGAGTTTTATAAACCCAATAATTATGGTTCTAGACTTTTTAGAAAGCTTAACAAATTGTGAACAACTTTTCTAAAAACATCTAGAACTAATTCTGCCACTAACAAGGTCACACAGGGCACACAAAGCAATGCTGTCTGGGTTTGGGCAGAAACTGCCACAGTACTTTAAACAACTATAACTAAACATATACTTAACCAAAAATTGTGATCTTTAGCTTTTTGAAAAGATTATGAAAAGTACTACAATTCATTTATTGTCATCAAGGCATGATTCATAACTTAACTAAGCCAAACAATGCATACATGCAGAACTGTCCAGAATAGAAGCAAAGCAGCATATAGCATTTGTTATTTTTATAGCTCCTAAACTATCAAGCCTAAAATCTTGAAATTTTTACTAGACATCATACATCACAAGAGTAACATGCCACAAAAATTGCACTTCATTTGGAGTTATATATTTACAGTTATTAAAAATAACAGATCCAACTAGCATTCAAAACCTAGTTGCATAAATCTATTTTTATAGCTAAAACTTTAAACTAAAACATGCCATATTATAGATCCACTGCATAGACAATTTCACAAGGATTCCAAAAAGTCCTCATTTGCTATTTTACGATTTTTCTATCATTTACTATGTATTTTCAAAGTTCAGCCATTTAAATGCAATACTAATTCCGAAAAAAAAACATTATGCAGAGTGAACACAAAACTTTCCACAAATCATGTAAGCCCCTATATGTAAATCCTTTGTCTCTAGCACTTTTGCAAAGTGAACACAACAAAGAGTTTCTGCCTCGCTAGATGGTCCTTCTTCCTCACAGCGACGGAAAACAGAGAAGGGGACGGAGGAGGCCGGCTTGATTCCGGTGAGATAGCGGCCCAGGACGACGAAGGAGCAGATGGCAGCCAACAGCAGCGGCAGGAGGGAGGAGGAGAGGGGTGGCTGGTGTTGGAAGAGGAGGGGCAAAGGAGGGGCGACGGCAACAGCGAGCTCCAGCCCGACTCGGCCATGGCTTCGGGCACGAGAGAGCGAGAGAGAAATAGACCGAGGAAAAGAGGAGAAGGGAGCGAGTGAAGGGTCGGGCTCGATCCCCTTTTTCTCCCCCTCGACATAGAGCAGCCCGGGGAGGTGGCGCTCATGCACGGGCACGGAGGCCACACGGCGCTCGGTCCTTTCTGATGTCGGCCACCAAGTTTTAGCGCCTCCAAAACTGCCATCCAAAAGCGACGTATTTACGAGTCTGCCACTCTTCTAATCTCACCTCTATCTCTTAAACCAGATGACAATTCGATCAACAAATTATACCGCTGCGTAGGGCTATGAGAGTACTACAACATCGCTTATAGGAGCTCAGTCAAATTCCACTGGTTTGCGAGATATTAATTCCCACCATAGGGTTGCACAGGAGGAGTCAAAATTGCACTGTGATCAGCTTGACAGCACTTCGGGGTGGGATTGGGACGCGGTCCAAAAATAAAGTTTGTTGCATACAAACTAAACTCCAATTTTCATTAAAGGTCAAACTTCATATCTCAAACAAAAATAGTAGTTTCACTTTGGTCAACACCGCGTCGGAAGAAACCCTAGTTTTGAGGTTCGGGACCGATTTGCGGCATCTTCTTGTCACTTGTTCCACGTGAGCCTTTCATAAGTGTTGTTGTAGGGTTCAATTGGAGTTGTTTGGTCAAGGTTGCAAGACTTGGTTGATGACATATGTTCTCATTCTCTAAACAAAACAATCCAAGCATGATATGACTCATTCCTTCAAAATTTCCAACTCTACTATAACTTATCATTTCATTTGACTTCTTGATTCCAAACTTCAAGAAACTTTTCCAGGGATCAATATAGATAGTTATTGAGGTGAGACATGTGAAGATACTTTGATAGCAACACCCAAGCATATATCTTTTAATTGAGCCTATATGTAAGCGAGGGTGCAATATCCAAGTTTAGGTTAGGGCTTATTTCTATAGGTTTGACTTTGACACTGTCATCTCCATTAATCTATCATGTTTGAGCTTAAACCCACTACTTAATTGGTGATAAACACCTGGGGCGTTACAGTACGCCCCCAGCGTACGGTCGCACGATGCGCGCCACGCGTCCCCGGCGTTCAACCTCCGCCGCTAATCTCCAATGGCTATTTCCACCCGCGCTCGCGCTTAAGTGACAACTGGACGCGCCGACATACAACCTGATGCACCCACGCGGAGTCCGATCGCGCGATCACCAACACCGCCGAGTCGCTGACCTGACGCTCCGAGAAGATGACCGAACGCACCCCCAGGCCGAGTCCGATCACGTCTAGTAAGGGTCCAGAGACAATTTTTGACGATCGGACGCGTCCACTTGGGGATGATCGGACGAACCCCTGGGTTAGGTCTTCACCACGCTCGCTCAATCACCCACGTCAGTGTACGTCAGCATGACTTCCAGCCGCCAGCGTCCGATCACACAGCCGAGCGCGCGCTTCACTGCGCAGCATTGACCAGACATAGCTGCCGAGTCCGGTCACTGCCCAAGGCAGAGTCCGGTCACCTCAGGACAACTCCTCCACTTCTCAAACTTCGCCACCCTTGATCAAATGTGCCAACCACCAAGTGTATCACCTTAGGCACGTGTGTTAGCATATTTTCACAAACATTTTTAAGAGTGTTAGCACTCACTAGAATCTAAATGCATATGCAATGAATTAGAACATCTAGTGGCACTTTGATAACCGTATTTTGATACGAGTTTCACCCCTCTTAATAGTACCGCTATCTATCCTAAATATGATCGCACTCACTAAGTGTCTTGATCACCAAAACAAAATGGCCCTATGGATATCACCTTTGCCTTGAGCCCATTTTATTTTTCTCTTTCATCTTTTCCATGCACGAGCACTTGATCATCACCATGGCCATCACCACCATCATGATATTTATCCATTTGCTCCACCACTTGGAATGTGCTACCCTATCTCATGATCACTTAGAACAAAGGGTTAGCACCTAGGGTTTCATCAATTCACCAAAACCAGACTAGAGCTTTCAGCAAGGCCACCTAGTACGTCAACGAATCTCGTCGAGAGAGGTGCTGGACAGCAAAGGGTTGGAAGAGATAAAAGTGGGGAAAGTAGTACTAGATAGATTTTGGATCGATTGTGTATGGTTAATCTCAATTGGCCATGATCTAATATATATAGAGAGGGTGATTTTATTCTAGTAGGAAATCTTCCCAAGTCGTGATCTAAGTAATTAAGGATGTTTGCAAAATATCAAGGCAGATTCCCTTCCCAAATATGATAAAAAAATCCCTTCCCAAATCTCTGTACTACCTTTCTAAATGTTAAAATGCAATATGAACTTTTAAAAAAAGGTATACTTTTGTCTCGTGGTGAGGCTAAGGGAACCTCCTCCCTCTTCTCCATGCGCCCACAGGGTGAGCGCTGAGAGCAGGTTAGAGCTTTCCCAACTCTCCAACCTGGGATTGTAGCCTTGTCAGGACGAGGTGGAGAAGAGAAAGGAGAAAGCGGTGGCTTGCAGAGTACGTAGAAAAGCAGGTGATCCGTGAAGAGAGAGATTAAGGGCACGCCCAACGCGGGCAGTCATGACCATTAGCCTCACTAAAAAGCACTGAGCCACGTAAATCAAGGCAACTAAAGATTTTTTATTCTCACAACGCAGACTGCAATTGCTAGTGCCATAGGTCATGTCATTTGCTGACAAGTGCAGGCTGCTTTTCATCCTTGACAGACTGTAGTCCTGGAAAGGTCATTCGCCTCATCGCCACAACGCTCGCCCCAGCCAATGCTTGCACCTTTTGTCAGCCGAGGAGAACGCAGCTTCTGCAAGCATCACTGGCACCCTGCGAAGCTATCAAACGCTGTGACCTGGACTGCTAGATGGGACGTGGCATTCGGGGCAGCACGCCACCGTGGTGCGTTGGGCATGGCCTAAGAAAGTTGTGGGTGAGTGTAAAGAAATACGCTTTTTAAGTTGGAAAAAGCAAGCAGGCTAGCAATAGTAGTGAGTACAAAAGTACTTATACTAACCTACTGCCTCCATCCAAACCTACATGGAAGGTTACTTTTACTTGAAACCACCGTGAATTACTGCCTGTGTTTTTGTTGCCCTTAGGGCTTCCTCAACACAAGACGTGGCGTACTGTCCTAGACTCCATGTTGGCGCCAAACATCCACATCAAAAAGACTTGTAGGCTTGTATTGCGCAGAGTGGGCTGCAGAAGTAGTGGTCTCGTTAGACCAAAAGATGAAGCTACTCCGGGAGATGTGTAGGGAGTGTGGTCCATGAAAAAAAAAGTAGAGGAGTGGAAAAGAATATAATAGATTGGAAGGGGACATGATGTGATGGTGCAATAAAAAAACAAAGCTGCCGCCAGAGAACACAACTATCTACGTGTACCGGTCATTTTAGCCTAAGGCCAACAGCATGTGCTGCCTCCGTTGGCGGTGCAGTAAAAAAGCAAAGTTGCTGCTGCTTCTTTTGAAAAGGGAGATGTAGCTTCAGGGATCGCGAAACCAAGGCCTTATTTAGTTACCTTCTAAATTCCAAATTTTTACACTATCTCTTCATAGTATCAAATCTTTAGACATATGTATGGAGCATTAAATGTAGGTAAAAGAAATAACTAATTACATAGTTTGTCTGTAATTTACGAGACAAATCTTTTGAGTCTAATTAATCCATAATTGGACACTAATTGCTAAATACAAACGAAAATGCTACAGTAGCAAAAATTTTAAAAAAACTTGCAATCTAAACAAGGCCCAGGTAAGAAAGATTGATCCGAGATTGAGAGGAATCTGAAATGGAAGCAGTGTTGATTGAATGCCTAGTACTCTCTCCTTTCATAAAAGGGTGCAATTCTCACTTTGCAAGTCAAATAATTTTGAACTTTAACTAAAGTTATATAAAAAATACTATTTACCATGGCTGTGGTAATTCATGTCGGCCAGTGGTAATTCATGTCGGCTCTAACTGGTGAATGTCGACTAAGGTAATTACGGGGCACGATATGTGGGTACAACTCCGAAGAACCGACCAGTTGAACAAAGGACAAGCTGCTCCCCTTATTTGCAAAATTGTCACATAACAGGGTAGAATCATCAACACTAGCAAAACACTACCTTGGGAACATACATTCGCCAAGAAATAAACAAGGAAAAAAGAACTCTGATTGACCATTTACGCATTTACAAGGACACGTTCCAGAGTAGGTAACTAGGCGTCACTCCATAAGGATAACTCAGTTTCCCCGAAATTTGGATGACAAAAAATTTTGGAACTTAGAAAAATCGTCCATCGCATCCGGAAGAGGAAGTGTGAAGGGAGGAAGAACACTTTGTCCAGCCTTCAGATCCATCACACCTGTCGCAGGCGGGAGCGCCAGCGCAGGCTGCTGCTTGTTTAGCTTCTCAATGATGTAAGAGAAAGTCCCAAAGGTCAGGCAGCTCTGAATCAGAGTTTGTGGTGCACCTGAAACCCAATAAAAAAATGTGATATTGATTTCAACAATTACTGCACCAGGCCATCATATTCTAAGAAATCAAAAACAAGTGAGCATAACAAATTAACTTGGATGGAATGCAAATAGTCAATGTATGCCATGGACATCAACAGAAGATGAGTAATTGGAATCTAAACATTGATACTCCATAGTGCACAAGAGACAAACCACAACTGATTATGGAGGCATCCTAAGGAGATATCAAAATGCGGAACTGTTAAGCATAATAAGCATCAAACTTTCTATTCGTGACAGACACTCAGACCATTCGATCTAAAGAAACAGGCATGCCATCAACTAACACAAGTTTACAACCAGCTTCCTCTAGTCCCCGGCATAGGAAGGTTTCTATGCTATGCTCCAAAGGTCAACTAGATCAAGGGTTGCAAGCAAAGGTACAACCCAAGAACCACACATATGAGCAAGTGATCATAAAATTTTTAACACAGACATTGTGTTTTCCCTTTTCAACAAACAGTGTCAAAATTGCAAAGAGCAATTGTCTCGTAGCCAGAACTCGGCATAAACAATGTGGCTATTGTTTATGTAACCTTTGTCCTCACCAGGCCATTAAGGAACAGGCTGCGCAGCAATTGTACATTAAAACAGTTCAAAGCTATTGATTGCACATTTCCTGAAACTTTACCTGGAAAGCTCAAAGCAAGGCCAGTACAACAGCCTGCGACTCCTGCATTAATTCCTGGAAATAAAATAATTGACATGTTAATGCGTTCATGCACTTTTAGCATTTTATTAATCCAGAGGAATAAAAAAAAGAAACAAACAGAACACAGACAAATACAAACCATCATCTTTTCCACGAAGTTTTCTCAAAGAGCAGGCTACCAAACTTTGAACACCAGCAAGAACAGCAAATATCTAGATCAAGAAGGCAAGATTTACACCATGAGATGTTGGTAAACAATAGGCACAAACTGGTATCCACATGTGGAAAGAATATCCTTATACCTTAGCAGATGACGCAGCATCAGGAAATGATCCTTTAAACCCCTTCATCATAACCAAACCTTTACCTGAAAAATTAAAGAAAATAGAAAAGTGGAGCTATCTGATTATACATGTAGGCTTCACAGCAGAAGACCAAAAAAGGATAACCAAAACACAATCTGGAGCTAGACACCACCAGGACTCCAGGACCCACCTAGCACTTTTTAGAACACTGTGTTAGTTAAAATATAGGATCTTGTGCTCACTAATCCAATAGGTCATATAGGGGATCTCTACCGATTGTGTGATTCTATAGTTGTTGACCCTCTAAGAAAAAGCATAAAATAAAGCTACAGCCGAGAATATATGGTTTAAGCAGAGGGATACTGATCCACTACCAGTGCTAACACAAATAAAAGCATAATAATTTTGTAGAAAGGGCTTTATGGTGCCAATTTCATTCAATATGGTGATGACTGTAACATCAGTTAAAAGGATTATGTTCTTCATATCTCAGTTTTGGTTTCTTTTTGCTTCTTCACAAATCAAGGTAGAAGTTATTTGGATGAACTTTTTCTTTTACATGTGAGGATTCAGATCAGGCCAGCATTGCTCACGTTGAACCACATATGCATTTGAAGGGCAAAACCAGATTCTGGGATATAACTCTATGGATAATTTATGTATTATACTCAAGTGAATTGTAGCTTTGATAATACCAGTAGTATTTCCTATTTGGTACAAGCATCTCTGATTTCCTATTCTGGTCTTCTCTGAAGAAGAGCTATCTTTCAATTTCTACTTGTAAGCAGTGAATCAAATAATACAGCTGGGGCCCAGACTGGTTTGAACAAGAGAAGATACAAGTCAGGGTTCTGTTTGGTCAGCTGTGTGTGACGATGCAGAATGAACTAAGAACACAAGATGGCGTCTGGTTGGCATGATGGATGCTGAAAATACAAGGTTATGCCATCAGAATGTAACCAGCATTATTCCACTTATCTAACCTTAATTTAACTTTTGCAGCTCACTTTTATCCAATTTAATCACTAATGTAGACCCCCACTTGCATAGGGTTGTAAGAAGACCCAATTTCCGAAATTAAACTAATCCTCACCCATGCAGGGCAGGTAGAGTAACAGAGCAGCAGATGTGAAATGCTCCAAACACACCTCCAGACCTTCTCTTTCATTAAAAAACAGATATGCTACAGAACAAATACTCCAGAACCATCCAACTCACCAACTAACTATTCAACTATGGACATACATCAATTTGAAAACAGATTCCTATAATTTGGGTCTCTGTAAACTGCTTCAGATAACACAAATACCCATGCAAGTGAAGCTTTTCCAGGCTGAGATTCTCAGCCCTATACAGCAGATAAGCAGTCAAGTGATATCTGACTGTGTGAATCAAGGTTTAGTCATTTTTAGTTTCTTTTATTATTTTAGTCCTTACTTGTTTCATGAATACAACCAACACTAAACCTCTGTACGGTTACATGGTCAGGGCTCAGGAGTCAGGACCATAGTTCTTAAGGCGCTAAGGCGAGACATGGCGAGCCACCCCCTTCCAATCGCCTAGGCGACGCCTAGGCGACCATAAGGCGAGGCAAGGCGACGCCATAAGATTATAAGAAACTTCAAAGCAGCAGCAGAGGAAGGAAAAAAAGAAAAAGAAAAGAAGAAAAGAAGAAGGACAAGACACTAAGAAAGGCCCAGCCCACCAGCCAGCCCATATATCCTTCCTGGTGACCTATCTGTTCCCTCAACCCTCCCATCGACAAGCAATCAGTCTCCGCCACCACTGCCCCTTTCTGCACGGGACTCTTCTCTCCGTCCCTCCCTCTCCCGTTCTCCATTTGCGCTCCTGCTGCCCGCAACCATTCCTCCCTACCTCTTCCTCTCCCTGTCCTCACTGCTGGTGCCGCCCCCTTCCAGATCCTCTCTAGTTGCCTGTAGATCGCAGATCGAGAGTTGCTGGCTGCTGCCGCCCCTCCTAGATGTCGGATGTCACAGAAGTTTGCGAAGGCCATAGCGTCTGGAGCCGATGGGGATTGAGCAGAGACAAGTGCTTGGCCTTCCCAGTCCTCCTCCAGTTCTTCCTCTCTCTTCTGCCTCCCATCCTCTCTTGTTTTGCTGATTTTTTGTCATGGCGTTGGGGACGCCCAGGTTTCTTTTAGTGCCTTGACGCCTAGGCGACGCCTTAAGAACTATGGTCAGGACCAAGATAAAATGAATAAAGAAGAGAAATTTTCACCCCCACATTTCAAATTTAACATTTATTGAAATCAAATAGTCCCACTTGAATCAGATCTTCTCTACAATCTGTAGAAACTTAGACAAAATAACACTAAACAAAAGAAAGTTCTAAATGGTGCTATTATAGACCAAGCAAATGTAAACAGTTCCTAAGAGCAGAGTTGTACACTAAAGAGCACAAATTGTACCAGGGCACAAATACCTGGCTACCCCCAGGATGAACAATGGCCATAGCAAAACAATACTTATCACACCAATTGGGGAGGCTAGAATTGGGGAAACATAACCTAAGCCGCACGGGCTCCAACCTCATCATCCCAAGTCCGCACCCGAGGGCCTCGAAATGGTGCCACGACCACACGTTACCTCGCCGTCGGTGAGCCATAAACCCTAACACGAGGTTGAGGTTCCATTCGAACGGGGAGGCAAAGGGAGAGCGGAGACGACGGGCGGCGTGGGTTTACCGTATCCGACGACGGCGCCGACGAGGGAGCCCGCGGCGGACTCCCAGGCGAAGCGCAGGAGGCAGACCCCTGGGACCGCGGTGGCCGCGGCCAGCGGGCTCGGGTTCCGCGACACCGCGAGGCGTGTCAGGATCGGGTTGGAGGTGGCGCCGGGGCGGCGGGCCCCCATCCCCTGCTGAGGGGACTCGTCGGAGTCGGATCCCGTGGTGTCGGCGTCGGAGAAGGGGTCATCCTCCGGCCTCGGATCCCCGCCGCCGCCTCTCGCCATGGCCGCCGCGGTCTCGTGTCCCCGTTCGTGTTCGCGGGCGTGTGTGACTAGCGCGCGGGCGCGGCTCGTCACGGGGACCGGGTGGATCGGTGCACCGCCACTGCGCACTGTCCGCGTGCACACCGCACAGCCTGCGGCCTGCGGATGGCGCCACACGCGAGTAGGATCCTCTGCGGGCAGTGGGTGAGAATCCACCGTGGGTACAGTGCAGTTGAGTTCTTGGTACGAGAGTTTGACTGTCCACCGGATTCCTTTCTTTTCTTTTCCTTAAAATTTTAATTTAATATAGAAGATCAAGGAAACTGAATTTTAAGGTATAAACTTTTCGATTTTTTAACCAAACACATTCAACTCAACAACTTTATATCCACCAAAACATAGATCTACTTCCCAGATCCATAAAATCCAAAGAGCTCCCCAAGAGGTGTTATGAAAACCTCTATTTCGTGATAGGAAATAGAGCATCCTTTCGGAAAAACGCATGGGTCTAGCTGAGCGCCCCTTCCCCCCTCCCCTCCTCCACCACCGCTAGTCCCCCTCCGGCAACTCGTCGGAGGCCGGAGAGAACGGGGATCCATCTCTCTAATAAGTTTTCCAGTAGATCGAGTCATGTCAGGATTAGGGTCTCTCCATGTCAAGTTTCTTGGTACTGGGGATTTATCTTCTCCTTTTCGGCAACGATGAGGAGGTAGGGTAGATTTGGTTTCTCCATAGCGATTCTGATGAAGATGAGGGCGACAGCTACAGCGGCAACAACTTCCTCGGCATGACGACATGTAGAATTAGGTTTTCGGACGGTGACATCAAGGCGGAGATGATATCGCCACCATGGAATAATTTTCTCCAGTCTCTTCTCCTGTTTTGTTGTGGTTAGATCTGACCACGATAAAGGACTACTGAGAATAAATCTACCCATCAAGTCAATTACTAGTATTGAGTTGGAAAGATCCATATCAATTTTTCTTATTCTTCAGTAGCAGAAGGAAGAAGATGGAAGACACGAAAAAGAAGAAGTTTATGCTCAACTTCGCTACAGGAATGTTGACTGTCGTTCCTTAGGCATATGTTCTCAGGGATTTTGCCAAGTGTTTGCATGTACGATCATCCATATGATTCGTCATAAAGGTTAGGGATTGAGATTTGGAGCTATATGAAGCATGTGTACAATATAAATGAAGAACAATTTCTTAATATACGTATTGTATTCCAGAGTGCTTGTAACATAATAATGTACTCAGGTATATTTTAATATAATTCTTCTTTTGTCTCAACAAAAAGAAAACCTCTATTTCGTGGAGTCGGAGAAAACTATCCACCATGCCATTAGTTACACAACAATACTATTTTTTTGTCTCCGCACACAAAAGTCATCCCCGGCGCACCTAGCCCCGCCCCACACTCCTCTGTACCGAGACGTCCCATCCACGATAGCACCCTACTTCTCGGGGAGCTTCCCTGGATGCCCTACTACTCACCTCGCTGTCGCCCCCTACCTCCACTGCCACGCCCTTGCCCACCTGACACTCATGCGTGGACACCCATCCTTTTTGGTCGTCTCTCGCTCGGTTCTTCCCCGCCCGCCCCTCGCTCGGTTAGGAAAACGAAGATGTATTGGTTTTTTCATTTTGGACCCTGGTTATTTTTTATAATTACATGTGAATTCAGATGGAAGATGGTGCTTTACGGAATAGTTTTCTGCGAGCCAGACCCTTGATGGAGCTGGTGCTCTGGAGTTAGTTTCGTGGAGCTAGAGCTCTCCCAAACAGGCTCTAAGAGACCTGTGCTCCAGCAACGTCAACGGTGAAGAAATCTCTTCCACCTTCTCTCTTCTCTCATTCTCTTCCCTTTCTATCTTCTCTCTCGTTGCTCTTCCTCTCCTCCCAATGTCGGCAGCCTCCAGGCACAATGTGCAAGAGAAGCTCGCCTGCTTAGGACTGGGAGCCACTGGCGACACTAACGCGACAGTGGCAGCGTGATCTAGTGTGGGGCTCGCTGTAAGGTCCTAGATGGCTAGAGGGGGGTGAATAGCCTATAAAAAATCCTACACAAGCCACTAAGCAAACTTGTTAGAATAGCAAACGGCGCAAAGCGAGTTTTACTTAGCCTACGGTTGTGATCCAAGCCTCTTATCCACAAGTCTAGTATATTATAATCTCTAGTTCACACAAGGGCTATGTCACTAATTTTACACTAGTGAGCAAGCTAACAACTACTAGCAAAGGCTACCACTAGAGCTACACAAGATATTCTAGTAAATATAAATGCAAGAGAGAGGATTGTGATTCTTATACCGACGGTGGAGTGAAGATGTTGCCAATCACCAAGATGATATACAAACAATCAATATTGACAACAACACAATATGAAGACCAATCACCGGGAGACAAGTGACACAATATTTTTGTTCACCCGGTGTTCACTTGTGCACCGACAAGCTACGTCACCGGTTGTATCGACCAACACTTAGATGGTTCCCCGGTGTGACCCTCAAGTCACTTGCCCCTCAAGGCACGCCCCGCAAGGCACCACAAGACACCACTCTCAAGTGAGGTAACTCAATGACATGCGCAATCCACTAGAGTTGCTTTTGGTGCTCCGCCGAGGAAAGCACAAGAACCTCTTACAATCAACCGGAGGTGGCCAAGAACAATCTTCTTCTCTTGCCAATGCCTCCGACAATCTCCAAGCCGGCTAGGAGCGGTACTCTCCAAGAGTAACAAGAAATCCACCGGCTAAACCACCCATAAGTGTCACTAGATGCCCTCAAGCTATGCAATGCACTTTGGGATCACTCAATCTCACTTATGATTTGCAATCAAGCGAGAGAGATGAGTGGAAGGAGAAGCTCTAGCTCAAAGGATGCACAAGAGTGTTAGAAATCATGAGAGACCTCCCCAAGGGCCGGCCAACAAGTATTTATAAGCATCCCAAATGAATAGAGCCGTTATACCCCTTCACTGGGTCCTTTTCGGGATGACCGAACGCGCCGGTCAAAACTGACCGGACGCGCTCAACCGCGTCCGATCCTCCAACGGTCACTACGCCAACGGTCAAACCCCATGACCGGACGCGCTTCTCATAACGACCGGACGCGCCGGTCCCGAGTGGCCGGACGCGCTCCAGTCAACGATCAGACGCGCCGATCGCACAGCACCACGAGCCCGTGATGTAACGACTGGACGCGCTCCAGTCAATGACCGGACGTGACAGTGCCCGCGTCCGGTTAGAGTCCAATAAGCTCCCTCAACGATCGGACGCGTCCGATCGCGTGTGACCGGACGCGCCCCGCGTCCGATCGTCCTTGCGAACCACAGTTCCTTCTGGGCACCTGACCGGACGCGCCGGTCCCACGAGTGATCGGACGCTCCGGTTGCAAACCCTAACACCCGCACGCCTGACTGCTGCGAAGTACTGATCGGACGCGTCCGATCATACCATGACCGTGTCCGGTGCAGCGTCCGGTCACCTCTGTGACCTCCGTTCGCCTCCGTTTCTTTTTCGACTTCCGGCGTAGTGAAAAATAGGCATTTCAAGTTCCCAAAAACGCCTGAATCCCGCGCTCGCAAGCTCGGCGGGAGGGAGAGAGAGACCCAAACCCTCTCTACCGCTCAAACTCCAACGCCTTCGCAAATGTGCCAACACCAACAAGTGATCACCACCTTGTGCACGTGTGTTAGCATTTTCATAATCATTTTCGAAGGTTTTCTAGTTAGCTCACTAGGCCCTACATGTAATGCACTTCATGAATTCACCTAGTGGCACCCGTGCGTCGAATAACCAAAAAGACTTCCCCTCTTAATAGTTCGGCTATCGATCCTAAACCACTCACACCCTCTATGGTGTCTTAAGTGCAAAACAAAATGCCCTATGGTTATACCTTTGCCTTGAGCCCATTTTGTTTTTCCAAAAGATATGATCCACTTCATATCATCACATGACTGCCTCGATCCATGGACCTTGACTTCACTTGCTCTTCACTGTTGCATCGGTCCGTCGGCGCCAAGTCTTGCTCAAGCTTAACCATCGCATGGTCCTTCGCTTTGAAGCCTCGACTTGCCCTTCACCTTCACAACCGGTCCATCGAGCCAAGCATCATCTTGGTCTTCATCATCTTGGTCACATGAGTCAATGTCATGTCTCATATTCAATGACCACCTTTATCTAAATCATCCACTTAGATACAAAGGTTAGTCCTAGGTTTCATCAATTAGCCAAAACCAAACTAGGGACTTTCAATCTCCCCCTTTTTGGTAATTGATGACAACCCTCACAAAGATGATTTTGATAATAAAAGTTTTGAACTTGTCATACTTGTCCAATCATTTTGCTCATAAGTAAAGTTTGGACAATTATCACAGGCTCGGTTTTGGTAGCATTAGCTCTCCCTACATATGTGCATATAGTTTGGATTGAAAGCTTTGCACATATGCATAGATAGAAGTGTTGAGAGAGTAATTCTACCAAAATGATGCTAAGGTGTAAGAAATGGACCTTTGAAGCGTGATACCAATCGGAGTTGCCTTTTACACCATCCTTAGCATCATGAAGTAACTAGACATCCATCACAACTCAAGAACCCCATGAGATTAACATTATATGTAAAGGTTCTTGGACCACTTGTAAAGTTTAAGGCATGTCTAGATTAACATTATAATAAGGGTTATCTTGCCTATGTTGAATTAAACACTTATAGCAAATCTTCTAGATTCAACACTAGGTTTGCAAGCTCACAAACATGTCATATGCCACCACTAGATCAAGATAAGCATAGAAGCAATAGTGGTAACATATATCCATCAAATTCATTTGATTTATCATGAATGCTCATGCATACCACTTATTATGTCTACACGCTCTAGCAAGTCCTTAGCATAGGATGAATGTCATGTCAATCAATTTTACCTTACAATGTCGAAGGAGAGGCATGTCAAGAAGTGGGTGGGGTGCATTCAACTCATGTTTGGGAAATCAAGAATGTTCAACTCATTCCTTAGCTTGCAAAACCTCTTTTCATCAAGTGGCTTGGTGAGAATATCGGTAAGTTGATCATCGGTGCCAACACTTTCAATGGCAATATCTCCCTTTTGTTGATGATCTCTAATGAAATGATGCCTTATGTCAATATGCTTTGTTCTTCCATGTTGAACCGGGTTTTGGGTCATCTTGATTGCACTTTTATTATCACATAGCAATGGCATATTTTTGAAGTTGAGGCCATAATCCTTCAAAGTTGATTTTATCCATAGCAATTGTGCACAACAACTCCCCGCACTCACATATTCGGCTTCGGCGGTAGAGATTGCCACACTATTTTGTTTCTTTGAGGACCATGACACAAGTGATCTTCCAAGTAATTGACATGTGCCACTTGTGCTCTTTCTATTGATCTTGCAACCCCCATAGTCGAAGTCCGAATATCCAATCAATTCAAACTTTGACCCCTTGGGATACCATAGTCCAACATCTCTTGTTTGCTTCAAATACCTCAATATTCTCTTTGCGGCCGTGAGATGACTCTCTCTAGGTGAGGCTTGATATCTAGCACACATACAAACACTAAACATGACATCCGGCCTTGATGCGGTGACATAGAGTAGACTTCCAATTAAAGACCGATATTTCTTTTGATTCACCATTTTGCCATCAAGATCACTATCCAAATTGCCATTTGTACCCATTGGAGTTGAAATTGGCTTTGCATCTTGCATTCCAAACTTCTTCAACATGTCCCTTATGTATTTCCCTTGACTCACAAATGTCCCATTCTTCAATTGTTTGACTTGAAGACCAAGGAAGTAGCTAAGTTCACCAATCATAGACATTTCAAACTCTTTGACCATCATAGCACCAAATTCTTCACAATAATCTTGATCGGTTGATCCAAAGATGATGTCATCAACATATATTTGCACTATGAATAGATCATTCCCAATCTTCTTGGTGAATAGAGTTATATCAACCTTGCCCATCTTGAATCCTTTAGAGAGAAGGAAATCTCTTAGTCTCTCATACCATGCTCTATGTGCTTGCTTTAAGCCATATAAAGCCTTCTTCAACTTGTACACATGGTTGGGTTTCTTGTCATCTTCAAATCTAGGAGGTTGCTCAACAAAGACTAACTCATTGATGATTCCATTTAGAAATGCACTTTTGACATCCATTTGATATATTTTGATATTATGTGCACAAGCATAAGCCAATAGAATACTTATTGCCTCCAATCTTGCCACGGGAGCATATGTCTCATCATAGTCAAGACCTTCTACTTGAGTGTAACCTTGAGCAACTAGTCTTGCTTTGTTTCTCACCACAATGCCGTCTTGATCTTGCTTGTTTTTGAACACCCACTTGGTTCCAATCACATTGTAGTCATTTGGCCTTTCTACCAATTCTCAAACATCATTTCTTGTGAAATTATTAAGTTCTTCTTGCATAGCCATGATCCAATCGGCATCCTTCAAAGCTTCTTCTATTTTCTTTGGTTCTATGGTTGACACAAATGATGCATGCTCACAAAACATGGCCAATCTTGATCTTGTTTGCACACCACTTCTAATATCACCAATAACACTATCAATGGGGTGATCTCTTGCAACATGTTGTGGTTGGAGTACTTGCACTTGATTGCTTGAGCTTGGTTGATCACTTGATGTATCTTGATGAGATGAACTAGCACCATGATCTTGCACTTGAGAGTCACTAGCTAGCTTGAATAGAGAATTGAGCACTTGATCTTTATCATCATCTTGAATATCAATTACTTGCTTTGATCTAATGTCCCCAATGTCCATATTCTTCATTGCTTCCACCAATAGAGTTCTACCAACATCATCTAGATTCTCTTCTTTATCTTGTGACCCATTGGTTTCATCAAATTGCACATCATGGACTTCTTCTAGAATGCCACTTGAGTTGTTCCAAACTCTATAAGCTTTGCTTGTAGTTGAATAACCAAGTAGGAACCCCTCATCATATCTCTAGTGCCTTTCTTTAAGATATAACATTTGCAGCCAAACACTCTAAAGTAAGAAATATTGGGCTTTCTTCCATGAAGTAGCTCATATGGGGTCTTCTCTAGCAATGGATGACAATATAGTCTATTGATGTAGTAGCAAGCGGTATTGATTGCTTCATCCCAAAAAGATTGACTCACATTGTACTCACGAAGCATTGATCTAGCCATATCAAGCAATGTTCTATTCTTTCTCTCAACTAGGCCATTTGATTGTGGAGTGTACTTGGCCGAGAATTGATGCCCAATGCCATAGTGATCACAAAGTTCTTCAATTCTTGTATTCTTGAACTCACTTTCATTGTCACTTCTCACTTTCTTGATTCTAATCTCAAACTCATTGTGAACTCTAGTAAGAAAGGTCTTGAAGGTGTCAAACACTTCACTTTTATCACTAAGAAAGAATACCCATGTGAATCTTGTGAAGTCATCTACTACGACAAAACCATACTTATTATCACCTATGCTTGAGTATGTTGTTGGGCCAAATAGATCCATGTGCATCAAATCAAATGCTTTGCATGTGCTCATTGTACTCTTCTTTGGATGTGAGCTTCCAACTTTCTTCCCAGCTTGACATGCACTACAAAGCTTATTTTTCTCAAATTCAACATCTTTCAAAACATTGACAAGATTGTGAGTTGTAAGCTTCTTTAATTGTTTCATGCTAACATGACCAAGCCTTCTATGCCAAAGCCAACCCATGCTTGATTTGGAGATTAAGCAAGTTGTCAAAGAAGTTTCTCTAGCATTGAAGTCAACTAGGTAGAGATTCTCATATCTAAAGCCCTTGAATGCCACATTTGAGCCATCCATACTAATGACTTCCACATCATCAAACTCAAAGATACATTTGTAACCAAGATCACATATTTATGCCACGGATAGAAGATTGAAATCCAAGCTTTCAACTAGCAACACATTGGAGATACTCAAGTCATTTGATATTGCAATCTTGCCCAAGCCAATAACCTTGCCTTTCTTGTTATTGCCAAATGTGATAGATTCAACATCACTATTATTGTTATTGATTGAGTCAAACATTCTTGATGTACCGGTCATGTGTTGAGTGCACCCACTATCAATAATCCAATGCCTTCCTCCGGCTTTGTAATTGACCTACAAGCAAATCAATGAAGCTTAGGTACCCATTTTTGCTTGGGTCCTTGTAGGTTAGTAACTAAGCTCTTTGGTACCCAAATAGCCTTCTTCTTTGGGCCAACAATGGGTGTACCAATAAACTTAGCTTTTACACCCTTCACACCTTTGGTAAGCACATAGCAAGAATCAAAAGGTATAGCATTAACAAGATTCTTGCTTTGGTTCTTTTTATTGCAACTATGCTCTAAGTGCCCAACTTGCTTGCATCTATTGTAAAACCAACCATTGCCCTTCACAAAGCTAGGCTTTGGAGTTGCAAAGGCTGACTTGCCTTTCTTGGGGGTGTAGCCCAATCCCTCTTTGTTAAGAGAGAACATTTGGCTATCCAATCACTTAAGCAAGCGGGCCTCACCACCATAGGCCTTGCCTAGGGCGTGAGTGAGCTCATCCACCTCTTTCTTGAGTCTCATTCTCAACTATTAGTGAGGCATCATAAGTGAAACCATCACTAGTAGAGGAGGTAGAGTCGGTGGTGGTGGATGAAAAGCTACAAGAAGGGTTAGCATTTGACATGATGATAGGTTCATTAGAGGATTCATCAATTATATCACATGTAACACCTATATCACATGATACAACAGCCTCCTTCTTTGCTTGTTGCTCAAGTAGCAATGAGTGAGCTTTTTCAAGCTTGGAATGAGCCTTACCAAGATCCTCATGGTTTTCCACTAGACTCTCATGAGTGGTATTAAGCTCACTAAGAACTTTCTCAAGTATTGCTACTTTTATTGAAAGCTTCTTACACTCCTTGTTCTTGGCAATAGCTATGTCTCTAGTTTGTTGCATCAAGTCATATAGTTGTTCTTTAGTTGGTTCATCATCATCATTATCATTATCATTATTATTATCATTATCATTATCATTATCATTATCACTATCATGAGCATATTCCATTTCACTTTCATCATCACTCTCATCATATAATACCTTAGTTTCTTTGGCCATGAGGCATGAAGAGGATGAATCAAATAGTGATGGCTTCTTGTTGATAGCAATGGAAGCAAAAGCCTTGTTGGATGATGATTCTTCTTCATCATCATTATCACTTTCCCAAGTGACCACATAGGCTCCATTCTTTTTCTTATTGAAAGTCATCTTGGCTTCTCTCTTTTTCTTCTCAAATTTGCCCCTCTTGTTATTCTTCTTCTTGTCATAGGGACATTCAGCTTGAAGATGTTCGGTGCTATCACAATTGAAGCACTTCCTTTGTTGCTCATTGCTCTTGAAATAGTCATTTCTCTTTTTGAAGCCTCTTCTTTTGATAAACATCTTGCCAATATTCTTGACAACTAGAGCAAGTGCCTCATCATCAATTTCCAATTCTTCATCTTCTTCATTGTCATCTTCTTCTTGAATTGAAGCTTTGCCCTTAGAGGAGGTGGCCTTGAATGCCACGGTCTTCTTCTTCTTTTCTTCCTCCTTCTCATCAACATCTTGATCATACTTGTCAAAGGTTAATACCTCTCCAAGCAAATCATTGGGCTTCATTGCATCAAGCCCATCTCTTTGTAGCATCATGATCAACATTTTGAATCTTCTTAGTAAGCTCAATAAGAACTTGTGGCAAAAATCTTGGTCTTGTGTCTTATGCCCTAAGCTCTTGAGATCATTCACAATGACTTGTAATCTATGAAATATCTCTAAGATTGTTTCTTCTTCTTTCATTTTGAAGTTCTCAAACTCACTCTTGAGCCCATATAGCTTGGCACTCTTCACAACCTTAGTGCCCTCATATGTTTCACTCAACCTTGTCCATACTTTATTTGCTAATTCTAAATCCTTTATGCCCTCAAATACTTTTGTGTTAATACCATTGTAAAGTGTATTGAGAGCCATTCTATTACATGTTCTATTTGCTCTATCTTCATCGGTGAGATGATCGAGATCAATGATAGCAAAATCATTCTCGGTGACTTGCAATACTCTCTCATGAATAGAACCAAGGTACATTGTCATTTTTCTCTTCCAATGAGCAAAAAAACTAACACCATCAAAGAACGGTGGCTTGTCCCCAACATGATTGAACACAATTTGAGCCATTTTTCACACCGAAGGATGTTAAGCCTTGATTAAAATGGTGACCACGGCTCCGATACCACTTGTAAGGTCCTAGATGGCTAGAGGGAGGGGGGTGAATAGCCTATAAAAAATCCTACACAAGCCACTAAGCAAACTTGTTAGAATAACAAATGGCGCAAAGCGAGTTTTACTTAGCCTACGGTTGTGATGCAAGCCTCCTATCCACAAGTCTAGTAGATTATAATCTCTAGTTCACACAAGGGCTATGTCACTAATTTTACACTAGTGAGCAAGCTAACAACTACTAGCAAAGGCTACCACTAGAGCTACACAAGATATTCTAGTAAATATAAATGCAAGAGAGAGGATTGTGATTCTTATACCGATGGTGGAGTGAAGATGTTGCCAATCACCAAGATGATATACATACAATCAATATTGACAACAACACAATATGAAGACCAATCACCGGGAGACAAGTGACACAATATTTTTGTTCACCCGGTGTTCACATGTGCACCGACAAGCTACATCACCGGTTGTGTCGACCAACACTTAGATGGTTCCTTGGTGTGACCCTCAAGTCACTTGCCCCTCAAGGCACGCCCCACAAGGCACCATAAGACACCACTCTCAAGTGAGGTAACTCAATGACATGCGCAATCCACTAGAGTTGCTTTTGGCGCTCCGCCGAGAAAAGCACAAGAACCTCTTACAATCAACCGGAGGTGGCCAAGAACAATCTCCTTCTCTTGCCAACGCCTTCGACAATCTCCAAGCCGGCTAGGAGCGGTACTCTCCAAGAGTAACAAGAAATCCACCGGCTATCCCACCCACAAGTGCCACTAGATGCCCTCAAGCTATGCAATGCACTTTGGGATCACTCAATCTCACTTATGATTTGCAATCAAGCGAGAGAGATGAGTGGAAGGAGAAGCTCTAGCTCAAAGGATGCACAAGAGTGTTAGAAATCACGAGAGACCTCCCCAAGGGCCGGCCAACAAGTATTTATAAGCATCCCAAACGAATAGAGCCGTTATACCCCTTCACTGGGTCCTTTTCGGGATGATCGGACGCGCCGGTCAAAACTGACCGGACGCGCTCAACCACGTCCGATCCTCCAACGGTCACTGCGCCAACGGTCAAACCTCATGACCGGACGCGCTTCTCATAACGACCGGACGTGCCGGTCCCGAGTGACCGGACGCGCTCTAGTCAATGACTGGACGCGCCGATCGCATAGCACCGCGAGCCCACGAAGTAACGACTGGACGCGCTCCAGTCAATGACCGGACGTGACAGTGCCCGCATCCGGTTAGAGTCCAGTAAGCTCCCTCAACGATCAAACGCGTCCGATCGCATGTGACCGGACGCGCCCCGCGTCCGATCGTCCTTGTGAACCACAATTCCTTCTGGGCACCTGACCGGACGCGCCGGTCCCACGAGTGACCGGACGCGCCGGTTGCAAACCCTAGCACCCGCGCGCCTGACTGCTGCGAAGTACTGACCGGACGCGTCCGATCATACCATGACCGCGTCCGGTGCAGCGTCCGGTCACCTCTGTGACCTCCGTTCACCTCCGTTTCTTTTTCGACTTCCGGCATAGTGGAAAATAGGCATTTCAAGTTCCCAAAAATGCCTGAATCCCGCGCTCACAAGCTCGGCGGGAGGGAGAGAGAGACCCAAACCCTCTCTACTGCTCAAACTCCAACGCCTTCACAAATGTGCCAACACCAACAAGTGATCACCACCTTGTGCACGTGTGTTAGCATTTTCATAATCATTTTCGAAGGTTTTCCAGTTAGCTCACTAGGCCCTACATGCAATGCACTTCATGAATTCACCTAGTGGCACCCGTGCGTCGAATAACCAAAAAGACTTCCCCTCTTAATAGTTCGGCTATCGATCCTAAACCACTCACACCCTCTATGGTGTCTTGAGTGCAAAACAAAATGGTCCTATGGTTATACCTTTGCCTTGAGCCCATTTTGTTTTTCCAAAAGATATGATCCACTTCATATCATCACATGACTGTCTCGATCCATCGACCTTGACTTCACTTGCTCAAGCTTCACCATCGCATGGTCCTTCGCTTTGAAGCCTCGACTTGCCCTTCACCTTCACAACCGATCCATCAAGCCAAGCATCATCTTGGTCTTTATCATCTTGGTCACATGAGTCAATGTCATGTCTCATATTCAATGACCACCTTTATCTAAATCATCCACTTAGATACAAAGGTTAGTCCTAGGTTTCATTAATTAGCCAAAACCAAACTAGGGACTTTCACTCGCTCACCTAGCATAGGGACCCATGGGGCACAGTGCGATGTGTGCCCTCTCAGCATAAGGAGACATAAGGCGCAACATGACAATGGCGGCATGGCATGGTGCTGTGCTCGACCGCTGGGCACGGGGAGCCACAAGCATCATGGCATCAACCCGATTTATGCAATAACAGTTGAAAGCCCAAGTTTGGTTTTGGTAATTAATGACACCAAGTTGCTAATGCCATGTGTTAAGTGTTTTTGAGTTAGGCATAAGCAACACATGTGATGAAGGTGTACGTGGCAAGGAGTGGTGGCCACAAGATCACAAAGAGATGGTGCATGGACATGAAATGATGATCGTGGTGGAGATGCACATAAAATGAAGGGCATGATGATTAAGTGAAAGAGAAGGATTTAAGAGCGCAAGGCAAAGGTATAACCATAGGGGTTTTTCCTTTTGCCGGTTTAAGATGAGTAGAGAAGTGATTGACCGGGTTTAGGATACATAGCCGACTATCAAGAGGGGCAATCACGGTTAGCTCGGGAATCAAGTGCCACTAGATCATTGTCTTGAGCATATGCATTAGGATCTAGTAAAAGAGCTAACATAACGCATTGGGAAAATGTTTATGAAATGCTAACACACATGCATATGGTGGTGCACACTTGGTGGTGTTAGCACATTTGCGAAGGCGGTGGAATTCAAGCGGTAGAGAGGGGTTTGGGTTCCTCTCTCCCTCCCGCCGAGCTTGCGAGTCGGGATTCAGCGCTTTTTGGAGAAGTGAAATGCCTATTTTCTACTGCACCGGAAGTTAGAAAAGAAACGGGGACGAACGAAGGTCACAGAGATGACCGGACGCTGGACCGAACACGGTCTCTGTATGACCGGACGCGTCCGGTCAGTGTTCAGCGTCTGTGTGGTTTTCAGTTTGATGATCGGACGCGCAGCGCGTCCGGTCACTGATGACCGGACGCGTCCGGTCATCCAGGGAGCTTACTAGACTCTAATCGGATGCTGGCACTGTGGCGTCCGGTCAGTTCAACAACGCGTCCAGTCAGTTCACCTGAGCGAATCAGAGCGCGCGACCGGCGCGTCCGGTCCCTCAGGTAACCGGAGCGTCCGGTCAGGCATCCAGAAGGGCAGAGCAAAGCGGAGTGACGATCGGACGCGCGGCGCGTCCGGTCACATGCGATCGAACGCGTCCGGTCTCAACGGGAGCATACTGGAATGCGACCGGACGCGGGCACTGTCGCGTCCGGTCAATCGGTTCAGCGCGTCCGGTCACGGCAATGGCTAGTTCTGACACGCACTGTTTCTTGCTGTCATGTAGTGACCGGACGTGTCCGGTCACCCTGACCGGAGCGTCCGGTCAGCGTGTTTTTCGCTGCGTCGTCTGTAACGGCTAGCTGCGTACCCCTTCGTTATAAATAGACGTTGGCTGGGGTTTGAGGGCATCTCTTGCACATTTTGAGATATAGAGACATACTTTGAGCTAGAGAACAACCCCTCCACTCATCTCTTTGATTAGTTGCATATCTTGAGTGAGATTGAGTGAGATTCAAGTGCATTGCTTGAGAGTTGCATTCTAGAGGCACTTGATCTTCGAGTAGCTGCGGATTTCTTGTTACTCTTCCGTGTTTCCCGACACGGTAGACGGCTTGGAGCAGCGGAGGTGATTGAGCTCACAATTGGAGATTGTTGGAGCCTTCACCAAGTGTTGTAAGGGGTTCTTGATCCTTCCCCGTGGGAGTTCGTGAATTGGATACTCTAGTGGAGCTCATGGCTTGGAGGATCCCCATCTTGTGTGCGGTTGTGCGGTGCCCGCCGAGGGCTCGACTCTTGATAGTCGATTAGCTCGCGAACCGACAAGTGGGTGTATCGCCACAACGGGGAGTAGCTTGCCGGGAAGCAAGTGAACCTCGGGATAAATTCTTGTGTCATTTTCTTCCCGAGGATTTCTCTTGTATGATTGATTGATTGGTACTTCTCATCTCTACACGGCGGTATAATCACTCGAAGCTCTTCTCTCATATTACTTCTTGTTTATAGCTTGTAGTTGTTGTTGTGTTTAGTGAATAGCGTTGTACTAGACTTGTGTAGGTGGCTTGCTTAATTAGTTAGAGCTAGTGCTTTTGCTTCGCCACCTTTCGTACTAACTTGTGGTTAAGTAATTCTTGTAGAAGTTTTAATTAGGCTATTCACCCCCCCCTCTAGCCTATTTGGACCTTACAAATGGTATCAGAGCCGAGGCACCGTTTATTTGAGGCTTAACAACCTACGGTGAAAAAGAAATGGCTCAGTTAAGCTTGCACATCAACAACACCAAGAATGCACCTCACTTTGATGGCACAAATTATGCATATTGGAAGGTTAAGATGACCGCACACCTAAAGTCAATCAATAGAGAAGTGTGGAAGGTCACCGAAACAAAATTTGAGGTTGCTAATCCGGAAGCACCTACACCGGTGGAAGAGAAGAAGCTCCAATGCAATGACATTGCCATTAGTGCTCTTCATGAGACACTAGATGACAAGACCTTTGAGCAAGTGAAGAACATTGAGATTGCTCATGATGCTTGGCCCAAGCTAGAAGAAACATTTGAGGGCACCGAAGTCACAAAGACCGCTAAAGCATATATCTTGCAAGAAAAATTTTCAAGCTTCAAAATGCAAGATTATGAGAGTGTACCGGAGATGTTTCATAGGTTGCAAGTCATTGTCAATGAGCTCAAGGCACTTGGTGAGGAGGTCAAGGATGATCAATTCTCTATGAAGTTCTTGAGAAGTTTGCCCAAGAGATTTGATACATTGATTACCGTACTAGTGAGGACTACATTGAAGGATTCAACTCCTCAACAAATATTCCAAGAAGTGATGACCGATGATTCATATAGAGAAGATGATGAGAAAGAAGAGTTGGTCAAAAAGAAGAAGAAGGAAAGTGAGAAGAAGGATGATGAGAAGAAGAAGAGTGTGGCATTCAAAGCCACCACATCCAAGGGCAAATTCAAGATTGAATCATCAAGTGATGAAGACTCAAGCTCTTGTGATAGTGATGACATTGATGAGAAGATGGCTCTTTTTGTCAAGCAATTTGGCAAATTCATGAAGAAGAAAGGCTATCGTGCAAGAAGGAGGAAGAACTCATCCAAGAAGAGTGAGCATACCATGAGATGCTTTAGATGCCATAGCAAGGATCATCTCATTGCAAAGTGTCCTTATGATAGTGATGATGAAGATGCTATCAAGAAGGAGAAGAAGAAGCAAGAAAAGAAGAAGAGCTCCTATAAGAAGAAGAATGATTCTCATGTTGCTACATGGGATAGTGATGATTCCTCAAGTGATGATGAGGATGACAACAAGAGCAAGAAGAAGGGACATGCTAGCATTGCCATCCAAGAGAAGGTCTCCCTCTTCGACACTCCATCGTGCTTCATGGCTAAGGCCGCCAAGGTATCATCCGATGATGAAAGTGATCATGAAAATGCTAGTGATAGTGATAGTGATGAAGAAGAATTCACTAAAGATGAACTAATCACTATGCTAGAAGATTGCACTCAACATTATAAAGAATCTAGAAAGGAGTGCAAGGGCTTGCTTAAGGAAAAGAAAAACCTTATGCAAGAACTTGATGAGCTTAGAGCATCTTATGAGAGTCTAAAGGTAGACCATAAGAAGCTTCAAAATTCTCACACTAAGCTTGAAGAAGCTCATTCCTATCTAGTTGAAAAATGTGAAAACATGCCAACTAAAGTTGAGAAAGCTAAAACTTGCAACATAGGCATATCATGTGATATAATTGATGAATTTTTTTAAAGCCTATTGTTGTTGCTCCAACTAACCCTTCATGTAGCGCATCTACATCATCCTCATCTAGTAGTGATGGTTTCACTTGTGACTCCACACTTATAGTTGAGAATGAACATCTAAAGAAGGAGGTAAATGAGCTCAATCACACCTTAGCTAAGGCTTATGGTGGTGAGGACCGCTTGCTTATGTGCTTGGGTAGCCAAAGAACGTCTCTCTACAAAGAGGGATTGGGCTATAACCCCAAGAAAGGCAAGGCCGCTTTTGCTCCTCACAAGACTCGTTTTGTGAAGAACAATGGTAGCTATTGCAAAAGTTGCAAGCAAGTTGGTCACATAGAGCAACAATGCATGAACAAGAAATCAAATGCTAATGTATCCTCAATTAAGTTTGATTCTTTCTATATGCTTACCAAGGGTACAAATGGTGTTCATGCTAAGTTCATTGGTGCACCATGGATGGGCTCAAAGAAGAAAGCCATTTGGGTACCAAAGAGCTTAGTCTCTAACCTTGGAGGACCCAAACAAGTTTGGGTACCTAAAAAGAATTGATCTTGTCTTGTAGGTCAATTACAAAGCCGGAGGAAGGCATTGGGTGCTTGATAGTGGGTGCACTCAACATATGACCGGGGATTCTTGTATGTTCAAATCTATTGATAGAAGTCAAAATGATGGTTTTGATGCTATCACTTTCGGCAACAACAAGAAAGGCAAGGTCAAGGGGCTTGGTAAAATTGCTATCTCAAATGGCATGAGCATTTCTAATGTGTTGCTAGTTGAGAGCTTAGACTTCAATCTTTTATCGGTGGCACAACTTTGTGATCTTGGCTTCAAGTGCATATTTGGTAGTGATGATGTTGAAGTCATAAGTGTTGATGGATCAAATTTGATATTCAAAGGATTTAGACATGATAGCTTATACTTGGTTGACTTCAATGATAATGAGACACAATTGACATCATGCTTGCTTAGTAAATCTAGTATGGGTTGGTTATGGCATAGAAGGCTTGGTCATGTTGGAATGAAATAATTGAACAAACTTTTGAGGCATGACTTAGTTAGAGGATTGAAGGATGTCACCTTTGAGAAGGATAAACTATGTAGTGCTTGTCAAGCCGGCAAACAAGTTGGAAATACACATCCTAGTAAGAGTGAAATGAGCACATCAAAGGCATTTGAGTTATTGCACATGGACTTGTTTGGGCCAACAACATACACTAGCATTGGTGGCAACAAGTATGGCTTTGTGATTGTGGATGACTACACTAGATACACTTGGGTGCTCTTTCTTTATGACAAGAGTAATGTTTATGATCTATTCAAGTCTTTTGTCAAAAGGGTGCAAAATGAGTTTGAGACTACCATCAAGAAGATTAGAAGTGACAACGGTAGTGAGTTCAAGAACACAAGAATTGAAGAGTTGTGTGATGATCTTGGTATCGGACAACAATTCTCACCAACATACACTCCTCAATCCAATGGTGTAGTTAAAAGGAAAAATAGAACCTTGATTGATATGGCTAGATCAATGCTTAGTGAATACAATGTGAGTCATTCATTTTGGAGTGAAGCTATCAACACGGCTTACTATTGTAGTAACCGTCTCTATTGCCATGGGAAGCTTGGAAAGACACCATATGAGCTATTGAATGGAAGAAAGCCCAACATTGCATACTTTAGAGTGTTTGGTTGCAAATGCTATATTCTCAAGAAAGGCACTAGATTGAGCAAGTTTAAAAAGAAATGTGATGAAGGGTTCCTACTTGGTTATTCTACCATAAGCAAGGCATATAGAGTTTGGAATCTCACTAGTGGCACCTTGGAAGAAGTTCATGATGTTGAGTTTGATGAAACCCAAGGATCTCAAAATGAAGCTCAAAACCTTGATGATGTGAGAGGAAATCAATTGTCAAATGCAATGAAGAACATGGACATTGGTGATATAAGGCCGATGCAAGTTGATGATGATGATATTCATGTGATTAATCAAGATGTGCAAATTGATACAAATCAAGCAAGCTCTAGTGGTTCTCATGATGAAGCTCAAGTTCAAGGTCAAACGAGTGGAAGTAATCAACTCCCAATACTCCAACCTACTAGCATTGCAAGAGATCATCCGTTGGATCAAATCATTGGTGGAATTCAAAATGGTGTTCAAACTAGATCAAGGCTAGCATCCTTTTATGAGCATTACTCATTTGTCTCATTAGAAGAACCAAAGAAGATAGAAGATGCATTGAAGGATTCCGATTGGGTAAATGCCATGCATGAAGAGCTAAACAACTTCACTAGAAATCAAGTTTGGAAACTTGTTGAGAGGCCAAAGAACTACAATGTGATTGGTACTAAGTGGGTCTTTAGAAACAAGCAAGATCAAGATGGCATGGTTGTAAGAAACAAAGCAAGATTAGTAGCACAAGGATACACTCAAGTTGAGGGTCTTGACTTTGAAGAAACATATGCACCGGTCGCAAGATTGGAGGCTATTAGAATCTTATTAGCATATGCTTGTGCATACAACATCAAGCTCTATCAAATGGATGTCAAGAGTGCATTTCTCAATGGCTACATCAATGAAGAAGTTTATGTTGAGCAACCTCCCGGTTTTGAAAATGACAAGAAGCCCGACCATGTTTTCAAGCTAAAAAAGGCATTGTATGGTTTGAAGCAAGCACCTAGAGCATGGTATTAGAGGTTGAGGGACTTTCTCCTCTCTAAAGGTTTCAAGATGGGAAAGGTTGACACCACTCTCTTCACCAAGAAGCTTGGAAATGACTTGTTTGTATTGCAAATCTATGTAGATGACATTATCTTTGGATCAACTAACCAAGACTTTTATGAAGAGTTTGGAAATATGATGGCTAATGAGTTTAAAATGTCTATGATTGGAGAGCTTAGTTACTTCCTTGGACTTCAAATCAAGCAAATGAAGAATGGCACATTTGTAAGTCAAGGCAAGTACATCAAGGACATGATCAAGAAGTTTGGATTGCAAGATGCTAAACAAATGAGTACTCCAATGGGCACTAATGATCAATTGGGTATTGATGCTAGTGGCAACATGGTAGATCAAAAGCAATACCGGTCTATGATTGGAAGTTTGCTCTATGTCACCGCTTCTAGGCCGGATGTGATGTTTAGTGTGTGCAAGTGTGCAAGATATCAAGCTTCACCTAGAGAAAGTCACTTGAAAGCAACCAAGAGGATATTGAGATATCTTAAGGGCACTCATGATGTTGGACTATGGTTTCCAAAGGGGTCTAATTTTGAATTGATTGGATATTCGGACTCTGACTATGGTGGTTGCAAGATTGATAGAATGAGCACAAGTGGCACTTGTCAATTGCTTGGAAGGTCTCTTGTTTCATGGTCATCAAAGAAACAAAATAGTGTTGCACTATCTACCGCCGAGGCCGAATACATTAGTGCCGGTAGTTGTTGTGCACAATTGCTTTGGACGAAGGCCACCTTGAATGATTTTGGAATCAAATTCAAGAATGTACCATTGTTTTGTGACAATGAAAGTGCTATCAAGATGACTCAAAATCTGGTTCAACATTCAATAACCAAGCACATTGACATAAGGCATCACTTCATAAGAGACCATCAACAAAAGGGTGACATTAGCATTGAGAGCATTGGCACCGAAGATCAACTAGCCGACATATTTACAAAGCCACTTGATGAGAAAAGGTTTTACAAGTTGAAGAATGAATTGAACATACTTGACTTCTCCAACTTGAAATGAGTGCACCCCCATATTCTTATATAACATGCCTCTCCTCCAACATAAGCAAGGTAAAGTTGTTTGTCATATCATTCATACTTTGCTAAGGACATGGTTAGAACATATAGACATATTTGTATGACAAATAGGCTAATTCATGAAAATCAAATGATTTTGATGTATATATAGTACTACTATTGCTTCTATGTTTATTTGATCTAGTGGTAGCATATGACATGTTTGTGAGCTTGCAAACCTAATGTTAAATCTAGAAAATGAGCTCATGATGTGTAATTCAACACGCTCAAGATAACCCTTATACTTTATGAGGTGTGAAGAAGCTTGTGCTTGGATCAAACCGAATTACATATTCTAGGCAAGTGATCTAGATTGAACCATAATTTGGACTCCCTCATATTGAATGACTTATCTCTCACTAAAATTGGCACCTTTTTGGTGATTGTTGACAAAGGGGGAGAGAAAAGTCACAAAGATAAAAGGTTAAGTTACTAAGGGGGAGAGAATAGTCACAAGGGAGAAAGATATAGTAAGGGGGAGAGAAATTAAAATTGAGCACACAAGTAGGGGGAGTAAGCTCATGAATTATTTGTTGCATTTGTATGTGCACTAACATGATGATGTGTTGCATTGCAAATTTAATTTCGATATTCATGATTGAATGGTGTTTGCTAGAAATAGAACTTGATTGATGATTTGTTGAGAGTAGCTTTACAAGCGGTATCTAGACACCTTTGCTTATAATATTGATCTCACGGGGTATTTTAGTGTTTGTGATCTTTACAAGTGATGTATTACAAGTGGTGTCTAGCTACATCGATGCTAAGGATGGTATATAAAGGCAACTCCGATTGGTATCACGCTTCAAAGGTCCATTCTATATACCTTAGCATCAATTTGATAGTAGTAACTCTTCCAAAATTCAAATTCATACATATGTGCACAATTGAACCAAACTCATGGAAGCACATATGTAGGGGGAGCTAATACTATTGAAATTGAAAATTGATTTCATTTCATATCTTTGTGATGGTTGTCATCAATTACCAAAAAGGAGGAGATTGAAAGCCCAAGTTTGGTTTTGGTAATTAATGACACCAAGTTGCTAATGCCATGTGTTAAGTGTTTTTGAGTTAGGCATAAGCAACACATGTGATGAAGGTGTACGTGGCAAGGAGTGGTGGCCACAAGATCACAAAGAGATGGTGCATGGACATGAAATGATGATCGTGGTGGAGATGCACATAAAATGAAGGACATGATGATCAAATGAAAGAGAAGGATTTAAGAGCGCAAGGCAAAGGTATAACCATAGGGGTTTTTCCTTTTGCCGGTCTAAGATGAGTAGAGAAGTGATTGACCGGGTTTAGGATACATAGCCGACTATCAAGAGGGGCAATCACGGTTAGCTCGGGAATCAAGTGCCACTAGATCATTGTCTTGAGCATATGCATTAGGATCTAATAAAAGAGCTAACATAACGCCTTGGGAAAATGTTTATGAAATGCTAACACACATGCATATGGTGGTGCACACTTGGTGGTGTTAGCACATTTGCGAAGGCGGTGGAATTCAAGCGGTAGAGAGGGGTTTGGGTTCCTCTCTCCCTCCCGCCAAGCTTGCGAGGCAGGATTCAGCGCTTTTTGGAGAAGTGAAATGCCTATTTTCTACTACGCCGGAAGTTGGAAAAGAAACGGAGGCGAACGAAGGTCACAGAGATGACCGGACGCTGGACCGGACGCGGTCTCTGTATGACCGGACGCGTCCGGTCAGTGTTCAGCGTTTGTGCGGTTTTCAGTTTGATGATCGGACGCGCAGCGCGTCCAGTCACTGATGACCGGACGCGTCCGGTCATCCAGGGAGCTTACTGGACTCTAATCGGACGCTGGCACTGTGGCGTCCGGTCAGTTCAATAACGCGTCCGGTCAGTTCTCCTGAGCGAATCAGAGCGTGCGACCGGCGTGTCTGGTCCCTCAGGTAACCGGAGCGTCCGGTCAGGCATCCAGAAGGGCAGAGCGAAGCAGAGTGACGATCGGACGCGCGGCGCGTCCGGTCACATGCGATCGGACACGTCCGGTCTCAACGGGAGCATACTGGAACACGACCGGACGCGGGCACTGTCGCGTCCGGTCAATCGGTTCAGCGCGTCCGGTCACGGCAACGGCTAGTTCTGACACGCACTGTTTCTTGCTGTCGTGTAGTGACCGGACGCGTCCGGTCACCCTGACCGGAGCTTCCGGTCAGCGCGTTTTTTGCTGCGTCATCTGTAACGGCTAGCTGCGTACCCCTTCGTTATAAATAGACGTTGGCTGGGGTTTGAGGGCATCTCTTGCACATTTTGAGATATAGAGACATACTTTGAGCTAGAGAACAACCCCTCCACTCATCTCTTTGATTAGTTGCATATCTTGAGTGAGATTGAGTGAGATTCAAGTGCATTGCTTGAGAGTTGCATTCTAGAGGCACTTGATCTTCGAGTAGCTGCGGATTTCTTGTTACTCTTCCGTGTTTCCCGACACGGTAGACGGCTTGGAGCAGCGGAGGTGATTGAGCTCACAATTGGAGATTGTTGGAGCCTTCACCAAGTGTTGTAAGGGGTTCTTGATCCTTCCCCGTGGGAGTTCGTGAATTGGATACTCTAGTGGAGCTCGTGGCTTGGAGGATCCCCATCTTGTGTGCGGTTGTGCGGCGCCCGCCGAGGGCTCGACTCTTGATAGTCGATTAGCTCGCGAACCGACAAGTTGGTGTATCGCCACAACGGGGAGTAGCTTACCGGGAAGCAAGTGAACCTCGGGATAAATTCTTGTGTCATTTTCTTCCCGAGGATTTCTCTTGTATGATTGATTGATTGGTACTTCTTATCTCTACACGGCGGTATAATCACTCGAAGCTCTTCTCTCGTATTACTTCTTGTTTATAGCTTGTAGTTGTTGTTGTGTTTAGTGAATAGCCTTGTACTAGACTTGTGTAGGTGGCTTGCTTAATTAGTTAGAGCTAGTGCTTTTGCTTCGCCACCTTTCGTACTAACTTGTGGTTAAGTAATTCTTGTATAAGTTTTAATTAGGCTATTCACCCCCCCTCTAGCCTATTTGGACCTTACAACAGTGGCGTGACACGTGTGCGATGGGGCGTAGCGAGGACGGATAGCCCAGTGAGGAGCACGGTGCGGCGACGTGGTGGCAGCGCACGGTGCCTGTGCTCTGGCTTCGCTTAGTAGTGTAGGTCTACGACGTCGGTGGGAGAGGGGAGGAAGAAAGGGCATTGAGAAAATTCAGTTCTTCCTTTTTTTTAAGGACAGGGAACAAGTTTTGAGAGACCGAGAAAATCTTTGTAAGGATAGGGATCTACTTGAGTGCACAAGCTCTACATAGGAGGCCAACCAAAACTGACCTGGGCTTATGTGCACAAGCTCAGCCCAAACCGAATGAGTCAGTTTAAATGCTATTTGATCCGAACTTGACTCTTTCAGTCAAAACTTTATTTCCTTGTACATCTAAAACTCTCCTGATCATATTTGGCTCTCAACAGTAGCTGTCCAGTGGTACTCTACAACCTTGCCATTCATATAGAACGTGTTTGGTTTGCTCTCTTGCAAATTTGCCTGCTACATGAACTCTCCAAGGTATTGGATTTTGAGTGCCAGACAGTCCACAGCTTTCAAGTTGCCGACTGATGGTAACTCGTATCCACTCAAAACCTTACCTCACTGCCACATTGTATAATCGGCTATCCCAAGGGCCAATACGTGGCTAGACGGTTGGCACAGGTCTGTTTAGTTTGTAAGATTACCGCAGTGGGTACTCTAAAGCGATACTCTAAAGCTTTAGAGTATGAATATAGAGTAAAAACTGCTGCACTGGGTACTCTAAAATGTTACTCTATCATTTCTCTTACTCTATAATTAAAGTGGTACAGTGCTTACTCTATAGTGGATAGTGACAGACCCCACTAGCTAAACAAAGGAAAAAATGCTATAACTCACAAACCAAAAATCCAAATTAAATTCCGATTGCACCATTAAATTCGTCTCAATAAATCCTTCAAAACTATATCACACATGGATATATTTAGATAAAGTGACGAGTGAGTCCTATAGTGAATAGAGTGGATAAAGGATGATATAGAGGATAGATGGATGCAGGAGAATTGAATATAGAGGAGAGAATCTTGCTGACTAGGACATATAGAGGATGGATATAGAGGTCCATGAGTGCGGATAGCCTAAGCAACTTGACATGTCGCAAATTAGGCATGCTACTATAAACAACGCGTGGCATTGCCGTGCGGCCTCATGGGATGGAACCAGTTGTGTAGGAGATTAGATCAATTGTTGATTAATCTTTTAGCGGGTACAGTGTCTAGCATTTTGAGCCAGTTTGGTTATACGTTTATGTTGCTACGGACCCTCTTTTTTCGAAGCAATGGTGTATAATTTAGAGATTTGACTAGCGTAGGTTTTAGCAATTATTTATAGGCGTAATAGAATAGGCAGTAGGTGTCATGGAATATTTTTTATGACAAAGAAGAGGCAAAAAATATTTAGGTATGTTGTAGATTGGTTTTAGTTTATTCATGAATTTTCTGGAAATTTTCTGCAAAGAAAAGGATCTACTTTGACAAAAGGTGAACAATATGAATTTAGTTTTTTTTACGATAAAGAAGAGGAAAAAAATTTTCCTACAAAGAAAAATGGTTTACTTTGACAAAAGGCGAACGATATTGCAAATTTTTTGGAAATTTTGTCCCAAGGAGAAGGGTCTAATTTGATTTTTTGGGTACATTTCTCGTGTGCGCGTAGGAAAGATGTGTGAACAGTAATGAGCATTATATGAATAGTAACATTCTGAGTACATTTCTCACATGCGCGTAGCAAAGATGTGTAAACAGTGATGAACTGTGTTTCGAAAGTGATTTTTCCCGTGATTCGATCCATCCGATCGAGATTCGATGGCCAGAGATTTGGAGGCGACGTGGCCATAGCCACCTGTCAGCGTTCGGTCCCGCGGGGGTCCTAAGCCAACGAGTGCATCAAATGCTGTGTGTCCCTAATCTGGATGGTGATGCAAGGAGGATACACGAGGGTTTATCCTGGTTCGGGCAAAAGAAGGCACTACGTCCAGCGGGGAGGGGAGAGTGTTGTATTTCCTTACACCTAAGTGCTTGCGTAGGGGTTACAAGCTGTGAGAGAGGGAACCGAGCCCAAGTCTCAAAAGGAAAAAATAAGAATACAAAGGAGATTGCTTGAGATGTTGATCTTCTTTGGTGAGATGGAGACTGGTTTCTCGTTGTTTGTCGTTCGTTGTTCGTTGTTCTAACTCCCCCGTCGTAGAGCCCCGGCTTGCCCTTTTATAGGGTAAGAGGAGGCAGGGACGCCGGGGGTGCCTTTGAGTGAAGTTTTGTCGATCCCTGTGGAGGTGGCTGTAGCGACGTGCCCCAGGAATGGTCGACCATCCCTGGACACCATGGTGACGTAGAGGACGAGATGGTGAAAAGACCCCGAGCCCTGTGCCACGTCGGCCTTTTCTCCCTGCTGACTGATGGTAAGTCGAGGCTGGGTCGAGGCCAGGTCGAGGACGGGTCGAGGATGGGTGGATAAGGCCGAATCCCTGAGATCGTGGGGTACGGTCCTTGTCGTATTCTCCCTCGAGGGTGATCGGTGGCAAAATAGTCCACGACATGGTGCGTACAGTGACAAGTTTTCACCTCCCATCCCGGAATGGGTAGCAAAAAGTAAGATTTGACACCGGCACTGCTTCCACGTCAGTGACTGCTGTAGCCATGATGGTGGGAAGTAGTAGGTGGTTGCATTGAATGCTCTGACTTTTGTTTTAGAGTTGGTGAACAAGGTGGATTGAGCGGTCTGACCCGGGGTCGTGCGAGTCGGAGATTTCCCGATAGTCGAGATGCCTTGTCGAGCACGCCACGTGCGAGTCGGAACACGGTCGAGGCGTTCCGTCGAGCGAGCCTCGTATGAGTCGGAACGCAGTCGAGGTGTTTCATCCGCTATTTTGGCTCGTCTCGTTTGCGGGTAGCATTTTGTTTTTCTTAATCATTGATTGTGGGTACCCCTAGTTTTAGATACCCGATAGTAGCCCCCGAGCCTTTGGGTGAGTGTGGGTCACTCTCACAAAGGCTCAGCAGTTCATGAACTGGAGTCATAGTGTCGTAACTTTTTTCGGTGGGGGCGCGCGAGCGCACCCGCCAGGTGTAGCCCCCGAGGCCTTGGTGGAGTATTTTGACTCCTCTGAGATCTTTTACACGCTCTATTGCGGAATGCTCTCGTATCGTGGCGTGTTCTGTCTTTTTTCGTTCGAGGTTTGGCTTTCTGCGGCCGAGCCCCCGAGCCTCGTGCGCGTGAGGTCGATCAGAGTCTTGGCCGTCTTTTATCGTTTGACCCTCATGCTCCCTTTTTAGAAAAAGGGAGGAGGGGTGGGGAATGTCATACTACCCTCGTTTGGGCGAGTTCCGGCGGTCTCCGGTGAGCTATTAACTGGGAATTCGAGTGGGAGCCCGTGCTCTATTCGATAGGAGTCGGCTAGCAGCCGCGGAGGCGCTCTCAAAAATGCCGAAGAGTGGTCTTGTGGATCTCGATTCCTTGCGATGAGATTCGAGGGCTCGATGCCTCCCTCCGAGGGGATTCCTCCGTCGACCTTCTCTTTTAGCCTCGAATATGTCTTGGGATGCCTCGAGAGCGTGGCTCAAGCCCTGGCCTTGTATAGGCACATCCCTAGTCGTCCCTGACTTCGTTACTCGAGGGCAGCTATCGAACCCTGGTCGAGGGCCAGCTTTCGATCCCTCGAGGTTTATATCGGGCTCGGAGCCCGTTACCCATGCGTTTGGGAATATCCGTCCGCGGATCCTTCTCCTACCCATTTTCGGGCACGTCTTTTTAGGAGGGGAAGCGAGATCGGCGCGGCAGTGGGCGGCATGGTGCGACGATTATGGCGTGCATAGCGGACACGTGCCCATATCTATGGGTTTTGAGGGAGTGGTTAGGTAAGGTCATTGAATTTAAAAACTGCTCCTACCTTTTCACCCGCCCGTTGGACTTCCATTGGGGTATAAGAGCAAGGCTCGGGGTTTCGTTTACCCTTACAGGCCCTTTGCATTCTCGCCTTCCCTGCCTTTCTTCGCCCCCTTTGCCATCTTGCGCCCTTCAGCCACCATCCAGCGCCGCCATCATTCCTTTGCCTGTGCTGTTTCTTCGACAACAATGGCAGGCAAGAGCCAGATCCTCCCCACCGACGCTTGGGCCCGTTCCTCAGTAACAGAGAGGAAGCTAGAGGATCTGGTCCGCGACGGGCTTCTGCGGCTGAGGGCGAGTCGGACCCAACCAGAGTGGAGAGTGCCACCGTCCGACCACCAGGAACCGGCGCCTCCAGAAGGTTATGTGGTGAGCTTCGTGGCCTTCCATGAGAGGGGGTTCGGCATGCTGGCCAGCCCCTTTATGCGGGTGCTCCTCCACTACTACAAGGTGGAGCTGCACCACCTCGCCCCCAACTCCATCTCACAGGCTGCTATTTTCATAGCGGTCTGCGAGGGATACCTAGGGATGGAGCCACAGTGGAATCTGTGGCTCCACCTCTTCAGGGCGGAGCACTTCGCCAAGAAGGCAGGAGAGCGAGGGGTGCGGCGCACAGTGCACGCAGGGAGCTACACCCTCCAAGTCTGTTCGGGTCGAGGCGACCAGTACATCCTGGTGTAGTTGATCTCTTCGAATAGCGGTTGGCATGACGGCTGGTTCTATCTCCGCAACGACGGTGACCAGCTACTGAGGTACTCCGGCTGGGTGCTGATGGCGCGAGAGGAGAACTAGACGTACGACATCGTTAAAGATGACAAGACGAAGCTGGAGCCGCTCCTCGACGCACTGAGGAGGCTCCGTCAGCGTGGGCTGACAGCGAGGATGGTGGCCGTGGCGTTCCACCGCCGGAGGGTGCTACCGCTGATGCAGCGCTGGCTCCGGCTCGACGAGATGACGCCGGAGGCATCGTTGGAGGGGAGTAGGATGTCGCATGAGTCCCTCTCCCTCGACGAGGTTGCCCGATGTGCGCGGTGGATGGTGGGGAGCTTCTGGCAGGAGGACATCGACAGAGTCCCGATGCGCCCCACCTAGGGATTCGAGCCCCTGGCAAGTTGTTGTTTTTGATGATCCTAAGTTATTTTGCTTCCAGATTCCTTCCACTAACCCAGTCACGGTCCGTGTATAGGATCTATCGGCGGTCAAGGAAACGCGTTCACCAGTTCCAGAAGATCGGGTTGCTCGGGAGGCTCGACGCCTCTTGGCGGCCCAGAAGAAGGAGGATAAAGACACTGCCAAGAAGCATCAAGTCCGCAAGGCCCTCGAGCAGGAGGCGTTGAAGAGGCGCCGTCGCCAACAGAGGCTCGACGGGCTCCCGCTCAAGGAGTCTCCCTCCGAGACAGTCTCGGGGGAGGACGATGACAGCGGTGATGATGACGCTTGGTCACGGTACAACACCGCGACTTCCCTGGCGCACCTCCCCAATGTGCAACCCTTTCTGGAGCCCATCGGGGGGTCGACCTCCCAGGCGTCGAGGGAAGCCTCGGCGCTCATTGAGGGGGAGGGAGAGCCAGGGGAGAGAAGGGTCGGAGCGGGGCCTACAGCAAGAGGAGCCGCCTCATCTGGGGCCCCGCAAGAGGGGTCAGTGGCGCCGCTCCCGCGAGCCCAAGCGCCTCGGGCTCAGACAGTGGTCGGGGCAGCGGCGTCGGTGTCAGAAGCCGGGGCACTGTCGACGGGCGTGAGGACCCGAGGCCTGCTAGCCTCGGCAGCGCAAAGGACCTTGGACGCCCCATTAGCCAGGGCTCCGAGGAGCACCCGGCCAGCAGGAGGCTCGACGGTAGGGCCGTCACAGGCATCGTCGAGTGGCTCTGGCCTACCGGGGTCTAGGCCCCTGGTTCCCATATCTAGGTAAGTTTTCCGCCCTATTTTTCGTGATTGGTGATCCCATTTTTTATTTTGATGCGCTTGTTTGTCGCTCAGGCATAAGCGTAAGGCGGAGCTCGCGGGTCCGACTCCCGTGAAGGCGCTCAGGTCGGGCGCCACTGTAATGATGCGGACGGCGGTCGACGACGCCGCCTGGGTCACGAAGTGCCAGGCTGCGACGGAGCGGCTCAGGTTGAGGGAGGTGGCCGCTCAGGCGGGGGCGAGCGCCCAAGAGGTCACCGGCTCTGATCCCACCACGCGGGGGTCAGGGCCGGTCGAGGCGATCCCGGGCGATGCCGGGCTCGAGGTGCCCAGCACTGGTGGGTCAGAGCCTAGGTCGACCACGACAACCTAGGCGACCGTCGAGGCTGCTGAGGCCAAAACATCCGTCCGCGATGCGGGGCGGGCGGATGTTGAAAGAGCAAAGGAGGTGGTGGAGGCCCCGCCAGAGGCGGGGCAAGAGGCGACGCAGCCAGAGGAGCCATAGCCGCAGCAGGACCGGCCGATGGAGTCGGCGGTCGAGGCAGAACGAGGGGTGGTCGTGCCACTGCCTATCGTATAGGCAGTGGCACCGGCAGTCGAGGTGCCAACCCTGCCGCAAGGGTCAACCCCAGCCCTGATCGACCTCACTGTCGACGATTCCCCTGCTGACAAAGGAAAGTAGGAGGCGGACGTCGAGACGGCCGAGGCCTCAGATCGGGCCGGTACCTCTGCGGCGTTAGGGGGTGACCAGGCTAAGGCGTCGGCCGGGTGGTCTGACTTTGCCGGGCTAGCGCTTGTGCGCGTGGAGGAGGAGCTTCCGCGCTGGGGCCAATCGACCCTTGAATTCAGGGACGCATCCAACCCTAGCGCCGAGCCCTTCTTTGCGCTCGATGACAAGGACGAGGTACACCACTGGGAGTACCTCGAGGGACTCTGAAAGCACTGGTTGCAGTCCCTGCACATGGTCTTGGATACCCTGGTGCGGTGTATGTCAGAGGCCTTTGTGGTAAGCCAGGCTCGTTAGTCTTTTCCTGTGCTTTATCCTTCCCTTTTCCTTGGTTCTGATTGTTATGTTTTAACTGTGGTCAGGAGCTCAAGGAGTGTTCCTGCCACAAGTCACTCTTCATTCGTCATGGGAGTGGCATGTGGGCGGCGCTTGTCCGTCAACGGGCCCTGGTCGAGGAAGCCAACAAGCAGCTATCCCAGAAGAGCGCCGAGATGGCCGAGCTTCGCGTCGCTCACGCGGCGGTTAGGAAGGAGGCGGCGCAGGCCCGGGAGGCCGAGGCCAAGGCGTGTGAAGACACGGCAAGGGCTCAGGAAGAGGCTACCAAAGCCCATGAGGATCTCGCGCCGCTTCTGGTGCATGTGAACGAGCTCGAGGAGGACATCGCCTTAGTCGGTGGTCAGTGTGATGCCCTCAACATCTAGGTCAGGATGGCGTTCGCTCGCGTTAAAACCTTGGAAGATGAGGTTGTGACGTTGAAGGGGACGGTCTGAGAGAGAGACGAGGCTCTCTCGGGCATCGGCTAGGAAATTGAGATGCTAAGGGCGACGGTCCATGATAGGGACGAGGCTCTTCGAGTGTCTAACCAAGTCAAGCCCCCAATTTACCGAGCCTCGAGGCTTTAAGGAAAAAAGCGACGTAGCTATTCAATGTTGCAGGCGTTGGTGAAGATTTTGCCTTTCTCGTTCGATAGTTTGTAGGTGCCAGACTTCAACACTTCCGCAATGATGTATGGCCCTTCCCATGGTGGCGTAAGCTTGTGTCGTCCCTTGGTATTCTAGCTTCGCCGTAGTACCAGGTCACCAACATTGAGGTCCCGCCTACGGACGTGTATGTCGTGGTAGCGTTGGAGACTCTGTTGATATCTGGCAGAATGTAATAGAGCCACATCGCGGGCTTCCTCGAGCTGGTCGAGGGTGTCCTCTTCGGTGGCGTCATTGTTTTTCTCGTTGTAGGCTTTCAGCCTCGGGGATCCATATTCTACATCGGTTGGGAGCATGGCCTCAGACCCGTAGACTAAGAAGAATGGAGTGAACCCTGTGGCTCGACTCGGCGTTGTTCTTAGGCTCCACAGGACCGAGGGAAGCTCGGTGGCCCATTTTTTGCCATGCTTGTTTAGCTTGTCAAAAATTCTTGGTTTTAGGCCTTGTAGGACCATGCCGTTGGCACGCTCTACTTGGCCATTTGTTTTTGGATGAGCTACAGCCGACCAGAGCACACAGATGTGGTGGTTGTCGCAGAAATCCAAAAACTTTTTACCAGTGAATTGGGTGCCGTTGTCCGTGATGATGCAGTTAGGAACCCTAAAGCGGTGGACGATGTCGGTAAAGAATAGCACAACTTGCTCAGACCTGATGCTGGTGATAGGACGAGTCTCGATCCACAAGGAAAATTTGTTAATAGCGACGAGCAAGTGGGTGAAGCCACTCGTTGTCCTTTTCAAGGGTCCGACCAAGTCGAGCCCCCAAATAGTGAATGGCCATGTGATGGGAATGGTCTGCAGGGCATGAGCCGGGAGATGGGTTTGTCTTGCATAGTACTGGCAGCCTTTGCAGGAGCGTACTAGCTTGATAGCGTCGGAGACCGCGGTCGGCCAATAGAAACCTTGTCGGAATGCATTTCCAATGAGGGTTCGAGGCGCTGCGTGATGACCACAAGCCCCCGAGTGTAGATCTTTGAGTAGGTTTCTGCCTTCCTCATTTGTGATACAGCGTTGGAGGACGCCAGTAGGGCTACGGCGATACAGCTCCCTACTATCGCCAAATATCACAAAGGATTTGGCCTGGTGAGCGATCCATCGAGCCTCAATCTTATCCGAGGGGAGATCCCCTCGAGTGAGATGGTCAAGGTACGGAATACGCCAGTCAGGCTCGGGGTTGGCTGGTGGGGTCGAGCCTTCCACCTGCATGGCCTCAGCCCCGGTCGAGGGGGCTTCCGCCTCAGGTGGAGGGTCAAGTGATGGCCCGTCGACCCCTCCGTCTGCCCTGATGTTGACGGACGGTTGATGGAGATCTTTCATGAAAACGTCCGGTGGAACTGTAGTTCGACTGGAAGCGATTTTTGCGAGTTCATCGGCGGCCTTATTATACCTGCGTGCGATGTGGTTGAGCTTGAGGCCGTGAAACTTGTCTTCAAGGCATCGTACCTCCTCATAGTAGGCCTCCATCTTGGGATCATGGTAGCTCGAGCTCTTCATGACCTGGTCGATTATGAGTTGGGAGTCACCTCGAACATCGAGGTGCCAGACCCCTAGATCGACGGCGATTCGCAAGCCCGTGACGAGCGCCTCGTATTCGGTGATGTTGTTAGAGGCAGGAAAATAAAGCCGGATGATATAGCGCATGTGGGCTCCGAGGGGTGAGATGAAGAGCAAACCCACGCCTACTCCCATTTTCATCAGCGACCCGTCGAAATACATGGTTCAAAGCTTGGCCTAGAGCCGAACCAGAGAAAGTTGAGTGTCGGTCCACTCCGCAAGGAACTCTGCTAGTGCCTGGGATTTGATGGCTTTGCGCGGCGCATAAGAGAGGGTCTCACCCATGAGCTCGATCGCCCACTTGGCTATCCTACCCGAGGCTTCTTGGTTCTGGGCTATCTCTCCTAGAGAGAAAGAAGAGACCACAGTCGCCGGGTGGCCCTCGAAATAGTGACAGAGTTTGCGCCGTGTTAAGACGATGGTGTACAACAGCTTCTAGATCTGCGGGTAGCGAACCTTAGTTTCCGAGAGCACCTTGCTAATGAAGTAGACTGGTCTCTGGATGAGCAGGGTATGTCCTTCCTCTGCCCTCTCGACAACCAAGACCGCACTGACTACTTATGTCGTTGTGGCGACATAAAGTAGGAGGGGTTCCCCTAGGGTCGGAGGGACGAGGATCGGTGAGTTGGAGAGCATAGCTTTGAGCCTTGCAAGGGCTTCCTCAGCCTCGAGGGTCCACGAGAAGTGTTTCAATTTCTTTAGGAGACGATACAGTGGGAGCGCTTTTTCACCGAGGCGTGAAATGAAGCGACTGAGGGCCGCAAGGCAGCCCGTGACCCTTTGCACGCCCTTTAGATCTCGAATGGGGCCCATTTTGGTGATTGTGGTGATTTTTTCCGGGTTGGCCTCGATGCCACGTTCGGAAACGATGAACCCTAGGAGCATGCCTCGAGGAATGCCGAAAACACATTTCTCGGGGTTGAGCTTAATGTTCTTTGCCTGGAGGCATTTGAACGCAACGTCGAGGTCGTTTATCAGATCACTGGCCTTTTTGGTTTTGACAATGATATCATCGATGTAAGCCTCGACGGTTGGTCCAATGTGTTCCCCAAAAATGTGTTGCATGCATCGCTGGTACGTAGCCCCTGCGTTCCGGACACCAAAGGGCATAGTAACATAGCAATATATGCCGAATGGGGTGATGAACGAAGTCGCGAGCTGGTCAGACTCCTTCATTTTGATCTGGTTGTAGCCGGAATATGCATCTAAGTACGACAGAGTTTCACATCCCGCAGTAGAATCAACGATTTGATCAATGCGTGGCTAAGGAAAAGGAACTTTTGGACATGCTTTATTTAAACTAGTATAGTCTACCACATCCTCCACTTCCCATTCTTTTTCTTAACTAATACAGGATTAGCTAGCCACTCGAGATGATGAACCTCCTTGATGAATCTGGCCTCCAACAACTTGTGGATCTCCTCGCCGATGACCTTGCGCTTTTCCTCATCGAAGCGGCGCAAGCGTTGCTTCACTAGTTTGGAGCCGGCTCGGATCTCCAAGGCGTGCTCGGTGACTTCCCTAGGTATGCCCGGCATATCTGAGGGACTCCACGCAAAGATGTCGATGTTCACGCGGAGAAGTCGATGAGCACTATTTCCTATTTGGGATCGAGGGTGGCGTTGATGCTCAACGCCTTCCCCTTTGGGTCGGTGGGGTCAAGGGGCATGAGCTTGACGTCTTCCGCGGGCACGAAGCTGCTAGCGTGGTGCTTGGGGTCGGGGATCTCGTTGGCCAAACCGTCGAGGTCCGCCACCAAGGTTGCCGACTCCAAGAGGGCTTCTCCGTGCTCGACGCACTTGATGTCGCACTCGTAAGCGTGCTCGTAGGAGGGCCCGACAGTTATGACACCGTTGGGGCCTGGCATCTTGAGCTTGAGGTAGGTGTAGTTGGGGACCGGCATGAATCGTGCGTAGCATGGGCGCCCAAGGATGGCATGATATGTTCCACGGAATCCGACCACCTCAAAAGTGAGAGTTTCCTTTCTAAAGTTGGCGGGAGTGCCAAAACAGACAGGCAGGTCGACCCAGCCGACGAGTTCTGCTCGCTTTCCTAGTATGACTCCATGGAAGCCCCCGACGCTGGGTTGGAGGCACGTCCTCGCAATCCCCAGGAGGTCGAGGGTCCAGGCATAAATGATATTGAGGTTGTTGCCGCCATCCATGAGCACCTTGGTGAGGCGAGTGTTGGCGATAATGGGATCGACAACAAGCGGGTAGACCCTAGGATTGGGGATGAAGTCTAGGTGGTCATCACGGTCGAAAGTGATGGCCACCTCGGACCAGTCAAGGAAGAGGGGGGTTGCCGGCTGCACCGAGAAGACCTCTCGATGTTCCCGCTTGCGCTGGCGCGTCGAGAGGCGCGTCGAGGGTCCTCCGTATATCATGAAGCAATCGTGGATTTCGGGGAACCCCTCATCCTTATCATCTCCCTTGGGACCGTCCTTCTTGTCATCTTTTTTGACGCCTATGCTTTCAAAATATCTTCGGAGCATGTGGCAGTCCTCGAGGTTGTGGTTTGTGGGCCCTTTGTGGTAGGGACATGACTCTTTGAGCATTTTGTCAAAAATGCCCCCGCCGGGGGCCCTCGAGGTTTTTTGCGATCAGCAGCAACAACAAGGTCATCGGCCGGGGCCTCGAGCTTGCCCTGCTGGTTCTTCTTCTTCCTATTGTTCCTCTTTGAGCTCCAGCTGGAGCCCATGGGATCCTCCTCCTTGTGCTTCCCCTTGTCCTGATCACCACCAAAGATGGCACCAACCGCCTCCTCGCCGGTGACGAAGTTGGTGATGATATCCATCAAATCGTTGGCAGTGATGGGAGTGTTGTGGCCTAATTTTTGGACCAACTCTTTGCAGGTGGTACTAGAGAGGAAGGCCATGATGACGTCGGAGTCAGTGATGTTGGGGAGCTCGGTGCGTTGCTTGGAGAAACGCCAGATGTAATCCTAGAGGGATTCACCCGACTTCTGCTTGCAGCTTCGGAGATCCCACGAGTTGCCAGGGCGCATGTAGGTTCCCTTGAAGTTCCCCTCGAACACTCTCACGAGGTCATCCCAGTCGTGGATTTGTCGAGGTGGGAGGTCTTCGAGCCAGGCTCGAGCGGTGTCCAACAGGAACAGGGGGAGTTGTCGAATGATGACCCGGTCGTCGGTGGCCCCACCCAACTGACAAGCCAAGTGGAAATCAGCGAGCCAAAGTTTAGGTTTGGTCTCACCGTTATACTTGGTAAGAGTCATGGGGGGGCGGAACCAAGCCGGGAGTATCGTTTCCGAATGGCTTTGCTAAAGACCCGAGGACCCAGTGGCTTGGGTGAAGGGCTTCAATCTTCTGAGCTGTCGTAGCACCCGCCTCTGTGCTCGTGGTAGCCTTGAGCTGCACCGTCACCGTGTTTGCACCTCCGGCGCTCGACGATGTTGTCACGGGCATCTCGAGGTTCACGGTTGTCGACGATGCGCTCATGGACAGAGGCCGCCTTATTCCGTTGGGCGTGCTCGGGATGAACCGAGGCTTCTCTCTCCTGTCGGGAGGGCTCCGCAGGCTGCTATGAGGCAAGCCCACGTCGCCTCGAGGCGAAACTCTCGGCCTGCTGCATGGCAGCGGTCTCGAGGAGTCCTCGGATTTCATCGTGGGCCCGATAGGCCTCGAGGTTCGATGGCTCGGGTATGTTACGAAGGAGCATGGCGGCTGTGACCATGTTCTGGCTGGCTCGACCGAAAACCGGGGGCTCGACCACCCGATCCTCGACGATGCGACAATTGACGTCACGAGCTCTCTCTCGAGCTCCTCCGCCATGTGCGCGCGCCGCACGTTCTTGCTCGAGGGTTCGCTGAAGTAGACATAGGTTTTCCTGTTCCTCGTTGAGCCTATCCTACAACTCGTGGATTTGCTCAAGCTGCATTCCTTGATCCATAAGGAATTGAGGCTCATCTCGCTCGGCAGGGAGCTCAACCTGGGGTGGCATGTTCCTTCCTTCAACGGCTGCCTCATCCTCCAAATCCGACGCGCTAGCTCCATCGATGTGGAAGCACTCACGGGTCGGGTCGTAGATGTCATCTGCAGAGTTAGAGTCTGGAGCACCAAAATAGTAATACGATAGGTGCATGTGAGGTCGTCTATCTCTGGGGTCGTAATGTCAAGAAGCAGTCGCACGAGGCTCCGTATCCGGGGTCTCCATGGAGTCTAGGTACTCGGAAGCTGGTGTGGATGCAACAAGGTCAAGAGTGGAACGTAGATGGTGCCCGGGGAGTTCCTCGTAAGCACTCATGCTGGTGCTTACAGAAGAAACATATGCCCAGGCAACCGAGTCTAGCCAAACAGGAATGCTAATGAAGACGTCGTTCCCAGTGTCGGTGTAGTCGAACTAGGCAGTGGTGGCGTCACACCGGGCGGTAGAGTGATGGGACTCCCTGTCGGCATCTTACCCTCAGCCAAGCTCATCCTACATAGATCCTCAGCGAGGAAATTCATGTCGGTGTCTGGTTGAGAGGCGCCGGATCGGGGAATACCATCACCCTCCGCAAGGTGATGACGGTGGTTGTGCCAGGCTCGCCGTCGCCTGGCGGCGCGTGCCTGACGAGAGCAACGATACCGGCGCAGGGCTCCCCCAGGTTGGGAGAGTTCATAGTCCACGTCAGTCGGATGCCTGGGCGGGAGGAGGACCATGTCGTAGCCGTGGCCAAGCGACATGAACTCCAAACTCCCAAACCAGATCACCGTGGCCAACGGGAGCGGGCGTTCGAGATCAGCCATCCAGAAAAATGGCAGGAAAACGATGTTGGCACGCAGCGTCCCCTACCTGGTGTGCCAACTATCGGCGTTCGGTCCCGCGGGGGTCCTAAGCCAACGAGTGAATCAAATGCTATGTGTCCCTAATCTGGATGGTGATGCAAGGAGGATACACGGGGGTTTATCCTGGTTTGGGCAAAAGAAGGCCCTACGTCCAGCGGGGAGGGGAGAGTGTTGTATTTCCTTGTACCTAAGTGCTTGCGTAGGGGTTACAAGCTGTGAGAGAGGGAACCGAGCCTAGGTCTCAAAGGAAAAATGAGAATACAAAGGAGATTGCTTTAGATGTTGATCTTCTTTGGTGGGATGGAGACTAGTTTCTCGTTGTTTGTCGTTCGTTGTTCGTTGTTCTGGCTCCCCCGACGTAGAGCCCTGACCTGCCCTTTTATAGGGTAAGAGGAGGCAGGGACACCGGGGGTGCCTTTGAGTGAAGTTTTGTCGATCCCTGTGGAGGTGGCTGTAGCGACGTGCCTCGGAAATGACCGGCCATCCCTGGACACCATGGTGACGTAGAGGACAAGACGGTGAAAAGACCCCGAGCCCTGTGCCACGTCGACCTTTTCTCCCTGCTGACTGATGGTAAGTCGAGGCTGGGTCGAGGCCAGGTCGAGTACGGGTCGAGGACGGGTGGATAAGGCCGAATCCCCGAGATCGTGGGGTACGATCCTTGTCGTGTCCTCCCTCGAGGGTGATCAGTGGTAAAATAGTGCACGGCATGGTGCGTACAGTGACAGGTTTTCACCTCCCATCCCGGAATGGGTAGAAAAAGTAAGATTTGACACCGGTACTGCTTCCATGTCGGTGACTGTTGTAGCCATGATGGTGGGAAGTAGTAGGTGGTTGCATTGAATGCTCTGACTTTTGTCTAAGAGTTGGTGAACAAGGTGGGTAGAGGGGTCTGACCTGGGGTCGTGCGAGTCAGAGATTTCCCGATAGCCGAGATGCCTTGTCGAGCGCGCCTCATGCGAGTCAGAACGCGGTCGAGGCGTCCCGTCGAGGGTACCTCGTACGAGTCGGAACGTAGTCGAGGCGTTCTGTCGAGCGAGCCTCGTACGAGTCGGAACGTAGTCGAGGTGTTTCGTCCTCTATTTTGGCTCATCTCGTTTGCGGGTAGCGTTTTGTTTTTCTTAATCGTTGATTGTGGGTACCCTTAGTTTTAGGTACCCGACACCACCGCCCGGAGCTTGGCTCCGGTTTAACTATATAGAGGTAGTTTCTAGGTATGATTTAGTTCATGCCTCAGTTATAACATGCCAAACTTTATTAGTCATATGTCCCACGTGGCATAGATTTATTTTGATACCAAAGTTTGCCACAAATAATGTGGCGCCTGATTTATCAGTTATACTTTTTATGGCTGCCACACTTTGCGTAACTTTAATTAATTGTGGCATAGTTAGGCATCAAACAAATAGGCATAAATTTGGATTTTAAAAATATCTGTTAAAAAGGTTATTTGTAGAAAATCTTGTTTTGTATGGCCGAGATTACTGTGAATAAAGTTAAGGCTTACACCATCTCTAGCAGTACTACCTAAAGTAGCCCCTTACTAGCATGTTTAGGTACCTCCCTGTTTCCAAGGAGGGCTACATTTTAGTGTTGTCTCCGCTAGTACTTCCTAAAACAAAGTCCATATTCTCTTTTATTGGAACCCAAACTAATTCAAAATCGCCTTAGGCCTTCCAAAATTTGCTCTCTCTCTCTCTTGCACTTTCTCACCTAGAACCATGCATGTCTTATTTCTATTTTCACATACTTCCTCCTTCACGTACGCACAACACCGAAAGGAGAAGGGAACGACAGATTCGTCCCGTGCTGGCAACGCCGGAGGCAACGGGCAAGCTGGCGAGCTGTGCTACGCTCACGCACCCTAGGGGCTGGTTGCGGCTCGACCAGAAGGAGACTAGAGTGGACTAGCCACATGTGTCTAATAGCACACTACGCGGTAGGCAATGACGCACTGGCGGCACGCTCGACTAGGAGAGGAGAAGGTAGCATCATCAGGTAAAGTCACGGAGAGGAAACAGGTTAGGAGGAGATGGTGCTAGACGTAGAGGAACCGGACGAGGAGGGGGAGGCTTCGGACAGGTAGACAAGGTCGAGCAAAAAAGGAGGCGTCAATGGCGGGATCGGACAAGGAAGAGACAAGGTCAGGCAGGAGGATCGGGTGGGGAGAAGGCATGGGGCAAGGAGGGGTCAAGCGTGGCATGAGAAGAAAACCGATTTACAACTATAGTCCGCATAAGATGCTACATGAAAAAGAACAGACCAGCTGAAATATTATCTTTCATTTATACCACACATGTCACAGTCATTTCCCATTTGCAACTAGGAGCTCTTGCCTGCCATGAACAGGAGCAGGCACCGGAGCTGGAGTGTGATGCCGAGGGTGGTGCAGCGTTGGAGCTTGCGCTTCCTGGTCGGCGTGGACCAGCGATGGTGCTGGGGCATGATGGCCGTGGTGGCCGTGATGACCCATCGCTGGCGCTTGGGCACGATGGCCACGATGATGTGGCGCCGGTGCATGATGACTGTGATGATCTAGGTGGCCATGATGACTTGGCGCCGGTGCTGATGCATCACGGCCATGCTGACCATGATGACCTGGCGCCGCCGGTGCTGATGCATGGCGGCTGTGATGACCTTCCGCCTGTGCATGGTCAGCACTGCCATTGCCAGGAGAACTTGCTGACTCTGTAGGCACCGGCGCAGGTGCCCGGGCATGGCGGCCATGGTGGCGATGATGCTTTGGTGCAACAGCGTGGTGTTGCGGGCCTGGAGCATTGGGCGGCACGTGATGGTTGTAGTGTGCCTGTGCCACCGACGACGTGACCATCAGCTGCAGCGCCGTTACCACAGCCATCAGTGCTATTGGCATGGACATGGCGAGAAGCTAGAGGAAAGTTGGTACCTGTGGTGTGTGTGTTGTCTTGCAATTGTGGGCAAGAGCGTATGCATATATGGAGTCTTGAACCAAAGGTTTTGGCTAGCATTGATTGGAAAAAAAAAGAGATTAATGTCTTCACGAGGGAATAGCCTGGCCAAACGTGAGATGAGGATATGATTTATTTGCTACATCATTGCCTTCTTTCTTTTGTCTCGCAGAAAAACACCTTCTTTGTTTTTATTACAATCATCAACCAATGCATTCATTTTTGAATAATGAATCAATGCATTCTTTACAATGTAAATATCAACCCAAAAACGTGGCATAATTACTTTCCAAATAAAAATGGGACCTACATGTTTATGTTTATGATACTCTTTTTTTTAATAAAACTAGTATATACACCCAGAAACTTGCATGTCATAGAGGTGTATACTAGCATTTTTTTTAAAATTACACGGTACAACGTAGACGCCCATCTTGACTGCATTGTAACCAAACAAAATACTAGTTACTAGCCATTACATCATGATTTCAGAGTTAAAGCACATGTATATTTCTTTGTTTCAAAACTAGCAGACAAAGGTTGCATATGCAAATATGTACTCCATTGTTTCCAAACTATTTAAGACGTTTCAGTTTTTTCTAGATTTATTACTTTTGCTATGTATTTAAATATACACTATATCTAGATACATCTCTCCGTTCCAAATTATAAGCTGCTTTGACTTTTTTGATACATCTATTTTGCTATGCATCTAGATATAATAATACATCTAGATAAATAGCTAAATAGATGAACAAAAAAAAGTCAAAACAACTTATAATTTTGAATGTCGGGAGTAGTAAAGTTATGTATAAAAAAGCCAAAACATCTTATAACTAATTTGGAATGGAGGAAGTATCTTACTTTATTAGTCTGGTTCAATTATACATGACATAAAGCGACCAAAAATATATATTATGCTCCACACTACGATGAGTTTATTTTTAAAAGAAGTTCTCTCTGTCTTTATTTCCATGGAAACAAAGTGCAAACAAGCGTACGTGCAGGTCTTTACAAAAACGTATTTTAGACGCATCCAACTAGCAGTATCAAGGTCCAGGTGCTGAAGAACATCAATATGTTCGGGATCTAAAGACTCCGAAGCTACTGCATCTCCTAAGGTGAGGGAGTTCGCAGTTCTATTTGAGCTTCTTGGGATTCCCGGGTTCATCGTCCAGGAGATCCTTGGAGGTTCGTTTGTCTTTTCTTCCGACCCCTGTCCTTCCAACACGTTCCTAAAAACAAATAGCATTAATGTCGTATTTTTCATAAACTCGATAAGGTGGCTGAAGTGATCATATCTATATTATAAAGGAGTGAATGAATTAGAAAATACTGGTTACCTAAAAACTTTCTACTCACCTTAGATCTTGTCCGTTAGATGTGTTTTAATTTTGCATCTAACGCTTGATGTAAAACTTATTGGTGGACCCAGAAACAAAAAAAAAAGATGATAATTGGGTGACGAAACACGCTCTCCTGTTATCGATCTCCCCTCCGCTCGAAATTTTTTTCACCGGCAAACTTCCTTACCCACCCGCACATACCCGCGTCGTCGTCTCAACATCGCAAACCGCCGCGCTTCCTCGCTCACCCCGAAGTCGCCCGCCATCTCAACCGCCCGCGATCCCGCGCGCAGCAAACCGCATCCGCACGCAATCTCATTGTCCTTCTCACGCACACCCACCCGCCGCCGCCATCCCCTCCTCCTCGTCTCACGGCACTCCGCGTGGTACCGGCGCTGGCGGACGACCTTAGGCAGACAGGCAGACAACGGCAGAGGCGCGTTATCCTCGCCTTGAAGCATCGAGCGCTCGAAGCTTCCTGCCTCCATGCCGTCCCACCTCCTGCATCTGCCTCCCCAGTCCCCACTCGATCCCCAGTCTCGCTGCTCCGGTGCGGATGCTCAGTCCCCGGCACGGCGGCATTTGGCGACCGGCGCTGGCCCCGCAAGCTCAGTGGCTGGGCCGGGAACTGCCCAGCGCCGAAGGGCGGAGCCCCCCAGCGCTTGCCTCTGTCTCTGTGTGTCTGCGGCCTCTCCACCACTGGCCCTGCTGAAGGCTTGAAGATGTGATTTTGTGCTTTCGTGAATCCTGTGACAAACTGACAATGCGATGGTTGGGGCTGTATGCCTGTATTTATGTGAATCTCTCGTGAAAGTTTGTTACATATTCTCTCAATTATTACTTACGAAATTCATTTTAATTGCAGGTTGAATGCTCTGATCATTTGCTATATGCTAAACATGATCCACTGGCCGATCCTCGGCGTGTAATCATCGGAATTGGAAATTCAAGCATGTCCCACTGACAGCGGCTTAGGGAGGTACAGCTCCTATTACCGAACCTGACCAAATGCAACCTGTTAACTAAACTCCTTGTGTTTCAAAGTGTTTGATTCATGCCTCAGTTTTCTCCCCATTGTCGGCCAATGAATATAGTCATGTGCAGGTAAATAGTGAAGTTGAGTATGCCACCTTGGCTAAAGGTATGTCATTTTGGTTGAGTGCAGTGCTCTGAGCATGAGATCCTTGACCATATTTCCACTCAATTCTCTTGGGATAGTTTTGTTCCTAAAATTGCCTTGAGTAAAATTTATAATAAATAAATATACATGGAGCCTCACCGTTGCATCAAAAAAAAACATGGAGCCTCACCTATGGACTGGAATATGATATACTACACCGTAGAAGAACACAAATGACCGATGGTTCTATAAGCTCCATGTTTTGCAATAGTGTATCTGTAATTTTAGAGAGTGTATATAACATACCTTGAGTAGAATTTATAATATATAAATATACAAAGAACCTCACCTATGGACTAGAATATGATATTCTTTACTATAGAGGAACACAAACAACTGATGGTTCTATAAGCTCCATGTTTTGCAATGGTGTATCTGCAATTTTAGGGAGCGTATATGGCACTATTTTTGTTAGGGGCAGTATAGGAAAAAGAAGAAAGAAACTTTGATAAAACTCCCAGCTAGATATTTTATGGTTTATACTGTGCAAGCATTCTCTATCCAAAATTGAGGATTTTTTTTAAAACAGAAAATTGAGTTGTTGTAAATAGAATTCTTTATGGTTTATACTGTAGTGACATAAGATTTTTTAAACAAGAACAACACTACAACTGAGCACATTACATGCATCTACTTTATCTTGTGTCGTCCATGTAACCTGTACTATTTAGGGAGCTATACAAGAACAACTAACTGTTCAGTTTTATTCTGTTTTATCTGCTCTGATCAGAGATTGATATATTTTTGCAGGAGCTTTTCCCTACGATAGATTTGTTCAGTTTCAAGGTTTATTATCTCTTTCAGTTCATGTTGCATTTGAGAAAGCAAAGCCGCCCCTCAAGATTAATTCAATTTTGATTAGGTACATACTACTTGTTTGAAAATTAGACCCTTTATTTGTCTGAATAAACTCTGACAAAAGGTTTATGACCTGGCCTTATCTCTTTCAGTTCATGTTGCATCAGAGATTTTTGTATTGACAGCTTATGCAGTTATACTTCAGTGGGTGGCTGTGGCAGCGGGCAGGCATGGGTGACCGTCGTTGGCACGGGCGCAGGTTGCTTCAGCCGGCAGCATAGGCGTGAACTTCTCCAGGCACGCACTCCCGAAGTCCCGGCCACGCCTCTTCCTCTTCCCATATGTGAGATCCCGGTCTTTATCTTCCCTTCTCTCTGAATGAGGTTGTGAATTGTAATATGCAATTGTGGATTCTGATTATGTATAGTCTATGCGAAGTGTTGAATCATCTCAGCTTTGTTTCATATCTACAAGACCGATCGGCTTAGATTGTTTCCTGCATGATTCATAGATTAGTCAAAAGTAATTTATACAGATCTGAGTTGAGATGAGTCTGTTCGAATGTATTTAAAGTGCATGTTTTTTTGATCGTCCTCTTGCCAAAACAAAAACAATACCATGCCTGTTGTAGATATGCAGATATGCCAAGAGGATGTACTAAGGCCTGGGGGTAATCTTTTTCTTTTTTCGTAATTTCTGGACGAGGATAATTAAGAAAACTTGTTGTTTACTATGTAGACATTTAATTAATTCTCGGTATGAAATGACATCTGAATTGTTGTCAGTTGTCAGAGTAGATTCATTGCCGATGATACTTTTTCGTAGATCATTCTACTTTCAATCAGTTGGCATTGTCAACTAATATTTCAACTACCTCCAGTCAATGCATGCTCATTCGTCTTTCAATTTGGCCTTGTATGCTTGTTATTAGACTAGACAATCTATCTTTTGGGACTCTGTTAATAATGAAGGAATAGAACTTCTACATTAATGGAAAAAACTAACATCGCAGATCAGTATGGGAGGCATGCTTTGGAACATGAGCAAACCAAGGAGACTAACTTGTGGGTATCAACAGATCAAATCAGTATGCAAAGGAGCCCATGCCATCACAAATTTGGTCTGCTCATAATGTGGTGTTCATATTTGGTTGCGATGTTAGAAAAAACACAAAAGTTGTTATGCATGCAGTATACATGACACTTATGTTTCTTCCCTTATGACTTAATTGATGGTATGTACCTTGATTTCTATAAAAGCATGGTATTATATCCATAAAAAAGATGGTATGTAATAACTTTTCTATAAAAGCACTCCGGAGGGGCAGGAATTGATGTATTTGCTTAGTTAAATATACTATGAATAAATATCAATTAAGTTTTTTAGCCTCTTGAACTTCCTTGCTAAAGTTTGCTCTCTATTAGTTAAAATTACTTTTATTTTGAAAACAATTAATATTAAGTAAAATAATTTATTAAGTAATCCTACTGTAAATAATGTTGTTTAGTACACGCGTGCGTGTCACACGTGCCATTCCACTAGTTCTTAGTAAAGGCGGTTTTCTCATGGATCTATAATTGGGCCACTGATTCAAAACCAACTTTCAGTACACATACTCACCACTATGAATACACGCACGCAAATCTTATCCCTTTAAGCACTCCGAATGACTAGGCCCTGTTCTTTAGTACTACTTTAGCAATACTTTTTAGTAAAGGAACAGTGTTTTCCTCTCACAACTAATCAGCATAAGCCAAATTTTAAGTAAATCTAGGAATATATAAACGAAAAATCCAGAATTCCAGTATTTTTTCTTTTTCTTATTTTGTTTTTTGAATTCCTTTAGAAAGAGATAAGAATAGGTTTGGTGAATTGGAAACAATTTTATAGAAAAATTGAACTATAAATTTAAACTCAAAATTGTTATTTCTTTTCTTATGGAACATACATATCAATATGTCTGGGTAATTCCTCTTCTCCCACTTCCAGTTATTATGTCAATGGGATTTGGACTTTTTCTTATTCCCACAGCAACAAAAAATCTTCATCCCATATGGGCTTTTCCTAGTATTTTACTCTTAAGTATAGCTATGGTATTCTCACTTCACCTGTCTATTCAACAAATAAATGGAAGTTCTATCTATCAATATCTATGGTCTTGGACCATCAATGCCAAGTCAAGGACTTAACCCAGGTGGGCAGGTTTCACCACAAGGAACTCAACCAACTGAGCTAGTGTCAATTCACAGTTGTATGTCTTCTCTTAACCAAGTTATCTCGCATAAGCAACTTATTGTTTCCTAAAAGCCATAAGAAAATTTGAATTCTAGGAGGACTACATAACTTCTAAATAGTCAGGGTATAGACGCTTGCAACATATGTCTGAAACATATGCAACATTCAGATGAAACACTTGCAACATAGGTCTGAAAATAGGTGAAACATTTAGAATATACACTTGCAACATACATGTATAGGCACTGCACCATATGCAATATCCAGATAAAACACTTGCAACATACGTTTGAAACAGCTAAAATATTTGAAACATATACTTACAACATACATGTATAGCCATTGCAACATATGCAACAACAGATCTACTTTAATATGTGAGACCCATGCGTCAGTGGTGAAGAGATCTCTTCCAGCTTCTCACTTTTCTCATTCTCTTCCCTTTCTCTCTTCGCCCATTCCTCTTCCTCTCCTCTGATGCCGGCAGCCTCCAGGCACACGAGGTGCATGAGAAGCTTGCCTGCTCGGGACTGGGAGCCGCTAGCGACTCCGACGCGACAGTGGTGGCGCGATCCAGCATGGGGCTCGCTCACTTGGCATAGGGACACAAGGGCACGGTGCGATGCATGCCCAGTCAACACAAGGTGCAACATGACAATATGGCGGCGTGTGGCACGGTGCTGGGCTCAGCCGCTGGGCACAGGGAGCCACGGGCATCATGGCAGCAACATGCTTTATGCAATAACTGCGGTGTGGCACGTGTGCGATGGGGCGCAGCAAAGACAGATAGCCCAGTGACGAGCACGGTGCAGCGACGCGGTGGCAGTGCACGGTGCCTGTGCTCCCACTTGGCTTGGTAGTGTAGGTCTACAGTGTTAGTGGGAGAGGGGAGGGAGAAGGGGATTGAGAAAAAATCAGTTGTTCCTTTTTTAGGCAGAGGGGATAAATTTTGAGGGAACGAGAAAACCTTCGTAGAGAAAGGGATCTACTAGAGTGCACAAACTCTGCATAGCAGCGCACAAGGTCAGCCCCAGTGGCGGACCTAGAATTTTATCATAGGGTATACTGCACAGAAAATTTTCATATGCAATTGATAAAACCATATTTAAAATTATACGATGATAGAATTGTCGTAGATTAGGGGGGAAAACTCACATGATATTTTATCTTCTAATATTGATGGTGGATGAACCACGAACCAATCTCTAATCTAGTGATGAATGGCCTGGGTTTTATCTCTAGCCTACCCCAACTTGCTTGGGACAAAAGGCTATGTTGTTGTTGTTGTTTGTATACACAAATAACTATAAGTTCTCATGTCTTCACGGCGTGAACAAGTTTTTTTATTTAGAAAAAATAGATGATCCACGGAAACAAATTACAAACCTTCCTATAGCCTCTGTGCGTGAGATCGATTTGCACTTGAGTCTTGAAAGTGTGCCGGCGACCGGCGTTGGGTAGCAGCAAGCAAACACAGACGACGGAGACTGCCGTTGTGCTACCCGTGCGTGCATCGTGCAGCGGGGCAGGGCCGCACGGCGGCAGGCGGCAGGGCAGAGCCGCAGAGGCTATAGCCCAGAGAGCAGGACGGGCAGAGGCCAGAAGAGCCTAGAGGGAGACGGAGAACGGGAGACGGATGGGACGACGCCAAACTGCCGCTGAAATCGATCGAGAATCAACGATCAGGATCTCTTGTAAAAAAAACGATCAGGATCGCATGTGGTATGTGGGACCTCCGCGTCTTGATGAAACGCGTTGACGATGGATCGAGTCACGAGCCAAGCGGAGACCTCTGCATGCGGTCTGCGGCGGGAGCATCCGAGTGAGCGGAGCGGCAGCCCATCGGAATTTCTTTTGACATATAACTGCACTGTAACACCTGGGCCAGGGTATGCCGTGGACCACCCGGCATACCCTGTAGGTCCGCCCCTGGTCAGCCCAAACCGAACGAGTCAGTTTAAATGCTATTTGATCTGAACTTGACTCTTTCAGTCAAAACTTGATTTCCTTGTACATCTAAAACTCTCCCGATCATATTTGGCTCTCAACAGTTGGAGTCCAGTGCTATTCTACAACCCAGACATTTATATAGGACGTGTTTGGTTTGCGTCATGCAAATTTGCCTGCCACAGGAACTCTCAAGGCGTTGGATTTTGAGTGCCAGACAGTCCACAGCTTTCAAGTTGCCGACTGATCGTATCCACCCAAAAGTTTACCTCACTGCCACATCATTGCCACTTTGTCTAATCGGCTATCCCAAGGGCCAATATGTGGCTAGACGCTTAGCACAGGTCTGTTTAGTTTGTGACCAACTTGACATGTCGCAAATTAGGCATGCTATAGTTTCTAGGCATTTAGTTCATGCACAATTATTGCATTGCCAAACTTTATTAGTCGTATATCCCATGTGTCATAGACTCATTTTGATACTAAAGTTTGCTACAAGTGTGGCATCTGATTTATTGGTTGTACTTTTTATGGCTGACACAATTTGCCTAACTTTAGTTGTGGCATAGTTAGGTATCAAACATATCAGACTAAATTTAGATTTTTTATGTTAATATATTTTTAAAATTATCAGTTAAAAAGATTATTTGTAGAAAAATCTTGTTTTGTATGGCCAAGATTACCGTGAATATGGTCAAGGCTTAGAGCATCTCCTGCAGTACTTTCTAAAACAAAGTCCATATTCTTTTTATTGGAACCCAAACTAATTCTAAATCACCTTAGCCCTTCCAAAACTTCCTCTCTCTCTTGCACTTTCTCACCTAGAACCATGCATGTCTTCTTTCTATTTTCACATACGCACAACACCGACAAGGAGAAGGGAACGACATATTCGTCCAGTGCTGGCAATGCCGGAGGCAACGGGCAAGCTGGCGAGCTGCGCTATGCGCTCGCGCACCCTCGGAGCTGGTTGTGGCTCGACCAGAAGGAGACCGGAGTGGACTACACACATGTGTCCAATAGCGCACTACACGGTAAGCAATGACGCACTGGCGGCACACTCGTCTAGGAGAGGAGGAGGCAGCATCATCAGGCAGAGTTACGGAGAGGAACTGGGTTAGGAGGAGACGGTGCTAGACGTAGAGGAACCGGGTGAGGAGGGGGAGGCTTCGGATAGGTAGACAAGGTTGAGCAAAAAGGAGGCGTCAACGGCGGGATCGGACAAGGAAGAGACGAGGTCAGGCGGGAGGAGGTGGGATCGGGTGGGGAGAAGGCATGGGGCAAGGAGGGGTCAAGCGTGGCATGAGAAGAAAACCGATTTAAAACTATAATGTAGTAGATTTGTTTAAATAGTCCGCATAAGATGCTACATGAAAAAACAGACCAGCTGAAATATTATCTTTCATTTATACCACACATGTCACAGTCATTTCCCATTTGCAACTAGGAGCTCTGATGGGCTTTCCTGCCATGAATCGGAGTAGGCACCGGAGCTGGAGCGTGATGCCGAGGGTGGTGCAGTGTTGGAGCTTGCGCTTCTAGGTCGGTGTGGACCGGCGATGGTGCTGGGGGCATGATGGCTGTGGTGGCCGTGATGACCCGTCACTGGCGCTTGGGCATGATGTCCATGATGACGTGGCGCCGGTGCATGATGACTGTGATGATCGTGGTGGCCATGATGACCTGGCGCCAGTGCTGATGCATCCCGGCCGTGCTGACCATGGTGACCTGGTGCCACGGGTGCTGATGCATGGCGGCCGTGCTGACCTTGTACCTGTGCATGGTCAGCACCGCCATTGCCAGGAGAACTTGCTGACTACGTAGGCAACCGTGCAGGTGCCAAGGCATGGCGGCCATGGTGGCGATGATGCTTCGGTGCAGCAGCGTGGTGTTGCGGGCCTGGAGCATGGGCCGGCACGTGATGGTTGTAGCGTGCCTGTGCCACCGACGACGTGACCATCGGCAGCATCGCCGTTACGATAGCCATCGGTGCTATTGGCATGGACATGGTGAGAAGCTAGAGGAAAGTTGGTACCTGTGGTATGTGTGGTGTCTTGCAATTGTGGGCAAGACCGCAAGAGCGTATGTATATATGGAGTCTTGAACCAAAGGTTTTGGCTATCACTGATTGGAAAAAAAAGAGATTAATGTCTTTGTGAGTGAATAGCCTGGCCAAACGTGAAATGAGGATATGATTTATTTGCTACATCAATGCCTTCATTCTTTTGTCTCGTAGAAAAATACCTTCTTTGTTTTTATTACAATCATCAGCCAATGCATTCACTTTTTGAATAATGAATCAATGCATTCTTTACAAAGAAAATATCAACCCAAGGACGTGGCATAATTACTTTCCAAATAAATATGGGACTTACGTGTTTATGTTTATGATACTCTTTTTTTTAATAAAACTAGTATATACACCCAAAAACTTGCATGTCATAGAGGTGTATATTAACATTTTTTTTAGAATTACATGGTATAACATAGACGTCCATCTTGACTGCATTAATTGTAACCAAACAAAATACTAGTACTAGCCATTACATCATGATTTCAGAGTTAAAGCATGTGTATATTTCTTTGTTTCGAAACTAGCAGACAAAGGTTGCATATGCAAATAAGCATGGCTAGGCTCGCTCTATTATAAAATTAATATGTACTGCATCCTTTCCAAACTATTTAAGATGTTTCAGTTTTTTCTAGATTTATAACTTTTGCTATATATTTAAATATACACTATGTCTAGATACATACTCCCTCTGTTCGAAACTATAAGTCGCTTTGAGTTTTTTTTTGATACATATATTTTGTTGTGCATCTAGATATTTAGATATGTCTCGACAAATAGCAAAATAGATGAACAAAAAAGTCAAAGCAACTTATAATTTTGAACGGAGGGAGTAGTAAAGTTATGTATATAAAAAAGCCAAAACATCTTATAATTAATTTGGAATGGAGGAAGTATCTTCTTACTTTATTAGTCTGGTTCAATTATACATGACATAAATCAACCAAAAATATGTATTATGCTCCACACTACGATGAGTTTATTTTTTAAAATAAGTTCTCTCTGTCTTTATTTCCATGGAAACAAAGTGCAAACAAGCGTACGTCCAGGTGCTGAAGAATATCAATATGTTTGGGATCTAAAGACTCCAAAGCTACTGCATCTCCTAAGAGGTGAGGGAGTTCGCAGTTCTATTTGAGCTTCTTGGGATTCCCGGGTTCATCGTCCAGGAGATCCTTGGAGGTTCGTTTGTCTTTTCTTCCAATCCCCTCACAGCACGTCCTTCCAACACGTTCCTAAAAATAAATACCATTAATGTCGTAGTAAACTCCATAAGGTGGCTGAAGTGATCATATTCTTAGTAAAGGCGGTTTTCTCATGGATCTATAATTGGGCTACTAATTCAAAACCAACTTCCAGTACATATACTCACCACTATGAACACACGCACGCAAAATCTTATCCCTATAAGCACTCCAAAAGAGTGCCCTTGTCCTCTAGTACTACTTCAGCAATACTTTTCAGTGAAAGAATAGTGTTTTCCTCTCACAACAAATCAGTATAACCAGCAGTATAAGCTAAATTTCAGCGAAGCGAACAAGGCCGTCGGCAGATCTTAAGTAAATCTAGGAAAATGCAAACACCCATGTCAAGTCAAGGACTTAACTCAGGTGGACAGGTTCCACTACCAGGATCCCAACCAAATGAGCTAGTGTCAGTTTGCAGTCTTAACCAAGTTATCTCCCATAAGCCACTTATTGTTTCCTAAAAGCCATAAGAAAATTTGAACTCTACGAGGACTACATAACTTCCAAATAGCCAGGGTATAGATTGCTTGGATCCCTCTAAAGAAAACCACATAGTACAAGGACTGAACCGACTAAATGCTTTTGGAGGTACATTCCCAAATCACGACATCATAATCATTACAGAAGTTGATGGACTCTGCAATGCTTTAATTTCTAACCACAGATCCATCATTGCTGGGAAAAGGTTCTCCTAAGGTTAATTTCAAGTTTTCCTCATCCAACCAGACCTCAGCAATTGTAACGTTAGTCTCATTGGATAAGGTATATATAGATCAAAACTGAATGACGAGGCTTGAGTCCCAAACCACTGGTCTTCACAAAATATGATTTTATTTATGTCTCCTATTTTCCAATTATTAAAACCTATCTTGGCAGATTTACAGTCAGTTTGGATTGCAGTATGTTGATTCGTCATGTGTCCATGCCCCGGAGAATGGTGTCGTCAGACGATTTTTCGCGGAACCAACCCGTCCTCCAAAAAGCGCTTGCGGGGAAGACAAGAAAATTGGCTCGGTGACGCTCCGGTTCAAGCTAGGTTCTGAGTTAGGTTCAAATAACTCCGCATGGGTCCGTCCGGCAATCCAAACACACTATTAGATTCCCAGAGCACCCCTTCCAAAAAAAAAGGATGCCCCTATTTCAATGTAGCAAAACAAGTTAGGGTTGGCATTGTATTTCACATCCACAATATTTTTCCATACCACATCCAAGAGGCTAGGAGGCACATATTAAGAAAATTTAAGTCTGGGTACAGACCTCATACTCTTTTTTGTGTGTGCCATTATGGGCCAATTGGCCAGGTGATATTTTCTTATCATTTTCCTAGTTATTCCAAAAGAAATGCGCCATGTGAGAATTAATAGCCTCCATCCACAACCCATTTGGGGAACTTAATGACTGACATAAGACAGATGGGAATACTAGATAAGCAGGATTTGATCATTTCCACTCAAAAAATTGACTTCACCGCCACATCATTGCCACGTTGGCTAATCGTCTGTCTTAGTGGCCAATACGTGACTAGACGATTGGCAGAGGTTTCTTTGGTTCATGACCACAACTTGCCAATAGGCACACCATAGTTTTTTAGGCATGTATTTAGTTCATGCCACAACTTGCCAATAGGCATGTATTTAGTTTATGCCACAATTAGGGGCTGTACCAACATATGAAGTAAAGATTATATTAAATTTTGAAACAAGAAAGATAAACTCAACGATTAATCATCTTGAAGAATTGCCCAAAATGAGAGTGACACTATAAAATTGAAATGAACAAATGGGCCCTACAACTACCTTCTTTTTTTTCTTGTAAATTAATCATATTTTTTTGAGATTACACAGTACAACGCAGACACTCAAAACACACGCACACTTACCCCTAAGAACGTACGCACGCAAACCCTACCCCAATTCCAATAAACATGTATAAGTACAATTAAGTTCTCATAAAAGGATATTGCTGCATAATATAACTCAATTCCATACATAAATAAATATACAAAATCAAAGTTATGTTAAATTGTCGTGTAAATAAATATTACCGCATAATATAACTCAATTCTCATAAAAGGGCGCTTGTAGTAGGGATTACAAGTACTTCGAGAGAGGGAGGAGCTCCCAGGTCTCTGGTGTGTAGGTTTCGAGTGTTGGTTGCTGTGTGCTCTGATGAGTCAATCGGTTCGACTCTCCGTCGATGCCTCTAGATGGGGTCCCTGCCTCCCCTTTTATAGCTTTTAAGGGGAGGGCTTGGATTACAGCTTATGGTAAAGGTAAAAAGATGAGAAAAAGAAAGAAAAATAAAAAAAGTTTTAGGGCGTACGCCGTCTTCCTCCTTATCCGGTATGGGTGGTCGACCCTGTAGCACAAGGACACCATGGCCATCGAGTCCAAGCTTCCCCATCAACTGCTAATACGTGTTGTGGCCATGCGGGCGCATGTTCCTTTATACCATCAAGGATGGGCGGGGTGTGCTCCCGGATTCGTGTAGAGAGAGATTAGGCGGCACAGTGGTTGTTGCCCCTGTTGTTGTAGAGGCGTGGGCGCTGGTCGTGGCCGGAATGATGGGAGTCGTATCATTTTGTACCACAACTCCCATGCCCCTATACACTGTGCGTGGTCATGCACGTCCCATTCGCGGAGGTGGATGTCATGGTGGGGCCCATGTGGCTCCCAGTTGCGCCTGAGGGCCTTACGCGTCCCTCGGGCGAGGCAGAAGTATGCCGAGGGGGTCAGGCGCCCCCATGCTTATGTCGCAGGGGTCGGGCAAGGCGGAGATTGTTCTTGACAGGCTAGGTGCACCTGAAGCCTAGCGGCTGAATCGGGCAAGGTGGAAATTGTTTGCTGAGCCTCGGGTGGTCAACACAGATGTGCCGTTTACTTCCTTTAGTCAAGTATCCCTAATATTGATACCCGACATTAGCCCCCGAGCATATGGAGGAGTGGGGCACTCCTTCAGAGGCTTGAGGACGAGCACATATGGGTAGTTGTTTGTTTGGTTTGAAGGAAGTTGTCCGATGGGTGCGCGCGAGCGCACCCACCGGGTGTAACCCCTGAGACCTTGGATGGGTACAGTACCCCTTCAAGGGCTTGAACCGTGTAGGGTGGTCCTTGTTGGTATTGCCCCTAGGCTTCTGCTTGTCTCAAGGTCATGACCGTTCGTTGGGTCCGGATGCGAGCGTAGCCCCCGAGCCCCCGCTCGTTGTAGGAGACCGATCGGGTGGCTTCTCGTCTTTGAAGTCATTGTCCCTCGCGCGTTTCTTCGCAAAACGGAGGGGGTGAGCTGTGCCATGTTATCCTCGTTGAACAAACTATGGTGCTCGTTGAGCTGTTAACAGGTTCATTCGAGTGGAGCCCTGGTTCCTGTTTGGGGGGTTCCAGCTTGTGGTCAAGCTGGTGACGCACTCCAGATTTCCTATGGTCGATTCATATAGTTCTTGGGACCGTTTGACTGGTCCAAGGGCTCGATGCCTTCCATCGGGGAATACCACGAATCATCTATCAATCAGGACTCAAACATGGGTCGGGATGCCCTCGGCGCTTGCGCGCTTGGGTGTTGGCCGCTAGTGTGCCCATCCTTCGTCATCCCTGACTCTACAGTGTCCTGGGGTGGTTGTCAAACCCAGCTATGGGCCAGCCTTCGAACCCTTGGACCGTAAATGGGCCGTAGGGGCGTATACAACCCCATATCCCGTTCTTACTTACCGAGACCCATGGCCTATTAGCGGGGGCGAGTGCGCCCGAGCACTATGTTGGTTGGAGTGGGTTGATAACAGGGGGCGTGGCATGTGAGGCGGACGACGCGGTCGATGTGACGGTTTTGTAGGAGGCGCGTGCATGGTTACCGAGATATTTAGGGGCATGATGGGACATACTAGACACCATAGTTAATGCGGGTGGATTAATTCTGGATCGCTCCGCCTTCCTCCTCATTTAACCTGGGGATCCGCTCCTTCTACTACACGCTCCCACCCTTTTCGCCTTTGCCCTCTCGCCTTCTCACCTGCCAAAGCACAAAGCAAAAAGAGCTTCCCCCTCCGCCGCCGCCGCTAGAGAAAGCACGCCGACCGCCAAGATGGACCTATGGCCGCGCTTGCCCTTTACCCAGAAGGATGCTGACGATCTCGTTCGGAGGGGTTGCTCTGCCCCATGACCGCCAACGTGGTGTAGCTAGAGTGGAGGCTCCTCAGCAACGAGGACCACCCGAACCCCTCGCCCGGCTACGTCATGTCTTTTGCTCACTTCCATGAGCAGGGGTTCAGGATCTCGACGAGCAAGTTCTTCTAGGGATTGCTCCATCATTATAGGATCGAGCTGCAGAACCACAACCCCAACTCGGTTCTGCAGATCGCGGTCTTCATCGCCCTATGCGAGGGCTATTTGGGCATCACGTCCAACTTCATTTTGTGGAAGTACTACTTCTATGCCACCGCCTTTCTCAAGACGGTTAGGAGGGGTGAGACGGCGTCGACGCTCATCAGCAGCTGCGTGATCCAGCTGTGCCAGAGCCAGGCGGACGAATACATCTCCATGAAGGGGATGACTTCTAACAAGGGGTGGCACCAGAAGTGGTTCTACCTTAGGAGCGACGCTGACACACCCTTGCCCCCGTACACCGGCCTCTACTTTGATGCGGCGCTGGTGCATTGGAGCTACGGGCCTCCTGCTCCTAAGAAGGCAAAGATCGACACCCTCCTCCAGGCAGTTCGGTGCCTGGTGAATCACGGTGTCACCGGGGCTGGCGTAATCACGACATTCCATGAACGGAGGGTGTTGCCGCTGATGGAGCGGGCACGCCGCTTGGATGAGATGGTGCCTGGGGCACCCATCGAGGGGATGGCGCTTTTGTCTGAGCAGTTGACCCAGGAAGAAATCACGAAACACATCAAGGCAGGGCTCGGGAGCATTCTCGACGATGCTGCCCTCGACCTCTGCCCGCCGATGCATCCTGACCACGGTTTTGTCGAGGTGGTGAGCACCCTCCTCCTTCTCATCCCCTTGGATTTTTTTCTATTGCCTGACCTGGGGCTCAGGCGGTTACAGGGGAATCTCTGCTTGGTCCCTAAAATCAACCCACCCCTTCCCGAGGATGTGGCCCTGAGGGCACGAAACTGGGCCCACACCGAGGGGGTGAAGAAGAAGAAGGATGAGGGAAAAAAGAAGAGGGATGACAAGGCCAAGAGGAAGGAGGAGCGAGAGAAGCACCGGAGGAGACAACACGCCGTAGGGGCGGACGAAGAGGAGTCAAGCGATGACGTGGATGACGATGAGGAGGGGTCGCATTACTGGCTCGATGCCTTCACCGAGGAGGATGACGAGCCAGTGGTGGAGCTCATGCCATGGCCTCCACCCATATCCATGAGTCGATGGAGCCGAGGCGCGGAGGGGTCGTGGCGGGGGGGATAGGAGAGAGTGGGGCCCCGGGATCCTTGGGGTCGATGTGCCCTGAGGAGGTATCAAGAAGAGTCAAGCCCTTGAGGTCTGTGGGGTCACCGCGCCCTAAGGTCGGGGAGGGTTGAGCCCCTAAGCCTGGGGGTGCAGTGCTCTCCTCTCGGCCTGGGGTAGCCAAGACGGTGGCTGGGAAGAGGCCCTGCCTCGATGCGGCGGGGTCGGGTTTTGCCGCACCGACGGTAAAACACCATCGTCCCACATCACATAGGTAAGCAGAGCCCCTCATTCGGACTATTTTTTGAGGAACTCTTTCTTTCATCGAGGTTATTGAAACTTTTGTTTTTCCATAGGGGAAGCCGGTCTGTCGCCCTCTCGCTCACTCCCTAGAAGATCCCAAGGAGGCAAGGCCAGGAACAGGCCGGTGATGTGCCGGGCTCAGATTCCTCCACCTCGGGATGGTCCACCATTGTATTATAGGTACCCTTTGTCGCAGAGGGGCCAAAGGAACTGGCCGTCGCTGTTCCTGAGCCAGCGCTTCCTAGGCGCAGGCGCCGTCGAGGCATCCTCAACTCTAACGGCGGGGGCATCTAACCCGGTCATGGGGGTGAGCAGTCCAAAAGTGACTGAGGTGGTGGTGGATCCTGCGCCGTAGCCCCCCTTGGTCTAGGCAAGAGCCGCCGTTGGTGGTGGAGCTCAAACGGAGGAGAAGACATCGTGCGACGCCGGGGCTGCTAAGGGGTCAGTGCATGTTGGCGAATCATCCGGCCCAGCCAAGGTGATCTGGCCAGCCTTCACCGAGGGATCTAGGACCCTCATGCTGATGGGGGGCAACCCTAACCAGTGGGGCGGCCTGTGCCTCACCTAGGCGGACCGGCAGAATCTAGAACACCCTGTCTTCGTGCTGGATGACGCCGCGAAGTAGGGCCACTAGGACCGAGTGCAAGCGGGGCTCCAAAGCTTTTCCAGTACCCTAACTGTGGTGTTGTCGGCACTGCATTAAGATGTCACCCTGGCAGGCCGGGTACATTGTGTTGCATTTTATTCATGCTCCTTCCTCTTTTATTACCTTTGATGTGGTCCTTTGTGCAGGCGCTCTATGACTGTAGCCGGGCGAAGTCAGAGTTCCTTCGCCGCAAGCGAGAGGCGTGAGAACACCTCATGACGGAGGCACAGAGGGTCGCCGTGGCCGAGGTGCAACTTGCCGAGGCCTGGTAGTAAATTGGTGGACCTCCGTATCCGCCACGAAGAGGTTGTAGTTGACGCCCAAGAGGCGGGGGAGAAGCTGGTGGAAGTCCTCGATCGTACCGGTAAGGACGAGGAAGATGCCTAGAAGGTAAGGGAGGAGCGTGACCAGCTGACGCTGGTTGTTGGGGAGCTTCGGTCCAGCCTCGAGACCGTTTGTGGCGAGCGTGAGCACACTCTTGGGGAGCGGGACGAGGTTAGCCAAGAGTGTATCATAGCTCAAACGAAATGGGACATGGTGGTGAACCAGAAGGCGGACACCGAGATGGTGACTGCTCAGCTTCTCAAGGAGGTGGAGGGCCTTCGTGCTGTGGTGGGCCAAGGACTCTAGCGTGAGCGCGTTGTGGGTGAGGAGATGAAAGGTAAGATTCCTGTTTCCCCCATGACGTTTTCTCCTGAGGCCTTTTCCTTATTCTCTATGATGGGCATGGCTGAAAGGTAGCCTCACCGGGGTGGAGGCGGACCTGTTGTCAGCGCGGGAAACCTTGGAGGTGGAGCAACGTGAGCACTTAGAGGTGCAAATGTCCATTGGGTTGGTGTGCAACGCCCTCAGGTTAGGTCAAATGGGCCTTGAGCCGAGCTCGCTGAGGAGTCACCTCACCATCTCCTTCGAGCAGGCTCAGACCCTTGTGAGGGTGTCGCTCCACCTCGGGGTGTAGCGAGCGTTTGCCGGCTTCAGGTCCCACTACATGGGGATCGATCTGGTGGCCCTCAGTGAATGTTACACTAATGCCCCTGAGGCTGCGCTTGACATGATTGACAAGGTAGTGTTTGCCCCGGTGACGACTCTTGCGTTGAATTTTGAAGACGAGATCATCCCTCCTCTGTGTGACCTGTAGATAGAGTTTTGGGCATAACGCCCTTGTAAAAGAACTTCTATAAGATAGCAAACAAGTTTATGGCCCTTGAGCAGTGGTGGAGCTAGAAATTATATATGGAGGGGGCTGGACAATCTAATACGTATAGTCTACTATAAAATTTCAATACATATATATATATAGAGAGAGAGAGAGAGAGTTTCGATCATATATTAAAACACCAAAATCTCTATTAAATAACTAATTATGCATATTGCAACAAATTTGCGATGAAAAATTTAACGATAAGCATAAATGATTAAGGGAACTAACATGCTTTATTTAAATTTTGCTCTGCGCGTCTGAATCACATCGAAGTCATCAATAAGTTGATCGGTTGTAAACTCCACAACAATCTCCTTTTCAATGTAAATTATTAAGCAATCTCTTAGGAACCCATCTTCCATCTTATTCCGTAGCCTGATTTTAACAAGTTTCATTGCAGAAAAGGCACGCTCTGTCGTAGCTGTGGAAACTGGTAGAGTTAGCACAAGCCTAATCAACCTGCCAAGGAAGAATGTTATTAGCAAATAAGCATGACTATGATTCTTTAAGACAAAATAATCAACTATTGTAAAATGCAGACCTGTCGATCAAATAGTAGTCATCTAATTTCCCTATTTTAGCTAACCGGCGACAAAGCTCGGCAATGGTTGTCAAATTTTGAAAGCTAGGATTTGTAGGTACATCAAGTTCATAATGTTTTAATTGTTGTCTTAATATATCTCTTTCTTGCTCTGAAAAATCAGCCGGATAGAACTTTGAAGCTAGAGAGCACACATCATCAATTTTCAGTTTGGTGAATGAATCCATGGGATCCAAAGAAGTACATAAAGTGAGAAGTTCTGTAGCTTGTTCGCTGAACCTACAATTCAACTCTTGTGCTTGTTGATCAACTACAACCATGAAAATATCATATCGGTAGTGATGCTTGACTGTGACCTTTGCACCTCGATCATAATCTGCATACGAGTCGGTCATATTTGGAACTTTGATTCCCTATTTGTTGCAAAATTATGTCACATCACTCATAAGTTTATTCCAACCATGGTCTCTTAGGTTTTGAATCAACCTTTTGGTAGTGGCAACATCATCCATAGCATTCACAATGTCCGGAGATTTTTGTTGTAGCTTCTTGCAAAGTAGGTTTGTGATTCCCATTAATTCTTTCATAACATGCATAATAAACACAAACTCAAATTTCATCATCAATTTCACAGCACCAGCAGCCTTTGCACGACTTGCTTGTGTGGTTCCTGGACCTTTAGTAGTAGCGATATCTTTCAGTACTAAGAATGTAGGCTTGTAAAGCTTTGTAAGGCTGCAAACTGAATCACAATGAGCGCTTCACCTAGTTTCACCAGGGCGTTGTAACGTTCCAATTTGATTAGCACCTCTTCCAGTTTCAAGCTCACTAAGCTCGATGAGCTGCTCTAATTCAGCAACTTGATGAGCACGCAGATCATCATTTCTCTTACTAGAAGACGCAACTGTGTTGACAATGAGAGCTAGATGATCAAAAAAATTATGAACCTCAGTGACCTCTTTTGAAGCAGCAACAAGAGCTAGCTTCATGTATGCTCTGATAACTTGTTCTTGTTTATCTGGAGGATAAGTCCGAATTTGATCACGCAAACCTGGATCTCGCTCTACATTCAGCACACTATTGTCTACACAATCTACTCGTCGAACCTTAGCTACCGGCTGCATAGCCCGAATTGGATCTTCCTCTTCTTCTTCATTGTTTTCTTGTTCTGCAGCAAGCCAGTAAGCTATTTCATCTTCCATAGATTCAAACTCAATGTCATCTTGCCCTTGATCTATCGAAACATCTGCGGCAGGCGTGTCTCTCTTATAAAAGCAGTCAATTGTTGTTCTTTTAAGTTTCATGATGATTATCCTTCAATACAAAAATAATAGTTCAATTAACCAATTAACCAATTAGATATTAACTCCGAGTCTCCAAACAGGTGGGGATAAATAAAATTGGAATAGAACATACATGTACCTGTCTACCTGAAGACCGAAGGCCTGATTCCTGAAGCAGATCGGAGAGCCAGTGCCGAACTGGACGACTATACCTGGATGTTGGACGAAGGTGTTTTACGGTGGCGGCATCGCTGCGGCAGAAGCTACGATCATGGATTGAGGATTCATACCTGGACGCTGGATGGTTTGGCACTTTGGCTTCCTATATACGTACATGGGCTGATGGTATACGTACATGGGCTGATGGGCTTGGACCATATTATGCATAGAACAAAAGATTTGCTATTTTTTCACCAGACATTGGATGGGGCCATGGCCCCCGCTGGGCCCCATGCCTCCGCCACTGCCCTTGAGGCCTTTATGAAAACCTATTTTTATCTTTTTCGTGTGAAGTTTTTTATGTGTTTGCCTGATCCTCTTTTTGCATTTAGGCACACGGTTTTGGAGCTGTGAGTCAGGCCCCCTTAGGTCACGGTTAAGGAGCAAAGGCACTATAGCCATAGAGGCGTAGGCTTCTCGCACTCCGATTAACCTGACCCGAAGGGTTCTCATCCTCTAACGCGTCCATCTTTCTTGAAACGCTGTCGGAGGGCTCGGGAGTAGAAATTTTTGCAAAGTTTTTAAGAGGTTACCCAATCTTCGTGTCATGTTTAAGTTTACGGATATTTTAGGAGTGTGATTCGGTGAGCAAAGGCACCGTCACACATCTGTTCACTTAAACACCGTTGGAAGGGCTCGGGCACGAGAAATTTTCACAAAGTGTTGAAAATTTTAGAGCATGAGGGGGTCCCCCTAGCTCCCGAGGGAGGCACGACACCGACCGAGGCTGGGGTCAAGCATCACTCAGAGTTGGTTGGAAAAGTAGCAAACATGTGCTCTTTATTCAAGACGGAGGATCTCTATTTTTCATAGTTATGTACATAGCTTGGAGTTCTAAGGGTAGAAGCAACGTAGTTGTTCGATGTTCCAAGAGTTGGTGAAGATTTCACCATCAATGGTGGCAGCTTGTAGGTGCCAGGTCAGAGTACTTCCGCAATGACGAACGGGCCCTCCCATTGTGGCTTTAGCTTGTGGCGGCCCTTGTTGTCCTGCCTGAGGTGAAGCACCAAGTCCCCGACGTTGAATGCCCGACCCCACACGTGGCGGTGGTGGTATCATCGAAAGGCTTGGTGGTACTTGGTGGAGTGGAGTAGGGCGATGTCACGTGCTTCCTCCTGCTTGTCCACATCATACTCAAGGGAGGCTTGGTTCCCTTGGTCATCATACGCTCTGACCCTTGGTGCCCCATACTCCAAGTCAGTGGGGAGGATGGCCTCGGATCTGTAGACCATGAAGAAGGGCGTGAAGCCTGTTGCTTGGCTCGGGGTCATCCTCAAATTCTAGAGGACTGCAGGGAGTTCCGCGACCCATTGGCGGCCGAACTTGTTCAACCGGTTGAAGATCCTCGGCTTGAGGCCTTGCAAGATCATGTCGTTGGCGTGCTTGACCTATCCATTCGTTTGGGGGTGTGCCACGACTGCCCAATCCACGTGGATGTGGTGATCATCGTAGAACCTAAGGAACTTCTTGCTAGTGAACTATGTGCCATTATCGGTGATGATGAAATTTGGGACCCTGAAGTGGTGGATGATGTCTGTGAACAAGGGCACCGCCTGCTCGGACTTGATTTGCATGATTGGTCGAGCCTCGATCCACTTTGAGAACTTGTCGATAGCAACAAGCAAGTGGGTGAAGCCCCCGGGTGCCCTCTAGAGGGGCCCAACAAGGTCCAGACCCTAGACCACGAATGGCCACATGATTAGGATCATTTGGAGCACTTGGGCCGGTAAGTGAGTTTGTCGAGCGTAATACTGACACCCCTCACAGGAGCGTACTACCTTGGTGGCATCAGCTACGGCAGTAGGTAAGTAGAATCCTTGCTGGAATGCATTCCTGATAAGAGTACGTGGTGCAGCGTGATGCCTGCACACGCCCCTGTGGATGTCCTGAAGTAGCTCTCTCCCTTGCTCGGTAGGATTCTAGTGGGGCTCCACTTGTAGAGTTCCCGATCCATCAGGATGAAAGACTTGGCTCGACGCGCGAGGCGTCAAGCCTCGGTCCTATTAGCAGGGAGTGCTCCGCGGACTAGGTAGTCAAGGTACGGGATCCTCTAGTCTGGTAGGGGGTCAAGCCCTGCCGCTGGGTTCTCAACGATCTCCATAACCTCGGGCTCGGTGGGGACTAGGGTCGGGCCAGCCACCGAGGCTAGTGCAGGTGGCTCATCACCGTCCTGCGCTGAGTCCTAGAAAGTTACCGAGGGCTTATGTAGGTCACTGGCGAAGATGCGGGAGGGGACTAGCTCCCGATCGGACGCCAACATCACGAGCTCATCTGCTGCCTTATTGAACTGCCTTGCGATGTGGTTGAGCTCGAGGCCATCAAACTTGTCTTCCAGGAGGTGGACCGCCTGGTGGTACGCCACCATCCTGGGGTCATGACAGCTTGGCTCCTTCATGACTTGGTCCACGACCAGCCGAGAATTGCTTGGACATCAAGCCATCAGATCCTGAGCTCGGTGGCGATGTGTAGACCATTGACAAGTGTCTTGTACTTAGCCACATTGTTAGAGGCAGGAAAATGAATGTGAATCATGTACCTCATGCACATGTCGAGGGGCGTGATGAAGACGAGTCGCGCTCTAGCTCCACTCTTCATTAGCGGCCCGTCGAAGTACATGGTCTAGTACTCCTGCTCCACAGGGGCTGGTGGCAACTGGGTCTTGGTCCATTCTGCCATGAAGTCTGCCAGCACCTAGGATTTGATGGCCATCTGAGGATTGTAGGTGATGCCTTCTCCCATGAGCTCGACTGACCATTTGGCAATTCTTCCCATCGCTTCTCGGCTCTGGACAACCTCCCGAGGGGGAAGAAGGATACAACCGTGATCGGATGTGACTCAAAGTAGTGGCGTAGTTGTCTTCAAGCAATGAGGACAGTGTACAGGAGTTTCTAGATTTGGGGGTAGCATGCCTTGGTGTCAGACAAGACTTCACTGATGAAGTAAACTAGATGCTGGACCTTGAGGGTGTGTCCCTCCTGCCGTTCCACCACGATGGTGACGCTCACCACTTGGGTGGTGGTCATGATGTACAGTAGGAGTGGTTCCTTTTCGGCCAGTGGCACAAGGATCAGGGCCCTCGTCAGTAGTGCCTTGAGCTTGTCAAGTGCTTCCTGGGCCTCGGGAGTCCACACAAAATGATCGGTCATCTTCAGAAGCTGATAAAGGGGCAACCCTCGCTCGTCGAGACGTGAGATGAAACGGCTTAGTGCCGCAAGACACCCCATGATTCGCCGAACCCCTTTTAGGTTCTAAATTGGGCCCATGCTCGTAATGGTGGAGGATTTTCTCTGGGTTGGCCTCGATACCCCACTTAGAGATGATGAAGCCGAGCAGCATGCCCCTCGGGGCCTCAAAAACACATTTATCAGGGTTGAGGTTGATGTGCTTGGTCCATAGCCTTTCAAAGGCTTGCTCAAGATCGGCCACTAGGTGATCGGCCTGCTTGGACTTGACTACAATGTCATCTATGTAAGCCTCAATGGTCCACCCAATGAGGTCCCCAAAAACGGTGAGCATACACCGCTAGTATGTAGCCCCCGCGTTCTTGAGCCCGAACGGCATGGTGACATAGCAGTAAGACCCAAATAGGGTGATGAAAGAGGTCGCGGGCTAGTCGGACTCTTTCATCATAATTTGGTGGTAGCCAGAATAGGCATCAAGGAAGGAGAGGACTTCGCATCCTGTGGTAGAATCAACTATATGATCTATGCATGGTAAAGGAAAAGGATCTTTAGGACAAGGCTTGTTGAGATTAGTGTAGTCAACACACATTCTCCATTTAACATTCTTCTTTTTCACAAGTATATGATTACCTAACCACTCGAGATAAAAAACCTCCTTAATGAATTCAGCCACCGAGAGCTTCTAGATCTCCTCACCGATGGGCATGTGCTTCTCCTTGTTGAAGCGGTGCAGCCGTTGCTTCACCGGTTTGGAGCCAGCTCGGATGTTCAAGGAGTGCTCGGTGACATCCCTTAGAATACCATGCACATCCGAGGGTCCCCACGTGTGAAGGGTCGAGATGGCGGACTAGAGGGGGGTGAATAGTCCTTTCTAAAATCAATCGTGTCGGCAAATCGAAACAAATGCGGAATTAAAACTATCGGTCTAGCCAAGACTACACCCCTCTATCTAAGTTCACAAGCACCTCACAAAGATCCTAATTATGTAACTAAGGTACTTTCCTTAACAGGAGCTCTCCTAAACAATTCTAGAGCAAGGTCACACAAACCTATGCACTAGTACTTTAGCAAAGCCGGGGAGCCCCTACACAATTCTAGTAAGCAAAAGCATAAAGCCACCTATGCTCACTAGCAATGCTCAATAGCTAGGCAACTAATGCCAAACTAGAGAGTGTAAATTACTTAGCTACACAAACTAAGCAATATGACTAACAAGGTTACAAAAACCAAAGTAGCCATGCAACGGGAGCTACTTCTATGCTACACAAGCAAGAAGGTAACTAATCAATGCATTATCTCTTGTTATGGTTGGCTTGCTTTTTCTCTTTAATCAATGCTTGCATGAGAGAAGTACTTATGATACCAATTTTATAAACATGACTAGCTCTCTTTTGGGTGTTGCTTGCTTTTCTTCATCAACCCTATTGATTGCTTCAATTAAGCATCTCAAATGTCCCTTGAATTCATCACTTCCATGTTAGCCTTCCAAGCCGGTGCTCGGTTTACCCACCCATGGGCGGCAAGCCCCCTCAGTAGGGAGAAGTGACCTCTCTCCAAAGAACCATCCTTGACACTTACTTGAATTGCCTTTGATTTATTGATCTATGGACTTAACTTGATGAGTAACCTTAAATTATTCTTTAAGTCCTTTTCTTTCTACCAAATGATCTCCAATCATTACTAGAACTTGAACCTCATCTTCATCTTGAGTTTGATCTTCATTTTCAAAATTGAGTACCAAATTTGTACACAAAGTACATTCCACAATCAATGCCCTTTTACTCATTTCTTGCCATGCTTCTAGATCAATTCAAAACCAAACTTAGGTGCCTCAAACACTTATAAATATGTTTCCAACTTGAGGACCTTTTACTTAAAGTGACTCTAGATCAATCCAATAATTGTCACTTTTCTGGCAGATTCTGTACCCTTTAAAGAATAATTCATATCTCCCAATACACAGGTCTAAATGTCACGAAATTTGGTGGAGATGTGAATTACTAAGTCATCTAGCAACTGTAAAATTTGAGCTTCATTTGACTTCTATATTGCTACTATATTTCAAATCTTCCACCACTACTACATGCTGAAAACTGCTGCACTATAGCTGACAAGATGTGCTCTAAAACCATAGAATTTCTCATCCAATTATCATGAAATTTATACAGCATCTCATATCATAAGTCTAGAGCATGCATACCAAATTTCAAGCCAATCCAATATAATTTGGTCACTCAAACTCAGACTTGATCTCAGCTAGCTCAGATTTTCAATAATGGACAGATTTCAATACATTGAGCTATACTTCACCAAATTGAATCAAACTTGAAACTAACTTGTTTGAACACTTTGATAAGACATATATCCATTCAATCCACTTACTAAATGTCATCTCATGAATTTATCCAACACAAATCAATCCAAATTTGATTGCTAGGCATTTAATCCATTCAATCATCTCATAGCAAGCAATATTGCATATATATCCAATTCAATCAACTCATATGCACAAAAATAAAATGATCAACTAGAGATATACCTTGGTTATCACATTATCATCCAGTTAGCAAGCTTCAACTCAAATATTTGCAAGTCATCAAATATATCCAATAAATCACCACAATCTTAAATGTTGCACTTGTATGTTGTAGCATTTAGACTCCACTTATTTTGACTTGGCATTGGGATAGAATATGCACTAAGCTTTAAAACTTGATTCAACACATGATGACCAATATGAATCCAAAGGAATCAAGCCTCCAATGCCGATGGTACCTATAAACAATCATCCACTTTTTGATGGTACCCAAACAAGTTTGGGTCCTCTCAAGTTATGAGAAACATACTTAGGCAAAGCCTTAGTATGGGTAGCGGGATGTTTTGCAATTCCATCCAATGAGGTACCATTGCCATCCTTTCTAAGCATGTTAGTATCATTAATTGAACTAGGCTTAGAATTATTACCTAGGGGACATGAATGAGCCATGTGTCCCCTTTCCTGGCATGAATAGCATCTTCTCTTTGGTTGAGCCTTTTCTTCCTTACTCATGTGATGCTCTTCATTGCCTTGCCTCTCATGAGTTGCTTGAGCCTTCTTCTCAAGCTTGGTACGACATCCCGAGGCAAAGTGTCTCATATCTTCACACTTGAAGCACTTGATGTGAGCCAAATCTCTCTTCTTATCTTGAATCTTGCTCATCATCTTGGCATCTTGGATTTGCATTGGATGTCTTCCTCTTCCACCTCTTCTTGTTTTCTTCTTCTTCTTCTTCATCAAGTCACCGTCATCATCCTTGTGGTTGATCTTGACTTGAGATTGGGGTGTGTGGTTTCTTGCTCAACTTGTGGCTTTGGTTGAGGCTCTTTTTGTTGCTTCACTAGTTTCTTGGTTGGGCACATTGAGGTGAGATGACCCCAAGTGGAACACTTGAAGCACTTGACATGCTTGAGCATCTCTTCTTCTTTCTTCAACTTGAGCTTTTCTTAATTAGGGCAACCATTTGCAAGATGTCCTATTTCATGGCATTTAAAGCACATAAAATGAGAGAGCTTCTCTTGTTCTTGCTTTTTCATCTCTCTTTCATATCTTCTCTTCCCCATCTTTTGCCTTTGATATTGCTCTTGTTGAATCTAATGCCGCTCATGTCACCGTAGCTTCTTTTGTTGTTCAACATGTACTCAAAGGTGACTTTTGAGTTGTAGCACCTCTCTAACTTGTTGCTCAATTTCTTCACTTCACTTTTGAGCTCATTGTTCTCCTTCAAAATGTTAGTCTCACAAGACATAGAAGTAGAACAAGCATATATATGTGAAGAACATGGCATATCTAATAAGTCATCACAAGAGGTGGATACATGCTTCTTGCCTACATCACAAGGGTTAGTAATATGTGATTGATCATTTGACCCAAATGATGAGCTCTCACTAGTTTTGGTTTCTTCATTAGAAAACTTCTTAGTGAGTAAAGCATGTTCTTGTGCCAAATTATCATGAGCAACACTAAGTTCCTCATGAACCAATTTTAGCTCCTCATGTGAACAAGTAGTAACATAAAGTAGATGCTTTTGTTGTTCACATGTGGTTTTTAGAAATGAGTTTTCATTTTCCAATTTCATGGTTTTAGCTTTCTCATTTTCTAAAGACATGGTCATGCTAGCAAGTTTACTAACAAGCTCAACATATGAATCAACATGATCAATCACATTATCATTTGATACCTTTGTGTCACCTAGTGACATGAAGCAATGTGATATAGTGGATGGGCTTATAGTAGCATCATTATCAAGGCCTGAGCATGAACTTTCATCATCATCAAGTGTGCTTGGGGTAGAAACGTCACTTGCAACACTTGATGCATCATCACCATCCTTGTCAAGTGAACTTGTGGCAAATCGATCATCATCATCACTTGACCATGAGGTGGAGCAATCCTCCACAACCACCATGTTGTGGTCATGCTCAACAACTCATGTGCCTCCTCCTTAGGCTTATCATCCTCATCATAATCATCAGAGACCGTCCCATATTTCTCATTGAGATAACTCCAAATCTCATGGGTGGTTTTCATGTTCATGATCTCTCCGAAGACACTATCATGAAAAGATCTAAAAATGATATCAATAGCTTGGGCATCGAGATCTAGGCATTTCTCTTGTGCTTGAGTTAGATTATCTTCATCCAACACATGAGAAAAGCCTACATCTACCATCCACCACAATTGAGGAGAAATAAACTTAAAATTGTAAGTCATCCAATTTCTCCATCGTGCAAAGTGTGTGCTATTAAAAATGTGTGGACACTCAACATCTAGCCCATATTCTGCCATCCTCTCGGGTCGGTGAAGACCACAAAAGAGAGACCCAGCTCTGATACCAATTGAAGGGTCGAGATGGCGGACTAGAGGGGGGTGAATAGTCCTTTCTAAAATTAATCGCGTTGGTAAACCGAAACAAATACGGAATTAAAACTATCGGTCTAGCCAAGACTACACACCTCTATCTAAGTTCACAAGCACCTCACAAAGATCCTAATTATGTAACTAAGGTACTTTCCTTAGCAAGAGCTCTCCTAAACAATTCTAGAGCAAGGTCAAACAAACCTATGCACTAGTACTTTAGCAAAGCTGGGGAGCCCCTACACAATTCTAGTAAGCAAAAGCACAAAGCCACCTATGCTCACTAGCAATGCTCAATAACTAGGCAACTAATGCCAAACTAGAGAGCGCAAATTACTTAGCTACACAAACTAAGCAATATGACTAACAAGGTTACAAAAACCAAAATAGCCACGCAACGGGAGCTACTTCTATGCTACACAAGCAAGAAGGTAACTAGCAAACTACACAAAAAAACTAGTTACAAGAGCAACTACACAAGAACAAATATATGAATGTAAATACAAGCTTGTGAATCGAAAGCAAACCACCGAGAAGATGTACACAATGTTGACACGGCAGTTTTTCACCGAGGTTCACTTGGTTGCCACCAAGCTAGTCCCCGTTGTGGCGATACACCCACTTGATGGATCACGAGGTAATTGACTATCAAGAGTCAAACCCTCAGCGGGTGCCGCACATCCACTCTCAAGATGGGAATCCTCCAAGCCACGAGCTTTACTAGAGTTGCTCTTCGCGATCCCCGCGGGGTGAGCACAATCCCCCTCACAAATCCTCCTCCGAAGCCACGCACAATCTCCACACGTGCTTCAACGGAGTCACAAGCCACCAAGCTGTCTATGAGGTGGCAACCTCCAAGAGTAACAAGCACCACTGGCTTGCAACTTGATCACCTAGTGCCACTCGATGCAATCCTCATGATGCAACGCACTAGAATCGCTCTCTCACTCGATCAGATGATCACTATCAAGCTCAAGTGAGTTAGAGGGCTCCCAAGCACACCAACACAAGCCACCAAGGCCTAAGGGTGCTCAGCTACCGGCCATGGCCGGCCACAACATCTATTTATAACTCCACAACGAAATAGAGTCGTTTGTCCCCATACTGGGAAAGTTTTGGGTCGACCGGACGCGCCGGTCGAACGGATCGGACGTGCAGGTCACTAGCGAGCTCCAACGGCTAGTTTTCACGCATATAAACTTGTATTGACCGGACACGCAGGTCACTAACGGGACCGGAGGCACAGGTCACAGCGAAACAGCGAAAAGAGAGGTTCCAGTAAGCTCCCGAAGTGACCGGACGCGTCTGGTCGTCACTGATCGGACTCACAGCAGCGTCCGGTCACTTTCACCCGTGAAAAACACTGACCGGACGTGCTGACCGGACGCACACGTGTTGTTCGGACGCGTCCGGTCATGAGTTCGATCACAGACCACTCTTCGATAAAACGGCGATAACTCTTAGCTCTGAACTCTGATTTCAATGATCTTAGACATTTTAGAAAGCTTACTCAGAGGGCTACACAACCCACTAAAGGACTTGATCCAATTCACAATGGATCAAAGCAGTATTCCACTCTAAGATCCATCCTAGTGTCCGGAGAACACCGAAAAACCTTTCTCTCTTCTCCAAGTTGATCAACACCAACTCCAACACCTTCTCCTTTGCAAATGTGCCAACACTACCATGTGTAAAACACCATGTGCATGTGTGTTAGCATTTTCACAATCATTTTCTTGAAGAAGTTAGGCACTCAACTTGCCTCGCCACTCGATCCTAACATGTATGCAAAGTTAGATCGCTCAAGTGGCACTAGATGACCAATATGCAAATAAGTTTGTCCCTCTTAATAGTTCAGCCATCTATCCTAAATCCGGTCATCAACTTCTCTACACACCTATGACCGATGAAATGGAAATGCCCTAGGTTATACCTTTGCCTTGCGTATTCCACTCCATCTCCTCCGATGTTGATGCAACACATGCACCAACCATATCACAAATGATATGATCCACTTCAAATCATTATGTGATCTTGGTCCATCGATCTTGATCACACTTGCTCTTCACCGTTGTGTCGGTCCATCGGTGCCAAGTCTTGCTCAAGCTTCACTGTCTCACGGTCCATCGCTCTAAAGCCTCCGACTTGCCCTTCACACTTACAACCGGTCCGTCGAGCCAAGCCTCATCTTGATCTTTGCCACCTTGGTCACATGACTCCATGTCATGTCTCATATGCAATGAGCTCCTTCATGACACCATTACCTATGGACTAATCCCTGTGTATCTTGTATTAAACACAATTAATCCACCTAAGGTTGTCACTCAATTATCAAAACCAAACAAGGACCTTTCAATGTGAACATGTCACCATTCGCATAGAGGAAGTCAACGAGAGTGAGTTCCTATTTGGGAGATAGGGCGGTGCTGACGCGCACCGTCCTGCCGTTGGAGCTGCTAGGGTCGAGGGGAACCTCCTTGACCCGCTCAGTGGGCTCGAAAGAGCCGGCGGACCACTTGGGGTCGGGCACCTCCGTGGCACACACATTCAAGTCAGCATTGAGTGCCTCAGACTTGATGATCGCCATGGCGTATTCGCAGCACTCGACATTGCACTCGTAGGCATGCTGGAAAGTAGAGCCGACGGTGATGACTCAGTTGGGCCCCGACATATTGAGCTTAAGGTAGGTGTAGTTCGGGATGCCTATGATCTACGCATAGCATGGCCGCCCCAGCACGACATGGTAAGTGCCACGGAATTCTACTATCTCAAAAGTGGGGTTCTCCTTCCTAAAGTTGGAGGGATCCCCAAAAGTGATGGGCAGGTCGATCTGCCCGAGGGGTATGGCCTGCTTCCCCGGCACGATGCCGTGGAAGGGTGCTCTGCTCAGGTGGAGCTAGGACCTATCGATTCCCATGGCCTTGATGGTCTCGACATAGATGATGCTGAGGTCGCTGCCTCCATCCATCAGTACCTTGGTGAGCCATATGTTGTCGACGATGGGGTCGATAACAACCGGGTACCGATCCGGTTGTGGGATGTGAACTGGGTGATCATCATGGTCGAAGGTGATGGCGGCCCTTGACCAGTCGAGGAAGGTTGGGGTGGCGGGCTCGACGGTGTAGACATCTTGATGCTCCAACTTGTGCTAGCGCTTGGTGTCATATGTCGTCGGGCCATCAGAGATCATGAAGCAGTTGTTGATGACGGGGAAGCCATCATCCTTCTCGTCGCCATCACCTTTGTCCTCCTCGGGTTTCTTCCCCTAATCGCCCTTCCCCTTGGCACCCCCGAAGAAGTAGCATTTCATCATGCCACACTCCATGAGGGTGTACTTGACCGGGCCCTGATGGTATGGGCATGACTTCTCAAGAATCTTATCGAAAATGCCCGGGGCACCCTCAGGCGGGGGCCGGTTGTTCTTGTGCTCGATGGTGGCCACGAAGTTGTCCCCGCGCTGCTGCTTGTTCGTTTTCTTCTTCTTGGAGTTATGGCCAAAGCCGCCCTCATCGGTGTCCTCCTACCACTTCCTCTTGGCCTTCAAGGGGCTAAAGATGGCTCCAACCGCCTCCTCACTAGAGGCAAAGTTGGTGGCGATATCCAACCGCTCCTTGGTGGTGCGGGGGCCCTTATGCCCCATCTCATGGACCACATCTTTGTAGGTTGTCCCCGCAAGGAATGCTCGATGACATCGGCGTTGGCGGCGGTGGGCAGCTCAGTACATTGCCGAGAGAAGCGTCGGATGTATTCATGGAGCTTTCACCTAGCTTTTGTTGGCAGCTCCTGTGGTCCCAAGGGTTGTCAAGGCACACATAAGTGCCCTGAAAGTTCCTTGCAAAGACGTGCTTGAGGTCAGCCCAGGTATGGATTTTGTAGGGCAGGAGATGCTCCAGCTAGGCTCTCGTTGAGTTGGCCAGAAAGAGAGGGAGATTGCGAATGATGAATGGTCATCATTCATGCCACATGACTGGCAGGCGAGGCGATAGTCATCAAGCCAGAGCTTGAGGTTCGTCTCCCTAGAGTATTTGGTGATGTTGGTAGGTTGTCGGAAGCATGCCAGAAATGGTGCATTGCGGATATCTCGACTAAAGACCCGATGCCCTGCCAGCTCACGGCTCAGGGGTCGATCCACCTCAGTGTTGTAGTGGCCGCCCCGATGAGGGTGGTAGCCATGGCTGGCACCGTCCTCCTTATGCCTGTTACGTGCATTGATGACGTCGCACGTGTCGTAGGCGTCGCTGACGCGGTCATGGATGGATGGCAGCTTGTTCCCCGCTCTTCGTTGGTCCTAGTGGATTGACGCCTCGCTTTTTCCTAGGGCCGAGGGTGCAGGTCGACCGACCTCAAGCCCGCATCACCGAGACACGGAGCTCTCGTCCTACTGTATGGAAACATGCTTGAGGAGGGTAAGTAGCTCTCCGTAGGCTTGCCATCCCTCCGAGGTGGATGGTTTGGGCATCCCCCGGAGGAGTATTGCTGTAGCGGCAATGTTCTGGCTTGCCCAAGTGAAGGGCGGTGGGTGTTCGTCGTCGTCGTCATCGTCGCAGATCTGTTGGTGGACATTGCGGGCCCTACGTCAGGCCGCACCACCATCGTTGCAGCCCATGAGATATTGCTCGAGCACTGCACGTTGTTGCAATGGCTACTGTCGCTCTTCCTTGAGTTTTCTCTCAAGCTCTTGAAGTTGCTCTAGCTAGAACTGTGGCTGTCCCACGGGGGTTATCATAGGCCCTCAGGGTGGTTGCATGGGAACTCTCCCGATGGGATCCGTGCCGTGAGGCGGACCTCTGGCTGAGGTGTGCTTACCTTGGTCATCGAGCAGGTCATCCTCCTCCTCTTCCTCCTCCAACTGGACCTAGCACATGAAGCACTCATGGGAGGGGTCGTAGTCCCCGTTGTTGGAGTTAGAGGCCTCGAGGAGGTAGTCGCAGTTGCCGAGGAAACGTCGTAGAGTCCCCAGGTCGTTGAGTCCGAAGAAATCAACGTCGTCCCAGCCACCGCCATGCTTGTAGGAGTCAGTGCTCGAGGTTGTCTCAAAAATCTAGAGGAGCTCTAAGATGGACTACAGGTGGTGGTTCAGCAATCCCGTGGGTGGGTCGCCTGTAGGATGAGGAGCGACGTGCTTGGCCATGTGGCGTTCATAAGTTCTTGTGGCATTATGTAGCCCATGGGGCCACACTGGCCAGGTAGTCACAGAGATCAACTCCGAGGAGAGCGGAGGTCCTCCTACGAGCTAGGCCATGACGTTGGAAAAAGCAAAGTTGAGGTCGTGGAGTGCCTCTGGGGACAGATATGGCCCGAAGAGGTCATTGAGGTGATGCTCTAACCACGGGTAGTCGATGCCAAGGGGTCAGGAACCCTTGGAAGCCTACGCCTCGGTGGCATGCAGGTGAAGGCTGCCCATTGACTCGGTGACAGAGTCAACATCAAAGGGTGGGTCGGCTGACTCGAATGGGGAGAGCGGGATCAGCTCCTCCTTCGTGCCGATGACATAGTCAATAGGCACGAAGGGAGGGAGCAGAACCAAGTCATGATCCACCCCCGTGCAGAGGAAATCTATGCTCCCAAACCGGATATGGGAGCCCAGAGTGAAGCGAATGCAATGGCTAGCCATCTAAAGCCTGACGAAGTGGATCATGACGCGTAGAAGGCCCCTACCTGGCGCGCCAACTGTCGGTGTCTAGAATGGCACTCTAGACTCGATGACAAGTAGATTTGTGACTACGCGTTTAGGCCCGGATGGTGTGCAAAGTGGACACAAAGATATATATTGGTTCAGGCCGAATGTCCCTACGTCCAGTGGATGTTGCTTTTTGTGTTACTTTGCACCAGGTGCTTGTAGTAGGGGTTACAAGTACTTTGAGAGAGGGAGGAGCTCCCAGGTCTCTGGTGTGTAGGTTTCGAGTGTTGGTTGCTATGTGCTTTGATGAGTCAAGCGGTTTGACTCTCCATTGATGCCCCTAGATGGGGTTCCCACCTCCCCTTTTATAGCTTTTAAGGGGAGGGCTTAGATTACAGCTTGTGGTAAAGGTGAAAAGATGAGAGAAAGAAAGAGAAAAACAAAAAAGTTTTAGGACGTACGCCGTCTTCCTCCTTATCCGGTATGGGTGGCTGACCCTGCAGCACAAGGACACCATGGCCATTGAGTCTAGGCTTCTCCATCAACTACTGATACGTGTTGTGGCCATGCGGGTGCATGTTACTTTGTACCATCGAGGATGGGCGGGGTGTGCTCCTAGATTCGCATAGAGAGAGATTAGGCGACATAGTGGTTGTTGCCCCCGTTGTTGTAGAGGCGTGGGCACCGGTCGTGGCTGGAATGATCGGAGTCATATCAATTCATACCATGGCTCCTATGCCCCCATACACTATGCGTGGTCGTGCACGTCCGAATTGTGGAGGTGGATGTCGTGGTAGGGCCCCATGTGGCTCCTAGTTGCGCCTGAGGGCCTTACACGTCCCTCGAGCGAGGCGGAAGTATGCCGAGAGGGTCAGGTGCTCCCATGCTTATGTCACAGGGGTCAGGCAAGGCGGAGATTGTTCTTGACAGGCTAGGTGCACCCGAGGCCTAGCGGCTAGATTGAGCGAGGCGGAAATTGTTCGCTAAGCCTCAGATGGTCAACACAGATGTGTCGTTTACTTCCTTTAGTTGGGTATCCCTAATATTGATACCCGACATCTTCAGTCGCCAATGTCTGCTAGAGATTGATCTTGCATTGCCACTGACGCTCCTTCGGATTTCTATTTTTTTATTTTTATTTTTTTGCACTATAAGCGATGCATATAGCATCAGCTTTTGCCCCTTTTAGGTTAAATTAGAGTTTCTCCATTTTTTGTTCTAAAGGTGATACTTTCTAGTGCTAGTTATCATATCTATTTGACAATTTAATCCAATCCATTATGATGCCAGCAAGTTGGGGAAAAATACTTTTTGGAGTAGCCAATGCTAGTTTAAACAATCAAATTATTCATTATAAGAACTTCAAAATCATTGATGTGAAACTTTTATATGTGCCTAAATCCAATTTTGATTCCCCAAAGAAGAACGGTTGTATGACCATATGCTAACCTATAAGGAGAGCACTTAGCCGATCTATGACATGCCATCCAATCAATCTAGGAATCCATCAAAATACACTTTCAGAGCCAATTGCTTGGATCAGCTGCTGACGATCATCATTGATCTTGATGACGCCTCCTTCCCAAACTTTGCTAGAGAAGCTCTCGCAATCTTCAAATTCCTAGTACGCTAGATCAGCTATTGCTACACTCACAGATGTATCGGCTTGAACCACCTCAATATTGTCTCCTTGCCATTGGATAATACATTGGTGCATTGTTGAAGGGATGCAACAATTGGCATGGATCCGGTCATGTCCAAGGAGCAGACTATAAGTACCTTCACCGTTGATGACGAAGAAAGTTGTAGGCAGAGTTTTGCTTCCAATCGTCAATTCAACGTTAACTGCCCCCAAGGTCCTAGACGAATTGCCACCAAAGTCTTTTAGCATCATGTCAGTTTTGAGCAAATCTTCAGGGCCTTTCCCAAGCTTATGGAATGTGGTATATGGCATTAGATTGACAGCAACACTTCCATCGACTAACATCTTGGTCATCGGCTTCCCATCGACAAACCCTTTCGTGTATAAAGCTTTCAAATGTTGATGCTGAGATGGTTTGTGTTGACGTTAGTTATCATCCGTCGTAAACCACCAACATAACTTGTAAAAATGCATGGAAATGATCATTAACATAGGTTTAGGGGTTTAAACTGACAATTTTCATGAGTTTTGGTGAATTTGTGTTTTTAGTAGGGTTTATTCAGAAATCCGTCAAGGTGGACCCGATTGGCAGAATTAATCATTATTATCTGTGATGAAAAAACTCTAGAAGGTTCTAGAAGACACTAGAGGGAAACCCACTGAAGAAGACTACGAGAGGGTGACACCTGCAGGGTGACCAGCCCAGGGGGGCCACCTATCAACCCATCCTCGTTATGTCGGTTCTCCACCGCCTTAGGGTTTGCATCTCCACCGTTCTTTTAAGCCGATTTGATCCAAGGGTCCAGGATTGGCGCTACCCCCTATATATATCAGCCCCTGCCACCCCCCAAGCATAACCCTGATCATTAAGTCAAGAAGGATCAGAAATTAGGGTTTCTAGAGAATAGAATAGATCTCCAATTCTTTAAGTTCTAGTATAGTCTAGCTAGCAAGATTCAAGTAGAGTTGGGCTATTGCTCAGGATTCCTGATTTACCGTCTAGAGGCTGGTAAAGCCATTATATCCCTCTATATTTTGACTTTATGCTATTTTAATACTATATTTCTATTTATTATGTTCCTAGTTTACTTTGTTAGTATGCTTGATATAGTCATGATTGATAATAAATTTACGCATAAGATCACAAAGCGCTTAGTTCAGTACTCGAGTGAGCTAAGTGGTGGACATTATGTAAGCATGGTGCTTAAATATTGTTTACCTACGGATGCACTCTAGACTCTGGGCCACGTGGTAGATCACGAGTGTGACACTCTCATTGAGTCCTTTGTAGTCCAGTCCCTATTTGTAGAACAAGTAGAACCTAGTTGTGAAGGGAATCAAGCTTTGTTCTTGATCTTGCTTAGTAATGTTCCTTATGCATAGATACAGAGTTAGTTGTGCTATAGATGAAAGTATATATACTAGAGTGTACAAAAGACATAGTAAATAAGAAATGATTGAGGAATATTTTCTATTAATTAATCTCCTGTCTAGCCATACTATATTTATGAGTATCTATTTCTATCTCTGAATTACTATCAATGCCTTACACTTATCATTTATTTATTATTTGGCTTACCCCTGTTATAGCATGAGAGTTGAGTTAATGATCTTATCATAAGTGTACATATTTGTCAATATCTCTAGCCACCCCATCGCTCCTCCTTGTGGAAAAATATAAATAATGATACCTAGTATACTCCCGGGTGAAATGCTACAACGGTATATCATCTGTGCGCTTACGGATACTTAATATATATATATATATACATGTGTTCTCAATAATTACCAACAACGCATTTCTGGCATCATTGTTAGGGATGACAACTTAGTAAAAGAGTGATGCTAAGAAATGCCAACAAGCATTTCTGGCTAAAAGAGAATTGATCAAATAAATACTTATTGATGAAATCATAACTATGCACCTCTGCTTTGGCAGGCTTACCCTTGTTTGTCTTTGTTCATATCTTATACAGGGTATTATAGTTTTGTTTGTGATTCACCAATAAATTCCATCAATCACAATCAAACCAATCAAGAGGCAGCTCAACACCAGTTCCTGAAGTTATGGCTGAAAAGAGTCTGCGCAAATTCTCTGCTCCAAGCACTGAGAACATCCGCACTGGACCAACACTCAAAACCAACAACCTTGAGTTTGATCTCAAGCCAAGCCTCATCAGCATGGTGCAAGCTACTCCATTCTACATAAAGGCACATGAAGATGCTAGTGCTCATCTCTAGAATTTTCTTGAGATTAGTAGTACAATCGTCATAAAGGATGTTGCTCAAGACATCATACTACTCTGCCTATTTCCATTCTCGCTAGTGAGAAGGGTGAAGCAGTGGTTCTACACCAACAAAGATAACATTAACACATGGGCAAGATGTTCGAAGGCCTTTCTAGCAAAGTTTTTCCCTATAGGCAAGACCGATGCCTTACGAGGAAAAATTTCCAACTTCCAACAGCAGAAAAGGAGAAACTATTCTAGAAGCATGGGAATGATTTCAAGAATATATTTTAGATTGTCCTCATCATAGGATGGAAGATTGGTTGCTCATGCAAGGCTTCTACCATGGATTAACCCAAAAGGCTCATGAACAACTTGATGCAACTACTAGAGGAGCATTCATGTCACTCACCCTTGGAAAAGCTAAAACTCTTATGGAAAAGATAGCCTCTAATCAAGGCTGGTCTCAAGGAAGTATTCAAACATGCAATAAGAGTGAAGAAGTACCAGAAGAGGTGTGTGCACTATCAACCAAGATGAACATATTGTTGAATTGGCTTGAACATCAAGCCAATTACAAGAAGGATCGTCAGGCCATTCATGATGCTTACATTTCCCAAAACATATGTGGAAATATTTGGGGATTGATTTCTCCGAGTATGAAAAGGAGGCGAACATTGTTATCAACAGTCCTGGTCCACAACAACAAAGGTAAGGATGGCAACAACAATGGTCAAATTACCAAGGTAAGTACCCAGGTAATTAATATGATTCTTCTAGTCCCAAACAACCATCCTTGAGAGGTTTGATCTTAGAACAACCCAAGATTAATGAGAATATTTCTAAGAAGCTTGCTTCTAATGATAAGGTCCTAGAAAACATCAACACTAAAATAGAAAGTTTTTCTTCTGCTATAAAAGACCAACTTAGTTATAATAGAAAGATAGAATCACAATTAGCTCAGCTGGCCGCTGCTTTGCCTTTTGCCACTAACCTTGAAAAGGTCAACGCCATAACCTCAAGAGGTGGCAAGTCTACACGTGATCCTCCATATCCAACAAGGACAGGTAAGACACCTGATGAGGACATCACTCTTTCACATACACACAATGATCCACTACTGGACATTCAAGGTCCAATCACTAGAGCTCGCGCGCGTCAATTAAATTTAGAGGTGAGCTCATTCCTAAGTAACTCCTTATATGATTTTGAGAATAGATTGCTACCTAATGATTATATTGTGCTTATGAATGAAGGAGAGGTCCAGGAGACACATGGAGGAGGGCTTGGAGGCGTGGAGGACCAGCGAGGGCGCCCAGATAAAGATGGAGGATCAAACCAAGTTGAGTTCGAGTCTGCCTCGCAGTTCAGGACCAGTCTGCCTTGAACTGGTCACCCAGAACGCGTACGGACTCCGTTTTCGATGATCCATATATGGATGGAAAGCTTATTTGATAAGGAAACCAACCCAAGTGGTCCCATGTCAAAAGCTGTTCGGAATCAACGGGAATCGTCGAAACAAGTCACCATCCAGAATCTGTCAGGGTGCTATGTCGCCGTCTATTGGGCCGTTTGGGCCTTGTAACGTGTCGGCGCTCCCCAGGGACGCGAATAGGGGTCCTTTGACGTTCCTTAGCCTATATAATCAGTAGTCACCATCTACATTAGGGTTGGGTTTTGCTTAGATTATTCTGTTGATAACAGTTTCGCCGCCGCCGTCGGTTTGTGAGACCCCAACTTTGTGAGATTAATCATTCATCTGCAATTTGGTTGCATTCCTTTGTGTTCTTGCGTGTGTTCTCGATTCGCAGGCAAGGACTTAGCCTTCTTGGCGAGGTCGACCGTGCAACGCCGGTCGATAACCAGAGGGGTCGTGGTGCTGCGATTGCGGGGTTTAGAACCGAGTTGTTCGGAAGCCGGATCGAATTGTGTCGTGACTCCACCAAATCGAGAGTTATCAGAACCTTTCGGAAGATCGGGAACCCTAGTTCACATCAATTGGTATCAGAGCTTCAGGTATACCGTCAGGTTCAATTTTACCCTAGTTTAGTTTGATTTCGCCTTCGTCCTAGAGTCCACAGAAAAGCCAAAAAAAATAGTGTTAGGTTTTTCCCTATCCCAGAAACCATGTTTAGCCTTTTGCATAATTCTTTTCAGATTCCGTCGTGTTGAGTTTGTGTCCTGATCAAGGGCTTGTTGCTGGTTAGGTTGTGTTAGAGTCCAGTTTGTGTGTTTTCCCCATCGTTTCCATCAAAGCCTAGCCACCGTGACCACTTTTGTGCGCATTGTTCCTGTTTTGTCCTCTAATTCGGAGTACAAACTTGAAACTGGTCCAGTTTTCGTGTACGAACTCGGATTTTGACGTTCCAGATATCAAAATCGATCAGAAAAAAATTTCGGATCTGTCCATCCCCCGCTTTGTCGGGGTTCGAAAAATTTATTTTGGTCAAAAACTGGTCACAAGATCCTCTTTTCCTGGTCATAAGCTTTTTCTCAATTTTGGACTCATCTTCTGAAATTTCCATAGGCCACGCCTTTTACTGGTTTAAGCTCAAATTTTTTGTGGTTACTTCTTGTGTGCTCCTAAGTCAAGAAAAAATATCAAAAAAATTTTTTAAAAAAATCGAAAGTTCCCAAAAAAACAACGACACCCTAAAAAATAGAAAAATTGAGAGGGGCAAAAGAGGAACAATATTTAGAGGAGCACATAGAGAAGACAATTTGTTATAATTGTGGGTGTGTACTATCTTGTGTTTATTTCCTATTACTCTTGCTATCCATCATACTTATTTCTTCATTTTGTTATCACATCCGGTACTTGGAACACGTTAGACCAGCAACGAGAGCAAGTATTTGGGACTATAATTCAGCATTACTTTCTGTTTTTGAATTGTGTTCCACTCACATATTTGGCCTGCTTGCCTTAACTCCACATACTTCTTCTGGACAATATAAGTTTTGACCCCTGTAATCGCAGTGCTATGCCTTCTAGGTATCCTTGACCTTGCTGGTAAGAACCTTGTAAGAGCTTGAGAAGGGGTCTCCTTTTGCTGCGATCTTGAGAGGCACTACTCCACCTACGTAGTAGATTATTAGGGATAACTTTCACTGTTTGTTCCTGTTTTGTGTCTACAATGCCAGGTAACGGTGAGGATACAGCGCCCAAAGACTGGTCGGAATGCGTCAGCCAAGACCAACTACAATCTGTTGTAGATAATGCTCAGAAGGAGATGACTGAGGCAATAGCCAAGGCTGTCACCGACGCGCTCATTGACCTCAAGCTCGGCAACACCCTTGAGAGATTGGACAAACGTTTGTCTGCACTAACCGACAGGGTAGCTGCCTTGGAAGTGCAGCCGCCACCTGACCAAGAAGTCCATGATTTCAGCAACACCGGAGGACTCGAGGATGCAGTATATGACACCGATGGTAATGTTGATCGAGCAGCAACAAGGCAAAATAGATTACGCCATCGTCTACGCACAAACGCCACAGGTATGGGTGGTGCTCAACACTTCAACCGCCACCAAGGTAATCGTAATCGTGCTCCCGATGATCCTTATGCTAAGGTTAAATTTAAAATACCCTCCTTTTCGGGCCATTATGATGCTGAGGGATACCTTGATTGGGAGATGATAGTCGAGCAAAAATTTAGTTCCCACCTAGTGCCTGAGGAACATAGGGTTAGACAAGCCACTAGTGAGTTTAAAGATTTTGCTATCATTTGGTGGACTGGTTTAGCTACAGAGAATACGACACCTAGTACCTGGGAAGAGCTTAAGGTTGCTATGCGTGATAGATTTGTGCCACCATCATATCATAGAGACCTCCGTAAGAAACTGATGCGATTAGAACAGGGAGATAAAGCTATGCAGGATTACTATGGTGACCTTCAGAAAGGATTGATGCGTTGTGGCATAGTGGAGGGGCCCGAGGATTCTATTGTTCGTTTTTATTCGGGTTTGAGGCGTGAAATTCAGGACATAGTTGATTATAAGGAATTTAACACTGTCAACCAGTTGTTTCAGTTTGCTATGCTTGCAGAGAAGGAGTTGCAGGGGCGTGATTTGCAGGGCAAGAACAAGGTTGGCACCACATACACACCGCGATCTTCGGGGCTTCCCAAGGCATCTTCCTATCGGGTGCCCCCACCAGCGAGCAAGGATAAGTCTGGAGTCAAATCGTCTTCTCCACGACCTTTCGGTTCAGTTAAAAATTCTATGCAGGAACCTTCAAAGAGTGCATCCTCTGTCGCCTCAACGGGACGCACTCCTAGCGTTCAGTGCCACCGCTGCCATGGATTTGGGCATATGCAGCGGGAGTGCCCTAGTCAGCGAGCATACATTGCTACAAACGATGGGTACATCAGCACCTCTGACATTGAAGATGATGAGGATCAAGAACAAGCTGTTCAGGAGGACGGCGAAGTCTTTGGTAGCGAAGACACGGCCACCTACATGAACATCATTGCGCAGCGAGTGCTTAGCGCACAGGTACAACAACCTGAGAAGCTGCAACGCCACAATTTATTCCAGATTTTCTTCGTTATCAATAATCGACGAGCACGTGTCATCATTGATGGAGGTAGCTGCAATAACTTGGTGAGTACAGATTTGGTCAAGAAGCATGGCTTGACCACACGTCCACACCCCCATCCGTACCATATTCAGTGGTTGAATGATTCAGGTAAAGCTAAGGTAACACAAACTTGCAGAGTTTCTTTTTCCATTGGTACCTATGTTGATTCTGTTGATTGTGACGTAGTACCTATGGAAGCTTGTTCACTTTTATTGGGTCGTCCTTGGGAATTTGATAAAGATGCTACACATCATGGTAGAAGTAATACATACACTTTTGTGCATAAAGGAAAGAAAGTTACTTTGGTTTCCTTGACCCCAGCTGAAATTGTACAACATGATAAAGCACGAACTGCTAGTTTGCATGAGGTTAAATCTGAAAATCAGCAAGTAGCAAATTCTATTTACCCACCTAAACAAGAGAAGTTAGCACCTAATGTTAAGGCTCAAGGAATTAAATTGAAGGGTGCTGTTATGCTTGCAAGAAAAAGTGACCTTGCTGAAATTTCTGATGACGATGTATGCTATACTTTAGTTTGCAAACGAGCTTTGTTTTCACTTGATGATGATGTTAGCTCGGTACCGTCTGCTGTCACTAACCTTTTGCAGGAGTATGAGGACATTTTTCCAGCTGAGATACCCCCGGGGCTGCCACCTATGAGAGGGATAGAGCATCAAATTGATTTGATTCCGAGAGCATCATTGCCAAACCGCGCTGCTTATCGAACCAACCCCGAGGAGACTAAGGAAATTCAGCGGCAAGTCCAAGAGCTTTTGGACCATGGGTACGTACGTGAAAGCCTTAGCCCTTGTGCAGTTCCTGTAATTTTGGTTCCTAAGAAAGATGGTTCTTGGCGTATGTGTGTTGATTGTAGAGCCATTAATATTATTACCATTCGATATCGTCACCCTATTCCTAGGCTTGATGACATGCTTGATGAATTATGTGGCTCTGTAATTTTCACAAAGATTGACTTGCGTAGTGGCTACCACCAAATTAGAATGAAACTTGGAGATGAATGGAAAACAGCTTTCAAAACTAAATTCGGATTGTATGAATGGTTAGTAATGCCTTTTGGGTTGACTAATGCACCTAGTACATTCATGCGCCTAATGAATGAGGTTTTAAGAGCTTTCATTGGTCGATTTGTGGTAGTTTACTTTGATGATATCTTAATTTATAGCAAGTCTTTGGATGAACATATGGATCACTTATGTGCTGTTTTTAATGCCTTACGCGAGGCACGTTTATTTGGTAACCTTGAGAAGTGCATCTTTTGCACGGATCGAGTCTCTTTTCTTGGCTATGTTGTTACTCCACAGGGAATTGAGGTGGATGAGGCAAAGATTGAAGCCATTAAGAGCTGGCCGGTTCCCCAATCCATCACACAGGTAAGGAGTTTTCTTGGTCTTGCAGGATTTTACCGCCGTTTCGTTAAGGATTTCAGCACCATTGCTGCCCCTTTACACGAGTTGACAAAGAAGAGTGTGGTGTTTCATTGGGGAAGGGCACAAGAGGCGTCCTTCGACACTTTGAAGGACAAGCTTACACACGCACCATTACTGCAACTTCCAAATTTTGGTAAGACATTTGAGCTAGAATGTGATGCTAGTGGAGTTGGCATTGGAGGTGTTTTGATGCAAGATGGTAAGCCCATTGCATACTTTAGCGAAAAATTGCATAGCCCTGTTTTGAATTACTCCACGTATGATAAGGAATTGTATGCTCTTGTATGTTCTTTAGAGACGTGGCATCATTATTTGTGGCCTAAAGAATTTGTTATTCATTCAGATCATGAATCGCTTAAGTATCTTCGTTCACAACATAATCTGAATCGTAGACATGCTAAGTGGGTTGAATTTATTGAATCTTTTCCTTATGTTTTCAAACACAAGAAAGGGAAGGATAATGTGATTGCAGATGCTTTGTCTAGACGATACACTTTGCTGTCCCAACTTGAATGTCAAATTTTTGGACTTGAAACAATAAAAGAACAATATGCGCTTGATCCTGATTTTAAAGATGTGTTGCTAAATTGTAAAGGGGGACGTTCATGGAACAAGTTTGTAGTCAATGATGGATTTGTGTTTAGAGCTAACCGCCTATGCATTCCAGTAGGATCCATTCGTCTTTTGTTGATGCAGGAAGCGCATGGAGGAGGGTTGATGGGACATTTTGGTGCTAAGAAGACGGAGGATGTTTTGGCCACACACTTCTTTTGGCCAAAGATGAAGAGAGATGTTGAGCGATTCGTGGCACGCTGTACCACATGTCAAAAAGCTAAGTCTCGTTTGAATCCACATGGTTTGTATATGCCTCTTCCTGTTCCTTCTATTCCTTGGGCAGATATTTCTATGGACTTTGTTTTGGGATTGCCTAAGACTAAGAGGGGGAGAGATAGCATTTTTGTTGTGGTGGATCGATTTTCTAAGATGGCACACTTTATACCATGTCATAAAAGTGATGATGCTATTCATATTGCTGACCTCTTTTTCAAAGAGATTGTTCGTTTGCATGGTATGCCTTCTATTGTTTCAGATCGCGACGCTAAATTTCTGAGTCACTTTTGGCGCACTCTATGGAATAAGTTGGGTACAAAACTGTTGTTTTCTACAACTTGTCACCCACAAACCGATGGGCAAACAGAGGTCGTTAACCGCACTTTGGGTGCCATGTTGAGAGCTATTCTGAAGAAAAATTTGAAGATGTGGGAAGAATGTTTGCCTCATGTGGAGTTTGCTTACAATCGGGCAACACATTCTACCACCAAGGTAAGTCCTTTTCAGGTAGTGTATGGATTCAATCCCCATGCTCCAATTGATATTTTGCCTCTGCCTATTAGTGAGAGAATTCATGTTGATGCTAAGGAACGTGCTGATTTTATTTTGCAAATGCATAAAACAACTAAGCACAACATTGAAAAAATGAATGAAAAATATAGAATTGCTGGTAGTAAAGGTAGACAAGAAGTTAAGCTTGAACCGGGTGATTTGGTTTGGTTGCACTTGAGAAAGGATAGATTTCTAGATTTGAGAAAGTCTAAGTTGATGCCTAGAGCTGATGGTCCATTTAAAATTGTTGAGAAGATTAATGATAACGCATATAAGCTTAAGTTACCCCTCGAATTTGGGGTTAGTCCCACCTTTAACATTTCAGATTTAAAGCCATACTTGGGAGACGAAGATGAGTCGGTGTCGAGGACGACTCCAATTCAAGAGGGGGAGGATGATGAGGACATCACTCTTTCACATACACACAATGATCCACTACTGGACATTCAAGGTCCAATCACTAGAGCTCGCGCGCGTCAATTAAATTTAGAGGTGAGCTCATTCCTAAGTAACTCCTTATATGATTTTGAGAATAGATTGCTGCCTAATGATTATATTGTGCTTATGAATGAAGGAGAGGTCCAGGAGACACATGGAGGAGGGCTTGGAGGCGTGGAGGACCAGCGAGGGCGCCCGGATAAAGATGGAGGATCAAACCAAGTTGAGTTCGAGTCTGCCTCGCAGTTCAGGACCAGTCTGCCTTGAACTGGTCACCCAGGACGCGTACGGACTCTGTTTTCGATGATCCATATATGGATGGAAAGCTTATTTGATAAGGAAACCAACCCAAGTGGTCCCATGTCAAAATCTGTTCGGAATCAACAGGAATCGTCAAAACAAGTCACCATCCAGAATCTGTCAGGGTGCTATGTCGCCGTCTATTGGGCCGTTTGGGCCTTGTAACGTGTCGGCGCTCCCCAGGGACGCGAATAGGGGTCCTTTGACGTTCCTTAGCCTATATAATCAGTAGTCACTGTCTACATTAGGGTTGGGTTTTGCTTAGATTATTCTATTGATAACAGTTTCGCCGCCGCCGTCGGTTTGTGTGACCCCAACTTTGTGAGATTAATCATTCATCTGCAATTTGGTTGCATTCCTTTGTGTTCTTGCGTGTGTTCTCGATTCGCAGGCAAGATCTTAGCCTTCTTGGCGAGGTCGACCGTGCAACGCCGGTCGATAACTAGAGGGGTTGTGGTGCTGTGATTGCGGGGTTTAGAACCGAGTTGTTCGGAAGCCGGATCGAATTGTGTCGTGACTCCACCAAATCGAGAGTTATCAGAACCTTTCGGAAGATCGGGAACCCTAGTTCACATCAACACCGGCAGTAGTACAAGAAGAGAAGAAGAACGATGAAGTTGAAGAAGTTAAGCCACCAGAATAGGAAATGTAGCAAGATTATCATGACACCAACCTCTTACTGTTTCCACACAGAAATCAAAAAGCCAAAGTGGATGAGCAGTTTGGCAAGTTTGTACAGGTAATTCAAAAGTTATATATCAATATTACTCTGTTAGATGCCATACATGTACCTACCTATGCGAAGTACCTCAGAGACATTCTAAATAGCAAAAGACCACTACCCACCTTTGAGGTAATCAAGCTAACAAAGGAGTGTAGTGTGGCATCCTCAATACAACACCTGTGAAGAAGAAAGATCCAGAATGCCTCACTATTGATTGTTCGATCAGAAACCAGAATTTCGTGCATGCGCTATGCGACCTTAGCGCCAGTGTTAGTGTCATGCCCAAGAAGGTTTTCGATAAGCTCAACTATTCAACACTCATGCCAACATTGATGTGCCTGCAACTAGCTGACCAATTGGTTCGCTATCCTGCAGGAATCACTGAAAATATTCTAGTAAAGATAGGAAACTTCTTTGTTCTAGTAGATTTTGTAGTGCTTGACATGTAGGAAGACATAAAGACACCCCTCATACTTGGAAGACCCTTCCTGAGCACTTCAAATGCACACATTGATGCCAGGGCCAGAGAAATCTGATTCCATATCCATGGGAAGGAAGAGCAATTTGCCTTCAAGCCAAGACCGGAACAATGCTCTAATTTGGAATGGTGCGAGAAGCAAGAACAACCATCAAGGTCTCTATCTCCGGGACCAACTAATGCACCCGAAGAATGAAAAAGATGGAGAAGTCCGTTTCGGCACACTTAAAATTCTTATCCCTTGCCGGGAGGTAAATCGGTAGTTATCCATATCTACCTTTACTTTGCATAAATTTACTTTTACCTTAGCATATTTACTTTTTTGCATTTGCATTGCATTTGAAAAAATAATAAAATAAAAATCTTTTCACTGCATCAAAAAATGTTAAGCCCCATGTAAATAATTCTTACGATGCATAAAACCCGTAAGGATATTTACCGTGGAGGCATAAAAATTTAAAAAAATACCATCCGTTCATACTCTTATATTTCATAGTATCATAAAATAATTTTGCATTGCATATATATACATGTGTATAAGGTAGAAATATAGGAAACCGAGACCCACAGGAGACACCTGGGACCCACTCAACCACCACCAAGCACTAGGCACCATTCAGGCCTTATCTCCACCGAAAGAGCATCGATGGTCATCGAATTTTGCTTAAGCATGAACCAAAGGAGCATCTGGTGGAGGATGAGGTCAAGCAGGCCCCATGTGGGGCCAGCTAGCCCCACCACTAGGCCGGCTGGCCTGCTATTGCACCTCCTATAAATGGCCACCCTTCCCGGCTGCTCTCGGCCTCAACCATAGCTGCAAACAAGCCTCCAAGTTCAAAAATTCAACTACCAAGATTGTAGTTTAAAAATCCACTTAGCAGAAGTGCTATTGATATTAGGAAGAGTGAGTAAGATTAAGAATAGAAGTGCTGCCAAAATTAGGAAGAAAAACCAGAAAGATTGAGGGTAGAAATTCTGTCAAAATTCTGATTAGAAGATTCATTAGGCAATCAGAACGACTAACCCTCGGATGACTAACTTTTGGACAGCTAACCACTGACTCTTTATTTTCCTAATCTGTTCCACAAGTTTTATTGTCTATTGATTTTTGAAGGATGTGGTAGACCATGAAGGGCAAGCTCACTCGTGCGGGATCATCCCATTCTATGAGAAGCACCTCTTCCCGAGCGAGCGCCGACATGCAAATTGACATACCACCCCTTGTAGTCGGAGCGCCACCTCAGTCGCCATCAATTAAGAGGGACATCTTGTTGGAGGAGAAGCACCTCAAGTTGCAAAACAAACGAGAGAAGGATGCCTTGAAGGAGCTGAAGACTAGAAGGTTCATACACATGTCTACATATGATCCTGCCCTTCTCCAGGCAATAGGTTAAGGAGGCAGCACCTTGCAGAAGTGCTTTTACGAGGTTGACTCGTAATCCACAGCCTCGATATCATGGCGATGACCCTATTCTAGAAGGACCAGCGTATACCAGCTATGTGGGCTGGGATCAACTGGGATCTTCCCACATATACAAGACTAAGCAAGCTGGTTGGCAGCAACCATCTCCTCATCATTCCAAAGGATCTTGGCAACAGGGTTCAAGCGAGCAGTGGCAGTTTAGAAACTTTGACAACCACCAGCAACAACACTATGAAGAAGTTTCAAGTGGCCACCAGAGAGGACGTATGTCTTTCTCTGCCCGTGGCTACCATGATTAGTAGATGGATCATTCCCGCCTCGACACCAGGCTAACCACCATTGAAGAAATGCAACAAGACATACAGAACACATTGCATCAGAATTCTCAATGGCAGGCAGAAATGGGAGGCGCCATTGCCAACATCTAGCAAAACCAGCAGCAGTAGAACAAGAACTGGAACTACTTGTTCTAGAATCTCAACATCGACCCGCCATACTGAACATCTGTAGCAACACCTAGCTTGAGGGAGGGGGATCCCCTATTTATCTAAGGTAAGTTTTTTTCCTTTTATAGTACTTTATTTCTTTCCATTTTTATTTATTTATTTTTGAGTTTGTATAAAAAAAGATGCATAACTAAAAACAAAATAAAAATTTGTCTCTATCTTTATATATATAAGGCGTGATCTAAAAAATAATAAAAAGAGTGTGTATAAAGTTTGCTTTAAATTCTATTTTTAAGAGCTAAATAAATAAAAAGAACTTGAAGATGATCTCTCATAATGGAAATGACGAATAGTTACTCTGTTGTAATTCTTTTTAAGTATCTAGTTTTCAGTCATGAATTCTTCTGAGTTTTGAATAAGATTGTTTTGACATAAGAATTTACTCTTAACTTGAAACTCGTGGGTAACATATACTTAATCTAAGTCTAGGTAATTGATGAATATGACATGAGAAGGTCTGAGCTGCTATTTATCTTGTTCCAAGTGATACTAAAATTCTAAAGATTTCTTTGATAAAACATAAAAATGCTACATTATGAGTTCATGTATAATAAAGCTTGAATTCCTACCAGAGCCAAACATGATATTTAGGCTTGGAAAACTTCCACTCATATATGCTACTTATTTTTTATTGAGTTTTGTCAAGCTTTGTTAACCCTTATAAGAGATTTGTCTTGCTCCTAAAATCAAGATCACGTACATACCACCCACGCAAGCACTATTCCTATATTGGGGGTAGACGCAAAAACATACCATTCTATCTAGATCCACCCAAAAATGTTCTACTCCTACACTAGGAGTAAACACCAAAAATATATTTGATAGGTTTTTCATCCACTAAATAATTGATTCAAGTTCTTATTGTGATCTCTCAAAAGTTATATTGCAGAGAAGAGGCATGGGTTATGCAAAAGTTATTCATGAAAAAAGAAGAGAAGAAGAGAATAGAAAAAAATAGATAAGTGTTTGAGATATCTAAAACAGTAGGTACTTAGATGCCCACCTAAAAAAAGAGAAAGATGAATAAGATAGCCAATGTTTTCTTGCAAATGTTTCTAAGTTTCAAAAAAGAGATATTTTCAAGGAGCAAAGTAGAATTAGGATAGCCACCATATATATCCACCATATTCCACACAAATGCACATCTTAATTTGATTGTATGACTCAACTCTCTTTGGATTCGAGGTTTGACTTCACAATATATACATTGCAAGTATGCTCTTTTATGATGTCTCTATTCCTATGAGCTCCACATAAGCCTTAGTTATAGTAAGAGAGAGGCATAACATCATTATTGCCTTGGTAAGGATCTACAATTACCACATATATTAAGAGACTTGAGAGTGTCATACAATGGAATCTCTGAGTTTTATTTTGAAACCTTACAAAAACTCTGAAATGATGATTGAATAAAGAACTTGAGACATAGTGCTCGACTTGATCGTTTTATCTTTTAATTGCTCAAGACCCAAGTAAAGGCTAAAAACCACATGGTTAAAGGTAATATGGGTTAGTTTGAAAGTCGGATCAGTTTGTTATAATCCAGAGGAGAATTCTTATTTGAAAGCATGTGTACTTTTGAGGAGTGAAAACATTGATGCAACTCTTGATCCATTGCTAAGTTTGGTATTGCTCAAGGACAAGCAAAGGTTAAGCTTGGGGGAGTTTGTTGACGGTAGTTACCATCCATCACAAACCGCCAACATAACTTGTATAAATGCATGGAAATGATCACCAACATAGGTTTAGGGGTTTAAACTGATAATTTTCATGAGTTTTGGTGAATCTGTGTTTTCAGCAGGGTTTATTCAGAAATCTATTAAGGTGGACCCAATTGGTAGAATTAATCGTAATTACCCGTGATGAAACAACTCTAGAAGGTTCTAGAAGACACTAAAGGGCAACCCACCGAAGAAGACCCCGAGAGGGTGACAGGTGGGGCCGGCTAGCCTAGGGGGCCCACCTGTCAGCCCCTCCTCGCTACGTCGGTTCTCCACCACCTTAGGGTTTGCATTTCCACCGTTCTTTCAAGTCGATTTGATCCGAGGGTCCAGGATTGGCGCTACCCCCCATATAAATCAACCCCTGCCACCCCCAAGGCATAACTCTGATCATTAAGTCAAGAAGGATTAGAAATTAGAGTTTCCAAAAAAATAGAATAGATCTCCAATTCTTTAAGTTCTAGTATAGGCTAGCTAGCAAGATTCAAGTAGAGTTAGGCTATTGCTCAAGATTCCTAATTCACCATCTAGAGGCTGGTAAAGCCATAGTATCCCTCTATATTTTGACTTTGTGCTATTTTAATACTATGTTTCTATTTATTATGTTCCTAGTTTGCTTTGGTAGTATGCTTGATATAGTCATGATTGATAATGAATTTACACATAAGATCACAAAGCGCTTAGTTCAGTACTCGAGTGAGCTAAGTGGTCGACATTATGTAAGCGTGGTGCTTAAATATTGTTTACCTACAGATGCACTCTACAATCTAGACCACGTGGTAGATCGCAAGTGTGACACTCTCGTTGAGTCCTTTGTAGTCCACTCCCCGGATGTAGAACAAGTAGAACCTGATTTTGAAGGGAATCAAGCTCTGTTCTTGATCTTCCTTAGTAATGTTCCTTATGCGTGGATACAAAGTTAGTTACGCTATAGATGAAAGTATATATACTAGAGTGTACAAAAGACTTAGTAAATAAGAAATAACTTAGGAATCTTTTCTCTTAATTAATAATCTCCTGCTACTACATTTATGAGTATCTGTTTCTATCTCTAAATTATTATCAATGCCTTACACTTATCATTTATTTTTCATTTGGCTTACCCATGTTATAGTATGAGAGTTGTGTTAATGATCTTATCACAAGTATACATATTTGCCAATATCTCTAGCCACCCCATCGCTCCTCCCTGTGAAAAATATAAATAACGATACCTAGAATACTCCAGGATGAAATGCTATAATGGTATATTATCTATGGGCTTGCGGTTACTTAATGTATATATATATAAATTTACAAGTGTTTTCAATAATTACCAACAACGTATTTCTGGCATCATTGCTAGGTACGACAACTTAGTAAAAGAGTGATGCTAAGAAATGCCAACAGTTTGTCAAAAATAGCTTGTTGTGATTGGAGGGTTAGCTGTGCTACTTCTGCCAACTCTTCTTCATTAGATTCTTCTTTTTCATACCTTGGAGGAGCTCTGAATTCCGTAGGTAAAATAAAAATGATAATAATATTAGCTGATGGATTACCCTTATTGGCTGTTTGCTTGGCACCCCATGTCCGAGGTCTGTCAGCTTTCTAGGCTTCTAATTCTTTGTTCCTCAAGCGTTGAACTCTTCTTTTCTGGCTTCTTGACAGACCTCTTAGACACCACTGGCTCTCTTGCCAAATATACTCCTTCTCTTCTTCATCATGATTGGCCCAGTGCTGATCATACCCATGCTTACCTAACTGACTGTGAATTCCTTTATTTTTTATACGCCGATTCAAGTCATTGTTGTTGACGGTCGATAACTACTAAAATAAACCGACAACTAAACAAGAAAATGGACATAAATCAACACCAAACATAGGAATAGGGTTTACACTAATAGAATTCCACGAGTTTTGGTGAATCTGTGTTTCGCAGGGGTTATCAGGCAAAGAGCAAGGGTGGACCCACATGTTGGGTTAAAATTCATAATTTTCTATGGAACCAACTTAAGAAGACTCTAGAAGACACGAGAAGGCGACCCGCGAAAGGAGGGGCCCACCTGCCACAGAGGGCGGGCGGTCACCCTAGGCCCAGGTTGGCCGACCTGGCCCGGGCTCGCTTGTTAGCCACCTTCGCATGATGATCTCCACCACTCATTTAAGTCGGTTTGATCCAATGGTGATGAATAAATTTGACGCGGATCGATGACATGGCAATTGCTTGATCTCTACTCCACCCAGGGCTATATAAGGAGACCCTCCTCAGCCCAAGGGGTCATATCTCTACATGTGCTACAATTCTAGGGTTTCAAATTCTCCTCCACATTGTACTAGTATCCCTCTAGATGAATATCATCTAGTTGCAATCTAGAAAATAGGGAGAGAGAGAGGAGAGAGCTTCCGAGGAGCCAGATCAATCGGATCTTCTTCGACTTTGTACAACTATGGATTCATCTCATCTTTGAGTAATCTCTAGGTTCTTTATTTATTATTTCTAAGTTCTTTATTTGATTAAGTTCAGTTCTTACTTTATTTTGCTTACGGGATCTCCGCTCGTATTGAGTGCTCTAGTCTTAAGATTTGGATTAGAGTAGTAATCATTAGTGTAGACGCGGTGTCTAGGCTAGTGTTTACCTGAATTTGCGCCCAATCCTCCAGTTAGTTATGTAGCTACTGAGGTGACAACTATGTTGATTATTATAATCCACTACATTAGGGTTGGTGTTTTGTAGGCTTTTTGGCAGCCTTCGTCCGATCACCCTTTTCCTAGACTTTTTTGAGGATCAGAAAGGTACTGCTGCTCCAAAGTAAGTGAAGTATAGTGAGCCTGATCTTAGTTAGATAGAATCAAATTAGAAAACCTTAGATAGTTCCTCTCTACCCACAAAAACATATTTACCTTTTCTTTTCTTAGACGTTCTTGATTCTCTCTAGTGCACTTCATGTTCCTCGTGGAAATCGATACTCTGGAATACTCCAGGGTGAAAGCTACATCGGTATCTGTGCGCTTGTGGATTTTTCTGTGTGTGTTAACAAATACCAACAATTGTATTGGTGACTTAAATGTTCATGGATAGATCGGCGGCTGGTTTGAGATTGCCTAAATTCCAAATATTGATCACTACATTCAGGACAATTGCTCCTTGTAGGCAATTTCAAATCTTCATTCCAGCAGTGCCTGAAGAAAGGACAATTCCAATGTGACTCAGCTTGCTCTCTTTCATACCTTTCTTCCTCATACCGGTGTTTGTACTCTTCTTCTTTAAGCCAAAGCTGGTAGTCCTTCTCTTGCTGGTGCTGCCATTTGCTCAACAAAATTCTAGAAGTGACACGAGGATGCATGGCACCAGCTCTAGAGGACTCACCTTGCTCATATCGGCTCTTTTGCAGATTATGCTGCTGTTTGACCTTCTGTATTCAATAACTGATATCTGGACTTATCTGATGTTAGGACCTTTGTCTTCCCTTTAGCCAGTTGGAATTCTACCATGTTCACCCCTGGAAAAGGATCTCCCTCTATATCCATGGCTGGCTTCTTGGTTGATTCAAATTAGATTTTCCCTTGCTCAATAGCTTTTTGAATATGCTGACGGAAAGCCCTGCATTCATTGATATTATGGGAATTTCCATTGTGAAACTTGCAATACTTCTTTCCTTTGAGTTTTGCAGCCGAAGGAATCACATGATTTTGAGGTAATCTTAATTGCTTCTTTTCTAGTAGCAAATCGAAGATTTTATCGGCCTTCTTAATGTCAAAGTCATGGGCACTTTTTGTCCCCTTTACCCAAGACAAGATACGGGACCATTGCCCCATGTCCACTCAGTAGCTGCAACTTCTGGTTCTTCATCAGAGTCTGCATCATACGGATCAGCCATAGCAGCGGTACTTTTTATATATTTTTTCTTTGCACAGGGTCCGAAGCTAGCCTTCAAAAGCAGACCCCTACTAAACTAAGTGGGTCAAATTCTCAAATTCTTGTCCATTGAACTTCTCTCTGAATATCAGAGGCATCCCTTGCATGGCTAACTCAGTTAATTGGCCATCAGTCAGGTTCAATGAGTAGCAATGGCTCCTTACTTCTCTAAATCTCTGAACGAACTCAGACCCTAACTCATTATTCTTCTGCCTCATGCTTGTCAAATCTGAGATCTTCTCTCCTGTCCCACTATAGAAGTATGCATGGAACTTATGTTCTAGATTGGCCCATCTAGTAATCGAGTTTGGTTCAAGCGATGAAAACCAACTAAAGGCCGGCCCGAACAAGGACAGGGAAAGAATCGAACTTTATGTGCTTCTTCAATAGATGCTTCTCCGAGCTGAACAAGATAGCGACTGATATGCTCCAAGGTTGAATCTCATCTACTCTGGTAAACTTGGAGAAATCAGGGACCCTGTAGTGTGGAGGCAGTTGCATGATATCATACCAGGCTGGATATTGACGTTGGTAAGTGCCAATCCAATTTTTAGGCTTTAAACCAAACTAGATTTGTGTAACAACCTAGGTTTTCCAATAACCAAAAATCCCAACTTAAAACAAAACTCATGCATGGTGAGTGTGCATACTAGGAAACCACCCTTGTAGTTGCATAAGTAGATCCCAAGATACCATGGTTGAGCATTTTGCATATTAAACTCAACTTGTGAGTTGCATCTTCTTGATTTTATGTGATGTAATAAAATCAACCAAACTTTCAAATAACTTGTTGTGTGTGTGTTGCCAACCCTTGGCTTGGACCCTAATACCTTAGTTGACTCCTAGTGGACCCCATAAGGATTTGTACATGCTTGGAAACACATGTATACATGCATAGAATTCCAAGGTGTAGCATAGAATGAGAAATAGAAATAAAAAAGAATTTGGAAAGGGGATATAAATAGAAAGGCCAAAGCAGCCTAGCCAGCACCGCGGCCCAGCTCCATTCTCGCGCGTGCCGCCGCTTGCCCAGCTCCCTCCCGTGCGCGCGCCCACGTGTGGCTGAGCCGGCCCAGCAGCGGTCCACACCACGCCCGCCCACATCACAATGCGTCGTCATCACCTTCTCCCTACTGCTGACAGCTGGGCCCTGCCTATCATCCCCAACCCTGCCCTTCCTCTGCTTTTCCAAAAGCAGAGCACCAGCGACCGAGGGAATCTCATGGTCTCCCATATGCCCTGGCCATACGTGCCCCTGGCCGTTGCGCTCCAAAGCATGGATGCGCACCACGTTAGCAGCCCCACCTCACCTCCCTAGCTGGCGTCGCGACGTGCATGACTTCACCGTGGACCCAAGCCCCCCTGACACCGCCTGTCCTCGCCTCGAAATTGGGAGCACCCAACCACTCGAAATCCCACGCCAAGCCCTAACCCTAGTTTAGGGGGCTCGATCACCCTACACTGCCCTACCCCTCTCCCCACCATTCACCGCTTGCCATGGCCGTGGCCTCCCTATAAGAGGGCACCCCCGGTGCCCTAGCACTCTTCTATCCACCCCGCTGCCACTGGTGGCTTCACTAACCACACACCAAGCCAGAGGAGAGGAGAAGGGAGAGGAAAGAGGGAGAAGGGAGGAAGGAAGAAGGCCGAGCCGCTGGAGCCATCGGAGCAGAGGACACTGCCCTGATTGGCTCACTAACGCCGCAGTTCTCCCTGCACTGCACCGCCTCATCATGGCCTCGCCTCACCACCGTACCACCATCCTACCAACCCTGCCACCATAGTGAGCCCCCGACACCACTCTCCCATGCTCACCGCCGTGGACACACCATGCCACGCCACTGTGTTCTTCCCCTCGGGAGGGCCAAAGGCTGGCCTTTTTCCGTCGTGATACACTGCACACATGTACACACACACACATAGGAGCCAAGGGCTGGCCCTACCGAGCCACTAGCGCACAGGAATGCTAGCGCCTACACGTCACACCCACCGTGGTCGCCATGGCTGGCATATGCTGTGTAGCCACCCTGTTCCAGCCACCTCAAGCCGTTAGAGGTAGAACAAGTGCCTTGGCAAGCTTCGCCTCGTCGAGGGACGCGTCATGCACTAGATGGAAGGAGAAGAGAAGCCCCGGGGGCCATTGGTTGCATCCGCCTCACTGGACCGTCACGCGCCCATGTTGCCACCGTGCTGGGGACGATCTAGCCAACTCTGGCCACCTCGCGTGACAAGATTTGGTCATCAATGTTCTACATGACCCCACGCACCTAGACATGTAGCTAGTTGAACGGAAAGCCCCCACCATGCCTCGTTTCACCGTAGCTGCAAGATCACCAGAGCTCCGCTACGCACCTTGCTGTGGTGTGGACTCCGCCGGGCCTTTTCAGCACCAGTAGGCTGACTAGCCCCCCACGACCCTAATTGAAGGAAAAGAGCCACTTTTGGCTCCGATAGTGGCCATAGCCACCTTGCCATAGCCCGCTGTCACCGCTGTGGCCAACCTCATCGGAGCCACTAGAGCTTCACCCAGTACCCTAGCTGCCCTCACTGGAGCGCCAACAAGCTAAAGGACCCCCGCCGAAGCCCTATCAAGGCCCCGAGCGCCTACACTGCTGATCCCGTGCCACCGTTCGCCGCCATGGCATCCTTGCCGGCCACCTAGGACCCCAAGCCACCACCTTTAGCCCCTTGGCGAGTTCTCGGTAGCCCCACGATGCCATAGGACCCCATAGCACCCTTGCTGAGCCACCTTAGCACGAGAATGCATGGCTCGTTGTTGGTGAGAAGCACCGCCGTGAGACAGAGAGAAGGAGCTATTACGTCACTGCCGCCTCGTGCACCCGGTGCACCATGAGCCAGAGAGAGGAGAGGGAGGAGTGGACGTGGTCCACCACGGACTGTGCCTACAGTCCATAGAGCCGCACCGCACTGTCCACCATGGACCAGCCCTGTGGACCCGAGCCCAGTAGCAGGCCACTTACACCACGTGGTCGCCTGCCTGCGTGACATGTGTCCAAGCCAGGCTAGCCCAACTCGACCCGTTTGAGGCCAGTCCGAGCCCAGTCAACGTTGACCAGTCAGCACTGACCATTGACCTGGTCCCACCTGTCAGTGACCGTACTCGCCTCGCCCAATCGAAGTGTGCCACGTGTCAGCCTCAGGATTTCCTTTCCTTTTCTTTTTCAGAAAATGATTTACACTTAGAAAATTCATATGACCTCAGAAAAATATGAAACTAGAGCCCAATTTTTTTCTAAAAATGGACTCTACGTCATAGGCTTATGTTTGAGTTCATTTGGATCTTTGGAATTTATGTTGCTTCTTCGTGATCATCTATAGGAGTCACTTATCGTGGCTATATGTTTCATTTGATAGACCCAGAGGAGCCACCGACTGAGGAGTATGACCCCGACTACACTGAGGAGCTTGGAGACAACTTGCCAGGTTCCATGTCCGCCCCAACCTCATAGAATCCTACTAGATATGCTATAATGTAGATGCTAGTGCTTTACTTTTATGCAATGATCTATGATAGGTTGCATGGTAGAATTGCTTGTGAGCCATTACCTTGTCGCAACCTATACCCCTGCACACCCACTGTTAAGCAAGATGCTCGCTTACTTACTTACTTACTTGTTACTGCTTCTACTATGCATTATATCTGTGATGTGATGCTTGGTGGAGGGTTGTTGTGAGTGGTTAAGGCACTTGGTGCCGATAATGTGGTAACAACTAGGGAGATCTTGGTGTGCATCTTGGGTGTGTGGTGAGGGTTGTATCGATCGAGCAGGATCTTATGACAAGTCATTGCACGAGTCTTGCTGGGGGGGTGTGGCAAAACCACCCAAATTATATGACCCACGTGCTCCTATCATTGTCCTAAAGTCCTCTGACTGCTGCACACGAGAGCCAGATAATTCTGATAGTCTATCGGGTATCCTCGGAGAACCCTGAGTCATCCACATTTTTCAACTCATACCAGGATCAATAAAGGAGTAACCACAACATTACAACATTTGTTACAAAATATACATCAAAGTGCGGAAAAATGATGACATTAATTTATAAAACATGAGTAAGTTACTTTTAAGTAAACTTAACTTAAATTGTGGAAGCTGAGTAGAGCTACAGAAAACAACTTAGGTAGAGTACCTAAGTCAGAGAGGACAACCAGATCATGTCGAGCCCACCGACATAACCTCGGGTAGCAGCACGAGTCAGCACCTGCAACAGAGGTTAACAAACCCTGAGTACACAATTGTACTCCACAAGACTTACCTGACGAAAAGAAAAGACTCTAAGGATATGCTGGCTTAAGGGAAGTAGTAGAGCTAAAAAAGAGAAACTTTGCAGAAAAGCTTACTACAAGTGGATCCTTACTTTCATTGTTTTAGTAGTGCATTAAGTCATTATCATTATCCACTTTGCACCTGTTCTAATTCAATCACTTGCCTTAAGCATCACATCTCATTTCCATCTCAACATCTCTTTTCCATAGTCACCATGTTCCATTGTTAACTATGATGAGTGGTCAGAGGGTCGAGTCTCCATAACCAAGGAGCAACGATGATTCGAACCGATTAAAACCCAGCTGGGGATTCCCAACCACATGACATATGCAGGTCCCGGACCTACATATATCAACCTTCACTCAGATCATCCAAAACAGGAATGGGTTCACGCCACCCGAGAGCCTAATACTCCACTGCCCTACTGCCAACCTAGATGCTTATGTCCATCTCAGATCCATAGGGTGGGTACACGCTACTCTCACCATCTCTCCACTCCCAGTGCATATTTTTCCTTTCCCATAATAGAATAGCCGAGATATCAGTCTTACCGGAGTATGTGGTCGGTACTGCAAAGTCTCGACCACACACAGGCCTACATCGGTACAATCCTTAATCGACACAAGCGGAGCACTACACCGATCATTTCATGATGCAAGCCACCCGCCTAGTCTCACATTAATATAATCATATTCATCATCATGGTGTTCTCTCTTTCCAAAAATAGAGTCGAGAAGAACAAAGATAAGACTTGTCTCTCGCGAATGATGAAGCCATCATTCGACTTCTACCGAGGTCTAAGCATTTAGAGATCGACCTACTCATACTAGTGGGATATCATTTGGAAATATCTAGAATTCAAGGTAATCATGCAGCAACAGTTTTGAGAAACTCCTACTTACTTAATGCACATTTCACAAGACTTAAGGTGTAATAAAGTATTTATAAAACAGAGGAGGGTTTATGCTCCAGGGCTTGCCTGTGTTGTAGAGAAGGTTAGATTCCACTGAGAGGTCACCAGAGTTAGACTTGATATTAACACCGTGGAGGAATGGACCTTCTCCAAAGATTGATCAACATGTACCTTCTCAACACTTGATCAACACGAACTTCCTCACTCACGTATGCACTACACGTAGATAAATGATGCATGCTTTAGCATGATGGAATACATGACATGATGCATGAAGATGCATTGGTGAAAGCATAACAAGATCAGTTAACTTGAATTCAATTTTCCTTCACGGTACAATTGCAAGTAATTATCATAAAACACTTTTAGTTATTCTTTTAACAAGCCAACCATGAGCTAACTAGGAGTAAAACATATCACACTTAACATACAAGCCCAAGATTCACTTAACATATATATTTACCAACTAAAGCTACATCATGGAAAGGCATGTATAAGCAAGATATAAGGAAATATATAACTTCTACTTTTTAGCCAAGAGGTTGCATTCAACAAGCAATCAAGATTATATACATGCATTTACTAAAGATAAATTAATTAACTAAAAAGCATTTCTAGTTCTTATTACTTCAAGTTGACCATTACCATAACAAACAAGCAATTAAATACAATGTCAAGAAACACTTTCATGTATGTCCCAAGGTCTACAGTCAACCCAAAAAATCACATAGGTCATATAGGGATTAAGCCTAATTACCTTAATTAAATAATTATGCATGGAAATTATCATTAAAACCAACATTGTCAAATTACTCCCAAACATTTTGTGGAGGTTAGTTACATTATGAAACAGTGGCAAAACAAGTTTCACAATTTTTGGATATTTATTTTGGTCTACAAAAATCATAGAAGTTGTATTTCTTAATTAAAAGAGGTAATTTTAAATCATACCAAAACTATCAATTTTCCAAGTTTCATATTTTTCCTAGATAAACAATATCATCAAGAAGCTATACAATTTTTTTACAATTTTAGGAGCTCTAATTATTTTGCTATGAATTAAACAAGTTCTAGCATTTAAAATCAATTTTCTAGAAATAGAAAAATCCATTTTTTTTCTCTGCCAACTCACTAATAGGGCGATCCCACTGGTCAGCCCGAGCTGACCATCGCGTCTCTAGCTTTGACCGATGATTTCTCACTGGCGGCAAGGTTTTCGGCAGCGTGGTTAGACTCTATGGCTTCACCATGACCATGTGCATCTCCTGAGCTAACCGGTTGAACGATCTGAGCACGGCAGACGGCACATGGCGGCTCGACATAGCTCCAGCAAAGCGGAGAAGATGAACGGAGACTTCTCCGATGATGGCAAGGGCTCCAAAAGCTTCACCATACTCCGACGAACCCAAATGATAAGCGAGACGAATCAAACTAAGCCCCAAATGCCACGCGCATGGCTATGAGGCAGAGCAGATGATGAGGACATCCTCCACTATTATTCGTTGGCAAAGACGCAACAAAAAAAGGCCAAGTGGCCTAGTTGTAGTTGGGCGGCGACCGTGTGAGCCTCTAAATAATCCCACCTTACTTAACTTGGGAGGAGGAAGCCACTTTAAAAGAGAGAGCCACCCTTCCCCTATCGGACTAGTCTTTTAGGGACATTGGGCCTTTCTTCGAGTGGGTGTGCATAAGAACTGTTGGGGTCTGGACAACCTTAATTTATTAGGCATCGGCCAACCCCACCTGGGCCGGATGCATCATTTAGTATCAGAGCTGGGCCCCTGTTTAAGGGGGTGGGAATGATGAGGACATCCTTCACTATTACCCGTTGGCAAAGACGCAACAAAAAAAGGCCAAGTGGCCTAGTTATAGTCGGGCGGCGACCGTGTGAGCCTCTGAATAATCCCACATTGCTTAACTTGGGAGGAGGAAGCCACCCTTCCCCTATCGGACTAGTCTTTTAGGGACATTGGGCCTTTCTTCGAGTGGGTGTGCATAAGAACTATTGGGGTCTGGGCAACCTTAATTTATTAGGCCTCAGCCAACCCCACCTAGGCCAAATGCATCAGCAGAGCTCGCCGGCGAGCACATGGACCAGTGACTCCTGTTCTCAAATCGATGAAACATCTAGCTGACGAGCAACAAGGCAACAAGGGGAGCTTAGAACCGAAGACGGTTGAGGCAAAGGCTCACCGTAGCGAGTTGGCCACGGTGAGGCAAACTCGGCAGCTCCCTAGCCATGCGCGGGGAAGAAGACGGTGCGCGAGTGATTCAGGCGGAGCGAGGCTATGCAAGCGGGTTCCAGAGCTGCGCAAAGATGAGGCGAACACAGTGGTGCTCTCAATTTGGCCTAGGATGGCTCGGTTGCAGCGGCGTGGTCAAGTGGATCAAGGATGCTTGATGGCGGCGAAAGGAAGAAGAAGAAAAATGACGGCCGGCTCTAGGCTTTAAGGGACAGGGTGACGAATGGGGACGCACCTGCAGTTGCTTCCTAGTGCCAGCGCTAAGGAGGAGGTGGCAAAGGCGTGCGGAGAAGCAGCCAGAAGCTCAACGGCGACGGCAGGCAGGTAGGTCACCGAGCACTGTAGCTTACTAAAACCACCTCATTCATCTCTCCTTTTCAAAGTACTTCAAAAAAATAATCATATGGAAACTTCAAAACCTTCCAACATGAAAGTTGTTCAAAATTGAAAAATCTACAACTTCCATTTTTGGACCAACTCCAAATTCCAATTAATTTTAAAAGTAGGATTTTGAATTTGGGGATTTTGAAATCCAATTAGGGTTAATCAACATAGTTAAATTAGCGACTTAGGCAATTAATTAGTGATTAACTATCAACCAAACATTACAACCATTAATACCATTTCATACCAATCATTGAAATCAAAGTTTGACAAATTTTTATTTATGAAATTTCATTTAATATTTCCCCAAATTTGAATTTAAAACTTGAATTCCAATTATTAATTAAGATTGACTACATAATGGAATTCAAATTCAAATCCACACTTGAAGTTTCAAAATTGAACATATTTGGCTTGAAAATTCTAACAAATTTAATTCTATATTATAAAGCATACTTTAGACAACAAAGTTTGTATTAACAAAATTTTAGTTGTTTAATCAAATTATGAAACAAGAAAACCACAAAGAACCTTAATTGATGTTGTTGCTAACATTTCATGTAATGCATTTGCAACACATATACAACATATAAGAATTATAATTGACACATGCAATGCATTAATGCTATGATGTTGGATAATTATGCATGATGAGTAGCATGATAAGAGTTTTATTAATTTCGTAACACTAGGGGTGTTACAGGGTGTGACCAAGGCATGCTCCACGAGAGGTACCTGTGGCGGGTGCATGTGAGATCATGAGGTTTCGGGGTGGAGTGTCTTTGTGGGATGAAGCTCCGGGATGTAGGTGTCGTCAAGGCACGGGGCATTGGTTGGCCGTTGTGAAGATATCCTATCCAGTCCCCCTAAGGACTGGTATGTCAAGAGAATCAGATCATAGGACCCTACATGCATGCCACTCGTTCCTGAATGGGCAGGGGACAGATGCTGACCAGCTAGGATGGTGCCACTACTACTAGGTTGGAAGTGCATAGTGTAGGAAGGTATGGACGTGTGACCCACACCCTCCTAAGACAGCGTAGTGACCTCTGGGGCTCGATACTACATCTCATAGTCTCAGCATTTCGGTGGACTCTGGGGTCACCTAGAGCTGAGTGGTAGGGTGGCATCGCACTGGTTGAAAGGTAGCCCGGTATCAGCCTAGGCGGGGCACCGCCGATGATGGTGATCTTGTGGTTCCAGGTGTACACGCTCTGCCGAGTTGATCGATCTATACATATAGCTGCATCCTCAGATATGGACATTCCTATGACATATGCTTCCCTTGATTAGTGAGCGGAGTCCTTTCTTCTCTCCCCCTTGGGTTCTTGTGTTGGATTCCGGTGATGGTCGATGAGGCAAGGCACGAGAGGGAGTCATCCTTATCGCCTAAAGAGTGTGAGAGTGTTGAGATGTGTGTGATGGGATGGGAGAACGTGTGGATGAGATGGGTTAAAACTTGATGAATTATTATTAAAACTTGACATACTCGCATAGGAAACTACAACCACAAATAGGTCTTTTGCTCCACCCTTGCATTCCACTACCACAAAGCAAACGCAAAACATAGGGTGGGAGCCAGTGGCCAATACAAATCATATTGATAATTATTTGACAGGTTCTAAGCCTGAGTATGACTACTAGGGAGATGGTTAGGAGGATTAGAGGTCTTGTTCCTGTGCTCAAGTTTGATTCATGAAGATGGAGTCAACACCCACTGCCGTTCTACTTGATATTGTTCTAGTTGCTGCATGCACTGAGTGATTCCGCCAAGTGGCGATGTAATAATGAGTAAACCTTGCTATTTGTACTCTCTTTAAGATAGGTATTTGATGTATGACTATGATATTGATTGTTATTGGATAATATGATGGAATGATCGTCTGGGACTATCATGTTATACTTCGAATATGTGGATTTTCCTTCAAGAAAATTGGGATCGTTTCAGTTGGTATCAGAGCCATACTTGACCCTAGGACGAGACCCTTAGGATTGGACGATAGAATTAGGAGTGGAATTTGTCTTTTTCAGTTATATGTACCAACCTTGCATCTTTTTATGCATGGCTTACCTCTTTTTCTAATCACATGATCCCATTTTATGGACCGATTTGCAGATGGCACCCGGAGTTGAGCTTCCCATCGATGGTCTGAGCTATAGGGGGTTTTGCTCAGATGCTCTATGACATCCTTGACGAGCTTGGTGTTCCTACCGAGCAGGTCGAGTACGTCTGTCGGGGCAAGCCAGGACCCAACGGACTGTAGGGCCACATCATCGTCCACCTCAGGGTTCCTACAAGTAAGACCCTGCCAGAGCTACACGCCTTCTAGGAGCTATAGGTGGAGACCTCCATTGCAGCTTGTGTCCAGTCCGTTTCATATTTGGCCCTTCACCGCGTGATGCGTGACGCCCATGAGCACCTCAATAGGGGACCGTACCATCTGCTTCCCTGAGCCCTGGACCTCACCAGAGTACTAGGAGGCAAGTTTTGGTGGCTGAGCAGACTGTCTATGCCGAGGAGGGCCCTTGCCTTCAGGTGTCTAGACAGTGCATCCTCTGCCAGGATAGGTACATCATGGAGGTCGAGTCGCAGAACCGTAGGTACCAGGACATGCTGTTCTAGGCTGACGAGGCCTTCCTAGAGGAAGAGAAGAAGAAGGAGGTACTCAAGGAGACCATCTGTGTGGAGCATGAGGGCTATGACCACATGGAGACCTACTAAAAGGCACATGAGAGCAAGCTAAAGAAGGAGATTACAAATCTAAGAAACAAGGTTGGAGACTTTGGGCTCTGCAATGACTACTTAGACTGCAAGGTGTATGAGCTGGAGGATGCCCTCGAGCGCAATAAGAGGTGCCTGAGGGATCACATTGAGAGGGAGAAGAGGTATGGCTTCAGGAAGATGATGTTGGACAGTTGTTGCAACATGTTGGAAAGGGAGGTGGTTCAGTTGAGCATTAACACCACTCACAACCAGCGTCACCTCATCGAGTACATGAAGTACATGGAGTTCTAGAAGGATAGGGCAAATAGGATAAGCCAGGCATGGGTTGACACCGACAATAGGCAAGTCAAGGAGTTTAAGGAGATGCAGAAGTTCCTACCACCTAAGTCACGCAAGAGGCCACGCAAGGAGTCCTTCCGAGTTGAGCCCACTAAGCTAAATCTGAAGGCATGCCCGTTTGAGGACTACCCAGAGGCCCCGAAGACCGAGCGGTTGGAGAAGGCCGTAGAGTACATCTCGAGGATGCACTGTACCAATGTAGAGCTCTAGGAGATGGATGCTAGCACTCCACCACCAACTAGTCAGAGTTAGCTTTCTAGTGATGCTCTAATAATGTAGTAGTCGTAGTGTTGATGATGAGCCCTGCGTGGCTTTGAGACTGTTGACATTTCTTACATCACTATGTACTAAGTTGTTATCCCTAGCATGATGCTCAAAATGCTAGTAATTATAACTACACTTAAAAACTCTAAATAATATTAAACATAATTATCCGCAAGCGCACAGATAAATCGCCTATTGTAGCATTCTACCCAGAGTATTCCGAGTATCGTTATTTATTTTAATCCCAAAGGAAGGACCGTGAGGCAAAAGTTTATATGACTAAATAAATGTGCAGACCTATGATAAACCAACCACTCTTATGCTTTAGTAGGGGTAAGTCAAGTAAAAGATAAATAAATGATAAATGAATGTAGCATGATAATGGTATTCCAAAGATAGAAAACAGAGACTCACTAAAAGTAGTATGACTAATCTCGAGATTCAGTTAGAGTAAAGAATTCCTAAGTTATTCCTAAACACTAAGTCTTGCTGCTCACTCTAGCATATATATCTTCATCGATTAGTAAAACTGAATCAAAGAAAAATTATAAGGAACATCTACTGGGGAGAATTGGAAACAGAATCTTCTTCTCCTTCAAGACTGGGCTCTACCATGTCATCTATATACGAAGGATGGACTACAAAGGACTCAACCAAGCTATCACCTTAGCGATCTACCACACGTCTCGGCACATAGTCAGCATTCGTATGGAATTTCATATCTAAGCACCACGCTTACATAATCAAAGCTACCTAACTCTCGGGCGAACTGAATTAGGTACTCTACGAACATATGCAAATGCAAATCATCAAATAATACTATATCTAATATATAACTAGAGCAAACTAAGAACATAATAAAGATGAACATATTATTGAAATAGGACAAAGTCTTAAATGAGATACAAAGGCAAACTATCAATCTCCAGATGAATAGATCCGAAATCCTGAGCAATCGCCCAACTCTACTTGAACCTTGCTAGAAAGCCTATACTAAGAAATTGAAGAACTATAGCTCTCTCTATCTAATCTCTGGAAACCCTAATATTTGGACTACTCTTGACTTATGATCAGGTGCTTTAGGGAGGTTAGGGCCTGTATTTATAGTCCTGAGGAAGAATCGTCAGCCCTTGGATCAAACCAACTTCACGTACGGCGGAGATGCATCCTAAGAGGCGGCAGAGGAATATTATAGAAAGGCGTGGAAGAATCCCACAGGGAGGGCCGGGCGGCATGGTGGTGGAGCTGGTCGGCCCCATCTGGCAGCTCTTGGTCCTCCACTTTGGTCCCATGCCTTCTGGTGTCTTCAGGAGTCTTCTGGTGCATATTTTGTTGTAGTTAAGTTTCATGCCTTTTTGACAATTCAATCCTCATTTTTATTCTTTCTAGAATATCCCTGCTGAAAATAATAATTCACCAAAACTCATGGAAATTATCAGTAATAACCCCTAAGTTTCTAATCATGACCATTTCTATACACAATGTTGACGATTTGTGATGGATGATAACTACCGTCAACAGAGACATGACTCACCTTTAGGAGTAGAGTAGATTGTCCCTCTTTTGGAGCCTACCTGCACAAGTGCGATTTCCCACAAGTCTTCTAGTGTAGCTGCTGGAGACATCGCCATGTAATAAACTCATGTAATGAATGCTTGGATCTTAATGCTTCTTATGGTTGTTCTTGCTTCTTTATTTGAGTGTATGGTTAGATTTAAAATTGTTAACAAATCACCTAACCACTTACCAACTCATGACCTGACATTTGCAGCAAGATGTCATGAAGCCGTTCTAAATGTCTGAACCGTTGCTCCTCGTCCCCCATGCCCGTCGGCCATGGTCGTGGTCGTGGCCATGGCTGTGGAAGAGGACGTGCTACCATCCACACCGCCCTCAACTTTTAGGAAGAGGTACCACCCGCTGGAGAGCAGCACGTGGAGGAGCCCATCCTGGAGGAGCTAGGAGCCACCCAGCCTAGGGGTGAGGATGCTCCCCCTGGGGGTGACCATGCTCCACCACCACCACCACCACCACTTCTGTCTGAGGTGATGGACCGCCAGACACGTCTCATGGAGACACTAGTTGAGGGGCTACAGCGCCGCAATGGAGGTCCACCCAATGACTTCCAGAGGAAGCTAGAGGGTTTCCTCAAGCTAAGGCCCCTACCTTCGATAGCTCCAATGATGACCCTATCACCACCGAGGACTGGCTGCCTGAGTTAGAGAAGAAGTTGGACCCAACCACTTGCTCCGATGAGGAGTGTGTTGAAGTCACAGCCCATCAGCTCACCGGCACCGCACGCACATGGTGGGACAGCTACTGTGACACTCACGCTGACCGCGCACACATCCATGGGAGGAGTTCGCCAAAGCCCTCCGTGAGCATCATGTACTTGAGGGCATGATGGATGCTAAGGTGGAAGAGTTCCGCAATATTTCCTAGGGGTCCTAGAAGATTTAGGAGTACGCCAACTGCTTCACTCGCATGATGAGGTATGCTCCCAGTGAGACAAACACCGAGAAGAAGAAGGTGTACTTCTTCAAGAAGGGTCCGAACGCATGCCTCAAGGTGGCCCTCTCGGGTCATACCTGCTACACCCTCTAAGAGATGATCAACAAGGTCTTAGTGATGGAGAGGGATCATCTGGAGGCCGACGCCCTCTACAAGGAGAAGAAGCACCGGTCTGAGAGCACATCTCGCACCCTGGCATCTCAAAGGTCACGTATTCACGTGCCCTCGCTGCCTCACCCTTGTGCCATCCACGGAGCTGCACCTACTCTGAGCCGTGGAGGTGGTACCCACACCACCAACTACCACCGTCCCACTCAAAGCAACCCTGCTTAGATCCCTGGCACATGGAAGACTGTTGCGCCCACTGCCACAGGCAACGTGCCTTTCACTTGCTTTGGCTGTGGTCAATCAGGCCACAAGGTCGCTAACTACCCCATGAAGAATGCTACACCACCTGCTCCGACCCCAGCGAGACAGGTTTCTTTTTAAGGTATGCCACATAAGCCCACTGTGGGACCCACCTGTGGTCACCTCACCCACCTGACTACTGAGGATGCCTAGAACGCCCACGACATGGTGTACGATATGTTTTTAGTGCGTGGATTCAAGGCTTCAGTATTATTTGATTCTGGTGCTACATGTTCATACATATCCACCAAATTTGCATGAGAGCATAACCTACCTGTAACTCCATGAAGAGTGCCCATAGACACTAGCTCACCTTTGGGCAACATCAAATGCACCAAGAGATGTCAGGGAGTGAACATCACCATTGAGGGTCACCCTTTCCTAGCCGATCTTACCTTGCTTCCCTCTGATGGACTGGATGTCAGCTGGGGATGGATTGGCTGATGCAACACAAGGGAGAAATATCTTGCTCACCAAGGTATGTGGAGATAACCCATTTGAGTGGTCATGTGATCTGATGTGAGCCCAACCTTGAGAGGACAGTTTTCACGTTGTGTGCCATGGAAGCCAAGTCAGTCGAGGAAGTGCCCAAAGTATGCAAGTATCCTGATGTGTTCCCTGAAGAACTGGAAGCCAAGTCAGTCGAGGAAGTGCCCATAGTATGCAAGTATCCTGATGTGTTCCCCGAAGAATTGCCAGGTATGCCACCTGATCGGGATATGGAGTTTGTGATTGACCTTCTGCCTGGTATGGGACCTATTGCTAAGAGGCCCTACCGCATGTCAGTTGATGAGCTAGAAGAACTCAAGAAACAACTCATAGAGATGGGGTTCCCCTGTCTTGTTTGTGAAGAAGAATGGTTCAATGAGGATGTGCATTGACTACCGGAACTTGAATGTCGTGACTATCAAGAACAAGAACCCACTGCCAAAGATAGATGATTTGCTAGACCAGCTGAGGAATGCCAAGTTCTTTTCCAAGATTGATCTCTGATATGGGTACCATTATATGAAGATCAGGGCTGAGGACATTCCCAAGGCAGCCTTTGTCACTAAGTATGGGTAGTATGAGTTCACCATTGTGTCCTTTGGACTCACTAATACCCCGGCCTACTTCATGAATATGATGAACAAGGTGTTCATGGAGGAGCTGGATAAGTTCGTGGTGGTATTCATCGATGACATTCTTGTCTATTTAGCCACTGCAGAAGAACATGAGTAGCATTTGAGAGTAGTGCTAGAGAAACTAAGACAAAATTAATTGTATGCCAAGTTTAGCAAGTGCGAGTTCTGGCTTGAAGAAGTCACCTTCCTAGGTCACATTCTCCCTACTGAGGGAGTAGCTATCGATCTTGCCAAGATTGAAGCTATGAAAGAGTGGGAGCAACCCATAATGTGACTGATATCTGGAGTTTCCTTGGGTTAGTAGGATACTATCGCCGCTTCATTGAGAACTTTTTCAAGATAGCCAAGCCGATGACCAACCTGCTAAAGAAGACCAATGAGTTTGAGTGGATGCCTGAGTGCAAGCAAAGCTTTCGGACCCTGAAATAGAAGCTTACCACCACTCCTGCTCTAGCATTGCCTAACATTCAGCAAGACTTCATGGTCTATTGTGATGCATCCAAACAGGAACTTGGCTGTGTTCTGATGCAGAATGGGAGAGTCATAGCTTATGCATCCCAATAGTTGAAGGACCATGAGCAACACTACCTGACCCATGACCTTGAACTTGTAGCTCTTGTTCATGCCTTGAAGATTTGGAGGCACTACTTGATTAGGAACAATTGTGACATCTACACCGATCACAAGAGCCTGAAGCACTTCTTCACCTAGGAGGATCTGAACATGAGGCAACGCTGATGACTAGAGCTGATTAAGGACTACAACCTAGAGATACACTATCACCTAGGGAAGGCTAACGTAGTCACAGATGCCTTGAGCCGCAAGAGCTATTGCCATAGTCTGATGATAGAGGCCATACCACTAGAGTTGAGTTAGGAGATGGAGGACCTCCGGCTCGAGATCCTACCAAAGGGAATGCTGAATGAGCTTCGAGTACATTACAACCTCAAAGATTGGATCTGCAAATCCCAGCAAGAGTGCCCCAAAATCTGGGAAATCCGAGAGCTCATGGAGCAAGGCAAGTGCCTAAAGTTCAGAGAAGATGAGCAAGGAGTGTACTGGTACAAGGATAGAATTTGTGTGCCCTCTAATGCTTGCGAGAGGAGATCCTAGCCGAGGTTCATGACTCCAAATATTGTATTCACCCAGGGAGTACCAAGATATATGCCGACTTGAAGAATCTTTTCTGGTAGAAGAATATGAAAGCTGATATTGTAGGACATGTCACGCAATGCGACATCTGCAATAGGATCAAGGCCGAGCACCAAAGACTAGTAGAACTTTTGAAGCCCTTAGATGTTCCGATGTGGAAGTGGGAAAGCATATCCATGGACTTCATAGTGGGTCTACCTCGGACCTCGAAAGGTCATGACTCAATTTAGGTGATTGTTGACAAATTGGCCAAGGTAGCACACTTTGTGGCAGTTAGGATTGACTATCGAGTGGAGAAGCTAGCCAATCTATATGTGGAAAATATTCTTAGACTCCATGGAGCTCTTATTAGCATAGTATCTGATCGAGGGACGCAATGGGTGTCTAAATTCTAGAAGAGTCTGCACTAAGCAATTGGGACTCGACTGGATTGTAGCATCGCTTACCACCCTCAGAAGGATGGTCAGACGGAGAGAGTGAATCAGATCTTGAAGGATATGCTCAAAGCCTATGTGATAAAATATGGATCCGATTGGGAGAAAAGTTTGACACACGCAAAGTTCTCTTATAACAATAACCACTAGGCTAGTCTCAAGATGTCACCATTTGAGGCCTTGTATGGGAGGAAGTGTAGGACCCCTCTGATGTGGTCAGAAGTAGGGGAGAGATCGTTCTTTGCCCCCCCCCCCAAAGATCAAGGATGCTAAAGGAGTCACCCAAGTGTGAGAGAATCTGAGAATCGCGCAAAGCCAACAGAAGAGTTATGTAGATAATAGGCAAAGAGACGCTGAGTTTAAAGTTGGGGACTATGTCTACCTCAAAGTTTCCCCACTCTGAGGCACCATTAGGTTCCATGTAAAAGGAAAGTTGGCACCAAGGTATGTAGGCCCTTACAGGATCTGTCAAAGAATTAGCAAGTTAGCCTACAAGCTGGAGTTACATGAAGAGTTAACAGGAGTGCACCCAGCGTTCTATGTATCTTAGCTACGCAAGTGCTTGAAGCTGCCAGATGAGCAAGTACCAACAGAGGCATTAGATCTACAAGACACTCTAGAGTACAAGGAGCACCCGATACAGATACTCGACAGAGCCGAGAAGGAAACTAGAAGCATGGTCATACCCATGTGCAAGGTTCAGGGGAGCAACCACATTGAACGAGAAGCCACTTGGGAGAAAGAGTCAGAACTTCATATGCTTTACCCCTACCTCTTTGAAAGGTACAGTACGTCACACCTTAAATCTCAAGATGAGATTCTTGTGAGGGGGAGGACTGTAACAACCTAGGTTTTCCAATAACCAAAATCCCAACTTAAAAGTTTTTCTAACAAAACTCATGCATGGTGAGTGTGCATACTAGGAAACCACCTTTTTACTTACACAAGTAGATCCCAAGATAGCATGGTTGAGCATTTTGCATATTAAACACAACTTGTGAGTTGCATCTTCTTGATTTATGTGATGTAATAAAATCAACCAAACCTTTTAAATAACTTGTTGTGTGTGTGTTGCCAACCCATGGCTTGGACCCTAATACCTTAGTTGACCCCTAGTGGGGCCCCATAAGGATGTGTACATGCTTGGCAACACATGTATACATGCATAGAAGTCCAAGGTGTAGCATATAATGAGAAATAGAAATAAAAAAAGAATTAGAAAAGGGGAAATAAATAGCAAGGCCAAAGCAGCCCAGCCAGTAACGGCCCACACCATGCCCTCGTCATCTTCTCCTTGTCGCTGATAGCCGGGCCCCGCCTATCATCCCCAACCCCCGCCCTTCCTCTGCTTTTCCAAAAGCATAGCACTGGCAACCGGGGAAATGTCACGGTCCCCCATACGCCCTGGCCATCCACGCCCCTAGCCGTTGCAGTCCAATGTGCAGATGTGCGCCATGTTCGCAGCCCCAGCGTGCCTCGCCTCCCAGTCGGCATTGTGACATGCATGATGTTGCCACGAACCCATGCCCCCCTGACACCGCTCGTCCTTGTCTTGATCGTCGGGGATTCAAAATTGGGAGCACCCAACCATCCGTGATCCCACGCTGAGCCCTAAACCCTAGCTTAGGGGGCTCAATCACCCTACACATGGCCTACCCCCTCTTCTTGCCGCTCACCATGGCCGTGGCCTCCCTATAAGAGGGCACCCCCAGTGCCCTAGTGCTCTTCCGTCCACCCCGCCGTCATTGGTGGCTTCACCAGCCACACACCGAGCCAGAGGAGAGGAGGAGAAGGGAGAGAAAGGAGGGAGAAGGGAGGAAGAAAGAAGGCCGAGCCGTCGGAGCGCCACCGGAGCCACTAGAGCGGAGGACACCGCCCCGATCGGCTACACCAACATCGTGGTTCTCCTTGCACTGCACCACCTCATCACGGCCTCACCTCACCACCACACCACCATCCTACCTACCTACCCCACCACCACGGTGAGCCCCCGATGCCGCTCTCCCGTCCTCACTGCCATGGACACAAAAGTATATCTCCCGTGCTCTCCCGTGCTCGCCGTCGTGCTCGCTGCCCCAACCGCTATCGTTGCTATCCATATGATGCATCAGGGATCAAAAGTATATCACCGCTGAATCGTTTAGTAACCCAACACTAACTAAACGATCATCAAAGGCAGATCATGGTGCAAGGCGATGGTGACCATGACCTTTGTATTGGCGGTTCATACGATGAAGTGATGGTTTTTGTTGACGGTAGTTAACAACCATATTTAACCATCAATAAAACATGTATCAGGGCACATATGAGAGAACCAAAAAAAGGTTTAGGGTTTAAACTGATAAATTTCATGAGTTTTGGTGAATATGTGATCTCTACAGGATTATTCTAGAAAACCGTCAAGGGGGACCTATTCGTCAAATGAAATCAAGGAATTATTCTGTGGCATATACATGGGAAGGTTCTAGAGGACACCATGCAAAGGCAGGGCCCGAGAGGCCACCAGGTAGGACCAGTCGGTCCCACCCCTATGCCGGCCGGCACCCCCTAGTGCCCCCTCGCCTCCATCTTCTAGAATATTCCTCCATCGCCTCCTAGGGTTGCATCCACGTCGTTCCTTAAGTTGGTTTGATCCAAGGGCTCATGTTGGACCCTCTAGGCTATATAAGGAGACCCTAGCCCCTTTCCCTGAGGCATAAGTCATTTGGAGAAGACAGAAACCCTAATCATCCTCAGACCTCCTCTAGTTTCTAGGGCACAACTAGTTAGGCTAGGTCTAGAGGGAGGCAAGCAGATCTTCGCTTGGATTCCCGACAGTGTCAAGAGCTTGGTTCGGTATAATTCTTATACTCCTCTCGCCTTTGTATCTCCATTATTTTTATATGCTTTAGTACAATTGTATGACATTCATATTCATACTCATCTTATTCATGTTCTTGGTAGCAATGCTCATAGTCTACTTTGGTTATATACTTAGTATAGTTGGGTTATCATCATATTTATGCTTAAGTTCATATAGCATTCACTCCAATGTTCACAGGGTGGGTGGTAGAGACCATGTAAGTGTGGTGCTTATATGCTATTTACCTACGAATACACTCTATATTCCGAGTCATGTCATAGATCACGGATATGACACTCCCGTTGAGTCCTTTGTAGTCCACTCCATGAATATAGGTCATAGAAGTAGGGCCTAGTTACGAAGGAAGGAAGAGGTTTTTGTACTCAAACTTCCCTAAGTAATGCCCCTTATGTGTAGATACGATGATGATCTTAGTCATGATTACTAGGTGTAATTACACTAATCAACATATGCTTTGACTTGTAATTAAGGATGACTTAGGAATTATTCCTCTAATATTCTAACTTGACCATGCTAAAGCCATAGATTGGAGTGCTCTAAGTGATTTATCATTAATCAATACTTATCATATACATATTTTATCTTATGACTTACCGCTGTTGTGAGTAGGATCATGGTTATGGTTTACCTCTCCACTAATAGTATAAGTTATCAATATGTATCCTGCCAGACCTTCCCTGTGGTAAAATATCAATAACGATACCTGAAATATTCTCGGGTGAAGTGCTACAATAGTATATTATCTGTGCGCTTGCGGATTTCTTATTGTTGATATAATCCTTCCTCAGTTACAAGTGTCATGTTAATAAATACCAACAAGCATTTCTGGCGCCGTTGCCAGGGAAGGTAACTAGGCAATTAAAAGGAATATTGATAAACTTATACTTATTGATGTGATTGAGATAACCATTAACCCCTACTCAAGCAGGATTACCCTTGTTTGTCTACTTTTATATCTTATGCTTATGCAGGGTAATGAATAACCGGTTTTTGACCTTCCGGTAGGCTTCCACAAGAAAATAAGAAACACATTAAAGAACCCAGGATTGGAGAAACAAGTTGACGTCACAAGAATTCCAATCACATCTCAAGTGACGGAGATAGACGCTACATTACTCACAAATTCCATCATGTGAGTCATGGTAAGTATGATCAAGAAAAGGTGAGATAGTCTTGCTCATGGACTTTAAATTTGATGAGTAGTTATCCTTTTAATTCTTACATTCCACTACATGTTTACTTTGAATAATTCATGCATCGACTCTGTTTAGTTTATATTTAAATCCACAACATGTTTAGTTCCGTTCATATATCCATCCCACTTGCATCCTTATTAAAAAAAATATGGACACATGAAGGTCTAGGTATGAAAAAAAATGTGAGCACATGAAGGCTCATGATTAGTTATTAAAAAAAGAGAGAAAATTAACTCACCATGAACATGCTCTTTTCCATCTCTATTTGAATAAATCTCTACAGTACTTTTGTTCTACCTTTGTTTACTATAGTATGTTTAGGTTTGGAAGTATCTTTATACATCTTTTATAGTAAGCATGGTGCTTAGTTTAAATCAAGACGTGTGTGATCTTACTTCCAAAGATCTTTTAAATTAAGCATGGTGCTTAGGTTAAAATATCTTCCTCAATCAAATTAGACAAAGAGTTTAGTTTGGTTGTTGAACTAAAACTTGTTGTAGTAGATACTAGATATTTTATCAGACTAACCTCTGTAGGAAATTTTCAAACTCAATCTAGGCAAGTCAAGACATGAATTCACATCAAAGACGAATTAAGGCAAGTGAACTCCAATAACTTTGCAAAAAAATGAAGACCCAGCTCATTCTTCATGAAAGAAAAACTATGAGTATCTTTTGTTGCAAGTTATCTTTGCCTTGAACCATGCTAAAATACAGCAAACACATAAAATATGATAGACAAAATCTATGCTGAACAATCCTAAAACCATGCATCCTCCCATTAGTGTTGGTATAAATTAAATGTACACAAGTTATAAGGTATCCGCAAGTGCACAGATAAATCTATCTCGTTGTAGCACTTCACCAAGATAAGCCCAGTTTTAATATCGAACCCAAAGGAACAATATGTGAGTGTGTTCTAACTAGCTGGTCTATAAACTTAACCCGAATTCACAATCAATGTCAGACAATAAAAGGGGAATAAAGAAGACTACTAAGGACTGTCTAGTTCCAATCTCGATAAACTTTGTCAACTAAAGCTCAATTCATGGGTGATGTCTCCAAAGGAATAAAATCAGAGTTCCTTCCCTACGAGCACCAATTGGCCTACAAAATCCTATCGACGGGAGATGGACTACAAAGGACTCAACGCAGTTGTCACCTACATGATCTACCACCTTTCGGTCAATTAGGGGATATTCACAAGTAACCCTAGTCTAAGCATCACGCTTATACTATGAATACTACTTCAAACAATGAGCTACCATGATCAAAGCACTCAAAAGAAAGTTACAAACTTGAAGAACAATAGAGACAAATTGCTTACTTGAATTAGAAGTTGATTACCAAAAAAAATCTTAGAAGCAAGCTCCAGACGAACTTGATCCCGTAGAATGCAGTAGAAGAGAGCACCGACAGGCCAGAACTCCTCCAGAACTCTACTCTTGCACTCTATCTCTCTCTATCTCTAACTAAGACTAAATCCTATGGAGGACTAATCTTTTCTTGATTGTTGGTCTAGATCCTGATGAAATAGGAATTAGGGTTTCTGGCACTATATCTGACTTGACTTCAGGGAGGTTCTGCCCTTTATTTATAGCCCAGGAGGTTCAATACAAGTGCTGCTTGGATCAAACCGACTTCATGTATGGTTGAGATGCATCCTTGGAGGCGGTGGAAGAATACTCTAGAAGCTCGTGGCGGCTTCCCACCATAGAGGGTCGGGCAGCACAGGGGTGGGGCTGGCTAGCCCCACCTGGCAGGCTCTTGAGCCCTGCCTTGGTGTGGAGTCCTCTGGTGTCCTCTGGAACCTTCCTGTGTATACGCCACAAAACTATCCCACGATATCTTTTCATATTTAGGTCCTCTTTGGTGGTTTTTTGTGTAAATCCTACAGAAAGTATAAATTCACCAAAACTCATGAAAACTGTTAGTAATAACCTCCTACTCTATAGTATTTATCCATTTTGATCATTTATGGCAGAAAGGTTGAGGGTTCACAGTATACTTTAACTACCGTCAATAAGCTCCCCCACGCTTGGGCTTTTACTCATCCTCGAGAAAAGGATGGATTACTTAAGACATAACTTTAGAGCAAAACATCAACATAAGATTGTTCCTAGTCATGCATGTACTACAGGATTCAAAGTGTTTACCATGAAACTTTAGGTGGTTGAAGAACAGAACAGCATAAAATAGATCACATTTATTCTTTCAGTTGAGTTAATCGGAGAAACAGTTGAGATTTTGAAAAAAAAACAAAAACATAGCTTACCTTCTCCTTTTGCAGTACTCTCAAATTACTGATATATTTGGTATTTTTGGATCCTTACCAAGGCATAAATGACATTGTCTTCTTTCTTCCTACGTCTAAAAGCTTATGTGGATCTCAGGTAGGTATGAAAATGTGAAAACATACTTGTATTGCATATATTGTAAAGTCAAAACAAGAATCCAAGGAGAAAAGTGACATACTCTTAGATCAAGATGTGCTTGTGTGTGAAATGTATAGTGGCTAATCCTAATTCTATTATGCTCCTTAAAACATGTCTCTCTTATTCAACACTTGAAAACTTTTGCTAGAGAGTATGGGTTATCTCTTTTCTTTTCTTTTTTAGCGGGCATCTAAGTACCCATTGTTTTAGATACTTGGACACTTGTCCATTTTTTCCTATACTTTTCTTTTTGCACATCCACATATCTCTTTCTATAATTAAAAAATTTCAAGAAAGACATTTACAAGAACTCGAAGCATTTATTCCTAACAAATAATTTTGTGTCTTCTCCCAGTGTAGGAGAAAACATTTTTAGTGGATGGAAAACATGTGATTGCGTACTCCCAGTGTAGGAGCAGCAAAAAATATGTGGAGTGTACGTGATCTTGATCTTGAAAGCATGATAAAATTCTCAACAAGGGTCACAAGGTTTGACCAAACTCAATACAAACACAAGTTGTATATGTAGAAGGTTTATCTATCCTATATATGGCTCTAGTAGGACATTGCTATTACTACAAAGAAGAGGTATAGCTATTCAATTTACTTTTGAAATAAAATTCTCCAATGACAAAACTTTAAGATTTAGGTTCTCATTATTCCACTATATCATATTCCTCAACAACTTAAGCAATCTTGGGGTCCCTAAAATAAGTTCCCAACAGTAGCAAGACTTCTATGAAAAGTATTATATGAGTTTATTCCTAAGTCATGACTGAAATAACCTTTTATGTCACTTTTAAGATGTTTTAGCATGTGATTTTTAATTTGGTTCGAAACGAAAGGCGAAACATATGAAACTGGAGTGTATTGGGCTCAAACTTGACCTTGGATGAAACGCAACATGAGACAGCGAGGTGGTGGGCTGGTCGGCCCAATAGGGTGGCCAAGCAGCACCCTTTGGTGTCCCCTCAGGGCCCACTTTGGTGTACGAGGTCCCTGATTAATTATCTTCCCAATTTCAAGATTTTCCCGATCAAGTTTTGTTTCGTGGTCGTGATATGTCTCCCCACACTTATTTTCCTGTATAAACTTTTCTGCACAACATGTGGAGACAAACACATATCCAAAAATAATAGAAAGATAGAGAACAGGTAATCATATCAAAAGCTTTATTAAAAATGAATAAGGCACTTTATTATTTCGAACCAATCTTCTAAACAATTGAGCTAACAAACCAAACCTAATATTTAAAACGAACCTAACAATTCGAAGTGATAAACCTAACTCTTAATCTAACTGTGCCCTATCACTTAGATACATAATTTAATCCTTCTTGGCTAGCCTAGCCATCACTCTAACAAGCCTCTCATTCTCTTTCTTGAGATTGCTAATTTCTAACATATTCATCTCGGTCTGCCCACTCATAGTATGAACGGTACTAGTAACAAGCGAAGTGCTTGCTTGAGAGATTCAACCCTATCTTCGAGCATGGCTATGGTTGTTCTAGGGCACTTGGCTTCTCTTTCCAAGGAAGAAGGTGCAGATCTTTTGGAAGCTTCTCTCAGCGGAATGAATTTGACTTGACTTGGAGCAGCACGAATTCCATCCAGAGAGACACGGGGAGTGGCATTAGTGTATTTCACACATGTTACCTTCCCCAACTTGTTGGTTTTCACACCCACAATCCTCTCATTGGGTCATGGAGGCAGCAGCTTAGTGTTCCTCGCCACAGCAACCATTGGTCCCTTCGGTGCATCCTTCAGGAGTAGACGCTCTAATGGCGCTGGGAGAGTATGCTGACGAGCTTGGGCGTAGTAGGACTGCCCATAGGTCTTCTTGGGTGGCATGGGCACTACTTCCTTGGGATGAACAATAGCAAGAGGAAAAGTTTCTTCTACAGGAATGATGGCCAGTGCGTCTTCCTTCGGAGGATTCTTGTTGAAGTCATCTCCGAAAACTACGATCTCTTTTCTGGCCATTGGATCTTGGAGAAGGAGAGAACTCTTGCTATGAAGAGGAGAGAAGGCTTGAATGGAATGAGTTTGAAAGTAGGCATGAGGTTGTTTATATAGGGGGGTTGACTTGCAGTAGAGGTCAAAATCTTCCCCTGGATAGCTTTGTGCGAAAGAATATCCGAATGAATTGCAACTAGATGCCATTCTATCTTAGAAGGATGTAGAAGGATCGTGAGAGTTGGCGGCGCGTGAGAGGTGGAGATGGGGGCCAGGCAGCTCAGAGGTGGGGCCGGAAAGCCCCACCTGTCATCCTCTCAGGGTCATCTTTGTCTCGCGTGTTCCTAAATTTATTTCCTTCTCGAAAAACATATATTCGCATTTTATTTCGCAACGGAGGATGGCAGTGGTGTAATTATCATATAATAAAATCTAATTCATCAACTACCTCAAGTGGTTTATTAGGTTCTAAAAAGATTTTGAGACGGTGGCCATTTACCTTGAATAATGTACCTTCATTGTTTTGAAGAGTTACTGCTCCATGCGATGAAGTGCTTACCACCGTAAATTGTCCTTCCCACTTGGTTCATAGCTTTCCATGCCCAAATAATCTAACCCTAGAATTAAAAAGTAATACCTTATCTTCGGGTGCAAATTTCTTCTTCTTGATTCTCTTGTCATGCCATCTTTTAGTTCTCTCTTTATAGATTTTTGAATTGTGATAAGCTTTCTCTCGCCATTCTTCTAATTCAGAGAGTTGCATCTTCCTCTTTTCTCCTGTGGCTTCAAAGTCCATGTTCCATCGCTTGATAGCCTAATGAGCTTTGAATTCTAGCTCCACAGGTAGATGGCAAGTCTTTCCATATACCAACAGATATGGTGACATACCCAATGGTGTCTTGTAGGCCGTACGATATACCCAATGGGTAGTTTATCTTTCCATGTGGTTCTCATTTCATGAACTGTCTTCTATAAAATATTCTTGATTTGCTTATTTGACGTCTCTGTCTGGCCACTTGTTTGAGGGTGATATGGAGTAGCAACATTGTGATGAATCCCATGTTTCAATAAATAGTGATGGAAATTCATGTCAGTAAAATGTGTTCCTCCATCAGTTATCACCATTCTTCGTACTCCAAATCTTAGGAATATTATTTTATGAAACATTTTCTTGGAGTGTTTAGCATCAGCAGCTCTGCATGACATGGCTTCAACCCACTTAGAAACATAATCAACTACCACCAAGATGTACCCATAGTTCTTTGACTTTAGGAATGGTCCCATATAGTCAATTCCCCATACATCAAAGAGCTCAATCTGGATGTTGTTAGTGAGTGGCATGGCATCGCGTGAATTTATATTCCCGTGCTTCTGACATGCTCCACATCTCTAGATGAAATCTTTCATGTCTTCATACATGGTTGGCCAATAGAATCTACTCTACCAAATCTTTGCATGAGTGCAGAATACCCCATAATGTCCTCGATATGGTGATGAGTGGCATCTTTTAATAATTTGAATGCCTTCCTTTGCCGGTACACATCTTCTGAGCAAGCCATCAGCACAGACTCCGAAGAGGTATGGCGGATCCCATATGTGGAGACGACTTTCATAAACGAGCTTCTTCTTATCCTCCCTTGGTGGTATATAACCTGCAACCATAAAATTGATAATATTCACGTACCAGGGGTCTGATCTGGAGACCTTGAAGAGCATGTCGTCCCTCATCGAATCATTGTTAGGTAATTCCTGTGAATTCTCAAATTGCATTCTAGATAAGTGATCAACAACAGAATTTTCTACTCCCTTTTTATCTTTTATTTCTAAATCAAATTCTTGGAGTAGCAAAATCCATCTTATCAATCGAGGTTTAGCAGCTTTCTTAGTGAGCAAATATTTTAAGGCAGCGTGATCACTGTAAATAATTACTTTTGCTCCTACTAAGTAAGATCTGAACTTATCAATAGTAAAAACAATAACTATGAGTTCTTTTTCAGTTGTTGCATAATTAAGTTGAGCTCCTGTTAGAGTTTTGCTAGCATAAGCAATTGCATAATGCTTTCTATCTTTTGTTTGTCCCAAAACTGCCCCCATAGCAAAATCACTAGCATCACACATAATTTCAAAAGGTAATGACCAATCGGGGGGTTAGATGATTGGTGCAGAGATGAGTGTTTCTTTAAGAATGTTAAAAGAATTCAAACATGCATCATCAAATTCAAAAGAAACATTCTTAGCTAATAGGTTTGTCGGTGGTCTAGCAATATATGAAAAATCTTTTATGAATCGGCGATAAAAACCACAATGACCCAGAAAACTTCGAATTCCTTTGATATTCATAGGTAGAGGTAGTCATTCTATTACTTCAATTTTAGCTTTATCTACCTCAATTCCTCTTTCAGACACTAGGTGTCCCAACACCATTCCTTCTCTAACCATAAAATCACATTTTTTCTAATTAAGGATTAAGTGCTTTTTTACATCTTTGCAAAACCTTGTCTAAATTTTTAAGATAATCATCAAAAGTTTTTCCATAAACAGAAAAATCATCCATGAAAACTTCCTTGATTTCTTCAATCATATCAAAAAATATAGACATCATACATCTTTGAAAAGAAGCTGGGGCATTACATAATCCAAAAGATATTCTTCTATAAGCATAAGTTTCATATGGACATGTAAAAGTAGTTTTGCTTTGGTCATCTGGGTAGATTGGAATTTAGTGATATCCTGAATACCCATCAAAAAAAACAAAAGAAAAAATGGTTCGCCTAATCTCTCTAACATTTCATCAATGAAAGGTAGCGGAAAATGATCTTTCTTAGTTGCCTTGTTAAGTTTTCGGTAATCTATACACTTACACCATCCAATGATAGTTCTTTGGGGGATTAATTCATTTTTCTGATTTTTAACAACAGTCATTCCCCCTTTCTTAGGTACAACTTGAACTGGACTTACCCACTCACTATGTGGCACAAGATAGATGATCTCAGCATGTAAAAGTTTCAAAACCTCTTTCTTCGCTACCTTCCTCATTGCATTATTAATCCTACATTGGGGCTCCCTAGAAGGTGTACAATCTGGATCTATAGGGATGCGATGGGTGCAAAGAATAGGACTAATCCCTTTAAGGTCTTGGAGTGAATAGCCAAAAGCAGAACGATGCTTTTCTAAAACAGTTATTAAGCGCAAAGATTCTTCTTGAGAGTGTCTATTACTTATGATCACAGGAGAATCCTAAACATTATTGATAAAAGCATATCTCAAACTAGAAGGCAGGGGGTTTAAGTTCAATAGAGGACTTAGGGGATTCTAGGAATTCATCGAGAGGATCGGGAACAGGATTATCCTCTTCCTCATTAATAAAGGGCTAAGCATCATCTTCTATATTGGGTTCAATTGGCTTATCAAGAGATGCTACCTTAACCTCTTCTATTGGGTCTAACTCAGGAAGTGGCTCTACCTTAGTATTAAGAGAACAAGTAATAGGCATACAGAGCTCAAAGCTTTTTCCAAGTTTAATATTCAATTTTCCCGTTTGTCCTTCTTGAATAAGTCTTTCTATTGGTTGCCCTATCAACACATCGAATTCTACCACATTGAAAATGTAGAAATTCAACAGGACTCGGGTACCATTAACAAAAATAGGAAGGGCACACTGAATTCTTAAACTTAGGACAATGCATCCTGAAAGACTTTTCAGCAATTTGGTAGTAGGGGCTAATGGCATGTCCTTTAGAAAATCTTGAGCAAATAATGTAGACATGATATTAACACCTACTATTGGATTATAAAAAGTATCAAAAGGAGCTTTGTCAAGTTGGCACTGAATAACAATAGAGGGTGAATCTAAACGCATTATCTCATGTGAAAGCTCTGATTCCTCTAACCACTCGTCGCTCAACACAGACACAAGCTCTTTTGTTGTCTTTTTAAAGAATTCCTTCTTAGAAGGGTCTAATGAATGATGGATTTTTATACTCCTAAGATTTCTTTGTCATATGATATTTCAAGGTATTTCCATAATCATCAAAAAGTTCATCCTCGAATTCAAGCATAAAATCCAAAATTGGAGTTTCCTCCTCCTTCGGTGGTTCAGGATCTAGAATAGTTAAAGCTAGAGGTTGGGATGGTTCAGGAAAAATTTTAGGTTTAGCTATTTTGGTTTCTTCCTCTAACAACTTCTCATTCTCCTTAGGAAGGTTATCTATAATTTTCATAAGAATGATTTAGCATGTTCAGCATTGATATGCATGAACGAACCTCCTGCGGATGAATTAAGATGTTTTATGGTTTTCTTATTAAGGACCACAAAGAAGTTTTGAAGAAGAATGGGTTCAGCCAAAGCAAGATTGGGACTAGAATCTACAAGAGTGTTAAATCATTCCCAAGCCTTACCTAAAGGTTCATTTTTCTGTTTAAAAGTTAAAAGTTCTGTATAAAGTTTGACAACCTTATAAATGGGAAAGAATTATAAACAAAAGCTAGAACTTAGGGCTTTCCAATTTCCTTTACTCCTCTTAACGTGACGTTTATACCAGTGTTTAGCTTTTCCGATCAAAGAGAAGGGAAAGAGCTTTCATCGTAAAGTTTCATAAGACATGCCCTCAATGTGAAGACATGCGTAAATCTGCTCAAACTCACGTAAATGGGAATAGGGGTTTTCATTAACTTTGCCAAAAAAAGATTGATCCTTAACCATTGCAATTAACTTCGGACTAAGCTCATAACTAGATGATAGGATGAGTTTAGATGATTCGGCTAGCTTAAGGCTCAGGTTTGTGGCTGCTTCGTATTGGTAAAGAAGGGTACGTATGGGCTCCATAATAAAAAAAAATAAATAAAAAAATAAAAAGATAAAAGATAAAAGTATAATACAAGATTAAGCTAACTCAAAGTTAACTCAGCAAACCGTTCCCCGGCAATGGCGCCAGAAATGCTTGTTGGTATAAATTAAATGCACACAAGTTACAAGGTATCCACAAGCGCACAGATAAATCTATCCTGTTGTAGCACTTCACCAAGATAATCTCAGTTTTAATATTGAACCCAAAGGAACAGTATGTGAGTGTGTTCTAACTAGCTGGTCTATAAACTTAACCCGAATTCACAATCAATGTCAAACAATAAAAGGGGAATAAAGAAGACTACTAAGGACTGTCTAGTTCCAATCTCGATAAACTTTGTCAACTAAAGCTCAATTCGTGGGCAATGTCTCCCAAGGAATAAAATCAGAGTTCCTTCCCTACGAGCATCAATTGGCCTACCAAATCCTATCGACGAGAGATGGACTGCAAAGGACTCAACGCAGCTGTCACCTACATGATCTACCACCTTCCGGTCAATTAGGGGATATTCACAAGTAACCCTAGTCTAAGCACCACGCTTACACTATGAATACTACTTCAAACAAGGAGCTACCATAATCAAAGCACTCAAAAGAAAGTTACAAACTTGAAGAACAATAGAGACAAATTGCTTACTTGAATTAGAAGTTGATTACCAAAAAATCTTAGAAGCAAGCTCCAGAAGAACTTGATCCCGTAGAATGTAGCAGAAGAGAGCACTGATAGGCCAGAACTCCTCCAAAACTCTACTCTTGCACTCTATCTCTCTCTATCTCTAACTAAGACTAAATCCTATGGAGGACTAATCTTCTCTTGATTGCTGGTCTAGATCCTGATGGAATAGGAATTAGGGTTTCTGGCACTAGATCTGACTTGACTTCAGGGGGGTTCTGCCCTTTATTTATAGCCCAGGAGGTTCAATACGAGCCCTTCTTGGATCAAACTGACTTCACGTATGGCTGAGATGCATCCTTGAAGGCGGTGGAAGAATACTCTAGAAGCTCGTGGCGGCTTCCCACCACAGAGGGCTGGGCGGCACAGGGGTGGGGCTGGCTAGCCCCACCTGGCAGGCTCTCGAGCCCTGTCTTGGTGTGGAGTCCTCTAGTGTCCTCTGGAACCTTCTCGTGTATACGCCACAAAATTATCCTGCGATATCTTTTGATATTTAGGTCCTCTTTGACGGTTTTCTGTGTAAATCTTATAGAAAATATAAATTCACCAAAACTCATGGAAACTATCAGTAATAACCTCCTACTCTATAGTATTTATCCATTTTGATCATTTATGACAGAAAGGTTGAGGGTTCACAGTATACTTTAACTACCGTCAACAATTAGCACAGAGGAAAATCACAAAAAGTATGGACAACAAAAACCTATGTTTCAAATTTATTATATTCCCTCGGGTATGTGTCCATTAACATTTTATAGAAAAAGAATAAATATAAGTTGTGCCTATCCATTGTTTGATATGAATCTGTGAACAGCCAAAGCACCACTTTAGCAATGGAATGAAGAGAAATTGAGATAAGTGCCACAAAAAGGATTTACAATAAAAGCACTTACTCACAGGAACTGAACATACAAATCAACTAGTCATGAGTAACGTTGAAGGCAACCTTCCATTGAGCCTTTCTAGGACTCAAGCTAGGAGGCCGATGAGAAGCAGGGAGCAACTCACCTCATATTAGTCAATTAATGCCTGTTTTTATCACCCTCGAAGGCACCATCTTGCATGTCAGCAACAAGGACCAAGATGACGGGATGCCACCATATCATGGCATACATTCTTGATCAATGGTCTACCTATGGTGTCTCATAAGGTCGTAAATGACCATAATCACACAAAAAGACACCCCTACACCATTGGAGATGAAGCTTCTATGCGAATTCCAATGAAGATCCTTCTTTGACCATTAAGGTGTCTATCGCGTCATTAACAAACAAAGAAGAACAACTTTTTGCCATGCCGCTAGAAGACAAAAACAATCAAGGAGGAACTAGAGTTTGCATCTTCAATGGACCCCAACTCGTCAATCAAGAATCAACAAAAATCAAGAAAGGTTGACAGAAGAAGAGCATGCAATTATTCGTATTTCCATCAGATGGTGAAAAGGCAAAGCTTAATGTAAGGCAGGGACCTATTCAATGGACCACGAGCTCTCACCAACGGGTAAATCAAATAAGCCCCCTTCTTTAGGTATGTTTGTCACTACTCACTTCAAAAGAAGGAAGGATAAAGACATAGGTACGTTCAACCAAGCATTATGCAACATTAAAACACATTCATGTGAGAGTTCTATCATCCAAACTAGATTATGTGTTCTACAAAAATCAAGTATGGAGGACGGAGTTCTTTAAAACATCTCATGCCATGTTGCTAATTTGTCTTGGTCATCTCTACCTTTATGTCATGCTTGCTCAATCACTAATAAATAAAAATTTAAACAATCATGTTCCTTTGGTTCACCATACATATTCTTGTTTCTACTTGAATGAATCTCTTTAGTCTTTTAAACTTCCTTGTCCTATTATAAGTATGCTTTAGAATATTATTCTAACACAAATATCAAAACATACTTGTATAGAATTTGGTTGTCTATGTGGACTAATCCTTGTAGGAAAATATTCAAATTTTATTGGGAATGTTAGGAGATCATTCGTAGAAATAAATCAAGGTTAGAGGTATTCTTCAAAACAATTTCATATATCTTTGCCTTATTGAAAATTTGAAGTAGTGGTGAATAATAAAAGCATATGATTTAAAACATGGGATACAAATTGACCTTTAACTCCTTGGCAACACTATCCTTACTTTGAATCATTTGTATACTCCTTCGATATGTGTTGTCTACTAATCTCTTTCAGAGAAGAAATAATGAGAGGAGCAAAGAGTCTGAAGAGTGAGAAAGGAGTTCAACATATGAGACAAGATGCTCATGAACAACCCAAGATGCAAGGAAGGAAGGGACCACCGTAAGTCATCTACCCTTCATCACATGGTGTCATCACGCTCCAATAATGAAGGTAACATCTTAAGGTAAGTGGTCATCAATTTTCTCTTGATCTTGGTATGCACATAAATGAAGACACAAACCTGTTAGAGTTACAACTTTGATTAATTCAACCTGATTAACTCAATATGATTTGTTCTTTAAGTTTGTTCATGGCACCATTCTCTTGATCTCGGTCTTAACCAAATAAGCTAAAATATTGCATATCTTATCTCTAGAAGATAATAGTCATAATCATGTAAACTTTGATACATTACATAAAGATAGACAATCCTTCCATGGGTTAAGCAACTCCACTCTTTTTGCCACAATCAAAATGCTACACTCATGCTCATGCTTTTGATCTTATCACCCATGTTATAAATGAACAATATACACAATATCAATGTTATCATATCTAAGGCTAGAGAAGAATGAATGAATTTCTGGTTCTATTGGTGTTTTTCCACCAACAGAGCCCATGCACTTGATCTCTACCTTTTTCTTATGAGCAAAATGTATTTCAAGCAAAGTGTGCGGGGAGATGATCCCCCAAACTCTACAAGTGGAAGTTCTGAACTGGTAACAATGAGGCACATAGCCAAAGGATGTTTGGCCGAGTGGTTAAGACATTCGAGCGGCACTTCACAGGTCCTGAGTTCGAATCCCAGTGGGAGCGAATTTCAGGCTGTGGTTAAAAAAAACCCCCTCGCTGGTCCCGTGTGCCAAAGCACTAGTGGTGCGGCCCGTCCGGCCTGCGGCAACGGAAGTCTGGGCAACGGATGACCCGGCCTACGGGCAACGGAAGTCATCGGCCGGCACCGGCCCAGGTAACGGTCCCCGCGGTGTCCGCTCCTAGTGTCGGGACGGGGCCAGGGTTCGGGGGTTTTCTCGGCTCGGGGAACTGAGAGTTCCTTCTTATTTGAAAGCCGTGGGGGCGGTCTTTCCCCCACCGGATCGAGTTTTTTTTTAACAATGAGGCACATAAGATTATCACCAAAAATTGGCTTCAAAACGCTGAACAAGGAGGAAGAAGAAGGTGGCACCACCATTGGGAGAGCCACTAATGGAGGCACCACCACAAGAATCCTCATCCTTAAGAGCAAACTGAGGTACTCAATTAGTGAACTACCACAAGAAAGAGCCCTGTCCGGAGGACTTCAAAATCCAAATATTTGCCATGAGGTAAAATCGGTAGTTATCTATATTTATTTTTTAGCATTGCATTAAAAAAGAAAACAAAAATTTATTATTGCATCAAAAACTTTAAGCCCCATATGAATTATTTTCACGGTGTATAAAAACCTGTAAGAATATTCATCATGGTGGCATAAAAAAAATACCATGCATAAATTTATATATCATTTTCTGCATATATATTTCCTTTTCTGCATTATAAAAATAAGAAAATTAAAAATATATATAAAAATACATCTTGTTAAAATTTTATCAAAAGAAAAGCTGTCTAAACCCACAAGAACAAATCCTCGAATGGCTGACCGCTAACCCCTTATCCTAATCTAAGTCTCGAGTTTTTGGTGTTCTTGTTGAAGTATTTTACAGGATGGTACATATGATCAAGAGCTAGTTCACCTGATTGACCTCATCTTACTCCACCCAAAGTACATCTTCCTGAATCAACCTTCGGATGGATAAGATGGACGTCCACTGACAAACATACTCTAAAAAGGATCACTTAACTTTCAACAACCGACCACGACTACATCTAGTTTGGGGGAGGAGCATCCCCCATGTATCTAGCTATGTATTTCTTTTCCTTTTTAGTTTTACTATTTTTTATTTTGCTTTCTATTAACTAAAAGAAATAAAAAGATGAATAACTAAGAAAACAAAATAAAAATTTATCCTAAGTTAATTATATATATTAGTACGGTGTGATCTTAAAACTTTAAAAATAAAATAAAGAGTGTGTGTTTAGTCTTCTATTTTTAAGAGCTAAATAAAATAATAGAGCCTAGGATAAACTCTTGTATTAGAAATAATGAATAGTTGTTCTGTCGTAATTCATTTTAAGTACCTAGTTTTCAGCCTTAAATTCTCCTGAATTTTAGATACAATTGATTAGATATAAGAATTTACTCTGAACTTAAAACTTGTGGGTAGCATATGTCTGATCTAAGTCTAAGTAATTGACGGATATGATATGAGATGGTCTAAGCTGTTGTTTATCTTGTTCCTAACGATACTAGAGTTTCATAGATTTATCTTTTAAAAATATAAAATCTTTCATGATGAGCTCTTGTATGACAAAGCTTAAATTTCTACTAGAGCCACATATGATATATAGACTAGAAAAAACTTCCACTCATATATGCTGCTTGCTTTACTTTGAGTTTAGTCAAGCTTCGTTGATACCTTATAAGAGGTATGTCATGCTCTTAAAATCAAGAGCACGTACGCACCACCCACACATGCACTATTCCTACACTAAGGGTAGGCGTAAAAATATGTCATTCTATCTAAATCCACCTAAAAATATTTTACTCCTACATTAGGAGTGAGCACCAAAAATATACCCTATAGGGTATCCCCGAATAAATGCTCCAAGTTCTTGTTATTATCTCTCAAAAGTTTTGTTGCAGAAAATAGGCATGTGGCTATGCAAAAGTTATTCATGAAAAAAAGTATTAAAAAATGGACAAGTGTCTAAGATATTAAAACAATGGGTACTCCGATGCTCGCCTGAAAAGAAAAAAAGAGAGATGAATAAGATAGATCATGTTTTCATGCAAAGTTGTTTTCCAAGTTTTAAAAGAGAGATATATTTTCAAGGAATATAGTAGAATTAGGTTAACCACCATATATATATCCCCTATATTTCATACACATACACATCTTGATTTGATTGTATGACTTAACTTTTTTTGGGATCCGAGGTTTGACTTTCAATATATGTATTGCAAGTATGCTCTTTCAAGTTTTCTCTATTCCTATGAGCTCTACATAAGCCTTAGTTGTAGGAAGAGAAAAGCATAACATTATTATTACCTTGGTAAGGATCCATAAATACCACATATATTGAGAGACTTGAGAGTGTCATATAATAGAAGCTCTGAGTTTTATTTTGAAAACTTACAAAAACTCCAGAATAATGGAGGAGCAAAGAACTTGAGACATAGTGCTTGACTTGATTGTTTTGTCTTTCAATTGCTCAAGAACCAAGTGAAGGCTAAGAAGCACCATAGTTGAAGGTAATATGGGTAAGTTTAAAAGTCAAATCGGTTTATTCTAATCCAGAGAAGAATTTTTGTTTGAACGCATGTATACTTTTGAGGCGTGAAAGTATTGAAGCAACTCTTGATCCAACTTTTTGCTGAGTTTAGCTTTGCTAAAGGACTAACAAAGGTTAAACTTAGGGGCCTTGTTGATGGTAGTTAACAACCATATTTAACCATCAATAAAACATGTATAAGGACACATATGAGAGCACCAACAAAGGTTTAGGGTTTAAACTGACAAATTTTATGAGTTTTGATGAATCTGTGATCTCTATAGGATTATTCTAAAAAACCATCAAGAGAGACCTATTCGTCAAATGAAATCAAGGAATTATTCTGCGGCATATACATGGGAAGGTTCTAGAGGACACCACGCAAAGGCGGGGCCCGAGAGGCCACCAGGTCAGACCGCCCGGTCCCATCCCCATGCCGATCGGCACCCCCTGGTGCCCCATCACCTTCATCTTCTGGAATGTTCCTCCACCGCCTCCCAGGGTTACATCCACACCATTCTTTAAGTTGGTTTGATCCAAGGACTCATGTTGAACCCTATGGGCTATATAAGGAGACCCCAGCCCCCTCCCTGAGGCATAAGTCATTTGGAGAAGACAGAAGCCCTAATCATCTAGCTAGTTAGGCTAGGTCTAGAAGGAGGCAAGCAGATCTTCACTTGGATTCCCAACAGTGTTAAGAGCTTAGTTCAGTATAATTCTTGTACCCCTCTCGCCTTTGTATCTCTATTATTTTTATATCCTTTGGTACAATTATATGATATTCATATTTATATTCATCTTATTCATGTTCTTGGTTACAATGTTCATAGTCTACTTTGGTTATATGCTTAGTATAGTTGGATTATCATCATATTTATGCTTAAGTTCTTATAGAATTCACCCCAATGTTCACAGGATGGGTGGTAGAGACCATGTAAGTGTGCTTACATGCTATTTACCTATGAATACACTCTATATTCCGGGTCATGTGGTAGATCGCAGATGCGACACTCCCGTTGAGTCCTTTGTAGTCCACTCCCCGAATATAGGTCATAGAAGTAGGGCCCGGTTATGAAGGAAGGGAGAGGTTTTTGTACTCAAACTTCCCTAAGTAATGCCCCTTATGTGTAGATACGATGATGATCTTAGCCATGATTACTAGGTGTAATTGTACTAATCAACGTATGCTTTGAATTGTAATTAAGAATGACTTAGGAATTATTCCTCTAATATTCTAACTTGACCATGCTAATGCCATAGTTTGGAGTGCTCTAAGTGATTTATCATTAATCAATACTTATCATATACATATTTTATCTTATGACTTACCACTGTTGTAAGTAGGATCGTGGTTATGGTTTACTTCTCCACTAATTGTATAAGTTATCAATATATATCCTGCCAGACCTTCCCTATGATAAAATATAAATAACGATACCTAGAATACTCTCAGGTGAAGTGCTACAATGGTATATCATTTGTGCGCTTGTGGATTTCTTATTGTTGATATAATCTTTCCTTAGTTATAAGTGTCATGTTGATAAATACCAACAGTGGTATTGACCTCTACACAGACGTCTCGGTCGTCGAAGCGACAACGAACCCACACCGCTGATAGTTGGGTCGAAGTACAAGGCGACAGTGCTAGTGACCACTACACAGGCGGTTGATGTGCTCACACGACGATTTTGATAGCCTCGACACAGGCAGATAATTTGCCAATACGGCAGTGTTAATGTGCACCCATAGCCAGGTTATGCTCCAATGCGGTGGAAGTAAGGACCTAATCATGGATGGATCATAAGCCAATCAGCGGTGTTAGTGTACACCGCAGTCAGTCCCAGATGCCGACGATGAAGGCTATGACCATCACTGCCAATAGCTTACTATCGAGGCTGAAATTGGACTACGATGGGGGTTACGACGTGCTATGAGAGGTCTAAGTGTAGTAGTGGGAAGGAGAGGAAGGGAGGCCCACCCATCCGAGCCAGCCAAGGAAGGAGAAATGAGAGATGGGCCACATGGGAATCAGCCCATGGTGGGGAAACAAAGGGGAAAAAGTTTAGTATTTGATTTGTATCTTTTGCGGTTCAACCATAAGTCATAACTAAAACATCATATCTTGAAACAAAAATCAAAATACAACCTATGATGGCCTAGCATTGTCATTAATTTGTAATGTTTACATGGTGACCTAATATGACAGAACTCATTTTTTTCACTAACTCATATTGTTCACCATGAAACATCATAAAATAGAATGACACAATGGCAAATTGCTCTATTGCCATGATATATTCGTCATAGAAGGCCACATATGTTCTAGTAAGATTACCAATCAAGAGAACTAAAGCTAAAGATACATGGATGTCTTATTCATACATCACCTTTCATTATACCATATATGAAATACACCAGGGAAGATCTGATGCTCTCATGGCTATGATTCTACAATGCTCTCCATGGAAAACATGACTCCAAAAGTATATGAAACTATTCAACAAAGAGATGAATGGGATTTAGCATGCATAGAGATGGTAGTGCAGAATTCCTTGTTAGGGAATGGCTCCCCATCACTGACCCCGTGAGGAGGAAAAATCCCTATCCCCATCCCCACAAAAGCTTACGGGGAGATTTATAAGGATCTAGATGACTAGAGGGGAGTAGAATAGCCTATTAAAAATTTCTCTACAAATACATAGCTACAAAGCAAAGTGGTTAGTACTAAATGACACTACTTTGCCTAGCCTAATTCACTCAATGCAAGCCTCCTAATCAGTTCTAGTAGCAAGGTGATCTACCACTAGAGAGCATACAACAACACAAGAGACTAGCAAGTAAACTAGCCTCCTAGGTGAACTAAGCATGTAAAGCAACTAACTAGCTGAAAACATGAACATAGAGGTTGACCTAGGAAAGGCACAAGCTCCCGCTTAATTTCTAATTTTGGTGGACTTAGAACTTGTTTGGTATAGTAGTGTGGAGAAGGGCTTCCCTAGGAAGTTTCATAAATGGAGTAAAGGGGCGGCCATAAGAACTAGGCTTGGTTTATTTAATTTCTATGTTTAAGTACAAATAGGGGACTAGGGAGAAGCATAGTCAGGAGAAAGTTGTGGAAAAGTGAATCATTTAACTGCTAGTTTCAGTTTATTTTAGCCACTAAGCGGCTTACGAAACATGCTCTTAGACTTAGACCCTGTTTCGTATAGCTTCGGTTTAGGCTCCTCCATGTTCTATAGCGACGAGTCATTTTATCGTTCCTCTTAAATGAATTAGGAGTTAGTGAATGCACTATTTTTGCTTCGTTGTCTTTGTTTCCTGTACTGTAGCAATGAGGTAACCATTTGGAGCTATGTTAAGTAGGGTCTTGCTTTATAAAGCATCCAAGAGAATGAGATGGGTTCGCTCCACATGTAAATGAACATGTTTCTCCTTATTAGGAAGACATGAGCATATTTGTAATATTTATTACTAAATATCTAGGTCCTTAGCACTAGTAAGAAAAGTATGGCAATATTTTTTAGAATTATTTTAAAATTTAGTAATGTTGTTTCCCGTGGTAGATGATACGTCGGTCCATAGCAAGGTTGGTGTATGGGATATCTTTGTTAAACTCAAAAGTCAAGATCTGTCGAATGTACTCACGAAGATAATACGTGCATATGTGAGTTCACAAGGATAAATTTATCGTCGTCAGCATTTGCATTTGTAATATTTTTAAAAAAACTAAAAATTATGAAAACACTTGCATCAATAAAACTTTTTCCTAACCGTAGGAACATCAGCCTAGAAAAACACTTCGGACTGAACTAAAAATCAGCCTATAAAAACACTTTGGACTGAACTAATATATCGTCACAAAAATAATACACTTCCCAGCTCTTGAAATCATTACTTTTTAGTAATTAAATTAAAGTAAACGTTTTTAGAAAAAGGATGTCACTAAATATATTTATCCGTAAAGTGTAAAATCTTCACTTTGAGAAGCTCAAAAAGTTAAAAAAAAGTTGAATTGAAAGAATAAAGGTCAAAGAAGTGGGCGATGTGCAATTCAAGATGGCAACGGGTACGTACCTGCTGGGTATTACAAACCCATACTTGTGCCCGCCAAGAAAAAATATGTCCGTTAAAAAACCCATACCCGTAGATGGATACAAATATGCGCCCATGCCCATGCCCAAGCGGGTAACAGGTTACCCACGGGTTGCCCGTGCCCGAGAAACTGCAGGCTTCAGTTGCTGCAAGCTTCTGCTTTGCGTTGGTTTTATAGAGTGCTCACAGCTTCAGTTGTGCATGACTCAACGAGGTGGGACTAGTAAATGTGCTTCCTGCCTGTGAAACACTAGCATAGCATTCAAACCATTTCATCAATTGGGCCCAAGAGGCCAAGCCCACAATACGCTGAAGCCGTCCTTACGTGGATGACGTGACCCTACGAATCCGATGGATCAATATGTTGTAGCTGTCCAATGGATTTACTACTCGAATTTCTATTATCTGAATTTAATTCGGTTATTATAGTTGCAAAACTAAATAATGAATGTCTTTTGCAGAATTATCATTTTATTTTGGCTAGAAAATAAGTATCATAAGAAGGATTACTCCTAACACTCCTAGTATGTGTCACTTAATGGATCAATCTAGTTGAGAAATTTAGAATATTGTAGGATAATTTAAGCTACTATTCAATGATGAAACATGTTTAAAAAAACCCACGGTTTGCGGGTTTAGGTAATGCACGCCTAGTTTCATGCCCGCAAATCCACTAAGTCTGGCTTTATGTCCATTAAAAAAAAGAGAAACTGACCGGTTTCGGGTCTCGGATACCGTTGCCATCTTTCAGCCTATTCGTTTCGCTGGTTTATTATGCTGAAAGTACTGTTCGCTGGTTGGTTGTGAGAAAAAAACACTGCTGGATGGCTGCTGATTGTCCTGATAAAACAGGGCGTTTATGTGCATCGAGGCTCGCGTTTGCGCTGGTATCGGCCGGGCCCTCCCCAAACGCAGGTCCCACGCGCGTCCAGCCCACGCCCCACGGGCACCACCGCCGCACTGACCAGGCTTTTTACTAGCTCCCGACGCGTCGCCGCCGACAACAGCACGGCTGGCGTGTCGATCCCTCCCGCTCTCCTCGCCGGATCCCCACCCGCCGCGCCCCTCCCTGAGTCCAGTCCAGTGGGGGCAGAGATCGGTTAGCGCGAGGACTGGTCCATTCTTGGGTTGGTAAGCAACTATCGCTCACTTTCTTGGATGGATTCCTTCCAATCAAACCCAGATTCTTCTCCCTTGTCCATTCGGTGTTAGCTCTGGGTATGTGTGCTGCTAACCCGATCTGTCCATTCATGACTCGATTAGGGTCTTCGTCTCCAGCTCGCGAGATCGACACTGGTTGGCACTGATTGTAGCACTTCGTGGCGCCTGATTGGGTCGCGGGTGCGGATTGCCCTCCACGAATTTGGGGCTTGGTCCAGCTGAACCCCCATGACCCAAGCGAAGTCCGCTCCGGGGAGGAGGGAGATGGGCCGGGGGCGGTCGCCAGAACCGCTCGATTTCTTCATATGGACTGTCCAGGTTGCTCATCTGTGTCCCCCTCTTTTGCTTTGCTGCTGCAAATGCTATTCTTGCGGAAACTAGTGGTCTTTATCTTGGGAGAATTAGGTAGGAGATTGGGAAATCCGTGCAACAGTGTTCTCCTTCTGACCATCCTTGGCTTGTTGTCAGGCTCTATGGGGAAGGAATATAGTGTAGTGTAACATAGTTCCAAATGTTTACCCAGTTGAGTTTCAACCGTTTTGGAGGGGATTTGGTGATATTGTTGGTTATAAGCCTAGCTTGTAAGCTGTCACTTTTTTAGGCATGTGGGAAATCAGTAGTGTGATTTCTTGAAAAGAGTCTTAGGAACTTGATATTTTATATGCTGTTGTCCCTTTCAATTTAATGTACTGTTAGTTCTAGTGACCACTGAGTATTGAGGTTTCAGTTATTCAATTGTTCTGTCTTTTCCTACATGTTATTCATTAGATCTTTTTTTCTTTTGCATCTTATATTGTCCCTGGATTCTTTCATTTTGATGGCTTTGGAACTTGCACATTAGAGAGGCTAACGTAGTCAGTGTTATCCTAAATGCTAAACGGTAAATAGTCAGTCAACCGTAGTTTACCGTTTGTGCCATTTAGTTGGTGTTTAAATGGGGTTAAACGGTCTAGACGGTTTTGTGTAGTACCACTAAAATATACATATTCATGTATGTAAAATTTAAGTATACAAGAAAGTATACACATTTATGTATATAAAAATATGTATTCTAGCAAATAATTTTTTCAGAAATAAAATAAATCCCACTCCACCTTATATGTTTACAACATTGATTAGTTGAGTACTGATGTGGTAGTTGTAATCCTTCTATTGAATAAACGTAAGCTAAATAGCCATTTAGTCTGTTTAATCACATCTAACTCTATCCTGTTTATGCTGTTTGAACCGTTTTAGACGGTTTAAACGGTCCAACCATTTAGGTCCTAAACGAAACGATTGGCCTTCGTTTAGGGATCATACTATATATCCTTAATTGAATCTTATAAGCAAATGGGATGCTTATCCTTATCCTGAACATTGTTTTTGAGGCGTTGCCTAGTCGTCGCCTAGGCGACAAGGCGTGCTACGGGCGCTGGGCGTCGGGGTCGCCACAACCTCTAACGGTATGGCATCCGCCTCACTTGATTAGGCGTCGACTATCACTAGGTGAAGAATGGCGTCCTCCGGACGCCTAGAGCCTTGCCGCAGACGCTAGATGCGAACTCGCGGGGGAAAAGCGCCAATATCACTGTGGCCCCGCTGGAATCGACCGCGCGTCCGCGCCAAAAGCGAAGGGACGGGAATTGACCCAGCATATACTGCTCCTCGTGCGCGAAATCTCTCGGTCAAGGCTTTTACCGTGAGTGCGGGCGAGGGAGAGGAAGAGAGAAGGGGGCGGGCGAGGGAAGAGGAAGAGAGAAGGGGGCGGGCGGACATCCGCTTGGCTGCTCCTCTGCTTGAGTCCACCGGCTGGTCGCCCCTGCCGCGGAGCCGCCCCTGCATCTCCGTTCAGTCTTCTGCACCTTCCGTGGAGCCGCTCCTGCATCTGAGCCGCTGCAGCCATCGGCCGTCCGCACCTGCTCGTCTGCCTGGAGACTCTACTTGTCCACCTGGGACTCTGCTCGTCCGCTTGGAGTCTCTCTGCTCATCCGCCTCGTATGCGCCCTGCCTCCTCTCTGGTCTCCTTTGCAGCCCTGCTTCCCTCCTCTTCCTCTGTTTCTTTCCTGGCTCTCCTCTGCTTGTGCTTTGAGTTTTTTTTTTAAGATTCTGACTGGAAGTGCTCGAGTTAGAGTGGAGATGGAAAACTGCTTGAATAATCATCCCCAGATGATATTGACTAGAGATTTCAGATCTGCACTTGTGCTACTTATATTTGTTTTGCCCTAGCAGCACTTGCCATTAAGTTATATTGTGTTATTAGAGACTAATTTGTTGCTATTGAGTGATGAGAGATTTCAGATTTGCTATTTTGCTACTTTAAGTTGTGCACTAGCACTCTGGTAGCACTATTTATTATGGTATTACATGCTAAGACTTGACAATATTAAGGTATGATTTGCTTCTGAATTTTAGTAGCACTATATATCAAGATCGTATGGTGCCTAAAATGTGTGTATGGCGTCGCCTAGGCGTCCGCCATAAACGCCTAGGCGTTGTGAAGGGTACTTTGATTGACCAGTTAATACTCATTTTGCCCTTGAAGTATTCTTAGACATTTTCTGAGCTGACTATACTCCATCCTCAAGACCTCAAACAGAAAGTGGTTTGGGCTGTGATTGGTCCTTGTTCAGGCTGAAGCTAGGTTGGGCCTATAAGTTCAGGTGGTGCTTGGGCTGTGTTATATTAGGCTGCCCATGGACTGGGGTCCAGGTTAGAGTAGACCAAGGTCGAGCTGATTGTTAGGGATTGTATTGCTACAATATATATGTTTTGTTTCGTTTTCTCTCATTTCTTGCCACAGCAATAGTTTTATTATTTACTTCTTTAGATACACACACTAAATCACTTTGTAACTGGCTTGGCCTTGAAATTTTTGGTCATTGCAGAATGTATCACTTATTATTTCCCCCATTGCTTATATATCGAAATGCCAAACTAGCTGTGCCATAAACGCGTTGTTGTTTTCTGTTAGAAGTCTGCCTTTGTGTTGATCCTTTCTTCTATGCCTTTAAGACAGCCCTATGTTATGCTCTTTTTTCAGTTTCCCAAGTCGAATGATCTGAAGCTTGAAATTCTCTGGCTTGTTTTCTTATTTGTTTATTACACCACAGCATCTTTTGCCCAATACAAAAAGTTTTCCATAGTTGCATAGGTCATGTGCAGACAGATTATAGTGTCATTTAATGACTTGGCATCCATATACTCTGTTATTTTTCTCCTCTTGCCATTGGTATGTTTCTTAATTTTCATTCAGCATATCTGGTTGCAGTTTAGTACAATTTCATCTTTGAATTTCAGGAGTTTCTAATCTAGAATCTTGTCTTGTTAAGCTTTTATAGTTTAGAACCATATTTGGGCCAGCATAGTACTTTTAGTTTATTATGACTACAATTGATAGGGTCCAATGATAGAGTTCAAAAGGCTATATTGTCACCTCAAGATGTTTGACTATTCACCTAATGAGGTAACTATTTTCTTTCAGGATGTTGGATTATGGCTGGAAGAAATAAATCTTGGTGGCTACAGACAAGTATTTGAAGAAAATGGTGTCAATGGAGAATATCTAGAAAGCTTGTCCATGTTTACTACTGAGCAAATTCTGCGCTTTATTAGGCGGTGCCATATGAAATGGGGAGACTTTATCACACTGTGCAAAGAGTTGAGGCGCATTAAAGGTTTGTATGATTATTGTTCTTATTTAGCCTTTCACATCAAGGACTCTATAACCCATTTCTTCTATGTTCTGCCTTATAATAGTTGTGGTGCTCCATATATACACATTTTCTCTTTCGGTTCCACTTGACTTTATAATAAATGAGAAGTAGTCCGTTGGAAAGAAATTTTCATTTCCTCCCACTGATGCTACCTTTTTTGGCATTTACAAAAGCAGCTAAAAAAACTAGTGTTTGAAGTGGTAAAAACTCGGTTGCTCATTTATGTAGATTGGTTTAGCTAATTCTTTTGCTGAAGTTTTGTGCATATAAACTGTCATTGCCAAGTTACCGGCAGCAGTTTGAGACTTGAGTTAATCATGACTCCATTACCAAACTTATGTGGCACTACATCTGGTCTAAAATAGATGTTTTAACTTCTTGCCATCAAACCTTTGAAGTTTTGACCACTATTATACATAAAATACATGTGAAATGGTAAATATGATGTTAAGAGTTGCCACAAACAATACTGGATATAGTTAGAAAAAAATTCTGTAGTGGTCCATTTGACACAATATGAACACCTTAAATGAGAACAAGTCAGACCAGGTGGGGTATTGTTCGAAGATCAGCTATGAACTTAGGTGGTTAGACCTCAGTATCACTCACTTCAAAGAATGCAGTGCGCCTTCCTAGTTATGGACTGATCTCTTCAGAATGCTGGACCTATTGATAATGATAGCATTGACGCGACAGCACTTTGAGAATAGTAAGGAGAGACCGTAAGCAAATAGGATGTGTGATTGAAGCTACTATTTTTGGTTATTTCTGTTTTGGATAGTTTCAATATGTTTAGCATAGTGACTAGTGAGGTTTTGGTAAGTTCAATATATGCTGCTACTGAATATTGGATATCTTTGCCATGAACGCTAAGCACCCTTAAGTGAGTTATTGAGTTGTTTTGTTTGTAATGTTGAGATATCATGCTTTTGTCTATATGTATTCTTTGGAAGTCTCTGCTTGAACTCTGAACGAAGTTTGGTGTAACTAATGCTGATTGTAAAATCCAGTCGCCTGCCTCAAAGGGGAGCAAGAAGTCCGCAGGCCATGGTGGGCGCCGGCATGCCTCTCCGTAGTGTTCGTGAGGGCAGCCAAGCAGAACAGGAAGTCCCGTGTTGTCTCCTTGAAGCTGGAACCATAATGCTTGTGAAGCACTTCGAATCATCGCCTGTGCTCCTAGTCCTCCAGCTCTGTAGGAGGAAGCCTGAGCGCCCCCACCATCGTGTGCTAGTCCGAAGTGGCATGAAAGCTGTTTTCGCTCTGGGTGCATCATGCTCTACTATGTACAACTGATCTCTTTTATCCGTTATAGGTTTGGAACAGTAATCTGTTGTAGACAAAGAAAGAAACATATAATGTGCAGATGGTCCCTGGCTCCCTGCAAGGTCTGCTCTCTGCTTGCAAATCTTCCTGAGTCTTTATGGTGCATGCGATTTGCTAATAAAAGAATAAAGGATTGGCCAAGACCTCATTGTCCCGTGCGCCAATTGCACCACTGTCTGTGGTACGACTCAGAGCATCTCCAGGAGTCTTTTTAAAATTTAGTCTTATTTGAGTTGAGTATAAATCATTTTTATATCTTTATATTCTCTAATAACTTTTCTATATCTTATGTGCCTCTAGAGAGGTATTTCCGCTCCCTATCTGTGATAGAGGATGTCTATATTTAGAGATTGTGAGATCCAGTCAGATTGTGAGATCCAGTTAAAGTGACTGTTGGCATGTATTTTTAAAGGAGTCTTCTCGAGATGTCTTATCCACCCAGGAAGTCTAGACTTGTCATACATGCCCGTTTTTTTGTACTTATTTTATGAATACATTTGGTGGTAGATAATATACTCCAAGTATTTATTTTAATGCATTTAGTGGTAGATAATGTACTCCTGCCGTCCTTAAATAAATCAATTCTTAGAGTTTATCTTAAGTTAAATTTCTTTAAATTTGATAAGTTTATAGAAAAAGGGCAACGGTATTTATATCCTTAAATGAACACATTATGAAAATATATTTATGAATCTAGTATCTAAGACGTTCTTTCTTATAAATTTAGTCAAACTTAAAAATATAACATAAGACAACTCTAAGAGTTGATTTATTCGGAGGCGGAGGGAATAGATCTACCGGTTTAATTTTTTATTAGAGGTATTCGTGGGATAGGATGTGTATATGTATTCATAAGGGTGTGTGTGTATGTAAGATACTAGATTTTGAAGAAAAAAACGTGGTTATATGGCTATTTGTTAAGTGGTAGGCAAAATGTTTGTTCAAGACTATGAACTCAACCACCCCTACAACTTGACTCATGGCGGATCAATATGCTGGTCCATAGCATGTGCACGCTGTTAGAGCAAGTATAATAGGAGTCTGGTAGCAGGCCGTATGATGAGGAGGAAGGAAAAAAAAAACAAAGGCGAGAGAAGCAAGGTGGATTATAAGTTTGCATCGAGCTAAAGCACAAGAACCAAGAAAACTATGTCAGAGAAAGAGATGTATTATAAGTAAACCAACTACTATATGAGTTGACTAATAAGTAAAGATCCATACAGTCAGCTGAAGGCTATATTATTAGTCATTCTCTTCATCACACTATAAAAAGAGCGAGTAATTTGTGAGGGGTTATTCCTCTTTCATAGCTGTTTGATTTTGATACCGTTTCATATAAGCCTTCCATCATCTAAGATCTTACTCTCCCTCATTGATAACCGTACGGTCTAGACGTCATGTCATATAAGTCTTCCGTTATCTGAGATTTTACATTACCCCACGCACCCCTCGTAAGATGGAAGATGTGTAAGACTCAAACGTATATATGAGCCAAATTAGACACGACACTCATACTATGCCAAAAATAGTAACGACGTTTTGGATGCTAACTTGTATACGTTTTGGATGCTAACTTGTACACCGCCAGTGAGGAAGCTAACACGGCACTCATACTATGCCAAGAATAGTAACCACGTTTTGGATGCTAACTTGTACACCACCATGCAGGAAGCTAACGTGAAGCACAACACGGGCTGCTTCAAGATTAGCTTGTTTGCGTCAACCCAATCTTCTTAATTCACATATACACATGGTGTCTGAAACATGGGCTTGACATAGACACATATCCTTCCTGTGCAACAAATACACAGGATATAAAGACTCCGATCATACGAGCCAAATTATCTTATTTGAAGACTCCAACACTCATACGAGTAAAAAAATATTAATGCATTGCTTGGTAAGACTGGAGTATATACGTGACCCCAACATTACATTTGAACCCATCATCTATAAAGACATTCTATTTTTGTATTTAAATAAATTTGTTGATGTTATAAATAAATTGACATATTAAGAATTCAATTAACATTCTTATTGCCTTTGAAATACTTTCCATAGATAAACACATGTGTGTCACACGGGCACATAACAAAAAAGGAAGAAAAACTAACACGTGAGGAAGATGTCGACTACCGAGCCTCTTTCAATGGTGCTCAAGTTTCGGAAATAACCAAGGCACGCACAACAACACAATTCACACGTGACGCAGACAATCCCCCTAAATCCAAATAATGTATGACAAAAAAAAGGTGAAAAACAAAAATCTAAACATATTTGTAAGAAATAACGCAAAAAAACGATCATGTACATATGCTTTATCCTCTACTTTATGAGGCCAAAAAGAAAAAAAAAAGATACGTTGTTTATGGGGCCAAAAAAATAATAAAGTTATGTTTAGATGGACCTACTAAATAAATTAATACTAGCCAAGTATGGAAAGGATAACTGCTAAAAACATATAAGTAGTAAGCTCACTCCAAGATGAATGCTCTCTTTTCCGACCTTATTAGAGCCTTCGGTAGCACAATTAAGATTACGATGGGTTATCCAACCATACAAGGATGGGGTTCTCCAACCATACGAGGATGGATCGACAGAAGTATGAAAATATAATAAGATGGGGCAACATGGGGCGTTTAAAAAGGTGTAAGTCAAAGTGCAACGATATATGCAACTTAGGCATCTAAACAAACAAATAATTTGAACCTTATTCTACATGATCCGATCAAATCAATCAAGCACTTGTCATCTAACTTTGCTGTATATCGACAATTCAATTAACATTTCCATTGCGTTTCAAATAGCTTTTAGAAACACGTGTGTGTCGCACGTGCTTATTTACTAGTATTATATTTGAAAGACTATCTTCTATATACACAATTTCCCATCCTATACAACTTTAATGTTGCATTTAATTTGATGCTACTACTATGAAAGAATATATCTTCTACTTTCTTCGTCCTATAAAAGTGTCATTATCTTATATGCACCCTAGAGAGTTAGTCTCACTCTATCTTTACGCACTTTAGAGAGTTAGTTTCACTCTCTATCTTTAGCTAGCAAAGAATAGAGAATGATAATATTTAGATAACCAATTAAAGAAGCTGTTGTAACACTCCGGTGTTACGCAAGCATTTGCATTGCAATCATAAGCATGACATTTCATATCATTCATAGTCATATATGGTAAGATTATAACCGGAGTGAAATAAAAGATTGGAAAATGGTATTCGTGATGTAATATATTAATATGCTAATTACCTTTCATCAAAATTGTGCAACTACAAATTTTATATCACTTAGAATTATAGGTGAAAATTTTGGAGCCACTAAATCACTCAAAGTTTTGTCAAAGATTTATTTTAAAAATGTTATTTGAAAATATTCAAAAATCCTCTCTAAATTAACTTTTATTCTAAAAATCAAAATCTATAAGAGATTTGAGGTTGGCCCCTAAATCAAAGTTGTAGAGAATTAAATTCTAAGCAACTTTTATTTTTGGGTCATTTTCACAAAAGGTCATTTTCTTGCTCAAAATGAGATTTGAAAACTATTATTTGAAATTATTTGAAAATATGAAAATGGAAATTCAATTTCTAACCTAAACGGGCCGCCGCCTCGTTTTCGGCCTGCTGCTGGAAGCGGCCCAGCTCCGCCCCCGCACGCGCGCGCCCGCGCCCCGCCTCGGCCCGGCCCGCATCCGCTCGGCCTCCTCCTCCTCCCGCTCGCCCCGCGCCTCGCTGTCCACCGCGACAGAACGTGTTTGCCGCGTGTCGGCCATGCGCCATCGCCGACCGCCCGCGTCACCTCCGCTCTGCCCTCCTGCCAGCTCGAGCGCGCTCAAGTCCGCCTGCCCGAACCCTCCTCGCCCTCTCACTCCCACTCTCGCTCGCCATCCGCTCCTCTCTCCCAAAAACCGAGCGGGCGAGCGGCTCACCGCCGCGAGCTCCACCTCCACTCCCCCGTTCCGACGTCGACCATCCACTGCCACCGAATTCGTCTTGCACCGAGCTTCGCCACCCCCTTGCCTCCTCCGAACGAGCGCCACCATCCCCTTACTCGCTCCGGTAGGGCACAATTTCTTCGCCCCGCTGCGCCACCGCGAACGGAGCCGCCGCGCTCGCGCTCCGGCCACCGTCGCCTCCGCTCCTCCCCATCTCTCTCGAACTACACGTTGTTGTTCACCGTGTCCCCGCGATGATGTTGCGCGCCTCGCCTTGTTCGCTCGAGCCCGGAGACAGCCGCTGGCCATCAGCGGCCGTCGCACCGCCACGGTGGCGAGCACCCGCGCGGTCGCGCGCGCTGCCCCGCTCGCCTGCGAGTGCGGCGAGTGGCTGGGCCGGCCGGTCTCAACGGGACACGACCTATTTTTGTTACCCCCGCGCACGCGCGTCTCTGGGCTGAGAAGGCCGGGCCGTCTGCCTCTTTTGATGTCGGCCCGTTTCAAAATAAAGATTCAGTTTTTATTTTCTCAATTGGAAATAAAGTGCTTAGCAATTATTTGGGTGGTTAAATGTGCTCCAAAAATTATGAAATAAATTTCTATGGATTCATTGGAACCAGATCTACAATATAAAAATATTGCATGTCAAATTTGAAATACTTTTCTGTAGAACTTTATTTAATCATAAATATTGCTGATAACTTGAAAAATATGTAGAAAAATCTATAGGCTTCAGAAAAATATGATTCCCAAGTTTGTTAATCTTCTTGTGTCATGTACTTCCAAGGACAAATATGTTTCATGCATGTGCTGTGGAAAACTTTGGAGGAGTAGTTCAAGTACCTTTAATGGCTGATTTTTGTTATTTTTGCTAGAGAGCAAACATTGTATAAAACATGCATGTGATAATTTTTGTACAGTCATAGTATGCTATGAAGAACCTAGGAAAAATATTAATTCTGTTGTTTGACACTTTTCATAGTACAAAGTAATTTCATGCTCATTTTTATGCTATAGCTTGTCATTTTTGTATAGGATAGTTTACTTATCCAATTGCCATGAAATTTTTATAGTAGTCGGTTTAGGGTAGTATTATGCTACTGTAATTTTCTTAGATTTTTAGGAGCATCAGAAATATATGTTGCTATTCAAACCTATTATTATTTAGGGTTTAAGCAAGTGTTGCTTTAAGTGTGATTAAGAAATTAGTAAAGCTTTGGTGTATCTTTGAAGCATTTCATAAGATATGTTAACTTAACATAATAGTAGTAGAAGAGAATGCAGTAGATGACATGTGCTTGTAGTATATAGTTTCTTGGATGATGTTGACTACCTTGCATTTCAACATATCCATTGCATTCATCTCCTTCGATGCACGTTTGCATAATCACTTACGCACATTGCATCATACAGGATCGCAAACCGAGAACCCAATCGTACCCGAGGAGCTAGAGGAGCAGCTCGAGGTGCAGCAGCAGGAGGTGACCGAAGCCGAAGAGGAGGTCGGTGAAGATCTCCCAGAGTGCCCCGACCACCGTCCGAGCTCTTTTGAGAGAGGCAAGCCCCGGAGCATTTCTCTCCCGGTTTGTAAATAATTTATTATTAACTTTACTTAATTTGATGCATTACGTTTAGGAGTTGTTTGCAAACGTTGCTGTATTATACCTTGCTTACCTTTGTTATACTATATCCTTGTTACCCTGATATCCGTAGTCGAGTCAATGCTTAGCTGGCTTAGACCGGTATAAGTCAGGTGATTTCCTGTCACCTGCGAGCTATAGGTGGTTACCTAGATCTGCTTGGATGACTATGAAATCATGGTATAACTAAGTGTCAAAATGAATTTGAGACCGGGTGGAAACTTGCAGGGTTTCAGACTGTAGTGTTTTCCGTCTGTGTCGATTAAGGACCGACCGTTGTTAGACCTCGGGTCATGTTGAACGCATGCCTCACATTTAGCTGGCCGGATAAAGTACCTTCCGACCGTGAAACTGGGATATTATTCGGACCGAGTGGATTTCCCGCAACGCACTGTATCGGAGCAGTAGTGGCAGGATACGGGGGCGCGATGATAAGGCCAAAGAGCAGTCGGGCGGCCCCCGGGTACAAGTGGTTCCTGGCAAGCTCGCGACTTTACCTGAATGGTTGACTCGGTGACCAACACCTCACTTTAGCGGGTGAGTGAGGTTTATGTGAGGAATAAATTACCAGCTGGTTAATAATCGATTCGAATCGCCATCGTTCACTGGATAGTGAACACTTGACTTGAGCTACTTCATCGTAGTAATATTGATGAATCACTTGGAAAGTTATGTGGAAGATGACATGATAACTATTGTTAATGATCAATGGTAATCCTTACTTGCTTAATTACATGTTACTCTAGCACCAGTGCAAACATAGTTGATAGGGTAATAAAGAGTTAATTACTGCATGCTTTTGGTAAGGAATTGTTAAGTTAAAAACGCTTTTCTTGCAAATGAGTCAGCTATCCCACCAGAAAGTCTTTCATAATTCCTTGGTGTCTTTTATTTCTGGTTTATGACGGGTAAGTCTAGCTGAGTACCTTCTCGTACTCAGGGCTTTGTTCCCACTTGTTGTAGATGGGCAGATGTATTACGGCTACTGTATCAACTGCCTCTATCCTGCGATGGGCGAAGCTTAGGACCATGGGCAATGGTCATTCGTTACTTCTCGTCTGATGCTTTTGCTAGAGATGATCACAAGCTGGCACTTTATTTCAAAATGTTGAGTGTGTGCGTGATTTGAACTACCGCTTCCACTACTTTTATTCGAACCTGGTTTGTAATAACTATGTTTAAACTCCGATGTATTTTATGCCGCGAACATTTATGTAACTTATGATGGTGACCGCTAAACTTAGTACGATCTTGGCTGTTATGTGAAATGGTTTGAAATCCGTCGAGATTTCATGAACTACCGGGTTATACGGGCTTAAGTTTGTTAAATTGTCCTCCCGTTGGATGATGTTCCTACTTAATCTCGTATAATTGGGCGGTTCTGTTACAGCTGGCATCGGAGCATGGTTTAGCGTGATTACTGTTCATAAGTGTATTTAAAACAAAATTCTGTTTAAAAAGTGTGGTTTTAAAACTAAAGGTGTGCCAGTGGTCATATCCTGTATGCCCAGTTAAGGACTCTAGGTGGCTATTTAAGTACTAACTTGGGGTTCTTGCACCATATTTCTCTTTCGTTGCTCATACGGCGTGCTATTGTATGAGTGCCACTTAATTGAGTGGTAATGTATGGATTAGTTACCTCTACGCTTTGGTAAGTGTGAGCTGTGAGAGCAGGATCGGATATACCGCCGATCTAGGGAGAGTGCTTATATGATACTAGAATAATTACATATTTTACACATGTTTTTATGAAAGTATCGCATGTGTGGGTGTTCCGTCCGTTGAGGCGATGCCGTCAATAGGACGATGTGTTTGGGTAGTTACTACCGTTGTACACGCATCTGGGGATTCATGTAGAGCGTGTAGGTAGATTTACTGCTTTCATGCATTCATGGGGAATGGGCTGAAATGAATTTTCTGCAGGTACATAACAGCGTTTATCGTGTAGATCGAATTAGTTACGTATGTGAGAGATCGTTTGTATGCCACCGAATTCATCGTTAGATGTCTTTATTTTCTAAGTTTGTGAGAACGTAAGACTCGCGCATGCATCATATTGCCTGTGCATTTCATTCATAACATGCATTCCTCCCCTTATAAAAGGATTATCCCAGTTTGATAAAAGTGACATCAACTTAAAATATGTTCTTACCGGGTAATTTAAAACTTGTGCTACAGATGGCCCGCATGAAGCAGACTGCCCGTAAGTCCACTGGCGGAAGAGCACCCCGTCACCAGATGGCCCCGCAGGAGCGCCGCAGCACGGACACTTTTCTAAGTGAGTTTGGCATGCCCACCTTGCTTTGGAGAGTGCTCCATGATGTGGGGTACCCAGAGGGTCAAGAGCCGGTGTACTCCTAGAGTGAGAGCCAGTTAGCTAAGGATGGACTTGCGGTAGTGGAAATCACCGTCCCTGCTCTTGGTGATGCGCTAGAATGGGATGGTTGGCATTTGGAGTTTGAAGGACGCACTCCAGTTGAGGGTGCAGAGGGCGCAACCTTTCGCGTCATTCGAGACATAATGAGCAGGTTTCCTAATGAGTTGGCAGCAGCTTTGGCTGGTACTTTCCCGAGAGATGATCCTCGTGATGCCATTTGGGTGCAACCGCAAGGAAGTGCCCTGGTTAGAGGCCCAAGTGAAGGACGGGCTAGCGACAACCACACAATGAGTGCCATGTATGCAGCCATCAGAGCATACCAGGGTCTTGAGAGTACCTATTGGACCTTGACTGGTCTGCGTGGTGATGACCGGCTTGAAGCAAGGAAGCAGAAGAAGAAGCAAGCACGTGCTATAGCTAGCTTGCAGGAGCAGTTGGCCGACATGAGCTTGCAGCGAGACCGGGCTCTCGAGAGAGGTGAGAGTGCTATGCAGCGGGTACAGACGTTGACTCAGGCCAACAGAAATGCAGACCGCATGATGGGACAGCTAGTGCAGGAAAGGAATGAAGCCTGGAACGAGAGGGACCTTCTGAGGCAGAGGGTCGAGGAGCTAGAAGGGTATAATGCCAACTTGCATGAAGAGTTTCATGCCCTCTACAACGGGATGGGCCCGTATGCTCCTCCGGATGCCGCCCAGATGGACGTCGACGACGACGCCGCTACTGATGGTAGCGATGGTGACGCCTCCGACCTCGACGATGGCCCCGAGGAGTTGGCTAGTTGCCTTGCGTTAGTGATAGGCTCTGTCGCGATGGCCTTCTTTTGGTTTCCATGTATCGTGTTGTATCCTGTTCGATCTTGAGACTGGCGATCTTTGGGATCTTGGTTGTGTATGTGATGCTCAAACGCATAAAAGTCCAGTGTATGTACGCTGGCAACGTGGTTGTATGGAACGTGATGTTGCATTCGAAGTAATTTGATTAGTGATGTTGTTTTAATTGGAATGTGATTATTGTGCCTCTGTTTTATTGCATGACTTGTTCTCTCCAATAAATTCAGTATGTCATGATTGTTCATTCGAATACAATTACTACCACTTCGCTCAATTATTAATTGTTGCTGAAATATGCAGATGACAAACACTCGTTGTGCCACGTATGAGGCCGCTGAAACTGGTGGCAACGGTGCAGGGGCTGGTGGGGGTGGTGCAAACAACGTCAATCACCAGGAGCCACAGCCGGAGCCACAATTGCCCCCTCCTCCACCGCTCACTGCAGAGGTATTCTTCGCACAGTTCCTTGGAAGCCAGCGCAACGCCGAGCAGTCAGAGAGGAATATGGAAGATTTTCTACGTACCCTCGCTGAAAATGTTTAGAGAGGAAATAATCAAGGTGGTGGCCGTGGGGTGAACCAGTACAGCAATTTCAAGGATTTCATGGATACTAGGCCACCTATTTTTAAGGAAGCAGCAGAGCCACTCGACGCTGAAGAATGGATCAACACTATGGAAGATAAGTTCCGTGTATTGAGGCTGACAGAAGTTCTGAAAACAGAATATGTTGCACATCAGCTACAGGGACCGATAGGGATGTGGTGGAAGCATCACCGCACCACCTTTCCTCCCAATGCCCAGATTACTTGGAGAGAATTCACTGAAGCGTTTAGAGGAGTTTATATTCCCCCAGGGTTGGTTGAGATGAAGCTCGGAGAGTTCTTGGCCTTAAATCAGGGTATCAAGACTGTGACACAGTATCTGCATGCCTTTAACAACTTGTGCCGTTATGCTCTAGACATGGTCGACACAGATGCAAAGAGAATTGCTAGTTTCAAGAGAGGGTTAAGTCCGAAGATGATGAAGCATGTGGGTACCAATATCCACGCCAGATTCAATGACTTTGTCAGTGATTGTTTGAAACAAGAAAAGAACAACAACGCCTACACTGCATCCAAGAATCCCAAGAGGGTGTTTGAGTCAGGACCATTCCAGTCCAGAGTTGTCACTGCAAATCGTCTTCCTTATCGTTCGTCCACACCTGGTGCAAGGTTCAGGCCGCCACAGCATAAAACCCAGAACTACAAGGGACCACAGAAGCCGTACAAGATGGTCGTGCCGCCAGCAAAGATTACCGCAGCTGCAGAACAGAGCAACTCCAAGGGAGCTATAGGATCTGCTGGTACAGTGAAGGGGCCCTGCTACAATTGTGGTCAGCCAGGCCACTTTTCAAAGTTCTGCCCTTATCCGCCTAAAAAGAAGCAACATACTTACACTTCCCGTGTACACCATACCACCGTTGATGAGATTCCTGAGGGAGAGCCTGTAACTGCCGATAAGTTTCTTGTTAACCATCACCCTGCAGTTGTTCTATTTGATACTAGATCCTCGCATTCTTTTATGAGTCAAGCATTTGCACGGAAGCATGAACAACTATGCACAGAATTGAGTTATGGTTATCGTATAAGTTCAGCCGGGGCTGATGTGTTAACCAATAAGATGGTTAGAGGGGCAACCCTTGAGTTAGGTAGTCGGAAGTTTTGAGTGAACCTGATAGTTATGCCTGGACTAGTTTTGGATGTAATAATAGGAATGAACTGGATGAAGAACTGGGGGCAGTCATAGACATAAGCAGTCGGTTGCTTACCCTTAAGGATCCCCAGGCAGAGGGTACTTTCCTGGTACCATTGCCTAGAAGAACAGACCTTGTGAGTGCGACCTGTGCCATGGAAGTTGTTACTATCCACCAGATCCCGGTAGTGTGTGAGTTCCCGGATGTGTTTCCAGACGAGTTACCTGGCCTTCCTCCAGATAGAGATGTTGAGTTTGGAATCGAGTTGATCCCCGGGACAGCTCCTATTTCGAGGAGACCCTATCGGATGCCTCCGGATGAGTTAGCTGAGCTGAAGAAGCAACTGGAAGAATTGCTAAAGAAGAGGTTTATCCAACCGAGTAAGTCTGAATGGGGATGTCCTACCTTGTTCGTGAAGAAAAAGAAAGAGGGTACTCTGAGAATGTGTGTGGATTATCGACCTCTTAATGCTGTAACTATCAAGAATAAATATCCTTTGCCTCATATCGACGTTTTGTTTGATCAGTTGGCTAAAGCTAGAGTGTTCTCCAAGATAGACCTAAGATCAGGGTATCATCAGATAAAGATCAGACCACAAGATGTCCTAAAAACCGCCTTTTCTACCAGATACGGGTTGTACGAGTATCTTGTTATGTCTTTTGGCTTAATAAATGCTCCTACATACTTTATGTATCTGATGAATACGGTTTTCATGCCAGAGTTGGACAAGTTTGTAGTTGTCTTCATTGATGACATTCTAGTATACTCTGAGAATGAGAAAGATCATGAAGAGCATCTGAGAATTGTCTTGACCATACTGAGAGATCATAAGTTGTATGCTAAGTTCAGCAAATGTGAATTTTGGTTGAAGAAAGTTTCTTTCATTGGTCATATTCTATCTGAGAATGGAGTTTCGGTAGATCCGAGCAAAGTGCAAGAGGTTATGGATTGGAAAACTCCAACCACAGTGCCAGAAGTCAGGAGTTTCCTAGGGTTAGCTGGTTACTATCGCCGCTTTATCCCAGACTTCTCAAAGATTGCTAAGCCGATGACAAGTCTGTTACAGAAAGATCACAAGTTTGTGTGGACAGAGGAGTGTGAGACAGCTTTCCACACCTTGCGGAAACTGTTGACCACTGCTCCAGTTCTTGCACAGCTAGACATCGAGAAACCTTTTGATGTGTTCTGTGACGCATCAAAAACAGGATTAGGCTGTGTTCTGATGCAAGAAGGAAGAGTCATTGCTTATGCCTCCCGCCAGTTGAGAAAACATGAAATCAATTATCCGACGCATGATCTTAAACTTGCCGCCGTGGTGCATGCCTTAAAGATTTGGAGACACTATTTACTTAGTAATGTATGCAATATTTTCACCAATCATAAGAGTCTCAAATACATTTTCACCCAACCAGAATTAAACATGAGACAGCGAAGATGGTTAGAACTAATTAAAGATTACAACTTGAATGTACAGTATCACTCTGGGAAAGCCAATGTGGTAGCCGACGCTTTGAGTCGAAAGTCGCATTGTCTGAATATGCAACCCTTACTCGAAGATGGTTTTAATCTAATGCACCCTGCCGTGTTACATAGTATTCAGATCAGTTGCACCTTGGAGAGTAGGATAATAGAAGGTCAGAAAGCAGACAAAGGGATATTATACATCAAAAAGAAAATTAAAGAAGAACCCTCAAAACACTTCAGAGTAGACGAGCATGACGTGTTGTGATTCGACAACCGTCTTGTTGTTCCGAAGGATAGAGAGCTTAAGAATAAAATTATGGATGAAGCTCATCACTCTAAGTTGTCCATTCATCCTGGCAGTAGTAAAATGTATCAAGAACTAAGACCTCGCTATTGGTGGACAAAGATGAAGAAGGAAATTGCAGCTTATGTAGCCAGATGTGACACATGTTGTCGAGTGAAAGCTATTCACATGAAACCTACTGGATTGTTGCAACCTTTGTCAGTACCTAGTTGGAAGTGGGATGATATAAGTATGTATTTCATCACAGGTTTGCCCACTACTCAGAAAGGCCATGATTCGATTTGGGTAATCGTGGATCGTCTTACCAAGACAACCCACTTTTTTCCTGTCAAGACAGTTTATAGACCACCTCAATATGCCAAGAAGTATATTGCGGAGATTGTGAGATTGCATGGCATACCGAAGACTATCGTGTCTGACAGAGGGTCACAGTTCACTGCTCACTTTTGGGAGCATTTGCACAAAGGTTTGGGAACTAGTCTGATTCGTAGCACTGCCTATCATCCTCAAACAGATGGTCAGACTGAAAGAGTTAATGCTGTTTTAGAAGATATGTTAAGAGCTTGTGTGTTGTCTTTCAGAGGTTCATAGGAGTCGTGGTTACCTTTAGCAAAATTCGCGTATAATAATAGCTATCAAGAAAGTATCAAGATGGCACCTTTTGAGGCTCTGTATGGACAAAAGTGTAGAACACCTTTAAACTGGATTGAGTCAGGGGAAAGAAGGTATTATGGTATTGACTTCATGGAAGAAGCCGAAAAGAAAGTTCATATCATTCAGCAAAATATGAGAGCAGCTCAGTCACGTCAGAAAAGTTATGCGGATAAGAGAAGGAGAACACTTGTGTTCGAAGTTGGTGACTATGTTTATCTAAAAGTCACACCAATGAAGAAGAAGCGATTTGGAATACGCAGAAAGCTTGCCGCCAGATTTATAGGACCCTACAAAATCTTAGAGAGAAAGGGTCCAGTGGCTTACAAATTGGAATTACCAGAAGCAATGGGTGTTATATTTCCCGTTTTTCACGTATCACATCTCAAGAAATGTTTGCGCGTTCCAGAGGAAATAATTGAACCTCGAGGCATAAAACTTAAGTCAGATCTGGTGTATCGTGAGCAGTCAATTCGAGTTTTGGATTCCAAAGAACGGGCTACTCGAAACAGTGTGGTGAAAACATATAAGATACAATGGAGTCATCATGATGAGGGGGATACATCTTGGAAAACGGGTGAATACCTACAAAAAGCATACGAAGATTTTTATAATAAATGGTTCGTAACCCAAATCTCGGGACGAGATTTTTATAAGAGGGGAGGGCTGTAATACTCCGGTGTTACGCAAGCATTTGCATTGCAATCATAAGCATGACATTTCATATCATTCATAGTCATATATGGTAAGATTATAACCGGAGTGAAATAAAAGATTAGAAAATGGTATTCGTGATGTAATATATTAATATGCTAATTACCTTTCATCAAAATTGTGCAACTACAAATTTTATATCACTTAGAATTATAGGTGAAAATTTTGGAGCCACTAAATCACTCAAAGTTTTGTCAAAGATTTGTTTTAAAAATGTTATTTGAAAATATTCAAAAATCCTCCCTAAATTAGCTTTTATTCTAAAAATCAAAATCTATAAGAGTTTTGAGGTTGGCCCCTTAATCAAAGTTGTAGAGAATTAAATTCTAAGCAACTTTTATTTTTGGGCCATTTTCAGAAAATGTCCTTTTCTTGCTCAAAATGAGATTTGAAAACTATTATTTGAAATTATTTGAAAATATGAAAATGGAAATTCAATTTCTAACCTAAACGGGCCGCCGCCTCGTTTTCGGCCTGCTGCTGGAAGCGGCCCAGCTCCGCCCCCGCACGCGCGCGCCCGCGCCCCGCCTCGGCCCGGCCCGCGTCCGCTCGGCCTCCTCCTCCCGCTCGCCCCGCGCCTCGCTGTCCGCCGCGACAGAACGCGTTTGCCGCGTGTCGGCCATGCGCCGTCGCCGACCGCCGCGCGTCGCCTCCGCTCTGCCCTCCTGCCAGCTCGAGCGCGCTCAAGTCCGCCTGCCCGAACCCTCCTCGCCCCCTCACTCCCACTCTCGCTCGCCATCCACTCCTCTCTCCCAAAAACCGAGCGGGCGAGCGGCTCACCGCCGCGAGCTCTACCTCCGCTCCCCCGTTCCGACGTCGACCATCCACCACCACCGAATTCGTCTTGCACTGAGCTTCGCCACCCCCTTGCCTCCTCCGAACGAGCGCCACCATCCCCTTACTCGCTCTGGTAGGGTACAATTTCTCCGCCCCGCTGCGCCACCGCGAACGGAGCCGCCGTGCTCGCGCTCCGGCCACCGTCGCCTCCGCTCCTCCCCATCTCTCTCGAACTACACGTTGTTGTTCACCGTGTCCCTGCGATGGTATTGCGCGCCTCGCCTTGTTCGCTCGAGCCCGGAGACAGCCGCTGGCCGTCGGTGGCCGTCGCACCGCCGCGGTGGCGAGCACCCGCGCGGCCGCGCGCGCTGCCCCGCTCGCCTGCGAGTGCGGCGAGTGGCTGGGCCGGCCGGTCTCACCGGGACACGACCCGTTTTTGTTACCCTCGCGCACGCGCGTCTCTGGGTTGAGCAGGCCGGGCCGTCTGCCCCTTTTGATGTCGGCCCGTTTCAAAATAAAGATTCAATTTTTATTTTCTCAATTAGAAATAAAGTGCTTAGCAATTATTTGGGTGGTTAAATGTGCTCCAAAAATTATGAAATAAATTTCTATGGATTCATTGGAACCAGATCTACAATATAAAAATATTGCATGTCAAATTTGAAATACTTTTCTGTAGAACTTTATTTAATCATGAATATTGCTGATAACTTGAAAAATGTGTAGAAAAATCTATAGGCTTCAGAAAAATATGATTCCCAAGTTTGTTAATCTTCTTGTGTCATGTACTTCCTAGAAAAAATATGTTTCATGCATGTGCTATGGAAGACTTTGGAGGAGTAGTTCAAGTACCTTTAATGGCTGATTTTTGTTATTTTTGCTAGAGAGCAAGCTTTGTATAAAACATGAATGTGATAATTTTTGTACAGTCATAGTATGCTATGAAGAACCTAGGAAAAATATTAATTGTGTTGTTTGACACTTTTCATAGTACAAAGTAATTTCATGCTCATTTTTATGCTATAGCTTGTCATTTTTGTATAGGATAGTTTACTTATCCAATTGCCATGAAATTTTTATGGTAGTCGGTTTAGGCTAGTATTATGCTACTATAATTTTCTTAGATTTTTAGGAGCATCAGAAATATATGTTGCTATTCAAACCTATTATTATTTAGGGTTTAAGCAAGTGTTGCTTTAAGTGTGATTAAGAAATTAGTAAAGCTTTGGTGTATCTTTGAAGCATTTCATAAGATATGTTAACTTAACATAATAGTAGTAAAAGAGAATGCAGTAGATGACATGTGCTTGTAGTATATAGTTTCTTAGATGATGTTGACTACCTTGCATTTCAACATATCCATTGCATTCATCTCCTTCGATGCACGTTTGCATAATCACTTACGCGCATTGCATCATACAGGATCGCAAACCGAGAACCTAGTCGTACCCGAGGAGCTAGAGGAGCAGCTCGAGGTGCTGCAGCAGGAGGTGACCGAAGCCGAAGAGGAGGTCGGTGAAGATCTCCCAGAGTGCCCCGACCACCGTCCGAGCTCTTTTGAGAGAGGCAAGCCCCGGAGCATTTCTCTCCCGGTTTGTAAATAATTTATTATTAACTTTACTTAATTTGATGCATTACGTTTAGGAGTTGTTTGCAAACGTTGCTGCATTATACCTTGCTTACCTTTGTTATACTATATCCTTGTTACCCTGATATCCGCAGTCGAGTCAATGCTTAGCTGGCTTAGACCGGTAGAAGTCAGGTGATTTCCTGTCACCTACGAGCTATAGGTGGTTACCTGGATCTGCTTGGATGACTATGAAATCATGGTATAACTAAGTGTCGAAATGAATTTGAGACCGGGCGGAAACTTGCAGGGTTTCGGACTGTAGTGTTTTCCGTCTGTGTCGATTAAGGACCGACCGTTGTTGGACCTCGGGTCATGTTGAACGCATGCCTCACATTTAGCTGGCCGGATAAAGTACCTTCCGACCGCGAAACTGGGAGATTATTCGGGCCGAGTGGATTGCCCGCAACGCACTGTACCGGAGCAGTAGTGGCAGGATACGGGGGCGTGATGATAAGACCAAAGAGCAGTCGGGCGGCCCCCGGGTACAAGTGGTTCCTGGCAAGCTCGCGACTTTACCTGAATGGTTGATTCGGTGACCAACACCTCACTTTAGCGGGTGAGTGAGGTTTATGTGAGGAATAAATTATCAGCTGGTTAATAATCGATTCGAATCGCCATCGTTCACTGGATAGTGAACACTTGACTTGAGCTACTTCATCGTAGTAATATTGTTGAATCACTTGGAAAGTTATGTGGAAGATGACATGATAACTATTGTTAATGATCAATGGTAATCCTTACTTGCTTAATTACATGTTACTCTAGCACCAGTGCAAACATAGTTGATAGGGTAATAAAGAGTTAATTACTGCATGCTTTTGGTAAGGAATTGTTAAGTTAAAAACGTTTTTCTTGCAAATGAGTCAGCTATCCCACCAGAAAGCCTATCATGATTCCTTGGTGTCTTTTTTATTTCTGGTTTATGACGGGTAAGTCTAGCTGAGTACCTTCTCGTACTCAGGGCTTTGTTCTCACTTGTTGCAGATGGGCAGATGTATTACGGCTACTGTATCAACTGCCTCTATCCTGCGATGGGCGAAGCTTAGGACCATGTGCAATGGTCATTCGCTACTTCTCGTCTGATGCTTTTGCTGGAGATGATCACAAGCTGGCACTTTATTTCAAAATGTTGTCTGTGTGCGTGATTTGAACTACCGCTTCCGTTACTTTTATTCGAACCTGGTTTGTAATAACTATGTTTAAACTCCGATGTATTTTATGCCACGAACATTTATGTAACTTATGATGGTGACCGCTAAACTTAGTACTATCTTGGCTGTTATGTGAAATGGTTTGAAATCCGTCGAGATTTCACGGACTAACGGGTTATACGGGCTTAAGTTTATTAAATTGTCCTCCCGTTGGATGATTTTCCTACTTAATCTCATATAATTGGGCGGTTCTATTACAGCTGTTGAAAGGTTTTTTTATAAAATTTATATTCCTAACAGTTAAGAAGAATATAGAGAATCTTTTAAAGTTGATCTTACGTAGCCTCTTCAAAAGTGGAGAGCAAGAAAGATGATTTGAAGAGCAAAATGATAGAGTGATTTTAAGAGTCTACTAAACCATATATTTCTTTGTTTGTTTCTAAATTTTACGGTAAAGAGATAAGTACGGAGTTCTCTTGAAGTTGCTCTGAGAGCAACTTAAAGAGTCTCTTTATATTTTTTTGTATTGATATGAATAGGGATTTTTGGTGAAAAAAGTTTTTCAACAGTTTCTTCAATAAGATCTTCAAATATTATCACCATTTATTTCAGATTCTTAACAAGCTAAAGATGAAAGTGTGGAAATAGCTCTTCTGCGCACAAGATATAAAAAGAGCCATTGAAGGGTGGAAATATATATATATATATATATATATATATATATATATATATATATATATTTAAATGACTCACCAAATAAGATTTTAGTGAGTATGAATTTAAGAAAAACTCTCGAACGTACTCTAATTAAAAAAAAGCTATTAGAGAATACTATTTTTATTTAATCTTTATATTTCTATCGCTGAATATAAAAAAACTCTTGCGGTTGATCTAAACCGAGCATCCAAGTGAGATAAAAACACTAATTCTTGATATAGGCGTCCACCCGTGCGTAGATGCTCCTGATGGTGGGCCGCTCGCGCCAGCCCAACTACCACCTCTAAAAAAATAGGCTCAAGCGGTGGCCGGTGTGGCCTTATCCATTCGAGCGAGCTAGCCTCATCCACTATTCACTAAGCCAGGAGGTAGGTGAGATTCTGCTAAAGAAAGGAGGTGGGCGAGATGCTGACCTAGCTCACCGGAGTAGCTGCTGTGACGAATCGGAGATTTGGTGGCGGTGGCGTGGGGTCAGCGATGAAGCCGTAGAGGCAACAACATCCATCTCGTGCACGACATCGCATCTCTGTTCCCCAACGCCGTGACATTAAGGATATTGCGGCCACCCTCAGGCAACCACTGCCCTTCTAGCATCCGGCTGCTGGCTTGCGGCCCTTCTGCGTTCTTGTGGCCCGCATCTCCGACGACCACTGCGCTTCCCGCGTCCGGCTGTCGACTGCTGGCGCGCAAGAAAGGCGACGACAGCTCCAAGGCCCGCGTGCGTGGGAGGAAACGGTGGCTTCGGAGGCTTGCATGCAAGCAGGGCAACACGGCGCGGGAAGAGGCAAGGGTGGCTATGGCGTGGAGTTGGTAATCCGCCATGGCCTTCTCCACTGATCCTGTCGAGACCTTCTCTAGGAGCGGCGAGCTCCACACCAATAGCGAGCTCTACACCGGTGAACTTCACGCACCGACGAGCCTCCATTCCGAAACAGCAAGGAAATATTAAAGTGCATGTCGCAAAGTGTATGTTTCAGATATTTTAGAGGGATGTTGCAAGTGTTTCATGCGGATATTGCAAAAGTAGATTGGATGCTCCACATGTTACAATAGTTGTACACGTATATTGCAAGCTTCTCTTCCCAACGTTTTATCTGTGTTTTTTCAGACGTACGTTACAAGTGTGTTTATTTAGATGTTGCATATGTTTCACGCATACGTTATAAGTATTTTATTTGGATGTCACATATGTTTTACAATGGTTTTCAAATGCTTTTCATGTGTTTTTGCAAGTGTTTTAGATATATATTTCAAGTGTTTCATCTGCATAGTTTTAAATCTCCAGCTATAGCTGAAGATATAGCCAGCTATAGCTGTTTGAGATTGGTCAAGCTACGAGCTATAGCCAGCTATATCCCGCTATATCTCTATTTAGCCTTCGCTATTGCTGTTTTAGAGGTCATCTGCTACATACCCTTAGCCGGCGATTTAAAACCTTGTTCATCTACCTTTAAACAGTACGTTGTAATTATTGTATCTAAATATCTCAAAAGTAAATCGGATGTTGCATCTCCTTCCTCACTTTCTTTCTGCTGTCTTTCTCAGTGTCTCTTCTTCCGGCGCCGGCGAGGCATTTGCCGCCTCCTCTCCTCTTTCTCGGTACTGGTAACGTTCGGTATGACGTGGATCCCACGTGGACGTGCGAAACCCCACGAGAAACGACCGGACGTCCGGACGCCCGGTCAGTCCTGAAGGCCGGGCGGCCCCGTGAAAAAAACTGAGCATCCGAGCGATCTAAACGGTGTCTAGAAACTTCTCCGCTAAAACATCAGCCAAAGGCTGTGTTTAGTTGTGTAAAAAGGTGTAAAAAAGTACTGTAGCACGGTTTGGCTTTATTTGGCAAATAGTGTCTAACCGTTGACTAATTAGGTTCAAAACGTTCGTCTCGCAAAGTATAACCAAGCTGTACAATTAGTTTTTTATTTCATCTACATTTAGTACTCCATGCATGTATCGCAAGTTTGATGTGACGGGAATCTTTTATTTGCACAGTTTTTTTTTAAGAAGTAAACACAGCCAAAGCGTGCCATCAACTCACCGACAGCTTTCTAGCACATGGGCCAACGGCTCATCTCAGCGCCAAGCCCTGCGAACGGCGTTCCCATCCAGCGCCTTCTACAGGAGCAACCCGCCGCCAAGAGCTGCGACACGTGCACGACTTACTCTACTGACCTGTGGACCACGTTCCATATAACCTCCCGACGGACCCACATGTCAATCACTTCTATGTACTGCTGCCTGTGGTCGCAGCATTTCTCGCAGCCTGACGCTCCAGAACCTTCTCCGCAAACCGCTAGATCCACCACCAATTCAATCCCCCATTCCCCTACTCACTCACTGACAACCCGACCTAATCAGTAGGCCCGAATTGCCAGCGACTAACCCTCCTTCCCATCTTCATCTTCTTGCCCCGCAAGGCGCACGCCATTTATACGCCTTCCTCTCCCCTTCGCTCCCCAAAACCCTACCCCCCTCCAAAACCCTCGCGGCATCGTCAGTCGTCATCTCCGCTCGCTGCCCCGCGTGTTCCCGCAGCCTCGCGCTTTGCGTGGTTGATTGAAGAAGCGGAAGATGATCGGGGCCTCTAGGCGATCACTCAGTGCCGCCGCCGCCGCCGCCCGCAGCCGCGTGGCTGCCGGCGCTGCCTCCGCCGTCTCCGCCGACGCCGCCGCCTCAGTCCCGCCCCGCCCCGTAAGTGTGGCCATCCGTTTTGCTTTCTTTGTTTGTGGCGATTAGCCATGTTATTAGGTCCGTACACGCATCAATGTGGGGGCGTTGTACATTGAATTTGGTGCTCCATTGATATGCTTGGGTTTACCATTTGCTTCTATTGATTGCCTTTTCCTAAATTGGGTAACTACTGTGGAAATTTACAAATTATGTTAGAGGAAAATCTGATTACTCTTCAAATTAACGGTGCAATTGAGTCCCGCGACCTGTAAATGAGTTGTATATATCTGTTATGTCGTGCGATCTCAGGTGAGCAATGGAGCGCCTGGGGTTCCTCAGCATCAGAAGAGGCTTCTCTCAGTGCTTGCGGCGCCCAAGGTTGCAGGAACGAGCAATGTTGTGTCCCTCAAGCTGATGGATGGTGCCCTTATTGGGAGACGCTATGAATCAAGTGCGGCAGCAGTTGACTCCACTGACCTGCCGGCTGAGAAGCACGAGTACCAGGCTGAGGTAATTATAGGGTGAATTGGTCTAACTTTGTGCTATCTTCTGCTGAGGTTTGGTTACAAGATGTCATGGTGTTTCCGCAATGTTCTATGCAGGTCAACAGGCTCATGGATTTGATTGTGCACAGTTTGTATAGTAACAAGGAAGTTTTCCTTCGAGAATTGGTCAGGTGGGTTGTAGTTATGTATACAATTTTTTTCAGTTAATGTAACCTCTTTTTATTGAACCCCCTGTTCCTTGTCAAGGCATCTGGTTGAAACTTGTTGTGAAAATGTTATGTAATCACTGCATCATGGACTTTTTTTGGTTTTAATCCCTGACTTAGTTTGCCGTTTCATTTCCTTTGGACCTTTTTTTTTGTTTTAATCCCTGACTTAGTTTGCCATTTCATTTCCTTTTGTTTGTGCTTACAGCAATGCTAGTGATGCGCTTGATAAGTTGCGTTATCTGAGTGTCACGGATCCTGAGCTTCTGAAGGATGGTCCCCAACTTGACATTCGCATCCAAACAGACAAGGATAATGGAATAATAACAATTACGTAAGTATTAGTTACTTGCAGCAGGCCATTTACTTACCATACTTTTTAATGGAAGGTGATTTTCATTCTCACCTACATTTGCTTCATCATCTTCAGTGATTCTGGGATTGGTATGACGAAACAAGAGCTTATTGATTCTCTTGGGACTATTGCAAGCAGTGGAACTGCCAAGTTCCTGAAGGCATTGAAGGTGTGATCTTGTGGAGGATGGTGTCCTCTGTTTTTAATTTGTCTACATCTTGCATTATTTAATGTCTATTTTACAACAGGAGAGTCAAGAAGCTGGCATGGACAGCAACTTGATTGGCCAATTTGGTGTTGGTTTCTATTCCGCATTTCTTGTTTCGGAGAAGGTATACTGTTACCATGATTTATCTTTATACTGGCTAATAATATTAATGAGCTAAAATTCTTTTGGTCATGTTCTCTTACTCTTATAAGTGTTTCAACTTTCCTGCTGTCCTATCCTATGAATCTCCAGAACTTGTAATTATTAAGTGAATGCCTTCTCTTCTGTGCAATAGGTTGTTGTGTCAACAAAGAGCCCAAAATCTGACAAACAATATGTTTGGGAAGGACAAGCAGATGCTGGTTCTTATACCATTAGAGAGGAAAAAGACCCGGAGAAGCTCATTTCTAGGGGAACTCGCCTTACTCTCTATCTCAAGGTATGTATGTGCTTATTCACATGTGATCTAATATCTTGTCATTTGCTCTATTTTAATTGTCATATTTGTTATTTCCAGCGTGATGATAAGGGCTTTGCTCACCCTGAGAGGATTCAAAAACTTTTAAAGAACTACTCTCAGTTTGTTTCCTTTCCCATTTATACATGGCAAGAGAAAGGCTTCACAAAAGAGGTGAATAACCTTTTTCATTTCTGTTTATTTTGTGCCAAACTGCCAATATATGACTTACATGAGGCATCCATTGATCATTAAGGTCGAGGTTGATGAGGATCCAGCAGAAGCCAAAAAAGAAGGTGATGATGATACCAAAACTGAGGTAAACTTATAAGCAGCTGTAACTTTTGATTTTGCACTGCTTTACTTGGGACGAAATTGTGTAGCACTTTGTTACTGGTTGAGAGTTAATGTCTCTGTATGCAGCCTAAGAAAAAGACCAAAACCGTTGTTGAGAAGTATTGGGATTGGGAGCTTGCAAATGAGACACAACCTATTTGGGTAAGATCAATTTCCGTTCTGTCTGCTGATATAATCATGATTTTCTAAGCATGTATTTTCGAAAATTTCAATGTCCGAGGCTTATGTGGTGAGTTTGCGTGTGTGCATGTGTTTATGTGAGTGTCTGCAGCATCAATACTGTGTTTTAGAGAAAAAAAAAGGTCGAACCTTATGGTACCTTTTTGTGCTGTTTGCAGCTTCGGAACCCTAAAGAGGTTTCAACTGAGGAGTACAATGAATTTTACAAGAAAACCTTCAATGAGTACTTGGATCCTTTGGCCTCCTCACACTTCACTACAGAGGTACATGTCTTCGGATTTATATTTTCAATGGTTATTATTGCGATGGCTGGTTTAGATCTCACAGTATAATATGGCTCCGGTCCAATGATTTGTACACTTGCAAATTTGGTCACAGACATGTTTTCTTTCCTTGAGTTGGGCCTGCTTGGTAGAGCCCCTGCTCATTTTACAGAATCACTTCACAAAGTCAGCATAGAATCACTTCTCAGTAAAAAAACTGTTTGGCATAGCTCCTACTGGATTCAGTTTCGACGCTGCTCTGGGAGCTCTGCCAAACAGGCACATCATAGAATCTGCATAGAATCACTTCTCAGTAAAAAACTGTTTGGCAGAGCTCCTACTAGATTAAGCCTGGAAGCTGCTCTAGGAGCTCTGCCTAACAGGCCCTCCTACTCTGTGACTTCTAACCAAAGTTCAATGTAATGGAGGATACAATCTCTGATGAGTACGTCTAACACAAAAAATATTCAAAACGTAAGAATCTGAAAAAAATACTGAAGGTTGTTTCTGTAGCATGGATTGATCCAGCATGCATTTTATATTCATTCTTGAAGATGATATTGACACTATAATTCTGACACTCTAATCTCTTTTTCGTCAGTTTGATTTGATCTGCTTTTTGAACACCAACAGACAATGTAGTTTATTCTTAAACATCTGTTTTCAATAGTTAACAGCCTTCACTGATTCATGATCTTTCAGTATTAAGATAAAATTTGGCCAGCTATTTAGATCTATATAAAGTGGCAATTATGATTTAGTCTTACATTGAAATGTGCTACAGTCCATTTATATGATCGCAAAGAACATCTTCACATGCAAGTGATAATACTTGATCTATTTGACACAGGGTGAGGTAGAATTCAGGTCAATTCTTTTTGTACCTGCTACAAGGAAGGATGATATAACAGATAGTAGGAAGACCAAGAATATCAGACTGTATGTTAAGCGTGTATTCATATCAGATGACTTTGATGGAGAATTGGTATGTTCTTCACGCATCAATCATTCTTCATGGTTTGTATCAAATTTATTTAGTACCAAGTAAATCTGGTATCTGATAATTGAGAATTGTGATTCTGGCCAGTTCCCAAGATATTTGAGCTTTGTGAAGGGTGTTGTTGACTCAAATGACCTTCCATTGAATGTTTCTCGTGAGATTCTTCAAGAAAGTCGAATTGTAAGTTGCTTGACTTCCTCTCTTTGTGACTTTTTAAGCTTTGTCACTTTTTTAAAATATTGATCTGACGAGTTTGTGCCACCCCTTTTGCCATTTTCCATAGGTTCGTATAATGAGAAAGAGGCTGGTGCGGAAAGCCTTTGATATGATACTTGGCATTTCTTGCAGTGAAAACAGAGATGTAAGCTTCCACATTTCCTCGTGGGGGTATTGTCACTTCAATTAACCACCCTTTTCTTTCAGTTTGCTCATCTAAAGTTCATTGTAGGATTACGAAAGGTTCTGGGAGAACTATGGAAAATTTTTAAAGCTGGGTGCCATGGAAGATAAGGAAAATCACAAGAGAATTGCTCCTTTGTTGCGCTTCTTCTCTTCTCAAAGCAACGATGAATTAATTAGCTTGGATGAATATGTGGAAAACATGAAACCTGAGCAGAAGGACATTTACTTCATTGCTGCAGACAGTCTGAGCAGTGCCAAGAATGCTCCTTTCTTAGAGAGACTAACAGAAAAAGAGTATGAGGTGAGAAATAAAGATACCTTAAAGAGTATTCTTTTGTTTAGATGGTTCAGTTATACACTTAAATGTTTTATTATTATGGTATTGAATCTATACCACTCATGCGAATTTGTTCCTTGAGTGGCTGGAGTAGATTTTGGGGCCTGAGCCACTGGTCTTGTTAGTTTTCATGAGGTGGGACATCTTTGTTTTCAACCTTAGTTCACTTTGGGAACGTGTGTGGACAGAAGCCAGTGGAAGGGTAGCTGGGAGAAAGGAGGGGTTCTGCAGAGGACATGGAACCTTGAAAATTTTCAATTATCTTCATTCATGCGACTTTGGTCCTTGAGTGGTTGGAGTAGATTTTGGGGCCTGAGCCACTGGTCTTGTTAGTTTTCATGAGTTATCTTTGTTTTCAACCTTAGTTCACTTTGGGAACGTGTGTGGACAGAAGCCAGTGGAAAGGTAGCTGGGAGAAAGGAGGGGTTCTGCAGAGGACATGGAACCTTGAAAATTTTCAATTATCTCCATTCACCTTTAAATAGACTGAGTACAATAACATGATCTAAAGAGATAATTATGACAAATCTAACCATTGAAATTGAATGGGCATCTAAGGACAAGTACTTGACATCCTCTGGCCACTTTGGACGTGCTGCTGCTGTGGCTGCATGATATTGGAACAAGGCTTTGTACCATGTTTTAGGCAATTTCTTATCTTTGCTTTGCAGTGTCCATGTCTTGCTTTTTATGTTTTAGGAAATTTATTTTTGCTTTGCAGTGTCCATGTCTTGCTTTTTCTTTCCAGAGGTTGCATGTCATTGGAAAGAACCCTGTAAAGAATAGAAGTGTCCCTACTTTGCTTATTCAGTCCCAGTTGGCATCAATATGAATTCATTATTATGTAGTCAGAATGGTTATACTAGAGAGTGAATCTTATGAGAGATTAGTTTAACTGATGCTAGTTCTACCTTTATAATTTATTTTACCTTTTTTTTGGTAGGTTCTACTTTTGGTCGACCCAATGGATGAAGTGGCTATCCAGAATCTGAGCTCCTACAAGGATAAGAAATTCGTGGACATTAGCAAGGAAGATTTGGACTTAGGTATGCGCATAATTGTGTCGTGAACCTCTTATTAACTACTAGTAGTACTTAGATGTAGCTGTCTTAATTCTGGCAAGGCTTGTTATTACCATCCATATTGATCACCATGGTACATGTATGTTAAATGTGATCAGTGATGGAAATTCCGTTCTTGTATATGCATTACTTGTCTATTTGTTTGTAGGACGTATTATTTCTTCGGAACTGAGACATCTAATCTTTTACCTTCGTGATTTAATTTTCTTGTTTCTGATTGTTGTGATCCCTAAATGTACCAGGTGATAACAATCACCATGGTACATGTATATTAAATGTGATCAGTGATGGAAATTTCGTTCTTGTATATGCATTACTTGTCTATTTGTTTGTAGGACGTATTATTTCTTCGGAACTGAGACAACTAATCTTTTACCTTCGTGATTTAATTTTCTTGTTTCTGATTGTTGTGATCCCTAAATGTACCAGGTGATAACAATGAGGAAAGAGAGGAGATAAAGCAGGAGTTCAGCCAAACCTGTGACTGGATAAAGAATCGCTTGGGTGACAAGGTTGCACGTGTTGATATATCCAATCGTCTCAGGTCATCGCCATGTGTTCTTGTTGCAGCGAAGTTTGGTTGGTCAGCCAATATGGAAAGGTTAGTGTCTATTGTTAACTGTGAATTTTGATGGTTTCTCTGACAGTTGCTACATAACTTTATATCCTTGCTGTTTGTTACAGGCTGATGAGAGCACAGTCTATGGGTGATACATCCTCTTTGGATTTCATGCGTTCAAGGAAGGTTTTTGAAATAAACCCAGAGCATGAGATAATCAAGGCCTTGAATGTAAGTTCTCAACCTGCTGGTCTCTTTCACTTTCAAATATTTAGGCTGGTAAAAAGGACTGTATGCTGGCCAACTGTAGTCAAAGGTCCCGAACGGCTGTGATTTTTGCTGCAGTGCTGTAGGCTGCTGCTGCAAGATAGTATCAAGGTAGCTAGCACAATAGCAAAAGAGAAACTTCTGGTGATTAACAGCGTCTGCTGCACCTACAGCCAGAAGTAGCGCTTTGATCAGAGAGAAAGTTCATAGTGCTAAAAGTTGCTTTATATCTTGATAATTTTTTTGTTTACACATTGTGGTAGTTTTGTTATTTTTCGGCAACGAGCATTTTTTTTGGTTCTAATGAATTTTTTCCTTGGAATGCAGGCAGCATGCAGGAATAACCCTGATGATCCTGAAGCTCTAAAGGCTCTGGATGTTCTCTTTGAAACTGCTATGATTTCTAGTGGCTTTTCGGTGGGTACAGTTTCATGTTAACTTTCTGTCTCATAGAGATTGTTAAGGATAACCATGTGGTCCATACTGAACCTTGCTTTTGCTGTGTTTAATTTTGATTTTGAAATATAGAGACAGTAGAGAATAACCTGTTCATATAAAATGAAACCAAGATTCAGCATAGGAAATGTTTACGGCCTTTTATATATCAGTTAAGATGAGGCAAAAATAAATTATGCACACCTAAAACTACCACTTCCCAGCCTTACAACTGAAATAAGTGTTTTTCAAAAGAGAAATTTGAATGTGTTAAGTTTGCTTATTGCATTAGTGTTCTTTTGGGTTGCTAAACTAGATAAGAACGGCTATGATCATCAATTATACCAGTTGCTCTTTATGTTTTACTGATTAGAGTACCACTCATGTTTTTTGGATTGACAGACAAGGTAGGTCGCTGACTCAGCATTATATTGTGATGTCCTGTATACTGGGCATATGTCGTGTTGTCGACGTGTTGTTTGTTCTTTTTGATTGTGGTTATGAACTGGAAGGGATACGAGCAGCTCATTAATATCTCTAGTTTGTCTTGACTAGTTGTGCAAGTTCTTAATACCTGGTTCTGAATCTGTCACTGCACGGCTACACTTACCTTGTGATTTGCCACATTCCACATCACCCTCATTTCTGCCTTGTTGATATTGCAGCCTGATAACCCGGCGGAGCTCAGTGGGAAGATCTACGAGATGATGACCTCTGCCATCGCTGGCAAATGGTCCTCACAGTCGCAAGCGCAACCTGCCGACCCAATCCTGCAGCACGCCGCACCTGTGATGTCAGATGAGCCGCTTGAAGCTGAAGTGGTCGAGTCAGAGCCCGTTGAGGCTGGTCAGCAGAAGTAAAGGGGCCCTTGTCGTCTGCTCGTGCAGAACCTTTGTAGCTTTGAACCGTTGTGCACGTGGCAGAGAATTTTGAGTATTTGCTTTGACGGCCTGTATCTGTGTCATGAGCTGTGTCACTGGTAATGTAGACGAATTGGTTAGAATTAGAAGATTAGGAATAATTAGTGGTTGAATTACTTGTACTGGTACTCGTTATTCAGTTGTTCCGTTACCCTTGGGTTATGGTTGGAGTTTGTCCAAACTACCACTGCATCCTTTCTGGACGGAGCCACGGAGGTAGTAGTATTTTTTTAATGGAACGCCATTCCTTCGTTTTGAATTTTGATGGCAGTTGCGAGTTATACTGTTTGCTGATTTATTGGGAGAGAAAAACACTGAACCATGACTGTTTATCTGATAAGCGAACAGGGTTTTTGTTTCCTCCGCTCTTGGCCTCCGTGGGAACTGTAATTGTGTGTTGGAATGAGCCTGTTTTTTTTTTTTTGCGATGTTTATGGGACGGGACGGTCCTTGAAGAGAATACACCTTTTAGATGCTCTCTTGTTATCCCTCGGGATCGAGAGCCGAGGGGCGGCAACGCTTGGGTGGAGGGGTGAGTCTCTTGTTATCCCTCGGAAATTGAGTGCTGAGGGGTGGCAACGCTTGGGTGAAGGGGTGGCGCTAGCTGAGGTGGTGATCGGTGAGCCCAGCACCAGGCGTGGAGGTGAGGATGGCGGCGGTCATGCACCGGGCACGAAGGCGAGGGCCAGCCCCGCACTGGGCGTTGAGGCGATGGTGACGGCGATAGCTGCGGTGGTTGTGCACCGGGTGCGAAGGCAAGGATGGTGGCAGCGGCGATGGCCATGGTCTCGTGACGGGAGAAAGAACAGAAGAGGGAGAACGAAGGAAAGAAGAAGAAGAGAAAAAAAAAAAAGAGGCTGATGGAGATCCCACAGGTCCGGTATGCTATTCAAATTTTTATGTCTCTAAAAGCCAAACAAAAATAGGGATCATTCGGTCCCCTCACCTAAACAAAGAGCATGGACGGTTCAATCCCTGAAAAACGGATTGAATCCATCCAATCATGTCCCCAAATCCTTTTGCAAAAAAGAAAAAAAAAGAAAAAAAGGTACCCAAATCAAACACAAGCTACGCTAAGTGAATGGTGTGACATCCTATCTTGTTGCCACTAACGCTAACGGCCTGACCAACCAAACCCTTGCTTGTTAAAGAATCGAAGTACTACCTAGAACTAGAATCACCCTTAAGTCAAATTATTTTAAGAAGATGGTCAACTTTATAGGAAAGGTAACAATATTCATACCAAATAAGTATATTAAAAAAATACTATATCTGTAAAAGAGCAATTCTTTGTTAATTAAAGTATTTAAAATTTGACCAAAAATAGCAGCTTCCATGTTAACTTTTAGGTAGATTTGGCTGTGCGACACTCGGAAAACATGGAATTGATCGTGGCACATATAGGGCACGGCGAACACGAGTATTTTGGGAATAAAAAAGTGGGTCAGAAGAAACCATCCGTTTTTTGATAATATTATTATTATTATTAGGTAAAAGGTAGAAATGGCCATGGACTAGAAATGCATGATATAGGCCGGATCAATCAATCTAAGTATCAATATAATACGCTGCCTAAGTCCATGAAGGGCCCTGAAGCTCTTATGTTACACTTACACCTGAATAGGCTGGCCCAGATCTCGGTATAGCGAGGAGGAAAAAGTTCATATTACCTCCCTCAACTTTTGCGAAAGTTCACTTTTCCTCCCTAAACTCTAAAACCGGGTAAACCACCTCCTTAAACTTTTAAAACCGTTCGTTTAACCTCCCTGACCAGTTATAAGTGGTTTTCAAAGACGGTTTTGTCTTGTTCTTTTTATTTATTTCAGCTGAATCTTTGAAAAATTATAGTAAATCACTGAAAATTATAAAATAAAAAATCTAATTTTGCTGGACTCCACATGAGTAGGTATACACAGTGAATATATAATATAGTATGCTTTAGTACAAATTTTTTGTTCTAGCTTTAGATCTGTGCTTTTCTATAATTAATTTATAGCTGCAGTTTCTATGGTCCAGTTATGGTGAAATATTTATGATGGACTAATTATTGTATGATTGAACTGTAGTAAAAATTTCATACTCATTAGATCATGTATAGCAAGATTATAGATTTATTTAGGTGTATGCTTGTTAAAAAGTTTATAAATCTATAACTAAGTTATATATGATCCAATGATTATGAAATTTTTACTACAGTTCAAGCATACAATGATTATTCCACTATAAAATTTTCACCACAATTGGACCACTAAAACTGCAGCTATGAATTAATTACAACAAAGCATAGATCTAGAGCTATAACAAAAAAAAAATTGTGTTAAAGCAGACATATTATATGTTCACTGTATAGATCTACTCATGTAGAGTCTAATAAAATTAGATTTTCTATTTTATGATTTTTATATAATTTACTATGTTTTTTCAAAAATTCAGCCGAAATAAATAAAAAAAGAAAAAGACAAAACCGCCTTTGAAAACCACCTGTAACTGGGCCAGGGAGGTAAAATGAATGGTTTTAAAAGTTGAGGGAGATGGTTTACCCGGTTTTCAAGTTCAGAAAGGAAAACTAAACTTTGAGGATAGTTTAGATGGTAAAATAGACTTTTTCCTATCCATATAACACACTGCCCAAGTCCACGAAGGACCCATGAATCTCTTATGTTAGGCATTGTTTGAATGCATATCTATCTACCTCAATTCATGTGTGCTAGAGTAAAATAAAATAGAATTTAGTTTAATTTCATTCTAATTCATTTCAACGCAACGCATGTAGATTTAGATGAACGCATGCGCGTCCCGACCTTAACCTACAAATTCCACGACTGCCATGATTGTGTTGTTCGGTGACATGCGGTACACAGGCACACAGAGCACGCGAGCGGCGCAAGGCAACCTGCAGAAAGACCAAACAGTCGTTGTCGAGGTGGCCTCGACATGGGCGTGTTTAGTTGCCCGGAATCGGCGGCGGCCGAGTCACTGTGCAGTACTGTGCTGCACTGTAGCATTTTGTTTTTATTTGGTAAAAATTGTCTAAACATTGACTAATTAGGCTTAAAATGTTCGTCTCGCAAAATGCAACAAAACTGTGCAATTAGTTTTTGATTTTATCTACATTTAGTACTCCATGTATGTGCCGGCATTTTGATGTAATGGAAAATCTTCTTTTTGCATAGTAAAATTTAGGGAAATATTTGGGATCTAAACAAGGCCATGGTTGGCGAAAAAGGGACTGCCGCCCGGTGTGGCAGCTTGCAGCGTGTCACTGCCGCGAATGTGAAAGCGTGGAAGCCTTTTTCTTATCCCACTTTGTTTGAGCCTGTCTAAAGCTGGACTAACAAGTCAGCTCGGCTCGTTTGGCTCGGCTCGTTCTGGCTCGTTAAGATAACGAGCCAGCTCGGCTCGGCTCGTTATCTTAACGAGCCAGAAGGCCAGCTCGGCTCGGCTCGTTTACGAGCTCGAGCGGGCTCGTTTGGCTCGTGAGCCAGCCCTATTAAAACATCAAAAATGTAATGTGTATTATCTAAAGTTTGATAATGGTAATAATATAAAACTAGTCTATTCATAAGTCTTAATAAATCATACAAAAATAATATGTCCTATTATATTATAATACTATGCACCATACATTGTCTATGGTTCATACTCCATACCATATATGATGCATCCATTATCCATACATTCATTTAAAATAAAAAGAGTCAAATTAATCTAAAATTTATAGAGTCAAAGTCCAATCATCAACAAATTATAAAATGTAAGACATAAAGTTATATAACACTAATAAAAGTTTAAGGCCAACAACTTTGGCTCGTTAGGCTCGCGAGCTGGCTCGTTAAGACACGAGCTAGGATGCTTGCTCAGCTCGTTTGAGAAATTAAACGAGCCGAGCCGAGCCGAGCCACTATCGATCCGAGTCGAGCGAGCTATCGAGTTGCGAGCTTTTCGTCCAGCTTTAAGCCTGCCTGAAATGAAGGAACGTGGTGGTGATGACCCACTTCCACGTGACATGCGTCCACGGCTCCTAGTATGTCTTTTGGAAATGCGCGCGAGACGACTTTAATTTAACCTACTACAGCAATAATAATAGTATGGAAATGTGAAGGATATACGCCTGAGATGAAGGATGGTGGGCGCTGTGACGTCACTTACGCATCACTATGACGATGGATCGACACCGATCGATCTCGGCCTTGTTTAGTTGGCCGGGCCGGCCAAATCGGGGGAAATACTGTAGCATTTTGTTTTTATTTGGTAAAAATTGTCCAAACATTGACTAATTAGGTTCAAAACGTTCGTCTCGTAAAGAACAACAAAATTGTGCAATTAGTCTTTGATTTCATCTACATTTAGTACTCCATGCATATGCCGACATTTTGATGTGATGGAGAATCTTCTTTTTGCATAGTAGAATTTGGGAAAAAATTTGGCATCTAAACATGGCCCTCCTTGGTTTCTCCAGACTCTAGCGTGGCGGCGCTAGCCGCTAGGCAACGGTAGCCGCCGTGCAGACGGTGGCCTGGCCAGCCGGTGTGCAGGCCAGGCTAGGGTCATGTTTAGTTTGCAAAATGTTTTTGAAAAGCACGGTAGCACTTTTCGTTTGTATTTGACAAACTTTGTCTAATCATAAATTAACTAGACTTAAAAGATTCGTCTCGACATTTACAGACAAACTGTGCAATTAGTTATTTTTTACCTATATTTAATGCTCCATACATGTGCCGACATATACGATGTGACGGAGAATCTTGAAAACTTTTTGCATTTAAACATGGCCTAGGGTTGCAACGTGGCATGCGTCTTCGGTCGGTAGCAGAGGGAGACGTGTGACCAATAAGGCCTTGTTTAGCTAGGGGAGGTAAAAAAATTTGAATGTCACATCGGATGTGTCGGAAGGACGTCGGAAAGGGTTTTTGGATATTAATAAAAAACAAATTATAGAACCCGTCAGGAAACTGCGAGACAAATGTAATGATACTAATTAATCTGTCATTAGTATATGTGGGTTACCGTAGCACTTAAGACTTTTCATAGACTAATTAGGCTTAAAAGATTCGTCTCGCGATTTTTTCGAGAACTATGCAATTAGTTTTTTTCGTCTACATTTAGGTATCAAACATGTTATTTTACTATAGAAAGCAAAAAAAAAAATTGGAAATTAAACAAGGCCTAAGCATCGATCGTTAGGCATGTAGGGGTAGGCACCGGCAAGAAGCGACGCCCGGCTCGTGACCGCCCTTGTATTATCGTCGCCCGGCTTCGTTGGGAACTCGGAGGTCCAAGGAATTGACTCTGATCCGACGCCCTGGCGTACGTGATGTATGAAACCGTTCCCGTCGCCCTGTTGTTGACGTCCCGCGCGCAGCCGCTCCGCGTCTTCTCCGTGAGGCCCTGGCGTACGTGATGTATGAAACCGTTTTCTCTCTCCGAAGCAGGCCCTGGCGTGCAATCGTCCAACGTTATCCACTTTTTGGAAAGAGCTCCTGCCTGTAATAATGGCAATAATAATAGCCTGACGAAAACCTCCCGCCTCCGCCACAGCCCAACAGCAGCGAGCCCCCAGAGAGAAAGGACACCCCCACCCTCGCACTAGCGCCAAAAAGTGGAATGGAGTGGAGAAATTCTCCTTTCCTCTATAAAAATGGCCACGGACCAGTAGCTCCCGTGAGCCTTCACCATCACCCCTGACCATCTCTCTCACACACTCTCTGCTAACCTCTGATCAGTTATCTCTAGTACCAGTAGCTGCCGCCTAGCTCGCTCGCCGCCGAGCTGCAGTACACCGGCCACCAGCCCACCACGTAACTAAACCCAACGCCGCCGCCGGCCGCGGCCATGGCCATGGCGCTGGCCCTGGGCAGCGACGCCGCGGAGCGGAAGGTGAAGGTGGCGGAGGTGGCGCTGCGTGCGCTCCTGTGCGGGCTGGGCGCGCTGGCGGCGGCGCTGGTGGCCACGGACACCCAGACGCGGACCTTCTTCTCCCTGCAGAAGAAGGCCAGCTACACGGACATGAAGGCCATGGTGTTCCTGGTGGCCGCCACCGCCGCCGCCGCCGGCTACAGCCTGCTGCAGCTGGCGGCGCGCTGCTGCGTGGTGTCGGGCCGGCCCCTGGCCTGGTGCGTGTTTTCGTGCGACCAGGCGCTGGCGTACGTGCTGCTGGCCGCCGTCGCCGCTGCGCTGCAGGCCTCCGTCGTCGCCAAGCGAGGACAGCCGGAGATGCAGTGGATGGGGATCTGCAGCCTCTACGGCGCCTTCTGCAGGCAGGCCGGCGCCGGCGTCACCAGCGCCGTCGCGGCGGGGGTCGCTGCAGTCCTGCTCGCCTTCCTCTGCGCCTTCAACCTCTTCAGGCTCTACGGCAGCACTAAGAGCTAGCTAGCTGGCTTTAGTAGCAGAGGCCGTGCTTCCGTCTCACCATCGATCGCTTGCAAACACCGTAGCGTAGCGTAGAGATGATGGAGAGACAAATTCAGGTGCACGCAAACCTTTGCTTGACATTCCGCATCGATCGGTTGCTGCTGATTATACATATATATGCTGTTTCATGTGAAAGCACAAGTGACTAAGGCCTCGTTTGGTTGCACCCTGTAAAGTTTTAGCGTGTCTCGTCGGTAGTCACATGGAGATATCGCATGGGTGTTCGGATATTAATAAAAAAATAAATTAGAGAATCCAACAATAAATCGCGAGACGAATTTATTAAGCCTAATTAATCCATCATTAGCACATGTTGTCGGTGTCTAACGGGGTCTAGGCAGAGCGATGAGTGAATTTGTATCTGCGCGTCTAGAACCGGATAGTGTGCAAAGCGGACACAAGGGTATATACTGGTTCGGGCAAGAATGACCCTACGTCTAGTGGATTCTACTGCTACTCGTGTTGCCTTGCACTGGAGTGCTCGTAGCAGGAGTTACAAACTTTCGAGAGAGAGAACGGATCCCATGTTTCTTTGGAGGTGTGTGTTATCTTAGCGAGGTGTGTGTCCGTCGTCCTTAGATGTGGCCCATGCCTCCCCTTTTATAGTTTTCAAGGGGAGGGCTCGGGTTACATTTGTGGTAAAAAAGTAAAATAGAAAAAAGATGAAAGAGAAAAACAAAAAAGTGGCCTCGGGTGCGGCCATCTCCTTTCTTATCCGGCGTGAGCAGCTTTCCCTGTAGCACAGAGATATAATGGGCGTGATCTTTTGGCCTCTCCATCCGCTGGTGCAACATGCTGTGGTCATGCTTCATCCTATGTGCTTCTGTGCTGTCGAGGATGGGCGGTATGTGTACCCGGATTTGCGTATAGAGAGGGGGTAGGTGGTATAATTTCCATTACCCCCATCGCTGTAGAGGTATAGACGTCGTGGTGGTGGAATGACCAGGGTCATATTGGGTCAGAGCGCGATTCTCACGCTCATGTTTACTATGCGCGGTCATGTCCGTCCCATCGGTGGGAATGGGTGCCGTGGTTGGGACCCCCGTGACTCCCTGTCTTGCCAGAGGGCTCAATGTGTTCCCCGAACGAGGCAGAAGTATGCCAAGACGGTCAGACACTCCCGTGCTTACGTTACAGAGGTCGATGAAAGCTCTATGTTTGATGTTGGTAATTAGTGACAATGCCCAAGTGCTAATCATGTGCTTAAGATTGTATGTAGCAAAGGATGATTAGCACATAGCATGGTGAAGTATGATGATCAAGTGTGGATGAGCAAGTGCTTACCATGGTGATGAAGGAGGAACAAGGTGCAACCCTATGATGATCTAAGATTGTATGTAGTAAAGGATGATTAGCACATAGCATGGTGAAGTATGATGATCAAGTGTGGATGAGCAAGTGCTTACCATGGTGATGAAGGAGGAACAAGGTGCAACCCTATGATGATCAAGGCAAAGGTATATGCTAAGGGTTGTACTTTGGTAACCAAGACACCTAGTAGGTGTGGTTACATTATAGGTTAGATAGCCGTACTATAAAGAAGGAAATTGTCGTATCAATTCTAGTCCTACATGTGCCTCTAGGTGACATTTCATTAAGCATATACATTTGGATAGAGCTAATAACGCCTCAAAAAAATGATTATGAAAATGCTAACACACTTGCACATGACGATGATCACTTGGTGGTGTTAGCACATTTGCGATGGCGATGGTGTTTGAGCGGTAGAGAGCGTTTGGGGTCCTCTCTCCTTTCCGCCGAGCAAGCTCGGCGGGATTCAGGCGTTTTCGAGGAGTTGAAACGCCTATTTTTCCTTTACGCCAATGTCGAGATTTGGAGGCGATGTCACGTGGTGTTTCTCGAGCTAAAACATGTGCCAAAGTGATACACATACTTAGAATAGCTCATATGTGAAAGGGGCAAACAAGTGGAGCAACAAAATCTCGAAAACTGCCTGAGATACACGTGACACACGCTGTCACTAGGGGCAACAGACGCTGGCTCTGGCGTCTATCGGGCAACCCTAGTTCGGCCAGCTATGAAGGAGGCGACGGATGCGGGCTTGCTATGCAACAGACGCTGGACGTCAGCGTCCGTCGGCTTTGGCGTTAGCAGCTCCGCGGGATCGGCTACAACGGACGCTGGACGGCATATGTCGGCATCGCGATAGACGCGTCCATCGGCTTGAGGACGATCTTCAACCCTCTCTGGAGCACGTCTATCGACCAACAGACGCTAAGTGGCAAAAGTGACAGACGCGTCTGACGGATTGAAAACGACCATTGAAGATTTGGCTCCTGGGGACACATGGCACGTGGAGGTGCGATGGATGCTGGATGCCACATCTGTCGTGTGAGCAACAGCCATGTTCGTCGGACATGCAGTGAGCCCAATGGCTCTTTTCGAAGGGGTACGTCTATAAATACTTGGTGGCCAGCTCTAGGGCTACTCTCTTGCACTTTTGACATTCTTGTGAGCACATTGAGCTGAGCCAAAGCATCCCCTCTCATTCCAACTCATCTCCTTTGCATTCGATTGCGATCTTTGAGTGAGATTGAGTGATTCAAGTGCATCGATCATTGATTTGCATCTAGAGGCACTTGGAGGATTGATTTGCTGTGGTTTTTCTTGTTACTCTTGCTGGTTGCCGCCACCTAGACGGCTTGGAGCAGCTTGGAGGCATGGCAAGTGTTGGTGATTGTTCTTGGCCACCTCCCGTGATCTTGTGAAGGGTTTGCACCTTCCCGGTGGAGTGCCACAAGATAGCCATAGTATATTGCTCGTGTCATTGCAACTCCTAGCCATTTGGTAGGTTCTTGTGGAACCTTTTGAGAGGCTCGGTGTGTGACCGATTAGCCATCGAACCACATGGTTGAGGGGGACACAACGGGGACTAGCGTGCCGGCAAGCACGTGAACCTCAAGATAAATCATTGTGTCTTCACTTCATTGATTGTGATTGATTTGTCTCGGTGGATTGGTTATCTTGAATATCATCACTTGGATTTATTGATTGGTTGGCTCAATTCATCGCCCCTCAGTGAAATATTTCTTACCATACTCTTGTATTACTTTTCAAGTACTTAGTTGTTTTTCTCTAGTGCTTAGTAGCTAGAGTAGAGTAGCCTTTTAGTTTACCTCTTGCGGTTTAACTTGTGTGGTTGTGTGGCATTCATTAGAATTGTGTTTTGGATAGGTTGCTTGCAAACCCTCTTTAGGCTAAGCAAAACTTGTATCACGCTATTTGTTATATTGATAAACTTGTTTAGCATACTTTGTAGAAATTTTTTTAATAGGCTATTCACCCCCCTCTAGTCATCAAGACCTTTCAGTTGGGCGAGGTGAAAATTGTTCCCGACAGACGTAGGGGTCAGGCGCTTTGATGACATCATGGGGCTTGGGCGAGATAGAAACTACCGCCTGAGGCGCCTATCTCGCCCGAGACCTTTCTGCAAGACTCGGGTGGGACGGAGGTTAGCTTTCGGCCTCGAGCGACTGACACACCATCAACGCCTTTAGCGGGTCGGTTTTACTGAGGCCCCTACGATGGGGCTTTAGCAGATGTGCAAGGTGTCGTATTTCACCATCTGTTATGTACCCTGTTATATTGATACCTGACACATATGTTACTATTGCACTTTATTGTCAAATCATGGACTAATTAGGCTTAAAAGATTCATCTCACCAAGTAGTCGCAATCTATGCAATTAGTTATTTTTTAGTCTGTATTTAATACTCCATGCATATGTCCAAACATTAAATGGGTGAAAGCCCAAGTTTGGTTTTGGTAATTAATGACACTAAGTTGCTAATGCCATGTGTTAAGTGGTTTAAGTTAGGCATAAGCAACACATGTGATGAAGGTGCATGTGGCATGGAGTGGTGGCCACAAGATCACAAAGAGATGGTGCATGGATATGAAATGATGGTCATGGTGATCAAGCATGAGGAGATGGACATAGAACAAAGTGATCAAGGCAAAGGTATAATCATAGGGTTTGCTTTTGCTGGTCTAAGATGAGTAGAGAAGTGATTGACCGGGTTTAGGATTGATAGCCGACTATCAAGAGGGGCAATCTGTAAGGTCCGAATGGCTAGAGGGGGGGGGTGAATAGCCTAATTAAAACTTCTACAAGAATTACTTAACCACAAGTTAGTATAAAAGGTGGCGGAGCAAAATGCACTAGCTTTAACTAATTAAGCAAGCCACCTACACAAGTCTAGTGCAAGGCTATCCACTAAACACAACAACAACAAGCTAGATACAAGATGTAATACGAGAGAAGAGCTTCAAGTGATTATACCGCCGTGTAGAGATGAGAAGTACCAATTAATTAATCACACAAGAGAAATCCTCGGGAAGAGAATGACACAAGAATTTATCCCGAGGTTCACTTGCTTCCCGGCAAGCTACTCCCCGTTGTGACGATACACCCACTTGTCGGTTCGCGAGCTAATCGACTATCAAGAGTCAAGCCCTCGGCGGGCACCGCACAACCGCACACAAGATGGGGATCCTCCAAGCCACGAGCTCCACTAGAGTATCCAATTCGCGAACTCCTGCGGGGAAGGATCAAGAACCCCTTACAACACTTGGTGAAGGCTCCAACAATCTCCAATTGCGAGCTCAATCACCTCCGCTGCTCCAAGCCGTCTACCGTGTCGGGAAACACGGAAGAGTAACAAGAAATCCGCAGCAACTCGAAGATCAAGTGCCTCTAGAATGCAACTCTCAAGCAATGCACTTGAATCTCACTCAATCTCACTCAAGATGTGCAATTAATCAAAGAGATGAGTGGAGGGGTTGTTCTCTAGCTCAAAGTATGTCTCTATATCTCAGAATGTGCAAGAGTTGCCCTCAAAACCCGTCCACCATCTATTTATAACGAAGGGGTACGCAGCTAGCCGTTAGAAGCGACGCAGTTGAAATCGCGAGCACCGGACGCGCCGGTCCGGGTGACCGGACGCGTCCGGTCACTACGCGACAGACGAGAATAGTGCCGTTCAAACTAGCCGTTACCGTTGACCGGACGCGCTCGACCGAGCCACCGGACGCGCTGGTGACGACCGGACGCGCCGGTCCCGTGACCCACCGGACGCGCCGGTCAGCACTGAGCCGCACACCGCGAAACAACCACCGGACGCGCCGAAGGACCCACCGGACGCCACAGTGCCCGCGTCCGGTGGGAGTCCAGTAAGCTCCCTGGACCACCGGACGCGTCCGGTGACCCGTGATCGGACGCGCACCGCGTCCGGTGGTCCTCGTGAACCGCTGATCGCCTGACCGGACGCGCCGGTCGCTCAGTGACCGCGTCCGGTGCAGCGTCCGGTGCACGCAGTGACCTCCGTTCGCCTCCGTTTCTTTTCCAACTTTCGGTGCAATAGAAAATAGGCGTTTCACTTCTCCAAAAAGCGCCGAATCCCGCCTCGCAAGCTCGGCGGGAGGGAGAGAGGAACCCAAACCCCTCTCTACCACTTAAACTCCACCGCCTTCGCAAATGTGCTAACACCAACAAGTGTTCACCACCTTGTGCTCGTGTGTTAGCATTTTCACAAACATTTTACAAGGCGTTATGTTAGCTCTTTACTAGATCCTAAATGCATATGCTCAAGACATTGATCTAGTGGCACTTGATTCCCGAGCTAACCGTGATTGCCCCTCTTGATAGTCGGCTATGTATCCTAAACCCGGTCAATCACTTCTCTACTCATCTTAGACCGGCAAAAGGGAAACCCTATGGTTATACCTTTGCCTTGCGCTCTTAGATCCTTCTCCTTCACTTGATCATCATGTCCATTATTTCATGTGCATCTCCACCATGATCTTGCTCATCATTTCATGCACCAAATCATGTGGTCTTGTGGCCATCTCTCCATGCCATTTTCACCTCCATCACATGTTGCTTATGCCTAGCTTAATCACACTTGATACAATAGCATTAGCAACTTGGTGTCATTAATTACCAAAACCAAACTTGGGCTTTCAATCTCCCCCTTTTTGGTAATTGATGACAACTATCACAAAGATATGAAATGAAATCAATTTTCAATTTTGATAGTATTAGCTCCCCCTACATATGTGCTTTCATGAGTTTGGTTCAATTTTGCACATATGTATGGATTCGAATTTTGGGAGAGTTACTACTATCAAATTGATGCTAAGGTATATAGAATGGACCTTTGAAGCGTGATACCAATCGGAGTTGCCTTTATATACCATCCTTAGCATCGATGTAGCTAGACACCACTTGTAATTCATCACTTGTAAAGATCATAAACACTAAAGTACCCCGTGAGATCAACATTATAAGCAAAGGGTGTCTAGATACCACTTAAAAAGTTACTCTTAACAAGTCATCATTCAAGTTCTAATTCTAGCAATCACCACACAAGTATGAATATGAAGTTAAGCTTTGCAATGCAACAAATCATCATGTTAATGCACATACAAATGCAACAAATAGTTCATGAGCTTGCTCCCCCTACTTGTGTGCTCAAATTTAATTGATTCCTTTCCAAAGTCTTATCTTATGCTTTCTCTCCCCTTTTACTATATCTTTCTCCCCCTTTGTGACTTTTCTCTCCCCCTTTGTCAACAATCACCAAAAAGGTGCCAATTTAGTGAGAGATAAGTCAATCAATTATGAGGGAGTCCAAATTATGGTTCAATCTAGATTACTTGCCTAGAATATGTAATTCAGTTTGATCCAAGGACAAGCTTTTTCACACCTCATAAAGTATAAGGGTTATCTTGACCATGTTGAATTACACATCATGAGCTCATTTTCTAGATTCAACACTAGGTTTGCAAGCCCACAAACATGTCATATGCTACCACTAGACCAATCAAACATAGAAGCAATAGTGGTACCATATATACATCAAAATAATTTGATTTTCATGAGTGAGCTTATTTGTCATGCAAATATGTCTATATGTTCTAATCATGTCCTTAGCAAAGTATGAATGATATGCCAAACAACTTTACCTTGCTATGTTGGAGGAGAGGCATGTCATATAAGAATGTGGGGGTACACTCATTTCAAGTTGGAGAAGTCAAGTATGTTCAATTCATTCTTCAACTTGTAAAATCTCTTTTCATCAAGTGGCTTTGTAAAGATGTCAGCTAGTTGTTCTTCGGTGCCAATGCTCTCAATGCTAATATCACCCTTTTGTTGATGGTCTCTTATGAAGTGGTGCCTTATGTCAATGTGCTTTGTTCTTGAATGTTGAACCGGATTTTGTGTCATTTTGATAGCACTCTCATTATCACAAAACAAAGGCACATTCTTGAATTTAATTCCAAAGTCATTCAAAGTGGCCTTCATCCAAAGCAATTGTGCACAACAACTACCGGCACTAATGTATTCGGCCTCGGCGGTAGATAGTGCAACACTATTTTGTTTCTTTGATGACCATGAAACAAGAGACCTTCCTATCAATTGACAAGTGCCACTTGTGCTCATTCTATCAATCTTGCATCCACCATAGTCGGAGTCCGAATATCCAATCAACTCAAAATTAGACCCCTTGGGATACCATAGTCCAACATCATGAGTGCCCTTAAGATATCTCAATATCCTCTTGGTTGCTTTCAAGTGACTTTCTCTAGGTGAAGCTTGATATCTTGCACACTTGCACACACTAAACATCACATCCGGCCTAGAAGCGGTGACATAGAGCAAACTTCCAATCATGGACCGGTATTGCTTTTGATCTACCATGTTTCCACTATCATCAATACCCAATTGATCATTAGAGCCCATTGGTGTGCTCATTGGCTTAGCATCTTGCAATCCAAACTTCTTGATCATGTCCTTGATGTACTTGCCTTGACTTACAAAAGTGCCATTCTTCATTTGTTTGATTTGAAGTCCAAGGAAGTAACTAAGCTCTCCAATCATTGACATCTCAAACTCATTAGCCATCATATTTCCAAACTCTTCACAAAAATCTTGATTGGTTGATCCAAAAATGATATCATCCACATAGATTTGCAACACAAACAAGTCATTTCCAAGCTTCTTGGTGAAGAGGGTGGTGTCAACCTTTCCCATCTTGAACCCTTTAGAGAGAAGAAAGTCCCTCAATCTCTCATACCATGCTCTAGGTGCTTGCTTCAAACCATACAATGCCTTCTTTAGCTTGTAAACATGGTTGGGCTTCTTGTCATCTTCAAAACCGGGAGGTTGCTCAACATAAACTTCTTCATTGATGTAACCATTGAGAAATGCACTCTTGACATCCATTTGATAGAGCTTGATGTTGTGTGCACAAGCATATGCTAATAAGATTCTAATAGCCTCCAATCTTGCAACCGGTGCATATGTTTCTCCAAAGTCAAGACCTTCAACTTGTGTGTAACCTTGTGCTACCAATCTTGCTTTGTTTCTCACAACTACACCATCTTGATCTTGCTTGTTTCTAAAGACCCACTTAGTACCAATCACATTATAGTTCTTCGGCCTTTCAACAAGTTCCCAAACTTGATTTCTAGTGAAGTTGTTTAGCTCTTCATGCATGGAATTTACCCAATCGGAATCTTTCAATGCATCTTCTATTTTCTTAGGTTCTTCAAGTGACACAAATGAGTAGTGCTCACAAAAGGATGCTAGCCTTGATCTAGTTTGAACACCACTTTGAATTCCACCAATGATTTGGTCCAATGGATGATCTCTTGCAATACTAGTAGGTTGGAGTATTGGGAGTTGATTACTTCCATTAGCTTGACCTTGATCTTGAGCTTCATTATGAGTACCACTTGAGCTTGCTTGATTTGTATCAATTTGCACACTTTGGTTGATCACATGAATATCATCATCATCAACTTGCCTTGGCCTAACATCACCAATGTCCATATTCTTCATTGCATTTGACAATTGATCTCCTCTCACATCATTAAGGTTTTGAGTTTCATTTTGAGATCCTTGGGTTTCATCAAACTCAACATCATGAACTTCTTCCAAGGTGCCATTTGTGAAATTCCAAACTCTATATGCTTTGCTTGTGGTAGAATAACCAAGCAAGAACCCTTCATCACATTTCTTTTCAAACTTGCTCAATCTAGTGCCTTTCTTGAGAATATAGCACTTGCAACCAAACACTCTAAAGTATGCAATGTTAGGCTTTCTTCCATTCAATAGCTCATATGGTGTCTTCCCAAGCTTCCCATGGCAATAGAGACGGTTGCTACAATAGCAAGCCGTGTTGATAGCTTCACTCCAAAATGAATGACTCACATTGTATTCACTAAGCATTGATCTAGCCATGTCAATCAAAGTTCTATTTTTCCTTTCAACTACACCATTGGATTGAGGAGTGTATGTTGGAGAGAATTGATGTCCAATACCAAGACCATCACATAAAGCTTCAATTCTTGTGTTCTTGAATTCACTACCATTGTCACTTCTAATCTTCTTGATGGTAGTCTCAAACTCATTTTGCACTTTCTTGACAAAAGACTTGAATAGATCATAAACATCACTCTTGTCATAAAGAAAGAGCACCCAAGTGTATCTAGTGTAGTCATCCACAATCACAAAACCATACTTGTTGCCACCAATGCTAGTGTATGTTGTTGGCCCAAACAAGTCCATGTGCAATAACTCAAATGCCTTTGATGTGCTCATTTCACTCTTACTAGGATGTGTATTTCCAACTTGTTTGCCGGCTTGACAAGCACTACATGGTTTATCCTTCTCAAAGGTAACATCCTTCAAGCCTCTAACTAAGTCATGCTTCAAAAGTTTGTTCAATTGTTTCATTCCAACATGACCAAGCCTTCTATGCCACAACCAACCCATACTAGATTTACTAAGCAAGCATGATGTTAATTGTGTCTCACTATCATTGAAGTCAACCAAGTATAAGCTACCATGTCTAAATCCTTTGAATATCAAGTTTGATCCATCAACACTTATGACTTCAACATCATCACTACCAAATATGCACTTGAAGCCAAGATCACAAAGTTGTGCCACCGATAAAAGATTAAAATCTAAGCTCTCAACTAGCAACACATTAGATATGCTCATGTCATTTGAGATAGCAATTTTACCAAGCCCCTTGACCTTGCCTTTCTTGTTGTTGCCAAAAGTGATAGCATCAAAACCACCATTTTGACTTGTATCAATTGAATTGAACATACAAGAGTCTCCGGTCATATGTTGAGTGCACCCACTATCAAGCACCCAATGCCTTCCTCCGGCTTTGTAATTGACCTACAAGACAAGATCAATTCCTTTTAGGTACCCAAACTTGTTTGGGTCCTCCAAGGTTAGTGACCAAGCTCTTTGGTACCCAAATGACTTTCTTCTTTGAGCCCATCCATGGTGCACCAATGAACTTAGCATGAACACCATTTGTACCCTTAGTAAGCATATAGAAAGAATCAAACTTAATTGAGGATACTTTAGCATTGGATTTCTTGTTCATGCAATGTTGCTCTATGTGACCAACTTGCTTGCAACTTTTACAATAGCTACCATTGTTCTTCACAAAACGAGTCTTGTGAGGAGCAAAAGCGGCCTTGCCTTTCTTGGGGTTATAGCCCAATCCCTCTTTGTAGAGAGAAGCTCTTTGGCTACCCAAGCACATAAGCAAGCGGTCCTCACCACCATAAGCCTTAGCTAATGTGTGATTGAGCTCTTTTACCTCCTTCTTGAGATTTTGATTCTCAACTATAAGTGTGGAGTCACAAGTGAAACCATCACTACTAGATGAGGATGATGTAGATGTGCTACATGAAGGGTTAGTGGGAGCAACAACAATAGGCTTAAGAAAAGATTCATCAATTATATCACATGATATGCCTATGTTGCAAGTTTTAGCTTTCTCAACATTAGTTGGCATGTTTTCACATTTTTCAACTAGAGAGGAATGAGCTTCTTCAAGCTTGGTGTGAGACTTTTGAAGCTTCTTATGGTCTACCTTTAGACTCTCATAAGATGCCCTAAGCTCATCAAGTTCTTGCATAAGGTTTTTCTTTTCCTTAAGCAAGCCCTTGCACTCCTTCCTAGATTCTTTATAATGTTGAGTGCAATCTTCTAGCATAGTGATTAGTTCATCTTTAGTGAATTCCTCTTCATCACTATCACTATCACTAACATTATCATGATCACTCTCATCATCGGATGATACCTTAGCGGCCTTAGCCATGAAGCACGATGGAGTGTCGAAGAGGGAGACCTTCTCTTGGATGGCAATGCTAGCATGTCCCTTCTTCTTGCTCTTGTAGTCATCCTCATCATCACTTGAGGAATCATCACTATCCCATGTAGCAACATGAGAATCATTCTTCTTTTTATGAGAGCTCTCCTTCTTTTCTTGCTTCTTCTTTTGCTTCTTCCTTTCCTTCTTGATAGCATCTTCATCATCACTATCATAAGGACACTTTGCAATGAGATGATCTTTGCTATGGCATCTAAAGCATCTCATGGTATGCTCATTCTTCTTAGATGGGTTCTTCCTCCTTCTTGCACGATAGCCCTTCTTCTTCATAAATTTGCCAAATTGCTTGACAAAGAGAGCCATCTTCTCATCAATGTCATCACTATCACAAGAGCTTGAGTCTTCTTCACTTGATGATTCAATCTTGGATTTGCCCTTGGATGTGGTGGCTTTGAATGCCACACTCTTCTTCTTTTCATCATCTTTCTTCTCATTCTCCTTCTTCTTCTTGACCAACTCATCCTTCTCATCATCTTCTCTATATGAATCATCGGTCATCACTTCTTGAAATATTTGTTGAGGAGTTGAATCCTTCAATGTAGTCCTCACTAGCACGGTGATCAATGTATCAAACCTCTTGGGCAAGCTTCTCAAGAACTTCATAGAGAATTGGTTGTCCTTGACTTCCTCACCAAGTGCCTTGAGATCATTGACAATGACTTGTAATCTATGAAACATCTCCGGTACACTCTCATTATCTTGCATCTTGAAGCTTGAAAATTTTTCTTGCAAGATATATGCTTTAGCGGTCTTTGTGCCTTCGGTGCCCTCAAATGTTTCTTCTAGCTTGGCCCAAGCATCATGAGCGATCTCAATGTTCTTCACTTGCTCAAAGGTCTTGTCATCTAGTGCCTCATGAAGAGCACTAATGGCAATGTCATTGCATTGGAGCTTCTTCTCTTCCACCGGTGTAGGTGCTTCCGGATTAGCAACCTCAAATTTTGTTTCGGTGACCTTCCACACTTCTCTATTGATTGACTTTAGGTGTGCGGTCATCTTAACCTTCCAATATGCATAATTTGTACCATCAAAGTGAGGTGCCTTCTTGGTGTTGTTGATGTGCAAGCTTAATTGAGCCATTTCTTTTTCACCGTAGGTTGTTAAGCCTCAAATAAACGGTGCCTCGGCTCCGATACCACTTGTAAGGTCCGAATGGCTAGAGGGGGGGGGGGTGAATAGCCTAATTAAAACTTCTACAAGAATTACTTAACCACAAGTTAGTATAAAAGGTGGCGGAGCAAAATGCACTAGCTTTAACTAATTAAGCAAGCCACCTACACAAGTCTAGTGCAAGGCTATCCACTAAACACAACAACAACAAGCTAGATACAAGATGTAATACGAGAGAAGAGCTTCAAGTGATTATACCGCCGTGTAGAGATGAGAAGTACCAATTAATTAATCACACAAGAGAAATCCTCGGGAAGAGAATGACACAAGAATTTATCCCGAGGTTCACTTGCTTCCCGGCAAGCTACTCCCCGTTGTGGCGATACACCCACTTGTCGGTTCGCGAGCTAATCGACTATCAAGAGTCAAGCCCTCGGCGGGCACCGCACAACCGCACACAAGATGGGGATCCTCCAAGCCACGAGCTCCACTAGAGTATCCAATTCGCGAACTCCTGCGGGGAAGGATCAAGAACCCCTTACAACACTTGGTGAAGGCTCCAACAATCTCCAATTGCGAGCTCAATCACCTCCGCTGCTCCAAGCCGTCTACCGTGTCGGGAAACACGGAAGAGTAACAAGAAATCCGCAGCAACTCGAAGATCAAGTGCCTCTAGAATGCAACTCTCAAGCAATGCACTTGAATCTCACTCAATCTCACTCAAGATGTGCAACTAATCAAAGAGATGAGTGGAGGGGTTGTTCTCTAGCTCAAAGTATGTCTCTATATCTCAGAATGTGCAAGAGTTGCCCTCAAAACCCGTCCACCATCTATTTATAACGAAGGGGTACGCAGCTAGCCGTTAGAAGCGACGCAGTTGAAATCGCGAGCACCGGACGCGCCGGTCCGGGTGACCGGACGCGTCCGGTCACTACGCGACAGACGAGAATAGTGCCGTTCAAACTAGCCGTTACCGTTGACCGGACGCGCTCGACCGAGCCACCGGACGCGCTGGTGACGACCGGACGCGCCGGTCCCGTGACCCACCGGACGCGCCGGTCAGCACTGAGCCGCACACCGCGAAACAACCACCGGACGCGCCGAAGGACCCACCGGACGCCACAGTGCCCGCGTCCGGTGGGAGTCCAGTAAGCTCCCTGGACCACCGGACGCGTCCGGTGACCCGTGATCGGACGCGCACCGCGTCCGGTGGTCCTCGTGAACCGCTGATCGCCTGACCGGACGCGCCGGTCGCTCAGTGACCGCGTCCGGTGCAGCGTCCGGTGCACGCAGTGACCTCCGTTCGCCTCCGTTTCTTTTCCAACTTTCGGTGCAATAGAAAATAGGCGTTTCACTTCTCCAAAAAGCGCCGAATCCCGCCTCGCAAGCTCGGCGGGAGGGAGAGAGGAACCCAAACCCCTCTCTACCACTTAAACTCCACCGCCTTCGCAAATGTGCTAACACCAACAAGTGTTCACCACCTTGTGCTCGTGTGTTAGCATTTTCACAAACATTTTACAAGGCGTTATGTTAGCTCTTTACTAGATCCTAAATGCATATGCTCAAGACATTGATCTAGTGGCACTTGATTCCCGAGCTAACCGTGATTGCCCCTCTTGATAGTCGGCTATGTATCCTAAACCCGGTCAATCACTTCTCTACTCATCTTAGACCGGCAAAAGGGAAACCCTATGGTTATACCTTTGCCTTGCGCTCTTAGATCCTTCTCCTTCACTTGATCATCATGTCCATTATTTCATGTGCATCTCCACCATGATCTTGCTCATCATTTCATGCACCAAATCATGTGGTCTTGTGGCCATCTCTCCATGCCATTTTCACCTCCATCACATGTTGCTTATGCCTAGCTTAATCACACTTGATACAATAGCATTAGCAACTTGGTGTCATTAATTACCAAAACCAAACTTGGGCTTTCACAATCACAGTTAGCTCATGAATCGAGTGCTACTAGGTCATCATCTTGAGCATATGCATTAGGATCTAGTAGAGAGTTAACATAACGCCTTGAAAAATGATTGTGAAAATGCTAACACATATGCAAATGGTGTTTTACACATGATGGTGTTGGCACATTTGCGAAGGCGGCGGTGTTTGGGCGGTAGTGAGGCGTTTTTGGGGAAATAAAATGCCTATTTTCCATTACGCGGGAGGTTGAAAAAGTGGTGAAAGCACGGAGGTGTTTTATGAGCTAAAACATGTGCTTTAGTGATACACATATAGAGAGTAGCTCATAAGTGACAAGGGCGATCAAGCGGAACGAGAAAATGACGAAGTGTCACCGAGATACACGCGACAGACGCGCGAGCCGGGAGCAACAGACGCTGATGTCAGCGTCTGTCGGGCTACCCTAGCTCGGCCTGTGCGTGCGGGCACGACAGATGCGCTGTCGCGAAGGCAACAGACGCAGCCTCGCGCACTGTTCCAGCGTCTGACGTTGTGGAACTGCGCGGGCGCGCGCGAGCGTGAGTGACAGACGCTCGATGCCACGTCTGTCGGCCTTGCGGCATATGCGTCTGATGAACTCGAGCTAAAACATCGTCACTGGACCGCGTCTATCGGGCGTACGGGCACGTCTGTCGACCAACGTCAGACGCGTCTGTCGCTACTATTCATGACCGTTGGTTTTCGAATGAGCTGGACAAGTGGCATCGCACGGAGCGATGGACGCGCCTGTAGCGTCTGTCGCCTCCGAAATTTGCCCAGTGAAGGGTATAATGGCTAGTGGCTTTTCTATTCGCTATAAATAAGAGGTGGCCGGCCCTTGGGGTTCTCTCTTGCACATTTGAGATATTGAGGCACACTTTGAGCTAGAGAACACTCCCTCCACTCATCTCCTTGCTTGGTTGCATACTCTAGAGAGATTGAGTGAGATTCAAGTGCATTGCATTGAGAGTTGCATCTAGTGGCACTTGATCTTCGTGTTTGCTACGGATTGCTTGTTACTCTTGGGTGTTTCCTGACATCCTAGATGGCTTGGAGTAGCGGTGGTGTTGAGCTCGTGATTGGAGACTGTTTCGAGCCTCACCAAGCGATTGTGAGGGGTTCTTGAGCCTTTTCCGTGGGAGTTCGCGAATTGGCTACTCTAGTGGAGCTCATGGCTTAGAGGATCCCCATCTTGTGAGTGGATGTGCGGAACCTGCTGAGGGTTCAACTCTTGATAGTTGATTAGCTCGTGATCCATCAAGTGGGTGCGTCACCACAAGGAGGAGTAGCTTGCCGGGAAGCAAGTGAACCTCGGTAAAAAATCTTATGTCATCTCTTTGCCGAGGATTTCTCTTGTGATTGCTCATTGTGATTGATTCTTCGAGTGCATTACTTCTCTACATCGTTGGTATAAGAATAAAGTCACTTGCTCTTTACTTTCTTATACTAGTCCTTGTGTAGTTTGCTTAGTGTAGCCTTTATCACGTAGGAGTAAGTAGCTTAGTGACTTAACATTGTTGGTGTGTATTAGAGATCATAGCCTTGCTTCACTAGAATTGTATAGGTGGCTTGCATAGTGTAGTTGAGCTAGTGCTAGAATTAGCTTAGCCATCTTTTATACTAACGTGGTTGTTTAGTGAAGCTTGCAGATTTTTAAATAGGCTATTCACCCTCCCTCTAGCCATTTGGACCTTACAATGGGATAGGTGTTAAATGATGTACTCATTCTCATGATTGTAGGGTTAGGTTGTTGGCGTGTGTGGCGCCCCCTAGTCGATCCTAGTTTGTAGCTAGGTTAGTTTTAGCTAACAACCACATGTGTAATTCTGTTGTAACAATATCCTGTAAATGCCACGCCGGGGGCTTTTCCCGTGCTTATATTAACATGCAACCCAGAGCCATGAGAAGGTATCTGGTTAATCCTAGTTTTTACATGGTATCTAGAGCCATCTTCCCCACGAAAACATCTCATGGCGCAATCCTCTGCTACCGCAGCGATCTTCTCCTTCGGCTTCCTTCCTCCAATCACTGAAAAGCTCACCCGAGGAAACTATTCCATGTGGCATGCCAAAGTGTCGTCTACCCTAAAGGGGGCGCAGCTAGCCAACTTCATCAAGCCTACGACCAAACCTCCATCATCGTACCTTGAAGCCTCGGAGACCAGCGAGAAGACAGGGAAACAAGTCGACCCCCTTCCCAACCCAGAGTATGAAAAATGGGAAGTCAAGGACCAGCAGGTCCTCAGCTACCTCTTCTCATCACTATCCAAGGAAGTCTTTGCCCAGGTCTCGTCATCAACAATCGCAGCGGAGCTATGGGCAGCAATCCAGGTGCTTCATGCGTCACAGTCTCGCGCATGCGTGATCTCGACGCGCATGGCGCTTGCCATGGCATCCAAGGGGACAACCTCAGTGGCAAACTACTTTGTCAAGATGAAAGGACTCACCGACGAGATGGCGGTGGTGGGTCATAAGCTGGAAGACGAGGAACTCATGTCGTATATCCTCACGGGCCTCGGTGAAGATTTTGATCCACTTATGTCCGTGGTGACCGCAAGGGTTGAACCCATCACGGTCGTCGAGCTTTACGCCACCAAAGTCGTGATGAAAGGCAACCACAGCGGTGGCAACCCTAACTCCCGTGGTCACAGTGGCGTCGGCCGTGGGGGTTTTGGGCGCGGTCAGAAGGGTGGCCGAGGCGACGGCGGCGGTGGCAACAGTGGCGGCCGCAATTTTCTCCAAGGAGTGTTTTGCCAGTTGTGTGGTAAGGAGGGGCATACAGTGGTGAGGTGCTTGAAACGCTTTGATGCATCCTTCACTTGGCCTCCACAAAAGTCTATGTCGTCGTCCACAACCTCGTACGGTGTCGACTCCAACTGATACATGGATTTAGGTGCGACAGATCACATCACTGGTGAGCTTAAGAAGCTCACCGTGCATGACAGATATACTCCGGTAGTGGTCAGGTCCACGCGACAAACGAGATAGGTATGGAGATAGATTGTGTTGGTCATAGCAAATTGCATTCCCAAAATAGTGTTTTTCATCTCAACAAGATTCTCCATGATCCAAATGCTAGCAAGAGCCTTATTTCTGTAAACTACCTTGCATGTGATAATAATGCTTACCTTAAATTTCATCCACACCATTTTTTTATCAAGGAACAGGGGACGAGGAGAACCCTCCATAGAGGCAGATGTGAAGGAGGGCTCTACCCGTTCAAGCCTTCTTCTTCTTCGAATAAGCAAGTGCTTGGAGTCACCAAGCCGTCGAGTTCCTCGTGTCATCATAGGTTAGGTCATCCATCTAGCCGTGTAGTGCAACAAGTCATTAGTCGTCATCAACTTCCTTTTGTTCATTCAGACAATAATAATGTGTGTGATGCCTGTCAGTTAGGCAAGAGTCATCAGTTGCCTTATCCCAAGTCAACTAGTGTCTCATCGAGTCCCATGGATCTTGTTTTTTCTGATGTTTGGGGGCCTGCCCCAACATCTATTGGAAGACATGAGTATTATGTTTCATTTATTGATGATTACAGTAAGTTCACCTGGATTTATCTTCTACGTCAAAAATCTGAGGTGTTTCAATGTTTTCTGGATTTTCAGAAACTTGCTGAAAGGCAATTCAATAGGAAAATTCATGCTGTCCAAACTAATTGGGGAGGTGAATACCAATCCTTGAACTCCTTTTTCAAACACATAGGAGTAGATCATCATGTGTTGTGTCCCCACGCCCACCGGCAAAATGTTTCTGCAGAACGTAAACATCGTCACATTGTTGAAATGGGGCTTACCCTTCTTGCTCACGCATCAGTTCCCTTAAAATTTTGGGATGAAGCCTTCCTCACAGTTGTATTCTTGATAAATTGCATCCCTTCCAAAGTTATCAATGACCAAAGTCCTTTTGAATGCCTATTTGGTCATCCACCTGACTATTCGTTTCTTCGTATGTTTGGCTGCGCTGTTTGGCCGAATCTAAGACCTTACAACTCTATGAAACTTGAGTTTTGATCTAAACGATGCGTGTTCATAGGGTATAGTAATATGCATAAGGGGTTTAAGTACCTAGACCCATCTGAAGGGCATGTCTATATTTCACGAGATGTCATCTTTGATGAAACCATTTTTCAATTTGTTTCCTTGCGCCCAAATGCAGGTGCCCGTCTTCGGGCTGAAATTTTGTTGCTACCGGACTCTCTACTTCCTTCAAGCACATCTTTTGGGGATGCAATTTTGTGTGATCACCATCAGTCATCTCCATAGCCTACTAATGCTCTTCCAAGTGTGGCTTGTGATAGTACAGGTGCAGGAAAATTTTTGGGTGCAAACGGCAAAGGAATCGATGCTGAAATCAGGCTACACGGCCCATATCACATGCAGACACAAGATGACAATGGGGGCGTGCGATCCGAGGTGGATACGCATGCCCTTGATCTTCCTCGTACTGACACCGGCGGTGGATCAGCGCAGGATTCCATGCCTGGTTCGGTGTCTTCGTCTAGCACACCGCGACGCTCCGGCGCTGAAGCGGCTGGATTTTCTACAGTCGCTGCACCCGCTACATCTACTCCGACTCTACCAACATCGCCGCAGACAAATCTCGGAGGCGGGGGACACTCACCGACTGACTCTGCAACCAGCTCTGCACTAGATGCCGGGGCAGGGATCTCCTCCGCTGGATCCACTGTGGCTCCTGATCCTGTGGCACCGGTTGTGGCATCACCTCCTCAACGACCTACTACAAGATTACAGCAAGGTATCTCCAAACCAAAAGTGTATACTGATGGCACTGTCCGCTGGTGCAAGCTTGTAGCATCATCTGAAGAAGAACCCACCACTGTTGCTGATGCTTTGCATGATAACAAGTGGGTTCAGGCTATGAATGCTAAGTACCAAGCCCTGATGCGCAACAAGACCTGGTGACTTGTTCCTCCTCCACGGGGAAAGAATGTCATCGGTTGTAAGTGGGTCTTTAAGATTAAACTCAAATCTGATGGTACTGTTGATAGATACAAAGCACGTCTTGTTGCCAAAGGTTTTAAGCAGAGATACGACATCGATTATGAGGATACATTTAGTCCTGTTGTTAAAGCTGCCACTATATGATTAATTTTGTCTGTTGCAGTTTCTAGGGGTTGGTCCTTGAGACAACTTGATGTGCAAAACGCCTTTTCTCCATGGAGTCTTAGAGGAGGAAGTCTATATGCACTAGCCGCCAGGCTTGATGGTGTTCATCCAAAATTTGTGTGCAAGTTGGACAAAGCCTTGTATGGACTCAAACAAGCATCACATGCCTGGTATGCCCGTCTTTGCACTAAATTGGTCCAACTTGGTTTTGTTCCATCTAAGGCAGACACCTCCTTGTTTTACTACAACAAAGGGGGTCACATTTTGTATGTTTTGGTCTATGTCGATGATATCATTGTTGCAAGTTCATCACAGAAGGCCACATATGCATTGCTTAAAGATTTGTAGGCTGATTTTGCTCTCAAAGATCTTGGTGATCTACACTATTTTTTGGGTATAGAGGTAAAGCGGAAGGAGGATGACTTAGTGATGTATCAACAAAAGTATGCTTCGGATATTTTGTTGAGGGCAGGTATGAGCAATTGTAAGCCTATTAATACACCGATCTCTAGCTCCGAGAAGCTCAATGTCAATGATGGTGATAAGTTGGGGCCGGACGATGCATCTAAATACCGCAGTATGGTTGGGGCATTACAATATTTGACATTGACTCGTCCTAACATTTGTTTTGCTATGAACAAGGTTTGGCAGTTTTTACATGCTCCAACTAGTGTTCATCGGAGTTCTGTCAAGCATACTACGATATTTGAAATGTTCCTGGAACATTGGGCTCAAGATTAGTAAATCACAATCCATGCTTGTGAGTGCTTTCTCTGACGCAGACTGGGCAGGATGTGTTGATGATAGGAGATCGACAGGGGGTTTTGCTGTTTTCTTGGGCAGGAACTTGATTTCGTGGCGTGCTCGTAAGTAGCCCACTGTGTCTCGATCGACCACTGAAGCAGAATATAAAGCACTCGCTAATGCCACGACTGAACTTATGTGGGTGCAGAAATTGCTTCAGGAACTCGGTGTCACACATCCACCGGTTGCAAGGTTATGGTGTGATAATCTAGGAGCTAAGTATCTTACAGCTAATCCAATTTTCCACGCCAGAACCAAGCACATTGAGATAGATTTCCACTTTATCAGAGAACGTGTGGCACAGAAATTGCTTGATGTTCGGTTCATCAGTTCAGAGGATCAATTGGCTGATGGTTTCACTAAACCAGTTGTAGCCGGCAAGATTAAGCAGTTCTGTTCCAATCTCAACCTGGTACGTGGCTGAGATTGAGAGAGGGTGTTAAATGATATACTCATTCTCATGATTGTAGGGTCAGGTTGTTGGCGTGTGCGGCGCCCCCTGGCCGATCCTAGTTTGTAGCTAGGTTAGTTTTAGCTAACAACCACATATGTAATTCTATTGTAACAATATCCTGTAAATGCCACGCCAAGGGCTTTTCCCGTGCTTATATTAACACGCAACCCAGAGCCAGGAGAAGGCATCTGGTTAACCCTAGTTTTTACAATATGGTGTAAACTTTTAAGAAGGAACTAAATAAGGGCTAAGTCCCTGCTAAGAATAGTTGTACCTGGTACTCAGGGGTGTTTAGTTCCTAGGGTAAAAAAATTTTGGGTGTCACATCGGATATTTCATGGGATGTCGAAAGGGGTGTTCGGATACTAATAAAAAACTAATTACATAACTCGTCTGAAAACCGCGAGACGAATTTATTAAGCCTAATTAATCCGTCATTAGCATATGTTTACTATAGCACAACATTGTCAAATCATGGATTAATTAGGCTTAAAAAATTTGTCTCGTAAATTTATCGCAATATGTGTAATTAGTTATTTTTTACGTCTACATTTAATACTTCATGCATGTGTTCAAACATCCGATGTGACGGTGTGAAATTTTTTTTTGAAGACGAACTAAACACCACCTCGATAAACAGGTTAAACACACACGCCGCTGTATGTTCATCATGAATGAATCTGTAGGATCGGAGAGTTGCAAACCTTCAGTCTGACGAACAGGCAGGTACTGACGACAGTGTCAGTGCAGTGGTGATAAACGCCCATGTAGTCTGCAGATGTAGGTTGACCGAACCTCCTTTTTTTTTTGCGTTGCACATTGCAGCATTGGCGTCGTCGGCAGTCGGCACGACGGAGCTAGTAGCACGCAATTTGAAGCGAAGATCACGGGCGGCGAGGCAGCTGCGCCTGCGCGGGCCACGCCACGCGTTGTGGTGCAAGTTCCTTGGCGTGCGGTGCGCTGGTCCGTTTTTTCCTTTCTTAAAGGTAGCGCACACGCGTGCAGCAACTCCACCACGGACATCACCACTTTGATGCAATCAAACACTTTCTTCTTCTTCGACTGATTTGGAGAAAGAAAAGGGGGTCATGTTACTCAGCTATACCCTGATCAATCCAGCTTTGCTTCAACTAACCTTCACGATGATTTCAGACCAGCACTATGCATTTGGCTCGTCCTTTGCTCATCTCTCGCACGGACAGAGTACTATATAAAACTCACAAGTTCGTTTACTTCAAGCGAGCAGAAATTTCCCTTACCAAGGAGCTAATAAAAGATAACAAATTTAACTAAATTCATACAAAATAGTTTCAACTTTTGTATATCTTTAGATATGCTTATTTAGAAATTATATTTTATAATAAATATAATGATATTTATTGCACATCATAAATATTAGTATTTTCAAAATATATTTAGTCAAACTTAGAATTGTTTGACTTATCGAGAAACAAGATTTATATTCTTTTTTTATGGAGGGAATACAATAAATTCAGATTGCCGCTTATTATTGTAAAAGCCAATACTCTCAATCATATTGGGTTAGGTGGCTTAGCCATATTCGATCAGTTTTTGCTTCAATTCTAACATTCTTTTAAAAAAAATCTAGCCAAAATCACGACCATTTGTATTTTTTAGTGTCAAGGTGTTCGAAAGGGTTGGAACATAAAATTCATCTACTACAAATCTTGGGAGTCCATTTCTAAGCCTAAGAAGGAAGGAGTCCTAGGCATAAGAATTCCTAAGCTTGTTATGAGAGGTATGTTGGTCTCTATTGCATAGAGCCAAAGACAATCAAATCCCATTATATTCTCATGCTTCTTTATGGACCGCTGCCACTTACATTCCCAAATCAACTTTTTGGAGTTGCATTATTAGCATTAGCCATCATCAATAAAATGTCGCCATCCAATTCATAGATGGTGCACACCTCTATATGGAACCAGCTTTGTAGTCCTTTTTTTTGGAGGCAGATGCACGAAAGGTTAAATCTTGAGCAAATACTTTACTAAATGCTTGATAAAGTTTCGAAGAGGCCTAATACAAAAACTTGGGATGCTAAAAAAATGTAACCTTATTTGGGAAACATTCTTGGGACGTCCTTTTGCATACATATATCATTGCAGACACAACACCTGGTATTTTATGTTGGAAGCTAACCTCTAATGGACCATGTACTTCTAAAGGTGCTTACAACATGCTAGTAATCGAGGAGAGAACAAGGAATTCACCACCCACTAATATTCCTATGCAGGTTGTGGAGAACCTTCATCGAGTATGGGCTGACCAAACAATTCAACTACCAGTTAAAACTTTTGCTTAGAGACTACTTAGTCTAGCTCTAGGAGCATGATTCATCCATTAATTCTTGACATTAATGAAACTTGCTCAGTTGCTCCCATCGTGGATGCGAAATGAGGCCTACTGAGAAGCCCTGGTTTGGTGCACGAATCATTTTTAGAGATACTCTGATGATGAATCAAGCTTTGCTTGATTGCGCATCATTATCGCGGGGATTCATGATTTCACAGTCCAGAGTTGATTTGGGATTTGACTAACCCTGACGATGATTTCAGACCAACACTATGCATTTGGCTCGTCCTTTGCTCATCTCTCGCACGGATAGAGTACTATATAAAACTCATAAGTTCGTTTACTCCAAGCGAGCAGAAATTTCCCTTCCCAAGGAGCTAATAAATAAAAGATAACAAATTTAACTAAATTCATACAAAATAGTATCAACTTTTGTATCTTTAAATATGCTTATTTAGAAATTATATTTTATAATAAATATAATTATATTTATTGCACATCATAAATAAGTATTTTTAAAATATATTTAGCCAAACTTAGGATTATTTGACTTCTTGATAAACAAGATTTATATTCTTTTTTATGGAGGGAATACAATAAATTCAGATTGCTGCTTATATTATCGTAAAAGCCAATACTCTCAATCATGTTGGGTTGGGTGGCTTAGCCTTATTCGATCAATTTTTGCTTCAATTCTAACATTCTTTAAAAACAAATCTAGCCAAAATCATGACCATTTGTATTTTTTGGTGGGAAGGTGTTCAAAAGGGTTGGAACGTATAAAACTCATCTACTACAGATTTTTGGGAGTCCATTTCTAAGCCTAAGAAGGAAGGAGTCCTAGGCATAAGAATTCCTAAGCTTGTTATGAGAGGTATGTTGGTCTCTATTGCAAAGATAATCAAATCCCATTATATTCTCACGCTTCTTTATGGACCGCTGCCACTTACATTCCCAAATCAACTTTTTGGAGTTGCATTCTTAGCATTAGCCATCATCAATAAAATGTCACCATCCAATTCATAGATGGCGCACACCTCTATATGGAACCAGCTTTGTAGTCCTTTTTTTTGGAGGCAGATGCATGAAAGGTTAAATCTTGAGCAAATACTTTACTAAATGCTTGATAAAGTTTCGAAGAGGCCTAATACAAAAACTTGGGATGCTAAAAAATGTAACCTTATTTGGGAAACATTCTTGGGACGTCCTTTTGCATACATATATCATTGTAGACATAACACCAGGTATTTTGTGCTGGAAGCTAACCTAATGGACAATGTACTTCTAAAGGTGCTTACAAGATGCTAGCAATCGAGGAGAGAACAAGGAATTCACCACCCACTAATATTCCTATGCAGGTTGTGGAGAACCTTCATCGAGTATGGGCTGACCAAACAATTCAACTACCAGTTAAAACCTTTGCTTAGAGACTACTTAGTCTAGCTCTTGGATCATGATTCATCGATTAATTCTTGACATTAATGAAACTTGCTCATTTGCTCCCATCATGGATGCGAAATGAGACTCACTTGTTGTTCTAGTGTAGTTATGTTAGGATAGTGTGGTTTGGATCGGCGATAGGACTTTGACTTCATGCTTTGCCATATACGGGCCATGGACTTCACATGTATATTGCAATAATCTTAAACAAAGGTGTAGGTGCAATCAAGCCCTATTGTGGGGTTTGGTGTTGATTGTAACGGAACCGTCCAAATTATAAGAGCACAAGTACAAAAACAATCACTGAAGTGATCAAATTCTCGCACTTGAGCCCATATAACTCCGGTAGTCCAATGAAATCACGAGGGATTTCAAACCAACCAACATACAAGCCAAGATCGTAGTGATTCAACATAACAAGTCACATGTTACATTCATTTCACAAGTAATTGAATATACATCGGAGTTTAACAAAGTTATTACAACTTAAATTGAAAAGTGGCGGAAGCAAAGTAATTTGAAACTAACATTATTCTTATTTTAAATACGTGCCAGTACCACGGTCGACTTCCAACAAAAGCATTAGAGATGAGATAAATAAGAAGGATCATGCACATGATCACCCTCCGCCACTATGGCAGGAGTCAACCAACTCTTGCAGCCGCCATGATACATCATAACCTGCAACAAGTGGGGAAAAAAAACCCTGAGTACAAGAAGGTACTCAGCTAGACTTACCCGTCAGAAACCAGAAATAAGGTGACACCAAGGATCATGCAAGGCTGATATAAAGTGGGGCTAGCTTGACAACATTTTGCATAAAAGCTTAATATAGATGATCAATTATTAATGCTTAAGCATCAAGTTAATTATCATTAACCTATCATCTATATTAGAACCTGTACTAGAGCACTCACTTTATTAGGAGCAAACAATATTAACCATAGCAGGTATAAATTGAGGCATCATTTCCACCGTGATCCAATTAACCATCAGTTCAATTTAATTGAATCTACGTTGCCGCTGCTCAAGTCAAGTGCTCACTAACCGGGAGCGACGGCGATTCGAATTGAATTACTATCCAGCTGGAGGGGTATTTCTAACACTCACCGTGCAGACCCCTGCCAGGGTCGCACAGGCCACCTTGTCATATGATTCAGGAATCGCGGGTCCGAATGATGTCGCGACCCCAAGGGCGACACTCTGCCAGGTGATAGGGACTCTAACCCCCCCTTGGTCTCACGCCAATGTCCCCAAGCACATCCTTTCTCTCCTCCAAGAAGCAACCTACCATTCGATTCCCGGCCTGAATCACATTACTCGGCTTCGCGGTCGGAACGACTTATCCGGCCAACTAAGTGTTAGACTGCGTTCAACATGACTCAAGGACGTACAGCGAATCGGTCCTTAAACGACTCAGACGGGGATAGATCCACACCCAAGACCTCCATGCCTTGTCGCTTCACTATCATCATCCCGCCCGATCTCATTTCATTTTATTAACACATGGTTCCATTCCACGATAGCAAATATAGCCAACCGTGCCATATATGAATATCCCTATATCTCGCAGGTGACAGGAAATCACCTGGCTTCTACCGCGTAAAGCAGGGCTAAGCATCTACTTGATCCTAGTCTATGTAGGATTCAAGGATTCATATATCTGGACAAGGAATGATATAATGCAGCAAGGTTTTCAACCAACTCCTACCACTTAATGCAACAATACTTATAACATATATATAATAATTGCTTTGAAGATAGGAGGCTTATAATGCTCCGGGGCTTGCCTGGGATCCGACTCAAGTTAGAGTATGTCAGATGAGTTCGCTTGGCGAGCATCTTCCAATCTGCACTTGTCCGGTCCTTCGATCTTCGGGATGGATCCACCAACTCCATCTTCGGGTTTGGCTCCACCTTAGATCCTTCACGCGTTTCTGCTAGCGTACCTAAATGAGGTGCAATAATGCATGTGCATGAATACAAGGAAATGCAATAGATGATGCATCACCCGCTAATCAAGGCAAGTATAAGGTTATAATAAAGACACGTAAGCACATCACATCACTTAAGTGACCTTATACAAACAAATATGCTTAAATAGCAAAGAAAGCAATACCAAGCATGACATAAGATTTACAAAGTCTCAGGTGTAATAGCTAAATCACCAAAGACATGAATCACACTTAGCAATACGCAAATAAAGTAACCAAGCAATTATGTATTTTCCATAATTCTGGACATACATGCAGTAGCTGGGTAAATCAATCATAACTGGAGATCACTAAATCCAAATGACTCGCAAGAAGACATTCTGGAAAGCTTATGAAATTGTCTACAATTCATTTAATATCCACTAAACCTGATTCCCAAGTTTAATTGGTCAAAAAGATGAAACTACAGACTCTGGTCTGCTCCAAACAGAGAGCAACCAAATCTGGAACCTGACTTTAAACATCTATAACTCAAAAACTACTTGACCAAATACCACCAAATTTTAACAGAGTCTAGATACATGAATTATCTACAACTTTGTTATTATCACCAAAAACTCATTCAAATCCTAACTAGATCAAACACTAGCATCTTTCAGATCTGCTCAGAATAAAATCAAAACTTGATAGAGGACTTACAAGTCATGTAACTCCTAAACTATCAGGCCTATGGTCTTACAATTTGAACACAAGCAATATTATGAAATTTTCTACAACTTTTGTATACACTACAACCATAGCAAACATCATTTACACCACGAAAATAATTGCACAAGCAAAACTGCAAATCCAGCCCAACAGCAGTGGTATAGAAAACTGATAGCATCTTCAGAGAAGCATAACTGGAGTTCTAGACCTCCAACAAACATAAACCATAACTTTTTGAAAAGCTTAGGAAGTTACCTACAACTTTCTTATTCTCATATTAAGATGACTCTACAGTTAGAAGGGTCAATTAATCCAATAATTGCATCTCTGTCCAAAACATAGACAAAAACTGACATGCCACTTTAAACAGCTATAAATGGAGTTATCCATGTCCAATAAATGTGGTTCTAGACTTTTTAGAAAGCTTAGAAAATTCTAAACAACTTTGTTGTAAACACCTAAAGCTAATTCTACTACTAAGAAGGCCCCACAGTAAGAACAAGGAAACCCTGTCTGGGTTTAGGCAGAAACAGCCACAGAGATTTAAGCAAGTATAACTCAAGATCTACTTAGCCAAAAATCATGATATTTAACTTTTTGGAAATCTTAAGAAAAGTACTAAATTCATGTATTGTCATCAAATCATGATTCATAACTTAATTGAGCCAATTAATTCAAACATGCAGAACTGTTCAGAATAGGAGCAAATCAAAACAGGGCATTTGTTATTTTTATAACTCTTAAACTATAAATCCTAAACTCATGAAATTTTTACCAGACAACAATAATCACCTTAGTAGCACTTCACAAAAATTTCACATTTATTTGAGCAAATCAAATGCAGTTATAAAAAAACAAGTAAGACTAGCATTCAAACCCTGACTGCACAAATCCATTTTTACAGCTAAAACTTTAAACTAAAACCTGACATATTATAGATCTAGTGCATAGAGAATTTCACAAGGATTCCAAAAAGTCCTCATTTACTATTTTACGAATTTTCTATGATTTACTATGAATTTCCAAAGTTTCACCCGATTTACAACAAATAGGTCCCTCGAGGCACCATTCACTTGAGTCAATGACATTGCATTTAAGCCCTTCCCTTTAGTCGAATTCTAAGACGAAGTCCCTGATGCGAATTTTTGAAGGGCAGCGCAGGAGCTCGCTGTTTGCCGGTCGGAGGAGCCATACGGGCGGCAGTGGAGGAGGACTGCCTGGCCTAGCCGCAGCCAGCTAAGGCCACGCCTGGCCCTGGTCGGCCCAAGCTGCAGGCAGCAGCAGTGGCGCAGCAGCCGAGCAGCAGGACGGCACTGGCGGCTGGAGGCGGGCGGCCATGGCGGTGAGCAGCGACGCTCCAGCGACGGATGGCTGAGGAGGAGCAGCGTGGCCGCCACGGGATGGAGAGGTGGAAAGGTTGGAGGAGGGAGCGACGGCAGCTGCGAGCTCCCGGCATGGCGAGCGAAACGGACAGGAGGAGACCGAGCAAAGGGAGAGAAAGTGAGTAGAATGGAGAGGAGGGAGGCGTGTGCTCAGGCTCGGCCTCTTCACATCCGAACAACAGGTGGTGCGGTGGCGGACATGCAAGAGAGCGAGGACGCCACGCGGCGTTGCGCTCCAGCGGTCGGTTGGCCATGACGAGCTGAGCTTCAGACGTTACAGAGACAGAAGGAACAATACTACCGCAAAAGTACGACTGAAACTCCGACTTTCCCATCCTATAACTCCCGATCCCATGGTCCTGTGATCAAGGAACAAGAGGCAAAGTTGTACATCTATGTGAGGTGAACAATATTGCCTTAAGGATCAAGAGCTAAGTCGGCCTAAATTTGGAGATATGGATCTTCAAAGGAGGGTACCTCAAAACTGAATTCAGCAGTTCAGTTACGGGATGACTGAAACCGTAATCTTCTCCCTCTTCTACTCCCAAGTACATCCAGTTTCAGCAAAAACGTCAGTAATACAAGTTGTATATCTATGGGAGTACTACAACTTTTATTAAAGGTTCATGAATTGGTTCGGCCTGGTTTGGGAGATACAGAGCACCAAATAAGCTAACCTGAAACTAAAATTTCCGTTCCCAGACTTAGAAAAATTTCAAGTGCTGAAAACAACTGCTGATTCAAAGTTTGAGCCTCGGTTTGACTTGCTTACAAGCTGATCTAGCTCTTGGTCCAAAAATAAAGTTTGTTGTGCATAACATGGACTCCAACTTTTATTTAGGTTCCACTACCATGCAAATACTCTAAGCTGCAGTTCAAACCAAGTCAAAGTAGCATCACTATAAAGCTTAAATATGAGTTTTAGACCGATTGATGCATTTTCTTGACATTTGCCCAACATGAACCTTTCATGACTTTTGTTGTAGAGTTCAATTAGAGTCATTTGGGCAAGGTTCCAAGGTTTGGTTGATGGTCTATAATTCCATTCACTTAATAAAGCAATCCAAGAAAGATTATAACTTATCATTTCATGTAACTTTTTGATCCCAAACTTCACGAAACTTTTCCAATCATCCATGTGGGTGGAAATTGATGTGAGGCACATGAAAGAAGTAGATCCAACATTACTCAAGCATACTTTTTGGAAAGGGCAACATGTAAGCAATGGTGCATGGTCCAAGTTTAAGTTAGGGCTTATTTCCATAGGTTTGACTTTGACATTGTCATCTCCATTAATCTATCATGTTTGAGCTTAAACCCACTACTTAATTGGTGATAAACACCTGGGGTGTTACATTGATGATCACCTAATTAGAGAACTAATGAGCTTTACTAAGATGACAAGCAGGGAATTCGTTTAAGAGGATGTTATATGGAAAGGAGGAGCCCCCAATTACTTTCATGAACGGCAATGCGCTCAAAGAAGGTTTAAATTCCTTTTATGTTTGAAAATTAAGTATAGGAATGTCATATTATCAAGGGGGACATAACATATGGTTCAAATTATGTGACCAAGTGCTCATATCTTACTCAAAACATCCTCACATCTCTTCCAAGACAGTCAGCTCAACCTTTCCCATCTTTTGTTGTCTTGGTGGGTGCGGCAGTGCCGCACCTAGAGAGAGGCAGTGCTGCACCCCGGCACTGCTGCATTTAGTGCTGCACTGCCGCACTTAAGTGACCGTTGGGAGGCAGGGGGGTATTTATACCTTTCCTTATCCTCCACAACGGTTCTCTCTTCTTCACCAACGGTTCAGACCGATGAAAAACAAACCAGAGCTCTCTCTCTCTCTTCCTCCATTGATACACCTTGATCTCCCAAGCAACTCCATTGATTTTCCCATCAATCCTTGAGAGAAAAGGTGTTAAAACTCGATTAGAGAGCGGCTCCCCTGATTCTCAATCTCAAAAGAGCATTTGATTCACGTTTTGGCCGGGGTTGTGTTTGTTACTCTTGGAGCTTTGCTCCTAGCCGGCTAGAGCGTCGCCCGGTGTGCTTGTCAATCTTGTGGCAGCCTCGGGAGGTTTGTAACCACCTCTTGCAGCGAGTAAAATCACCCCTCACCTCAACAGCTCACCCTCTTGACTTGAGAATGAGGTAGGGTTGGAAAGCCTAAGCCTTAGTGGCAAACCTCAACAACGTGGACTTAGGCAAGCCTTGGTGATGAGATGAACTATGGGATAAATCATTGTGTCACTTGTACTTATGGTGCTTCACTTGTCTTTGTGGTGAATTCTAGGGTTTGAGCCCGATCTACTTGTGTGTGGTGTTCGAGCCACTTCTAGCTGTTGATCTGTGAACCTCTACCTTGCAGGAAGCTAAGAAATTTACTCGATCTAAATTTCGTTTGATAGATTTTGAACTGTGAGCTAATCTTTTCTGCAGGAGCAGTAGTGCCGCTATTGGGTGTCGTAATGTCACAGGGTCAAAGCGGCAGTGCTGCGATCAAATCTGACATTTGCTTGAGCTAAATTTTTACAGGCCTATTCACCCCCCTCTAGGCACTTTAGGGATCCTACAAAAGGACCTCCTTAGGCAACTGCATGTTTCACTTTCTCTATGATATGGAACCTTTAGAAATCCAGAAATGATCACAAGCTCAAACAACATTCATTGGTCGCCTGTAGGAGTGCTCCATGAAGCCTTCATAGATATGGCTTACAACCTAGCAACAGAAGAAGGGATGCTTCCCAACAATCTTTGGAACACAACCTAACCAACAACACCCAACTTTGCAAGGTATAATTTCTAGGGACTATTCGACCATGGGTACACGATGGCCCTAGTGTTCTATGAGATACCTCCGTGTGCGTGCCTTGTTCATTTCGCTGAAATTTGGCTTATGCTGATTTGTTGTGAGAGAAAAAACACTATTTATTCGCTGAAAAGTACGTTTTCCTCTCACAACAAATCAGCATAAGCCAAATTTTAGCGAAATGATGTCTCCTTCGATTTTTTAGGCTACTGCTCCATGCATCCTACAATCGTTGGAAGCAGAAACTTAGGCATTGCTTGTAGGGGACAAACCTAGTTGTAGTAGACCTTAAAGGTGGTGAACTTTCTCATTGACACAAAGCATTGTATGACGAATAAAAGATTATTGCTCAATGACCCTGATCATTAGTTGTTGCCACCAAATCTCGTTAAAATTATCGAAATCACTACATAAACGCGTCATCAAATCAAGATTAGAGCGGACACAAACAAGATAGATATCAGATAGGATCGGGCAAGACATGCAACAATCCCAAGCTCTAATATTTACTCTTGCGAAGCTACTTCTTATTACGCATTCTACTTAGCGTATGTATTGTGCAAAAAAAGGGGCAAGGCAAGACAGTGCATTCCAAGCACGAATCTCAATCGAAAACGAACGGTCCCTGTTCCGAGTGGATCAGTCGGGTATGCCACCCAATAGCATCCCGCCAGGTCAGCCCGACCACGTCCTAAAGCGGCATGTGACTGTTATAAGAGGGAACCTTGCATAAAACCCCTCGCGTTGGCCCCCATATCGCGCACATCTCCCCTGCTCCTCGTTCCTCTCCTCTCCGACCCGCTTGCACCGCGCCTCGCCTCGCCTCGCGCAGTCGACGCCGCCTCCGTCCCCGTCTCCGGTGAGATCACCTCCTGCGGCACGCGGATATGGTAAGAGGGACCGGAACCTTACCTATCTTCCTCCCGGGTGAATCTTAGATTTTGCGCAGAACTCATGATTTCTTTTTCCCTTTTGTGACTTTGGAATGTTGTGTGTGTACATATACGTATGCGTATGATGGTTCCGTTGTTGTCCGATTTGGTTGTGCGCGGGCCTGATTTGATGGACTTTCCTGTGATTTGCGTCTCTATTTTTGGGGATTTTTAACCGCAATTTGATGGATCGGTGCGGATCCCTGCTTAATTCGACTGTGAGTGTGGTTGTGTGGATATAGGATTACATGTTTAGGTGGGATTTTCAATAGCAATTTGATGGATCGGTGTGGATCCCTGCTTAATTCGTCTGCGAGTGTGGCTGTGTGGATCGCCGTCGCCTTGGTTGGCGACTGGGGAAGACATCATTCCATAGGAACGGCGATCCAGGGGTTGGGTTGATTATCTTCCAATCCACCCTGGGGATGAATCAATGTCGCTGACTCACTGCTAACCACCTTTTTTTTTTGGTGGAGATCTCATAAATGGTATGGATGTGCCATGCTCGCTATTTGAAATTTGGTTCCTCAACACTTGCATAATGCTGCTGCCGGTTCTTTTTACCTGTGAACTTTGTAGAACTTAAAAATGAGAAGATAGTACATTTCCCCCCCTATCGCAAATAGTGAAATGGTTATGCAACTGGGCATATACAGCATATATTGAATCTAAATTTTGAATATGATTATTTGACTTATATATAGACAATTAAACTCAAGGAATAAGAAATACTATATGGATTCCGTGCATGTGCTGTGGCATTTGAATTGCAAGTTTTCAATTCTATGACTAGCATGTTTGCCTCTTTAAGCCTTTGAAAAAATTTCATGCAATGCCATTTGGTGTAATTATCAGGTGTCTTACAATGGAGTTAGAAGCTTGGAGTTATTCTACACTGTTTTAAGACTTGTTCATAAGAACAAATATTAGCTATTATTATTTTTATTAGTACGGTTCTAGAAAATATCAGTATTTAAGTAGGTTATTTTCCTGTTTGGTCTCCATGGTTAGTCACAGTATCTAAGCTGATGGCGAATCATTATCCTCCATAGTGTTTGTTATTGTCTGTTTAGAATCGTGCCTTCTGTTTTTGGCTATTGAACTTCCATATTTGAGTTTGATATTTTTTTTCTTGAGAATTTGATTGTTTTGTTTGTACATACAGCCTTTTAGGTATTGAGAGGTGAAGTGGGCCATTCTGTAAGGCTAGAGAGAATTAATATTGTTCATTTTGTTAATAATTTTTCTGGTGTCTGGTACCAAATGCACATGTTGGGACCCTGAAAGTGAATATAGTAAACAGATTTTACATGATTTAAGTGTTTCTTTTCATCTTAACTGGTTGACCCTTAAGTGGCTCAGAATGTTACTATATTTTTTATTTTTTATTATAGCATAACAGGTTTAAAAATTAAAATCTTCTATTTTGATAACAAAGAATAAAAAAGTTAAGATGTAGATGTAGTATCTGCTTGTGCTACATCTCTATCCATTTAGAAACTGTTATGTTTGATTCTTTATGCTAAACTAATTCCATTTACATTCTCCCAGACTACTTCAAGGCGTCTTGCTGACAGGAAGAGCGCCAAGTTCCAGAAGAACATCACAAAGAGGGGTTCTGTACCTGAGACTACGGTGAAAAAGGGGAATGACTACCCTGTTGGACCGATAGTGCTTGGATTCTTCATTTTTGTGGTCATTGGATCATGTAAGCATCGCACCAAGCCTTTGCTAGCCTCGCTCCTATTTCGAAACTGTATCTCTTGCATTTTGGAGTTCTATTTAGTCTTTTTAGCTTATGGTTATTTAAGCTTCAACACGTCATAATGCATAGCTCTTCAGCTTTTAGAACCATGTGACCGTCCATTGATAAATAATGTTTTCTTCGTGAACTGCTTGTATAATTATAGCAAGTTTGACTCATTCCAGGAGTTATTTTAGGTGATTCTCTGTTTTGTTGTTCATGTCAATCCATTGTGACTGATGAAACCTGATATTTTTTAAGCATCACTACTAGTAAAAGTTTTGCTGGGTCCATGTCTGACCAATCATCTACCAATTATGTTGGATAGAGCATGTTGATTTTCATAACATTTATTCACTGCATGTTTAGATGGGCCATATGATTTTCTAAAACCCGCATTGTCTGTTGACAATTTATCACCGAAACCAAAATGGGTACTGCAACCAGGTTTCTAGGCATATTATTGAGGATATCAAAATTCTGGGTTGGTTTAACTATCATTCACTGCACTGTATGTCGTGTAACCAAATTGATAGCCAGACTATGGAAATTTACTTGCCTAATGTATTATATGCTTCAAATGCAATGCATTATTGCAAGTGGCTGTAACATATATTGTAGACTAAGATTTACTAGTTAACTGTTTGCTCCTTATTACTGTGAACTTTTGACATGGTGAAAACTTTATAGTAAGTATGTTGCTGCTTTACATACGAAACATGATTCTATGCTAGTTTTACTTCATGTAACTGAAATCTATGTTGGTAAAACTTCATAGGTTTGTATCTTTGCATCACGTGTGTTGTTTACCTCTGTTTCATTTGTATGCCAGAAAACATCTAACCAATGGGTACTATCTGCCTGGATATAGAAAGGCTTTGAATTTCCTTATTTGGAGAATGCAGTGGCCTAGATCTAACAAGTCTGACACCACATTCTCTTGGTCTATTTGCAGCCTTGTTTCAGATAATCAGGACAGCGACTAGCGGCGGGTTGGCCTGAATTCACCGAGCTAAAGTCTGAAATTTATCCGTTCCGGAGCTGGGAGGCAGTATCTATATTCTGTAGCAAACTTGTTCCTGGATGATAATCATGTAGTGCGAATATCACTGTTGTTTTGTTTGGAGTATCAAAAGAGTTTAAACTGATGTTGGAACCATGCACAGGCTGGAAGTTTTAAAGAGTATGAGAGAAACCTTAATCTGAAGAATAGTAGTGGCTCTGCAATTCCCGTGCTGGATCATTTTTCCTTTTTCTGCGTAGCTGTATTGCTCAGCGGCTTTGATGCCTGTTTCCGTGTGACTGCATCGCCCTGTGCGGCAATCTTCATGTGTAACCAGATGCCCATCAGGTGATGAGCTGGTGATTCCTGGAGCCGTGGTGTACGGCGAATCAACAGCGATCACCGTGAGACGACGATTAACGATCCCATGCATGTCCGAATCACGCAGGATCTACAAGAAATGATAAATAACTAGTGTGCGTAGTTCTGTACATGGATTCTTTCTCTGCGTAGTCCAACAGCGTTCCAAGTTGACTGACTCTCAGGGCAGACTGGAATGCTGGCGATGAGATTTAGCAGCATCTTTCGGGCACGAACGGTGGTGCGTCCGCGGGCTAGCTGTCTTTTCTAGGCGGGGCAGCAAATACTGGTTTGTGTTGACCGTGGCCGCCGCACTGCACTGCTCGTCCAGAATAAGACTGACCGCACTCATCTATCCTCTATGGTTGTGTTTAGTTCACCAAATTTAGAGTGCCAAAATTTACTATAGCAATATTATAGCATTTCGTTTGTATTTGGTAATAATTGTCCAACCGTTGACTAATTAGGCTCAAAACGTTCGTCTCGCAAAGTACAACCAAATTGTACCACTAGTTTTTGATTTCATCTATATTTAGTACTCCATACATATATCGCAAGTTTGATGTTACGGAGAATCTTCTTTTTGCATAGTGCATTTTTCAACGAAATAAACACAGCCTATATCATCCTCTAAGGAATATTACGTCCTGGTCATTCCTCTATACCACTTTCTGCCGTACTCATCCATCCTCTATATCATCCTCTATATCTCTAGTGGAACTCACCTCCTCTTTTTTTTTACCTCTATACCAACTACCCACACGCGGGTCCCACACATCAGCCTCACCTCCTTATCCACCCGCACCCCTCTCCCTCCCCATTCTCTCCACCCGCGTCTCTCTCTCTCCCCTCCCGGCGCCGGCCGCCGCTCCTCCCGGCGCCTCTTCCTCTCCCCAGGGCAGGGGCCGGGCGCGGAGCTCTCCCGCGCGGCCCACGGCGACCCCCACGGTGGAGCTCGAGGAGCTCCCACGGCGGCACCTCTCCGGCGGCGGCGGACCGAGCTAGGCCGGAGGAGCTCCCACGGCGGCGTTGGCACGGTGCGGCTCCGGGCTCCGGCTCCGGGCACGGGCGCGGGGACAGCCGGCTCCCTCCACCTCCGTCCCGGATCAAGCGGCGGCGGCCTCCCTGCTCCCTCCACCGTCCTCCCTCTACCTCCGTCGCGGATCGAGGTCCCACCGGGCGGCGGCCACAAGCGGGGCCATGGATGCCGCCGAGCTCGACGACGGCGGGCCGAGATCCGGTGGCTCCTCGCCAGCTCCGGCCGACGGCGCGCTCCTCCTCCCTCCTACTCCCCCTTCCTGCTCATGGCGCGGACGACGGTGGCCGATGGCGGACATCCGCTATCCGTCCGCCATCCCACTATATTTAGCGGACGGGCGCGGGTAGTGGACGGGATAGCGGACGCGGCTGCAGCTCTCCCGTCCGACATGGCGTACGCTATATGCGTTTAGCGGAGCTTTTACCAGACCCAGTGCGGTTAGTCTAAGGGCTATCCGCACTCATGATCCTCTATTTTCATCATCTATATATCATGGTCATAAAGATTCTCTTCTCTATACTCATTTCTTCTGCACTCATCCATCCTCTATATCATCCTCTATCCATTATGGGGCTCACTTGTCACTTTATCTAAATATATCCATGTGAGATCTAGTTTTGAAGTATTTATTGAAACGAATTCAATAGTGCAATCGGAATTTAATTTAGTTTTTTGGTTCGTGAGTTATAACATTTTTTTGTTACCTAAAACAATAGGGCCCACCGCTGCACGTTCTCTCACCTCTCACTTCTCTCTTCCCTCTCCCACCGCTGCATGTGCTTTGACGTTTATCGGACAAACGTTACTGGACGCAAGGTCCTTCTGAACCGGGTAGTGTCCCCGCTGTGAGACTACCCGCACTCATGGACCTCTATATTCATCCTCTATACGTCCTAATCAGCAAGATTCTCTCCTCTATACTTAATTCTTCCGCACCCATCCATCCTCTATATCATCCTCTATCCACTCTATCCACTGTGGGACCCACTTGTCACTTTTATCTAAATATATCCATGTGTGATCTAGTTTTGAAGGATTTATTGAGACGAATTTAATGGTGAAATCGAAATTTAATTTGGATTTTTGGTTTGTGAGTTATAGCATTTTTTTCCTATGTTTAGCTAGTGGGGCCCGTCACTATAGAGTATAGAGTAAGCACAGTACTACTCTAAATATAGAGTGAGAGAATGGATAGAGTATCGTTTTAGAGTACCTAGTGCAGCAGTTTTTACTCTATATTCATACTCTAAAGCTTTAGAGTATCGTTTTAGAGTACCCACTGCGGGTAGTATGACATATTTGGTACGCTAAATGAATTTGGCGTTCCTTTTACGGTCCCCGGTGCAGGCAGTCTAAGGCCTTGTTTAGTTGCCAAAATTTTTGGCAAAATGCAACTGTAGTATTTTCGTTGTTATTTGGCAATTAGTGTCCAATCATGTCTAATTAGTTTTATTCCCGATTAAGACTGGGCTTCATCAAGGGTCAGCCTTGAGCCCATATCTCTTTGCCTTAGTAATGGATGTGGTTACAAGGGACATCCAAGGAGATATCCCTTGGTGTATGCTGTTCGCCGATGATGTAGTGTTAGTTGATGAAAGCCGAGCGGGGGTAAATAGGAAACTAGAATTGTGGCGGCAGACCCTTGAGTCTAAAGGTTTTAGAGTAAGCAGAACTAAAACCGAATACATGAGATGCGACTTTGGCACTGCTGCACAGGAGGAGGGAGACGTGAGTCTGGAAGGTCAAGTAGTGCCTAGGAAAGATACCTTTCGGTATCTGGGATCGATGCTACAAAGGGATGGAGATTTTGATGCGGACGTTAGCCATAGAATCCAAGCAGGGTGGATGAAGTGGCGCCAAGCTTCTGGCATTCTCTGTGACAAGAGGATACCACAAAAGCTAAAAGGCAAGTTTTATAGAACAGCGATTAGACCCGCTATGTTGTACGGAGCAGAATGCTGGCCCACAAAGAGAAGACATGTCCAACAACTGAGTGTTGCAGAAATGCGTATGTTGCGTTGGATTTGTGGTCACACAAGGATGGACCGAGTGCGAAATGATGATATTCGTGATCGTCTAGGGGTAGCACCTATCGAAGAGAAGCTTGTCCAACATCGGTTGAGGTGGTTTGGCCATTTACAAAGGAGACCTCCAGAGACACCAGTGCTTTATGGAGTTCTAAGTCAAGATAATAAGGTGAGGAGAGGCAGAGGAAGGCCAAAGTTGACTTGGGAAGAGATAATAAAAAGAGATTTGAAAGAATGGGATATACCTAGAGACCTATGTCTGAATAGGAGTGCTTGGAAAACGGCTATTGACGTTCCTGAACCGTAACTGACGGTGTTTGTTGGGTCTCAACTCTAGCCTACCCCAACTTGCTTGGGACTGACAGGCTTGGTTGTTGTTGTTGTTGTTGTATTTAATGCTTCATGCATGCGTCTAATAATTCGATGTGACAGGGAATCTACTGTTCTTTTGCAAAATTTTCTGAATCTAAACTGGACCTAAACGCACAAAAGCAGTGGTCCGGTCCGGCCAGATGGGACACATGGATACTCGTAGCGTTCCCTCAGGCCTCAGTTGCAATCGCGAAAGGACTGCCGGTCCCGTCAGATTTGCAAGGTAGTAGCGCGCTCGAAAATATCCCAGATTTTGCTTCAACGATGCCGCTGTACCTGTGTAGGCACAGCAGGAATCACATTTTTTTTTTCGTTTGTTCCCTAGTTCACCGCAAAAGGTTGCTGTACGCGACCAACTCAGCTAGACCTACAGCAACACTCTTTTGGTGGTGACATTAAGGTCTTGTTTGGATGTATTAGCATCTACCTCAATTCACATGTGTTAGAGTGTTGGAGTGGAATGAAATAGAATTTAGTTTAATTTTACTCCAATCCACTTCAACACTTATAGATTAAGATGAATATATACGCATCTAAACAAGACCTAAAGGAAAAACATGGAAATTGTGTGTAAGCAGACCAAGGGAAATATTACTTCGGTATTTTTACAGAAAAATTATGAAAAAACTGTCAGAATCTGCATTCCAATCATATCCTTCGGTTAATGTTTGCCATTGCTATCAGCCGTCCTGTCACCGGAGATTATGTATTTCCACGTTGGTATCCACAGTTAGTCATACATTGATGTATAAGTATATGCTCTTATACTTCTTAGACATCGCTGACCTAAAGGAAAAACATGGAAATTGTGTGTAAGCAGACCAAAGGAAATATTACTTCGGCATTTTTACAGAAAAAATATGGAAAAACTGTCAGAATCTGCATTCCAATCATATCCTTCGGTTAATGTTTGCCATTGCTATCAGCCGTCCTGTCACCGGAGATTATGTATTTCCACATTGGTATCCACAGTTAGTCATACATTGATGTATAAGTATATGCTCTTATACTTCTTAGACATCGCTTGTCCAAATGAACTAATGGCCTGTTTGGTTTCAAGTTGTTAAAGTTTAACTCCCATCACATCAATGTTTTCTCAAATGCATGGAGTACTAAATATAGACTAATTGCATGCATGTCGGCACAGATTAGGAGTAATTTACGAGATGAATCTATTAAGCCTAATTAGTCCCAAATTGGAAACTTTTTGTCAAATAAGACGAAAGTGCTATAGTGTTTGTTAAACTTTAACTCCTCAAACCAAACACCCCCTAAACCTGTCCAGTTGCTTTCTGGCTGCTATAAAACCATGTCGACAACTGTGTATACTAATTTGACTCTAAACACGTCAAGTTACAGCTTCCAATTCCATCATCGTCCTTCTGTGAACGTGTTCGTTTTGTATACAACCTGTCTTTTTCTTCTTCTTTTTTTCTTTGCGTGCTGTACCTGTGTGGCGAATAAAACACACAGCACACACCCATGTGTGCTTGAAATTTCAGTCAGACACGGCGTAAGACATCAGCGTCAGTGCCTCAGTGATTGATCTGCATGTGCAATCCAACAGCATAAGGTATCTTGAGGAGATCCAAGTAGGTTTGGACTTTGCATCAGGGAGGGCCAACATGCATGGGCTGGGCTGCATCAACTGTAGAGATATGAAAAGGGCACTTTACCATGACTAGTTTCAAAAAGAAACCAAAACAAGATAAGCTATGCATCGTACTTAATAAGAGTCCAATAAATGCTTTCTCCAATCATGAGCACTCACCAATTATATCAGTAGGCACTTACTTGGTTTCATAAACATTATTACCCTTCTTCAAGTTGGTCAAACTTGGGATGGTTTACTTAGGGCCAGTTCGGTTACTCTATGTAATGGCCTGTTCGGTTCGTGGGGTTTCGAGGCCTGGAACTGTTCTGGCCAGGAACACTTATCTATTTTATATAGACAGCTCTCAACCAGTGAATCCAGCCAGTGAATCATTCCAACCTAGAATTATTCCAAGTGCTCAAACCGGAGGAACCGAGCAGAGCCTTAGGGTGATCGTAGAAATCGATTTGTTTTGAGATGAATGATTAATAGAAATTAGTTTATGTTGAGATGTGAGAGAATACTAAACTTTAGATAAGTAACGGTTTGTCCTGATATCGAAACAAGTGTTTCTCTTTAATCTGATCGGATCACTTGAGTTCTTGTTTAGATGCATTCACTGTCATATGTGTTGAAATAGATCGGAGTATAAGACCTTGTTTAGATTGAAGATGTTAGAAAAATTTGAAATTGTAGCATTTCGTTTGTATTTGACAATTATTGTTCAATCATGGACTAACTAGGCTCAAAAGATTCGTCTCGTGATTTATAACTAAACTGTGCAATTAGTTATTTTTTTTTCCTACATTTAGTACTTCATGCGTGGAAAAATTGATGTGACAAAGAGAGAGTGAAAAAATTATAACTTCTCGAGGCAATAGCCTAAGCTAGTTTAATTTTCGTACGCCGCATCGACGTGGGGACACAAGCATCAAGGTCACGCGCGCACCCACCGCCCGCGTCACCCTCCACGCCACCTGCCGCGTGGCTCGTGCATTGCCACGTCATCCACCGGCATCCATAACTGCGTGCGCGGCGACCTCCAGAGTCCAGACTCCAGTCATCCCCGGCCCCGGATAAGTTTACTCGCCCAGTACATTGTTCTTGCGAAGACACTGGGCCGTCCGGGTCACTCTGCAGATTGAACCAGCCATGGCGCACCGCCCGGACGCCGTGGCGCCGCTGCTCGCCAAGCCCGACGGCGCTGCCACGCCGCCGCCGGCGAAGCGCAACAAGTACCCCTTCTTCTGCGCCGTGCTCGCCTCCATGACCTCCGTGCTCATGGGCTACAGTACGTACTACTCTCCCTCTCTGTTAGATTAGTAGCTCTGCATATATACATCTGTGCGCGCGCGCACACACTCACATCACGCTGAACCGCGTGCCATGCACGGCGGCAGACGTTGCGGTGACGAGCGGCGCGCAGATCTTCATGGCGGAGGACCTCGGGGTGAGCGACGCGCAGATCGAGGTGCTCTCGGGGGTCATCAACATCTACTCGCTCGTCGGCGCGCTGCTGGCGGGCTGGACCTCCGACCGGCTCGGCCGTCGCCTCACCATCGTGCTCGCCAACGCTTTCTTCCTCGTCGGCCCGCTCGCCATGGCGCTCGCCGGCGGCTACGCCTTGCTCATGGTCGGCCGCTTCGTCGCCGGCGTCGGCGTCGGGTACGCTCTCGTCATCGCGCCCGTCTACGCCGCCGAGATCGCGCCGGCGTCATCCCGAGGGCTCCTCACCTCACTTCCTGAGGTAGTAAAGCTGCTGTGCTCTGTGCCATGTCTCTGTTTTCTGCAAAATTTATCAGATTTTGCAGAAATTGTATTAATTTCCGGAAATGTTGCTTCTTTTTGAAGATTTTTATCAACACTGGGGTGATGCTGAGCTACGTGTCGAACCTCGCCTTCTCGGGGCTGCCCGTGCATCTGTCGTGGCGGGTGATGTTCGCGGCGGGCGTGGTGCCCACCGTGTTCCTGGCAGCCGGGGTGCTCACCATGCCGGAGTCGCCGCGGTGGCTGGCCATGAAGGGCCGGGTCGCCGAGGCGAAGGCCGTGCTCGACAAGACGTCGGACACGCCCGCCGAGGCTGAGCAGCGGCTGCTCGAGATCGAGGATGTCGTGATGAACAGCAGCGGCAACCGCGGCGGCGGCGCGTGGAAGGAGGTGGCGACGAAGGCCGGCGTCCGGCGCGTGCTGGCCATCGTGCTGACGCTGCAGTTCTTCCAGCAGGCGTCGGGCATCGACTCGGTGGTGCTGTACGGCCCGCGCGTGCTCGCCATGGCCGGCGTCACGTCCAACACCTTGCTCCTGAGCCTCAACGTCCTCTTCGGCGTGGCCAAGGCCGGCTCCATCCTCGTCGCCATGGTGCTGGCCGACCGCGTCGGGCGGCGCCCGCTCCTGCTGGTCAGCACGGGCGGCATGACGGTGGCGCTGCTCGTCCTGGGCTCCCTGTTCGCGGCGTTCGCTGGGGCCAAGGACGACGCCGCGGTCGCCGCGGTGAGCGTGGCGGCCGTCGTGGCGTTCGTGGTGGCCTTCTCCGTCGGGTTCGGCCCGCTGGCGTGGGTTTACAGCTCCGAGATCCTGCCGCTCCGGCTGCGCGGGCAGGGCGCCGGGCTCGGCACCGCCATGAACCGGATCATGAGCGGCGTCGTCACCATGACCTTCATCTCGCTCTACCAGGGCATCACCATGGCCGGCGCGTTCTACCTCTATGCCGCCATCGCCGCCGCGTCGTTCGTGTTCGTCTACGCGTGCCTGCCGGAGACCAGAGGTAGGAGCCTCGAGGACATGGAGGAGCTCTTCCACACCAAGTGATTTCATTTTCATATGTGCTGATCCAACCACCACTGGTTCAGCTCTCCATTCTGTGGCACTGCAGGTTTATTTGCCATTGTTGGAGCTGGTTTTGATCTTGGTAGTTAACATGATGACACATGCATATGCAATTGCAACATTATATTGAAATCGATTGTTTGAGCGGGGTCTCGATCTAGGTGTTGGACATGGGAACACATTGTAAATTTGTATTCTTTCTCCACAAGGGTGAGGAAATAAAAGACTCAAGATTTTTCTTCAAAAGACTGTTTCCGTTAAGTGGTGGTATGAGCCTATTCAGCTCCGTGGATGGAGGCGCTAGATATCTTGTCTTTTTATTTGGGGCTCGTTTATTTTCTAAATTTCTCCCCCAAATTCCATTACGTAAAAAGAAGATTTCTGTCACATCAAAATACCGTTACATATATGGAGTACTAAATATAGATGAAATCAAAAACTAATTATATAGTTTTGTTGTACTTTGCGAGACGAACATTTTGAGCCTAATTAATCAATGTTTGAACAATTTTTACCAAATAAAAACAAAAAAATACAGTAGCAAATAGTGATTTAAACACTGCCTGGGTTGTCTACACACCAGTCGCGTGTTTCAGGTGGATGTGACACCCGAGTGTCAGGTCGAAACGCTCGATTGCAACCGATGAATGTAATCGAATGAGAAATCCCAGACGGACACTCGATTTCTATAACCACCAGATCCTGATCTAACGATGCAAATAAAATATATCAAATAAATACAAAAATCAAATAATAAAATAACAAAAAAATTATCAAATAATTACTATGAAGTGCAAATTGGAAGAAATTCAAAGAAAAAGCAAATAAAACATACAAACAACAAATAATACAAAAATATTAAACATAGAAAATAAAAAATTGCCAGATTATTTTTATAGAAGCCAAATTAAAATATTTCAAAGAGGACCAAATAAAACATACAGAAAAACAAAAAAATATATGAACAGTCAATTTACATCAATTAAACACAAAACTTACACCCAAATAAAAGTAGTAAAATATGGTCTGAGGAGATGTAATCGGCAATGAAATAGGATGTGTGCCCTAGGCCTCGTTTAGATTCCCGAATTTCCCCAAATTCCACTATGCAAAAAGGAGATTCTTTATCATATCAAAATGCCGGTAAATGCATGGAGTACTAAATGTAGATGAAATTATAAACTAATTGCATAGTTTTGTTGTACTTTGCGAGACGAACATTTTGAGTCTAATTAATCAATTTTTGAACATTTTTTATACAAAAAAACAAAAATGCTACAGTGTTCGGGGTGGCACTGTGCAAATTCGGCCACCCGAATCAGATAACTAAACAAGGCCCTACTAGCTACTAGGGGTGTGATAATTGAATTTACAAGCTGATATGACGCGCAGCAGGCAGATGACATGCAGCTTGGTGGGCCCCATGCCCATTCTCTCCGGTGGAGACATGCATGCAACCGGCGGGCCCCACGCCCTTCTCTCTCATGCTCACGGTGGAGACTTGCATGCAAACGGCGGACCCCGCGCCCCTTCTCTCTCTATATGGCCATTCGGGCCGCCCGGCCCTGGCCCAGGTCGGGCCATGCAGGGCACAGTGGGCCGCTGGCCTGTTAAAAGGTTCTAATATGGCTAGGGGGTGAATAGCCTATTAAAAATTCTACAAATTTACTGGGGCAAAATATCAGTATAACAAATGGCGAAATACGATTTTGCTCTAGCTTTACAAGGGTTGCAAGCCACCTATCCAACAATTCTAGTAATTATGATCACTATAACAATAAAGGGCTAAGTCACTATGAGCTCTCACAAGCTAGCTACACTGAGATTAATTAGGTGACAAGCTACACTAGCAAAGATAATATAAGCCCTCAAAACTAATTACACTAAAGAGTTTGTTATAACTAGTTTACGGAATGTAAAAGAGAGGTATGTGATCTTAATACCACCGCATCGAAGAATGACCCAATCACAATAATATGAAGACCAATCACTGAGAGAAATCCAAGAAATCAATCACAAAGGTGACACACATTTTTTCTTCCGAGGTTCACGTGCTTACCGGCACGCTACGTCCCCGTTGTGTCGACTACCACTTCGTGGTTCGGCGGCTAATTGGCAATCCAAAGCCAAGCTCTCCAAGAGCACCGCAAGAACCTACTGCAAGTAAGGTAACTCAATGACACGGGCAATTTACTAGAGTTGTCTTTGGCACTCCGCTGATTAAGGCACAACACCCCTCACAAATCACTGGGAGGTGGCCAAGAACAAGCACCACTCTTGTCACTACTCCTCCGCCGCCTCCAAGCCGTCTAGGTGGCGACAACCACTAAGAGTAATAAGAATCCTGCATTCAATACTCACCTAAGTGTCAACTAGATGCAAACTCACAAGCAAATGCACTTGAAATCACTCAAACTCACTTTGATTTGTTAATCAAGTAAGGGAGCTGAGTGGAAGAAAGTATGCTCAGCTCAAGAGGATGTTAGGATGTCAAAAATGTTCAAGAGTGACCTCTAGGAGCTGGCCAACAAGTATTTATAGGACCCCAAAAAAAATAGAGTCGTTGGCTCACGAAACAGCCACACTCGGGGTGACCGGACGTGTTGGTCCGGCTTGACCGGACACGCCACAGCGTCCAGTCGCTTCACCGCGACCTTCCTGATGAACGCCACGTGCCTCACTTTGAATCTCGTTCGATCGATCGTAACGGTCACTTAAATGTACTCGTTTACGCACTAGAGTGACCGGACGCGCCGATCAAAGCTGATCGGACGCGCCTCGGCGTCCGGTCGCCACGATTCGCGTTGCTGACCACGCGACCGGATGCGCCGCTTGAACTGATCGGATGCCACAGTGCCAGCGTCCGGTCGATTCCAGTAAGCACCCACTCACGACTGGACGCGTCCGGTCGATCGTAACCGGACACGCCACCACGTCTGATCGACCCTTCGCGTTCGTTGTCCCTCTAGCACATGACCAAACGCACCGGTCCCGCGAGTGACTGGACGCGCTAGTGGTAAACCCCAGTCCACGCACCAGACTGCTGTTGTCACTGACCGGACGCATCCGGTCATGCCGAGACCGCGTCCGGTTCAGCATCAGGTCAATCCAATGACCTCCGTTCGCCTCCGTTTCTATCCACGATGACTTAGAGAAAATCTCCATCTCCGGGGTAGTGGAAAATAGGCGTTTTACTTCCACAAAAAGCATCGAATCCTGCCTCGCAAGCTCAGCGGGAGGGAGAGAGGGCCCCAAACCAATCTTTACCGCTCAAACTCCACTATGTTCGCAAATGTGCTAATATCACCAAGTGTACATCACCATGTGCATGTGTGGTAACATTTTCACAATTATTTTCGAGGCGTTAAGTTAGCTCACCACTAGATCTAAATGCATATGCAAATGAATCCTCATCTAGTGGCACTTAAGTGATCAATAGCCTCGGAAATTCTCTTCTTTATAGTACGACTATCGATCCTAACTGTGATCACACGCTCTATGGTGTTTTGATCACCAAAAGCAAATCATATATATACCTTTGCCTTGAGCTCCATAGGATTGCACTCCATCTCCTCTTCTTCTCCAAGTATGGCACCAAGTCATCATAATCAACATGCATCTTGCCATCACTTAGGAGTGTACCAATCACCTTTTACTATCAACACTTAAGCACATGTGATTAGTACTTAGGTTTCATCAATTAGCCAAAACCAAACTAGGAACTTTCACCTGTGCCGAAGACGTTCTTCGTGCCTGGCTATCAGCCCAGGCATGACCCTTCGAGCCGATTTTTGGGCCGGGCTGGCCTAAAAAACACGCCTCGCCCAACAGGCCGGGCCAACCCGAGACCCACTGAGTAAGGGAAGGTGTAGCAGAACCTCCTAAATTATGTGGCCCACATGCACCTGTCATTGTCCCTAAGATCTCTGACGGCTATGCATGTACACCAGATGTAACTGATCAACGTAATTATACGAGATTAAGTAAGAAAATTTTCCACCGAGGCGGTTAATTTATCAAACTTAAACCCGTATAACCCGAGATTCCGTGAAATCACGAGGGATTTCAAACCAACCAACGTACAACCAAGATCGTACTGATTTAGCAGCCACAGTTCACATGATACGTAGAGTTCACAAAAAAATGGAGTACATCGGAGTTCGGAATAAAAGTTATTACAACACAGTTCAAAATAACATAGCGGAAGCAAGTAGTTTTACACACACCTTAGTTCAAATACAGTGCCAGTAGATAGTCATGGTCCACAAAAGCAGTAGATAAGACAAACAGAGTGACCCTTGCCCAAGGTCCTAGTTGTCGCCCATCGCCGGATACAGACAGTTGGAGCAGTACCCATAGTACATCTGACCATCTGCAACAACAATGGGAACAACGCCCTGAGTACGAGAATGTACTCAGCTAGACTTACCCGTCATAAACCAGAAATAAAGGACACCAAGGATCATGCAAGGCTTTATAGATTGGACTGGCTTGACTCATTTGCAAAAAGCATAAGTTGTTATGAAAAACTATACCAGTACTTTTTGCATCACTTTTAGTATAACCTATTCAAACTAGGTAAGCAGCTATTGCTAGAACAATCACTTGATTTATCATTAGCAATCTAGATTACCATATCAGGTTTAGCATTTTCAACATCATTCACTTAACCATCAGTGTTTCTTTAATGTTACTACGATGCCATAGCTCGAGTCAAGTGCTCACTAACCGGGAGCAACGGCGATTCAAATCGAATTCCTATCCAGCTAGAGATTTATTCCTCACACAAACCCTGTTTCCCCCGTCAGGGTCGCGTAGATCACCAATGACACTTTCCAAGAAGCAGCGGGATAACAATCATGGATCGCACTACCCAGGGACCGCCCGACTGCCAGGACGCACCTTGGGCTCACTCTTCGCGTCCCCGTTAAACCCCCTTTCAACACCAGTCTGCCAACCCGAGTTTATCCCGGCTCGAAAAGTGTCACTAGCTTCGCGGTCGAAAGGTACTTTATTCGGCCAGCTATAAGGGCACGACCATGGAAGTAATGAAAAAGAAGAAGTTCTGTAGTTGGACCATCTGCTCTATCCGTTCGATTTGAGCTTCTCCAGAGAAGATGAGACGCTAAAAATGAAAGTGTTCGCAACGCATACCGAAAAAGGGTACCTATGTTGCCGACCATTAATGACTAGTTCGAAGACCAGGAGCAGGGGCACGTGCCAAGAAAGATTTGTTACTTTCCCTATGGTTTTCGAACGTTTTCAATAAAACCTTCTCGTAGAAGTATTTTCACAAAGTTTTCGGTAATATAATATTAGTAGATGCTATTCGAACCCTTCCTTTTATTAAGATTAGAATTCTTATTAATACTATTATATAATTATTTGCTTTTTTCATGTATATGCGTCAGACACAATCTACTAATTGATCTATATTCTGGTACCCTACTATATCATAGTCTCTACTACTAGTATTTATAATACCTCAGGAGCTCATGAGACTCTTTTAGTGAAATTCATAAGTCTCAATTCCCGAGCGATCGCACCTCGAGTTCCTTTTGGATTTCATTTCCTTCTTGATCAATGACAATCGTCATCATATCGTATTATCATACCGTTGTCACGTTTGAGTTCTTTACATGTACGTACAATTACAGCTCGTCTTACTTCTGTCTGATCTTTCTGGAGGCATTTTGGGCACTGCTTCTTTGATTACAGCAACAATAACGTCACCAATATGAGCATATCAGTGATTACCAGCTCCTAAGATTCGAATACATATCAATTCGATAGCCCCGCTCCGTTGTTATCCGCTACATTCAAAAGGGTCTGAGTGAGATGGATCTTGGAAGTCTGGTTTTTGATTGGATAGTGATCTCGGGCACGAGTGGTTGATCTTCGCGGGCCGTGAATGGCCATGGAAAGGAGTATTGATGTCAATATGTTCGATCGAGAAGATTGGACGATGAAAGACGGATCCTTTGTGGTTTGAATAATAGGCTGTGGTCTCGATATTGGGCTATGGGCTGATTGCTTTCTGTATGAGCCTCTTGTGCTTCGAGCTCTTTCCAAAAACAAAACCGCCCAACATCGATCCGATTGAACTTCTGACTCCTCGCTCTTGGCCCCTGCCCCTCCACCCAAACCTCCTGATCCCCAGACCAACCGGCGACGGAACCCTCAACAGCAGGCGGAGTTATATATTAGGAACCCCGTCCAATGGAGCACCCTTTTTGGTAATGGAGCTATGGGCGACATTGAGATAAAACTCGACTACTTTTCACCTTAAACTAGGGCTGAGAAGATCGTGGCCGTCTGCCCGGAAGAAGAGCTCGTGGAGAACGCAAAAAGTAGGAATTAGTTTTAGTTACTCTAAGGGTATACTATTTATTCGGAGAGGCCCGCCTTTCGAATATCTCAATAATTTATAACAGGCATTAAGGAAAAGAGTGCTATAAAGTGCTATAAGAGATATTTTCTAAGATATCAGCATTTATAGCAATTAAATAAACCTACACAGAAAAGTGTCAACAATTTATCATGAAATATTTTTAAACTGTAGATCTATTCAAGAGTAACATTACAAAATTTGTTTCACAATTTTTGGAGCTATAAATCTGGAGATATGATTTTTGAAAGCCTTTTCAACATTTCTGAAAATCATTTTCTTTAAAACTAAATGTCTATCCGGCCTTTTAACGCTACGTGCACCCCGCTGCTACACACCGAACCAAAACATCGAGACAGACAGGCGGGCCTAGGAGTCAAGCGGAACCCACAGGTCAGCCGGAGGGGAGGCCAGCAGGGGCATCGTCGGCCGGAGCTCACCGGCGGCGAGCCCACGTGCGGCGCTGGCGGCACCAGTGTGCTCAGCACAACGAGCCGCACCGACCGGTGCTCGGTCTTGGCCGGGTGGCCTACCGGAGCGAGCTCGCCGACGCGCATGGCGGCACGACGGTGCGGCTCGTCGGCGGGAGCTCGACTCCGGCCATGGCAAGGCGGGCAGGAAGGCGCTACGGCTTCGCGGGAGGAAGGCGAAACTGCTGACCGCGAGAGGAAGGAAGGAGGGGTGGAACATAAAGATTGCCGTAGCCACGAACTCCAGCGAGCGGCGGTGAAGAGCGGCCGGCCAACATTGGCCTCCTCACCTTGACAAAGGCGACCGCGGGAGGGAGCACGAGGTAGAGCGAAGGGAGGCGGAGCAATGGCCGCAAGGAATCGGACGCGGGCGCGACAGTAGCGGTCCACGGCGGTGGCGGAGCTCCGGGAGCCGGCAATGGCGCGGCTGCTGCTGGCGAGCTGCTGCGGAGCGAGAGGAGGGAATGGAGGGCGTGCAGCCGAGGGAGGAGCGGGCGTGGGTTCAAGGCGCGTGGCGCGGGGGACGCGGGGGCCACCCGGGGTGCGTGTCGCGCGGCGTCGCCGTCGTTCGGCCACGCGGCGGCCGAGCTCTGCCACGGCGCCACGGCGTCGCGCGCGCGCGCGGGCGGCAGGCGCGGACGCGGGCGCGGGCGCGGGCCGGGCTGCCAGCTCGGGTGGGCCGAAAGGGTGGCTGCGGCCCACTAAAGTGAGAAACCCGATTTTTTTTTATAAATAAATTTTCAGATTTCTATATTTGTTTCAAATTTGAATTTGAAGATGAAAAAGAGGTTTTCAGAACTTTTGCCCAAAATAAAAGTTGTTCAAAATTTTATTCTCTACAACTTTCATGTAGAGCATTTTTCAAAATTCCTAATAGATTTTGAATTTGGGATTTAAAGCTAAATTGTTAATCAAAAAAAATATTTGTTTAGAATATTTTTAAAACAAAATTTGAGAAAAACTTGAATTCAAGAATTGCTCCAAAAATCATGTTAATTTATTCTAGATTATTTAAAATTGTAGCTACACAAAGTTTCACCACTCGTTAGCACTTAAATGCAGAATTTAGGTTTTAAGTAATTGTTTTTCAACTTTAAATTTAAAAGGGTCTATACTGCATGCAATGATAACCATGTATGAGATGATTATGACTAATGCTTTGGATGCTAATGCATGCTTAACACCCAGGGGTGTTACAGCCTTCCCCCTTATAAGAATCTCGTCCCGAGATTTTGAGTTACGAACCATTTATCGTAAAAATCTTTATACGCAGTTTGAAGATATTCTCCCGTTTCCCATGAAGCATCACTCTCATCATGATGGCTCCACTGAATCTTGTAGGTTGTTACCACTCTATTCCGAGTGACTCGGTCCTTTGTATCCAGAACTCAAATCGGTTGTTCATGATATTCCAAGTCCGCCTTGATCCGAATACCCTGCGGTTCTATTCTTTCTTTCGGAACACGCAGACATTTCTTCAACTGGGATACGTGAAAGACGGGAAAGATCGAACTCATCCCTTCTGGCAATTGCAACTTGTACGCCACGGGACCCTTTTGCTCTATGATCTGGTATGGTCCGATATATCTAGCAGACAGTTTCTGCTTGATTCCAAACCATTTCTTCTTCATGGGGGTAACCTTCAAATAGACATAGTCACCCACTTGGAAATCCAATGGTCTCCTTCTCTTGTCTGCATAACTCTTCTGACGGGACTATGCAGCTTGCATGTTTTGCCGGATAATACGGACCTTCTTCTCTGCCTCATTTACAAAATCAATTCCATAAAACCTTCTTTCTCCAGGCTCTACCCAATTTAACGGTGTCCTGTACTTCCTGCCATATAAAGCTTCAAAAGGTGCCATCTTGATACTCTCTTGGTAACTGTTGTTGTAAGCAAATTCTGCCAAAGGTAACCAGGATTCCCATGAGCCTCTGGATGATAGTACACAAGCTCTAAGCATATCTTCAAGTACAGCATTAACTCGTTCTGTCTGCCCGTCTGTCTGTGGATGGTAAGCCGTACTACGAATCAAACTAGTACCCAAACCTTTATGAAGATGTTCCCAAAAATGAGAGGTAAACTGTGAACCACGATCGGACACGATCGTTTTTGGTATACCATGTAATCGGACAATCTCAGCAATATACTTTTCTGCATATTGAGGTGGTCGGAATGTTGTCTTAACTGGTAGAAAGTGAGCTGTCTTGGTGAGACGATCTACTATTACCCAAATAGAATCGTGTCCCTTCTGTGTGGTGGGAAGACCAGTGATGAAATCCATACTTATATCATCCCATTTCCAATCGGGTACAGACAAGGGTTGCAGAAAGTCCTGCGGGTCTCATGTGAAGAGCTTTAACTCTACAACACATGTCGCAACGAGCAACGTATGCTGCAATTTCCTTTTTCATCTTAGTCCACCAAAAACAGGGTCGCAAATCTTGGTACATCTTACTACTTCTGGGGTGAATAGATAGCTTGGAATGATGGGTTTCATTCATCAACTTGTTCTTAAGCTCTCTATCCTTAGGTACCACCAGGCGATCCTTAAACCATAACACTCCTTGGTCATCCAATCGAAAGTGTTTGGTGGGTTCCCTCTTCATCTTCTCTTTGATATGAAAGATTCCCTTATCTGTCTTCTGACCTTCAATGATCTGGTTTTCCAGAGTACAACTGATCTGAATATTATGCAATACAGCAGGATGTAACAATTTGAACCCTTCTTCAAACAACGGTTGCACATCAATAGCATGTGATTTTCTGCTCAGTGCATCTGCTACTACGTTAGCCTTCCCGGGATGATAATGTACATTTAGATTATAGTCCTTTATCAGCTCTAACCATCTTCTCTGTCACATGTTCAACTCAGATTGGGTAAAAATGTATTTGAGACTCTTATGATCTGTAAAGAGGTTACACACATTACCTATTAGGTAGTGTCTCCAAATCTTTAGAGCATGCACTACTGCTGCAAGCTCCAAATCATGTGTAGGATAGTTAACTTCATGCTTCCTTAATTGACGTGAGGCATAGGCAATGACCCTTCCATTTTGCATTAGTACACATCCTACCCCATTCTTAGATGCGTCATAGAACACATCAAAAGACTTTTCTATATCCGGTTGGGCCAGAACAAGAGCAGTGGTCAACAACTTTCGCAAGGTGTAGAAAGCTGCCTCGCACTCCTCTGTCCATATAAACTTATGATCCTTCTGTAACAGGCTTGTCATTGGTTTGGCAATCTTCGAGAAATCCGGTATGAAGCGACGATAGTAACAGGCTAAACCAAGAAAACTGCGAACTTCATGCACTGAGGTTGGTGACTTCCAGTCCATAACCTCTTGCACCTTACTAGGGTCTATAGAAATGCCATTTTCAGACAACACGTGGCCGAGAAAAGGAACTGTCTTAAGCCAGAACTCACACTTGCTGAACTTCGCATATAGTTGATGTTCCCTGAGTCTAGTCAAGACCATCCTGAGGTGCTGTTCCCGGAATTAACTCAATGGCAAACTCAACATTTTGGTCTGGTGGAAGTCTAGGTAACTCATCCGAAAACACATCTGGAAACTCACAGACCACTGGAATCTGGGCTAGCAGAGTAGTTTGGACCGCACAAGTCATGCTAGCTAGGTCTACCTTCCGAGGTAGGACCACCCGAAAAGTGCCTTCTCCACTTGGTTCCTTAAGAGAGATACTCCTTCCTCCAATATCGATTACTACCCCCATCTTATTCATCCAGTTCATACCCATGATCACATCCAAAACTAACCCTGGCATGACTATCAGATTAAACTTATATTGCCGATTTGATATGTTTAGGGTTACTTCCTGAACTATCTGATTAGTCAACAGATCAGCCCCAGCTGAACTGATTTTATAAGCACATTCCAATTCAACTATCTTTTGCCCATGCCTCTTAACAAATGCTTGACTTACAAAGGAATGAGATGATCCGGAATCAAACAAGACTACTACAGGATGATTGTTGATAGAAAACATACCAGCTGTTACCGGTTCTCCTTCTGGGATGTCATCCACGGTGGTGTGATGCACACGAGCTTGATACTGCGTCTGCTGTTTCTTAGGGTAGGGACAAAACTTCGCAAAGTGTCCGGGTTGGTTGCAGTTGAAGCACGGTCCCTTCACTTGAGCCACAGTTCCAGATGAACTGCCTTGTCCTATCTTCGCCTGAGGCAATGCCATCTTGAATGGTTTCTGGTTCCTCTGGGCTTGCTGAGCATTCTGATTCTTCCTTTGCTGTGGCCTAAACCTTGCACCTAGGGCAGGCGATCGAAAAGTTGGACGGTTGGCCACTGGGGCTCTGGACTGGGACGAACCTGACTCGAAAGCTCTCTTACGGATCTTAGAAGCAGCATAAACATTGTTGTTCTTCTCTTGCTTCAGACAGTCACTAACGAAATCATTGAAACCAGTCCTTATATTTGTACCCACATGTTTCATCATCTTGGGATTCAGGCCTCTCTTGAAGCTGGTGATCTTTTTGGCCTTAGTATTCACCATATCAGGAGCATAACGGCTCAGGTTATTGAATGCATGTAGATATTGAGTTACAGTCTTCGTGCCTTGATTCAGTGCCAGGAATTCCCCAAGCTTCATCTCGGTCAGACCAGGTGGAATGTACGTTCCACGGAAGGCTTCGGTGAACTCCCTCCAAGTGATGTGAGCGTGGGGAGGAAAAGTGGTGCAGTGATGTTTCCACCACATTCCTGCCGGACCTTGAAGCTGATGAGCTGCATACTCAGTCTTCAACACTTCAGTTATTCTCAAGACACGGAACTTGTCTTCCATAGTATTAATCCACTCTTCTGCATCCAAGGGTTCTGTGGCTTCCTTGAAGATCGGTGGACGAGTATCCATGAAGTCCTTGAAACTGCTGTACTGATTTGCTTCGTGCCCACCCGGGTTTATTCCCCGACGGGTGTTGTCTGCGATACTGCGCAACGCAGCTTCCATATTCTGTTGCATGCCCTCCATATTACGTTGGCTTCCAAGAAATTATGCGAAAAACTGTTCCGCAGTGTAGGGTGGAGGAGGCGGTGGTGGATCACGGTCATCACTAGCAGCTGCACTGCCACCAGCCTCAGCGGCACCATACACGGTACGACGAGTGTTTGGCATCTGTATGTTTCAGCAACAGTAATTATTAGGTGATGTTATAGGAATTGTGACCGAATGAAAAATCATGCTGACTGAATTTACTAGAGAGAATAAATTCATACAATAAAACAGGGGCACAATAAGTCATTCCAATTAACACAACATCCTAATTAGATTACTTAAAGCGCACACATCGTGTCCATTACAACCAAGTTGCCAGCATACATACACTGGACTTTTTGACGTTCGGATACCGCCACAAACACATCCAAGCTTTCCAACATTACATCAAAGCCTTAGTCTTTCTACTCATTATTACATGCCCAACGTGCCAACAAAGCAAAAGACCATGTAGATGGAACCTAGTAGCTAGCGCCACAACTACTAGCCTACTCATCGTGGTCGCTGTCTAAGTCCGAGACGTTGGCTTCATCGCCATTAGCAACGTCGTGGTGCTCCCCAACTGGTGCTTCGGGCTCTTCAGGATCTTCGTCTTCATTCAAATCCATCTCTGCCGCACCAGGAGGAACATAGGGGTTGAGTTGATTGTTCAGCCGATGAACCTTCTCATGCAGATTGTCATTATATTCCTCTGCATATGCCAGCTGTTGCTCTAGCTCAAACTGTCTAGCCCTCAACGCATTCTCTGTGGACCAGGCTTCATTCCTCTGATGGAGCACATGAGTTAACATGTGCTCAGCGTTCCTGTTGGCGGTGGTCAGTCGCCCAACCTGCTCTCTCAGGGCACGTACATCTCCTTCGAAAACCACAGTCCTCTAGGTAGCCTGATCTCTCTGGCGAGTTAACTGAGCCATCTCTGTGTTGAGCCTCTCAATCTCGGCGTCGTGATCTCTCTGAAGCTGACGGCGGTCATCACGAGCCTGACCAAGAGCACTAGACACACGTCTCAGGCTACCTTCCACTCCATTAAAGGCCCTCATCACTGCGAACATGGCACTCATAGCGGGGTTGTCATTGTTCTGTGCTTCTGCAGTGCTAATCTCCAGAGATCTTCCTCTTGCCTATTGCCACGAGTCAGTGGAGGGGTTGCCCCTCGGAAAGACTCCAACTATAGCTGCTGCCAACTCCTGAGGAAAGCGATCCATGATATCCCTCAGGATCCCAAAGGCTGCCCTTTCAGCGGCTTCTTCAGGGGTCCTGCCAGCTGACTCAAAATGCCAACCGGTCCACTCAGAACCATCACCTCGGGGACGAACTACCGCTACCACAGTCACCAAAAGTCCTTCCCCCAACCGCCCATTCGACCAAAAGTAGCGGGGCTCCATCCCATCAGGATAGCCTACATAGCTGAGTACTCTCCACAAGAGCGTAGGCATCCCAAACTCTCCAAGAAAAGTGTGGCGCTGACGAGTGCGTGGAGCAAGCTGATGACGGGGAGCTCTGCCGGTGGACTTGCGGGCTATCTGCTTGGTATGTGCCATCTGTAGCAAAATTTTATTACCGTGGCGAGAACAGATTTTTAAGTTGGCATTTTTATCGAAATGAGATAATCAACTTATAAGGGGAGGAATAATGCCATGAATGAAATGCACCACATGATACATGCACGTTCCGTACGTCCTCATAAACTTAGAAAACTAATAACTACTAACGGAATAAACGGTGGCATACAACGATCTCTTGTAACGTAACTAATACGTACTACTCGAAAGCGTTGTTATGTACCTGCAGAAAGTCACTTCAGCCCAACCCTTACAGTATGAAAATATGCAAGAAAGCGGTAAAGTAAGTTACTCGCTCTACACGCATCCCCAGATACGAGTATAACGGTAACAACTACCTGAATCATCGTCCTATTGACGGCATCGTCACCGCATGACGGAAGTCCCCACCATTTGAATACCTTTATACGAACATGCGCATGGCACGTAAGTATTTCGGTATCACATAAGCACTCCCCTAGATCGGCAGTGTATCTAACCATGCTCTCACAACTCTCACTTACCAGGGCGTAGAGGAAATTGATCCATACATTACCACTCAATTGAATGGCACTCATACAATAGCACGCCGTATATGCGATGAAATTTCAAATATGATGCAAACCCCCAAGTTAGTACTTAATTAAGCCACCTAGAGTCCTTATGGGGCATAAAGGATATGATCATTGGCACACTCTTAAATTTGAAAGCTTAGTGGAAAATACAGTTTTGTTTTTAAATACCCATGTGAACAGCAACGTGCTAAACCATGCTCCGATGTCAGCTGTAACGGATCAACGTAATTATACGAGATTAAGTAAGAAAATTTTCCACCGAGGCGGTTAATTTATCAAACTTAAACCCGTATAACCCGAGATTCCGTGAAATCACGAGGGATTTCAAACCAACCAACGTACAACCAAGATCGTACTGATTTAGCAGCCACAGTTCACATGATACGTAGAGTTCACAAAAAATGGAGTACATCGGAGTTCGGAATAAAAGTTATTACAACACAGTTCAAAATAACATAGCGGAAGCAAGTAGTTTTACACACACCTTAGTTCAAATACAGTGCCAGTAGATAGTCATGGTCCACAAAAGCAGTAGATAAGACAAACAGAGTGACCCTTGCCCAAGGTCCTAGTTGTCGCCCATCGCCGGATACAGACAGTTGGAGCAGTACCCATAGTACATCTGACCATCTGCAACAACAATGGGAACAACGCCCTGAGTACGAGAATGTACTCAGCTAGACTTACCCGTCATAAACCAGAAATAAAGGACACCAAGGATCATGCAAGGCTTTATAGATTGGACTGGCTTGACTCATTTGCAAAAAGCATAAGTTGTTATGAAAAACTATACCAGTACTTTTTGCATCACTTTTAGTATAACCTATTCAAACTAGGTAAGCAGCTATTGCTAGAACAATCACTTGATTTATCATTAGCAATCTAGATTACCATATCAGGTTTAGCATTTTCAACATCATTCACTTAACCATCAGTGTTTCTTTAATGTTACTACGATGCCATAGCTCGAGTCAAGTGCTCACTAACCGGGAGCAACGGCGATTCAAATCGAATTCCTATCCAGCTAGAGATTTATTCCTCACACAAACCCTGTTTCCCCCGTCAGGGTCGCGTAGATCACCAATGACACTTTCCAAGAAGCAGCGGGATAACAATCATGGATCGCACTACCCAGGGACCGCCCGACTGCCAGGACGCACCTTGGGCTCACTCTTCGCGTCCCCGTTAAACCCCCTTTCAACACCAGTCTGCCAACCCGAGTTTATCCCGGCTCGAAAAGTGTCACTAGCTTCGCGGTCGAAAGGTACTTTATTCGGCCAGCTAAATGTGAGGCATGCGTTCAACATGACAAGAGGGACGAGCAACGATCGGTCCTTAATCGACACAGACGGAATCACTATAGTCCAAAACCCTATAAGACTCTGCCCGGCCTTCATTTATCCCTCAACACTTGGTTACTTTTTATGATCACAATTACAGCTAACCATAACCTGGTATCCACCTATAACTCGCAGGTGACAGGAAATCACCCGACTTCTACCGGTCTAAGCATGGCTAAGTAATTCACTCGATCCTGACCTAACAGGGTGAAAGATAATCCGGTGGCCAAGGTAATAATGCAACAATGATTTCACTCAACTCCTATAACTTAATGCAACTATATATATAACTATAGTTTATGTAGTAAGGAACAACTTTTATAAAATAGGAGACTTAAAATGCTCCGGGGCTTGCCTTTTTCGAACGAGCTAGGATGGTGGTCGACGCACTCTGGCAGCTCCTCGCCTGACTCTTCCTCCTCGGGCACCTCCTGTGTCTGGGGCTCCTGTGGATCCATCCAAGCTTGTTCCTCCGGTACTGCTACCTGCGACTCCTCCTGCGATCCTGTATGATGCAAGTGCATAAGCAAACATGCGAATGATGTGTCGGATTGTGGTGGAGTGCTTTGATGACATGAGATGCAGATGAGCACATGGAATAAGCAGTTTGAATATAACTATTTCTTCTACAAGGTAGTCAACGTCATCCAAGAACATGTACCCTAAAACATGCACCTTATCCTTCTATTAGTTAGCCTACCATCTACACATACAAGTGAACCTAATCTACCAAGGCTTACCAACCTAACTCATCCATAACATCAGCAAGGCATAATAATGCTTTAAAGATACACCAAACATATTTTATTTCTCTTAATTTCTCATAAAGAATAATATTTTATTCCCTATTTAACTAGGGTTACATACCAACACCTATTTCTGGTATAGATAAAAATCTACAAAAATTACAGTAGATTACTCTTACCCTAACTAACCTACTACTAAATTTTCATGAGAATGACCTATGTAAAACTGCTTGTACAAAATAAACAAGTTATAGACAAAGATGAGCATTAAATTATTTTGTACTAGAAAAAGTATCAAACAACAGATTTCACATTTTTCCTATGTGACTAACAGTAAACTAACATACTACAAAAATTATCACATGTATGTTCTATATAAATTTAGCTCTTTACTAAAAATAATAAAGATTATCAAATAAAAGCATTTGAACTACACTTCAAAAATTTCTCACAGAACATGCTTCACCAATATTTTTCTAGAAATTACATGACTAATAAAGATTAAAGCAACAAGAATCACATTTTTCCCTTCATTATTTTATTTACTACACATTTTCTAAGATATCAGCATTTATAGCAATTAAATAAACCTACACAGAAAAGTGTCAACAATTTATCATGAAATATTTTTAAACTGTAGATCTATTCAAGAGTAACATTACAAAATTTGTTTCACAATTTTTGGAGCTATAAATCTGGAGATATGATTTTTGAAAGCCTTTTCAACATTTCTGAAAATCATTTTCTTTAAAACTAAAAGTCTATCCGGCCTTTTAACGCTACGTGCACCCCGCTGCTACACACCAAACCAAAACATCGAGACAGACAGGCGGGCCCAGGAGTCAAGCGGGACCCACAGGTCAGCCGGAGGGGAGGCCAGCAGGGGCATCGCCGGCCGGAGCTCACCGGCGGCGAGCCCACGTGCGGCGCTGGCGGCACCAGTGTGCTCAGCACAACGAGCCGCACCGACCGGTGCTCGGTCTTGACCGGGTGGCCCACCGGAGCGAGCTCGCCGACGTGCATGGCGGCACGACGGTGCGGCTCGTCGGCGGTAGCTCGACTCCGGCCATGGCAAGGCGGGCAGGGAGGCGCTACGGCTTTGCGGGAGTGAGGCGAAACTGCTGACCGCGAGAGGAAGAAAGAAGGAGGGGTGGAACAGAAAGATTGTCGTAGCCACGAACTCCGGCGAGCGGCAGTGAAGAGCGGCCGGCCAACATTGGCCTCCTCACCTTGACAAAGGCGACCGCGGGAGGAAGCACGAGGTAGAGCGAAGGGAGGCGGAGCAATGGCCGCAAGGAATCGGACGCGGACGCGGCAGTAGCGGTCCATGGCGGTGGCGGAGCTCCGGGAGCCGGCAATGGCGCGACTGCTGCTGGTGAGCTGCTGCGGAGCGAGAGGAGGGAATGGAGGGCGTGCAGCCGAGGGAGGAGCGGGCGCGGGTTCAAGGCGCGTGGCGCGGGGGACGCGGGGGCCACCCGGGGTGCGTGTCGCGCGGCGTCGCCGTCGTTCGGCCACGCGGCGGTCGAGCTCTGCCGCGGCGCCACGGCGTCGCGCGCACGCGCGGGCGGCAGGCGCGGACGCGGGCGCGGGCGCGGGCCGGGCTGCCAGCTCCGGTGGGCCGAAAGGGTGGCTGCGGCCCCCTAAAGTGAAAAAACCGATTTTTTTTATAAATAAATTTTTAGATTTCTATATTTGTTTCAAATTTGAATTTGAAGATGAAAAAGAGGTTTTCAGAACTTTTGCCCAAAATAAAAGTTGTTCAAAATTTTATTCTCTACAACTTTCATGTCGAGCATTTTTCAAAATTCCTAATAGATTTTGAATTTGGGATTTAAAGCTAAATTGTTAATCAAAAAAATATTTGTTTAGAATATTTTTAAAACAAAATTTGAGAAAAACTTGAATTCAAGAATTGCTCCAAAAATCATGTTAATTTATTCTAGATTATTTAAAATTGTAGCTACACAAAGTTTCACCACTCGTTAGCACTTAAATACATAATTTGGGTTTTAAGTAATTGTTTTTCAACTTTAAATTTAAAAGGGTCTATACTGCATGCAATGATAACCATGTATGAGATGATTATGACTAATGCTTTGGATGCTAATGCATGCTTAACACCCAGGGGTGTTACACCAGATAACCTAAGAAGATCTGTCGGGTGCCCTCGCAGTACCCCGATTCAACTACGTTTGACAACTCATACCAGGATCAACAAAGGAGTAACTACAACATTACAACATTTGCTACAAAATTTTACATCAGAATGCGGAAGAATAATAACAATGAATTTATAAATCATGTTTAAGTTAACTTTTTATCAACTTAACTTGTATTGTGGAAGTCGAGTAGAACTACAGAAGAAAACTTAGGTAGAACACCTAAGTGAGGAAAGGATAACCAGATCATATCGAGCCCACCGACATGATCTGACTAGCAGCACCAATCGGCACCTGCAACTAGAGATGGCAACGGGTATCCAAAACCCGAGTACCCGAAGGGTATTACCCGATAAAGGGGCGGGTATGGAATGAATTTTCTACCCGTGGGTACGTTATTGGGCAAAATCCTATACCCATCGGGTATGGCGGGTACGGGTGCGGGTGTATACTACCCGTACCCGCATACCCGCGGGTAAGCCATACCCGCAAAAATAACTAGCCAAGCTCAGTTATTTTAGCGCATATAAGTCATGAATTTGGCCCATTGAGACATCCACTACATTTCTAGTAGATTGCCTTTGTTGTAATGATGCTAATAATGTTTGTTAGCATATTTGTAACTTGTTGGAAGCTTAGAATGATTTATTTTTGCATGTGACTATTTGATATTTTTAAGTAATTTTTGGGTATGCTATCGGGTACGGGTTACCCGTCGGGTGAGAATTACCCGGCGGGTACGGATATGGAACTATTTTTTTACTCGCATGCGGGTACGGGTAACCCGATGGGTAAATTTTTGCAGGTGCGGGTACGGGTACGGGTGGGCACTACCCGTCGGGTACGTACCCGTTGCCATCTCTACCTGCAACAGGGGTTTAACATACCCTGAGTACTCAATTGTACTCCGCAAGACTTACCTGACGAAAAGAAAAGACTCCAAGGATATGCTGGCTTTAAGGAATCAAGGTACGGGTATATAAGAATCAAAATTATTTTGTAGAAAAGCTTACTAAAGTAAGTCCTTACTTTCAACATTTTATTTTTATCATTGATGGTTCATTAACCAATTCTAAGTGATCCTAAGCTAGATCAAAGTAATTCTCATCAAGATCTTTCTGATTCTTTCAACATTTTTCATTTCGTAACTACGATGTAGGTCAGGCGATCGAGTCTCCATAACCGAGGAGCAACGATGATTCGAATCAATTATACCCAGCTGGGGATCTCTAACCTTACGACATATGTAGAACCAAATCTTGTATATGCCAACCCTTATTTAGATCTCCCAAAACCAGAACGTGTCCATCACCACCCGAGAGTACAGTACTCCTCGAACCCGGCCCAATTCTAGCCCCGAGGGTACACGCTACTCTCGCCACCTCTCCACTCCCAGTGCGAGGTTAGACGTTCTCGTAATGGAATCACTAATATCTTGGGCTTACCTAAGGCATGAGGCTAGTTGCAAAGTCTCGAAACACAAGCGAGCCTACAACGAACGGTCATTAATTGACAAGGCAGAAACAATACATTGAGACTCCTTTCTCATTGCTAGTTAGCAGTTGTCAAGCCACCCGCCCGATCTTCAAGTTCATTCTTATATTCCATTATTCCTCAAATATGTCATCATGGCCAGGTAAACATTTCATTTAAAAGCCTAACAAATTAAGCATAGCGAAGCATACTACGCATTTTTCAATAAAACAGGTATCAAAGGTGATATCACAATAATCATGGATGATAATGCAGCAATTGGGTTATCGTTCAACTCCTAATTATTTAATGTAATAAACCAAGTACTAGTGATAAAGATTTGTAAAACTCAAGGAAGGGTTTAAATGCACTAGGGCTTGCCTTGCGTTGCAGTGGTGGTTAGTTCTCGTAGAAGTCAAGCTTGACACCAACATGACGGGTGGATCACCTTCTCCGAAGCTTGATCGACACGATCCAAAACACTCGTATAAACTACACGTATAAAAATGATGCGAGACTTAATAGGATGGAATGCATGCCATGATGCATGATGATGAACAAAACATAGTATACAAGAGACATTTAGAAAAAATAAACATTAGTTATCTACTTGAGTACAACTTTCCTTCGTGGTATAGTTGCAAAACAACCGAACCTACTAACTAACAATATTTCACTAAGCAACGCTATTATTTCATAAAGAACAAGATAATCATGAGCTCAACCAAGTAATTAATGCACCAAGAATCATTAAGGGTTAATGACCCAAGGTCATCACTCAATCAAAAAGAGCACACAACACTTAAAGTTATTGATTTAATATTTAATTAATCACTTAAATAATTAAGGCATAAATTAAGAATAAATTAAACTTCATCTAATTGAGCTCAAACTTTTTCTATAGATTGGTCATGGTCTAAAACAGTGTCAAAACAAATTTCATGATTTTTGGATTAATATTTTAATTACTAAAATTCCTGGAAGTTACATTTAATATTTAATTGAGCTAATTAAATGACTTATAAAAAGTAATCAAAATTATAATTTCATATTTTTCCATGAAATAGAACATCATGAACAAGATACACAAAAATTTTCATCATTTTTGGTGCTATAATTGATTCACAACAAAATAAACAAATCTCAATACTATTTGAATTTTAGAAAAGAATAAAAAGTAAAAAACCACTTCACCAGCTCAGCCCACTCCCTTCTGGTCCAATCGGCCCAACCGCGCCCCGCTCTCCTCTCTCTTTCTTCCCCCCTGACCTGCTTCTCCCTCGCGCGGCCCATCTGACCGGGCCGGCCCAGCGGAACCACGCCGCTCCCCCACCACGGCCCATGGCCAAGGCGGTGGCCGGCCGGTCGCTAGCTTGCTGGCGGCGAGGCTCTGGCGAGGCGGACCGCACCAGCATGACAAACAAGACCCCGCGAAGCTACATAGGCCTCTAGAACTGCAGCAAGCGCACCGGCTATGGCGGCCACGGTGACGACGGCTAACGGCTCTTCGGCGAGCAAAGCTAGTAGAGGCGAATTCGAGAGCACCGAGAGCTTGAGTGGCTCACCCCAATCACGACCGAGCGATTAGAATTCGCAGAGAGGCAGTGGAGACGTCCGGCCACGGGAGGGCGAACACGACGGCGTTCGGTGGTCGTCGAGAAGGAAGACGACGGCTTCCTGGCGGCACAGACGGTGCGGGAGGCTACGAGACAGCTCAAGAGCTGTGGTAGGATGAGGTGAACGCAGTGGGGCTCTCAATTTGGCGGAGGGCGGCTTGCTAGCAGCGGCGACGAGCGGCGGAGCGAGCTGCCGTGGTGGAAAATGACGACACAGGCAGCTCCGATGGCGTGAAACGCTGCAAGCAGGTCAAGGAGCTACGCGACTGTGAGGTGGAATTGCAGGCATGAGCAATTGGGCGGATATGCAGTGGCAATGGCGAATTTGCCAGTCGAACAGAGACCCGACCCGACGGCGGCGGCGGAAAGAAGAGAAAGAGAGCTCAGCAGCCGGCTGCTCAGGCTTTATAGTGGCGAGGATGACTTCGCGGCTTCGGTAGCGGCTTCTCGAGCACGGCCACGAGGACGGCCGTGCGCCCACGCACAAGAAGGCGCGATACGGCCACCTCGACGCCGGCGACAGTGAGAGAAGGAAAACAGAGCACGGTAGTTACTGTAGCAATCATGCACCTCACTTTTGAAATTTCAAAATTACTTCTAATTTTTCATTGAAACACAAAAATTTCCAAAAACCAAAGTTGCTCAAAATTCTGCACTCTACAACTTTGCTTTTGTGACCAAACTTGGATTTTGAATAATTTTTGAAATTTGGATTTGAATTTAAAAAAGAGACAAAAATAGGGTTTGTGTAAATTCAAAATTACTTCAAATCACGGTTTTAAATAGCGCGCTATTTTCGCGCTATAGCGGCGCTATAGCATCCCAAAGAACATGCCGTGAAGCTATTTCACTTTTGTACGCTATCGGCGCTATTGGCGCTATAGCGCCGCTATTGCTAAATAGCGCCATAGCGCCGCTAAATAGCCGCTATCGCTGTTTCTCTGGCTGAGAAAAAAGACTGCGGCCCGATCAGTTTGAGCCCACTAAGGGCCCGATTCAGGGAAACCAAAACTGACTGAACCTAGCATCCATCGTCACTTCCCCACCCCTATCCTATCCACCCGACGCTGGACTCCTGGGCGACGGCGGCGGCTGCCAGACCCCAACCGCGCGCCCCCACGGTCACGACGTCCTCCTCCACTCCTGCCTCCGTAGTCCTTCCTCCCTCCCACTCCGGCCTCCCACTCCGGCCGTCCTCCCACTCCGGCAGTGTGTGCGACGGGGGCAAGGCAACCAAGGTGACGGCGCGACAGCTGGGTGACGGCGCGACGGGTCAGGCTGGGCGACGGCGCAGCCAAGGCGACCACGACAGGCTGGGCGACGGGCTCCTGTAGCCGAATCACTTGAGGCCGCGAACTACCTCACGCTGTCAATGGCTGAGCCAAGCGAAACGATTCGAAGTCCTGATGGCAGTGCGCCGACAATAGGTAAGCTCTTCTTCCCTGTTGTTCTCCCCTGTTCTTTGCTTATGAGATAATGAGGTTTGGTTGTGTCATTGACTCTTTGTGACACTGTGATTTACTGAATGATGTTAGACAGCTAGATTAAACATGGCATTGATACTGTGATACTGTGATTTACTGAGATGCACATGCTAGACAGCTCCAACTCTAACTCGTGATGTATCCAGTCCAACTAACTATAGTAGAATAGCCAGATTTCGAGCTTGGTCCCTGTGGGCACCTACCTAGCCGGCTACCTCACTCACTCACTCACATCCCCACTGTGGAAGGCAGCACCGGCTCGAACAGCTGTACAACTTTATTTCATTTTTTTCCTCAATTTGGGAGAGGAAATTGCTTGATCGTTTCTTAAAATCAGTAGTAGGTGGAAGCAATTTGTGCAATAATAAAACATCACTTTGCAATATGTGCATCCGAATCATGCTCATTCATTAATCGAACAGGGCAACCAGAGAAGTCGGGAGATTGTTTGGAAAACAGGAACCTTACATAGTACATACACAGAGACACGAAACTCCAAACTTTTAATTTAGAACATAGAACAGCATTGGACGCCATTTTACAAATCAAAGTTACAATCCATGGGCATCAAATACCAGGCCACATATCTTTCTCATTTAGGACAAACAAGACAGTAGGCAAGCACATAAACAAGAAGATACATACAATAGGGCTGATCTTGCATACTACCAGGAAATGAATAGCTAGACACCTTGAGCAAGCTGTGCTCAGGAAAGGTTGCAAGAAACAGCATAGCACGGTAAACAAGGTCCAGCTAGATAATATGAACAACTAATCACTGACTCTTAAGTTGGCATTACATAGGTAGAACTGGGAAACAATCCCAGAGACAAAAGACAGCATGCTTAATAGGCAAATAAGTGCTTGCACGGATGAAACTTATCAGGTCCAAGTAAATAATCTTAACTTGGTACAGCTTATCTCAACTTGAAGAGCTTGCTAGAAAACAAGAAGCAATTGCAGAAACTTTTTAGGGAAGATGAGCTCCATGAACTAGGCTACCTAATGAGTATCAAAGGACAGAAAGCAAACAAGGTTGTGAAGTCTAAAACTTTCTGGAAAGATGTTGAGACTGCTGTTAATTACTTTGAGCCATTAGCTACTGTCTTGAGGAGAATGGACAGTGATGTGTCAGCAATGGGGTTCTTATATGTGTATCTACTAGAGGCTAAGAATGAGATCTCTAAGAGGTTCAATAATGAAAGGAAAAAGTTTGAGGAAGTTTTTCACTTCATTGACAAAAGGTGGGACAGTAAGCTAAAGACACCTTTGCATAGGGCTGGTTACTACCTGAACCCTTTCTACTATTATCAAAACAAGGTGGCCATAGAGGACAATGAATCATTTAGAGATGGTGTAATAACTTGCATTACAAAGCTTGTTGCAAATGAAGACACTCAGGACAAGATTATTGAAGAGCTTCAAAAATTTCAAGATGCGGAAGGATCCTTTGGGAAAGACATTGCTAAAAGGCAGTGCAAAAATATTAATTTTGATCCAGGTACCTTACATTCTAGTATTCTACTGTTTTTGTGTTTTCTCTTTTCTCTAGGCCTTGGTACCTTACATTGTGCTCTGTTTTCTACTTTTCTAGCTAAGTGGTGGCTGAATCATGGAAGTAGTGCACCAAACCTCAGAAAGTTAGCTGCTAGAATTCTAAGTTTGACGTGCAGTTCATCAGCTTGTGAGAGATGCTGGAGTTCCTTTGAACAAGTATGAATCTGACTTACACTTAGTCACTTAGACACTTACTGATTCCTATGTAGATTTCTGATTTCATTATTTCAATATTTCAATATTTCTGCAATTCCTTCTTCAATCCTCTTTTTTTATTGTCTAATTGAAATAATAAAATGCAACCTATGTAGGTCCACACAAAGAGACGCAACAGGCTGCTTCATGACAGAACGAGGGATCTTGTGTTTGTCAAGTTCAACTCAAAACTGAGGCAAAAGAAGGACAACAAGGATAAAGACCCCCTGGAGAAACATGTTCTTGATGCTTTAGAAGATGAAGACAATGAGTGGATCACTAGCATTGAGCCAACAGAATTAGATCAAGATTAGGAAGGAGAAAATGCATCATCATCACAGGGAGTTGCAGCTGCACCTCAAGGACAAGAGAGAAGAGGTACCCAGACCAGAAAGAGAAAGAGGTTGATCCCTACCACTATTGAGGATGATGAGTTATCTGCTTCATCTTCTGATGGAGAAAATACTAATGATACGCCGTCTTCTGATTCTGAGAATGAATGATGTGGTTGTGCTATTGTGGCGATGAGCTAATGTGTTTTGCTGCAACTTTTGTTGGCTGTTATCTTGTTAAGTGACTATGTTGGCTCTTAGCTGTTAAGCCTGACTATGTTGGCTGTTAAGTGACTATGTTTGTTTCCTCTTTCCCGTTAAATGACTATGTTGGCTGTTATCATGGGAATATGTTTGCTGTTAAGTGACTTATGTTATCATTATCAATTATGAATTTATGATTTATCAAATTATCATTTAATCATTTATGAATTATTGAATTATCATATGTCACTGTCTGTAATCAAATAGCGCTATAGCGCCACTATAGCGCTGCTATAGCGCCAGCAGCTGCCTGACGCTACGCCATATAGCGGCGCTATAGCGTCGCTATAGCGGCGATATAGCGTCGCATAGCTCCCGGGAGAGGCTGACGCTATTTTTTATAGCTCGCCATTTAAAACGTTGCTTCAAATTTTTGAATACAACTTGAAAATCTATAAAAAGAGAAAATGTAAAACTTTTGAATATCTACAACTTTCATACTGGGGCCATCACCCAATTATGCCTACTTTTTGAAATTGAGTTGAAATTCAAATTTGGGATTTGAATCTTTTCAATTTTATTCAAAATTTACATTGAAACTTTGAGAACTCAAAACACCAAAGTTGTACATCTAGGTAAGACCTACAACTTTTCTTTTTAAACCATTTTCAAATTCTGCCGCCATTTTGAAATTGGAATAAGGAAATGAAAAGGGATCAAATTTGAGATTTGCATCTTTTCAAAATTACTCCAACTTTTATACTAAAACTTTGAAAACTCAAAACACCAAACTTGTAGCCCTTGAAAAGATCTACAAACTTGATTTTAAACTTTTTCCCAAATTTTGCTTAGATTTTGAATTACACAGAAGGGGTAAAACAGGATTTTCTGAAAATCAGGGTTTTGAATTCAATTGATCATTCTTTTTTTAATTAGAACATGATTAATCCTTTAACACTAATAAAACATTATTTCATGTGATAAGCAACATGACATTATTAACATATTAAGCATACTAGTAAAATCAACATATCAAATTACTATTGAAACATGTGAAACATGTATATGAAACATACGAAACATTGATCAAAACCTATGAAACGTAACTTTGAAACATAGTCAAACTTTATATGAAACATCGCAAGGCAATATGTGAGACTCTTTTTGCAACATGCGAAACATGGTATATGAAACATATGCAACATGACTAAATTAACTTGTGCAACATAACTGCATTTATGGCATGTTATTTGATGTTTATGCTTGATGATGCTTTATGATCAAGTTTTAATTATTTCTTAACATCTGACATGTTACAGAAGCAGAGGCCAGGAGGCAGGCAGGGACAGGGCTTCGTCTGTGGCGAGACGGAGCAGGGCCGAGCGGACGGTGGCGCTCTCCTTCAGCTGCGCTCGCGCTCGCGTCCGCGGCCGAGCGCGGAGGTGGCGGCGTGGCTTCGCTGCGGCGGCGCCGGAGGAGCCGAAGCTATGGCTATTGGACGGGGAGGAGCAGAGCTGCAGAGGACGAGCGGAGGAAGCTCTTGCGACGCCGGCGCGGGGTTGGGGAGGACGAGGACGGGTGGTGCGAGGGCCGACTGGGGCATCGGGTGAGAAGTGACACGGGCGGAGTCGCAAAGAGGTGTCGAGCAATCAGGAATACAGGAGGCCGCCGTCAAGCTTGCTAGGGAGGGAAACCAAGGGAGAAAAGTTAAGGTTATATATATATATATATATTATCGTAAATAGAGGTGGCTACAAAATAACTTATTTTGTAGCTAGCTATAGAGTATACTCTCTCTATATATAGCGGCGGAGCTCACACGAAATTTTAGGTGGGGCGCGGACACATGTGATCGTAGGCATATTTTTATTGATATCACACAAATGATAGTTTACTCCCTCCGTCCCAAAAAGAGTGTCGTTTTAGAATTTCAGACATCTTATTTAATCATTCGTCTTATTCAAGTTTTTTGTATAAATATCATTTATTTTGTTATGACTTATTTTATTATTAGAGATACTTTAATAATGATTTATTTATTTTATAATTTGTATAAATTTTTTGAATAAGACGAACGGTCAAACACGATGTCTAAAAGTAAAAAACGTCACTCTTTTTGGGACGGAGTAGTAAGTGCTAAATAAATGACAAATTTAAAACTGAAGGAGTTCCACGATCCCCACAAGAGTGTTTTTTTTAAAAAAAAATTATGACAGTTACAATTAGCTTTGGTTTGTTCACTCACAATAAAGTGATGAACCTGATGGCCTTTTCTTTCTTTCATGCGTGCTGATTGAATAAGTATCAGCTTTATAAACTTGTTTCTCTTTGGCCTTCGCTTGCGGCACTACAAACTTGGTCACCTGCAATCGGTTTATGTAACTTTGTGCATTGGGGTTTATTTCCAGAAGGAGACGGAAGAATTTCTCAACAAGATGAAGAACACATCAGGATATAAAAAACATAAATATTTATTTTTTGTGTGTTTCTCAACTAGACGTTCAGACGTTTTGATACTGTTGGTATTATCTGTTGGGACTTGACCACTTGGGAGTTATCCGTTTATTGGGCTTGGGCCACGGTCCAGGACCAGCAGGCCGCCGGTGACCTTCCGGGCTCGCCGTTGCACCACGATGCTGGACCGCGCGAGCATCCCGTGCGTTGGCCGCGCGCCGCGCCGATTCGCCGGGCCGCCGGACCTCGTGAGCCACTCGCGCGTCTGCCGTGACGCATCGCCGGACTCGCACCATAGCCGGCGCCGGCGCCTGTCGGAGCAGAGGCACCGGCGGCGCCGCTGTTGCTGCTGTGCGACGCCTCCGCGCGAAACAGGTCGCCTCTGGCCACGACCGAGACCGAGCACTCCACGTCGTGCGAACCTCCCGGAGGAGCCGAGGGAGTTGTCGCTGCCGCCGGTGGCCCAGTCCTTGCGGACCGAAGCTGACGCTCCGGCCGCCGATCTCCCGCCATTCTTCTTCCCGACGTTGCACCGGCGTTGCTTTGGTGCGCCACCGCCGAAGTAGAAGGTGTCGTCGATGTTGATTATCGTAAATCATTCTTAGTGTAGTAAACTGGATTTGCCATTATGGTAACTCGATTATGGTAAATGATAATGTGGATTATCGTAAATAATTATTGTCCAATTACGATTTTTGTTATTTCATTTGCACGTTAAATTTGCTAGCTTTTTGGTAAATCACTAGTCACTTTGTCGTCACCGTTGTTGCGTTCGCCGTTCAGGTGCATATATACCATGCCTCGCTACGAAACGTGGGACGTCAAATTATGGTAACTCATCTTTTATAGTAACTACACAAATTATAGTAAACTACACAGTACCATGATGACAAATTGTAGTTAAGGATGAAAACGGTCAGAAACGGTCGAAAACGGACTTACGATATAGAAAAACGAAAACGGTCGGTTCGGGATATTTCTACATTTAACAATTAAAGAGTACAAAAAATGGTTGAAAATGGTTGTGAAACCGATTGAAACTGACAATTTTTCATGTTAAAAAACGGTTCATAATATATAGAAAATGAAAACGGTTAATTCGGAATATTTCTGTTCCGTTTTCATCCCTAATTGTAGTAACTCGATCTGACTTATCATCTCTCAACCACTTAAATTCGCGTAAGTATATATAGTTATTTTAAATTATTAATGTCTAATTGTGAAAATTCGTCCTACCTTTGAATTCTCGTAAAAATATGATGGCACAGACCGTGCATGCATACGCTAATTCACTTGTATGCATGTGTACGTTAATTCATGTATTCTCGTAACCACTCGTTCCGCTAGCTTGCATGCACGCACACACGGCAGATCCGAAATCACCGTAATCACAGTAACTACGACCTGCATGCATATCTGGCCTTAATTAGAGCAACTCCAACAGTTTCTCATTTTTTATTCCCATATCTTGGTGTTTGGCAACTCCTAAAATGATATGGGGAGGAAAAAAAACAGCCCATCTCCAATAGTTTGCCATATTTCACTTGTCAAAATCAAAACTTGGTCCCAGATCCTAATTAGAATAAATTGGGATCAGTTTATGTTTTTGACTCAATTGTAATAAATACTATTTTATAAACAAGTGTGTAATCAGTGCATTGTTTATTTCATCTTCATATATACTGTGATCAATTGATCATTTCTTCAGTTTACATATTATTCACATTGAGTACCAGCACCTATGAGCCAAAGAGCAGAGGACGCTATCTTCTCTGTCTCATCTGCCGACACGAGTAGGTAGCAGGTAGCAGCAATCTTCTCAGTCACATCACAAGGAACTGAGCAGGCATCATGCCGGCCACGCCAGGATTGGTCATGCGCGAGGGAAAACGCCCTGCCGCGCGCAGGAAACCGCGATGCCTAGTTGACGAACGACGCGCATATATCCGCGCTCTGGACTCGTTTTTTCGAACTTGCCAAAGATGGGGAGTGCCAAAGATGGGGAGGAGGGATGGGAAACTATTGGAGAGTGATTTTTATCAATTTGCCAAAAAAATAAGGATGGGGAGGAGAGATGGAAAACTGTTGGAGCTGCTCTTAGTAAATAGCGACAGTAAGAGCATCTACAAGAGACTAGGTAAAATTACATTCTAAATTATAAGATTTAGCCAATGTGTAAAATAGAAAACCCACTCAAAAAGTAGAGTTCCACAACGGTCTTCGTATATTTCCACTTATCTATTTTTAAAAGTGACACGTCATATGATTTTTCGTTGAAGATCTGATCGCGACCTTTTATCCTCTGCCTGGAGATGCACGGCCGGGTAGGGCTTCAAGGCTCGCCGAACGAACACGGTCCAGTGCGTGCGGCTGCACCGGCCAGGAAGCAGCGCGTGCGGCTGCACCGGTCGTCGTCGGCGTCTCTTGGCCAACAACGTACTGCTACTTGCTTGCTTGTACCTGGGCCCTGGCCAGCATGCCCGTCCCCTGGCCATCGGCAGTGCCTGTCCGTGGGCCATCACCGTCCGTCCCATAGCCATTGGCCACGTAGGTGCTTGCTGACTTGATGCAGTACAGTAGCATTCAGCCCCTGGCCGGTGGCCACACAGCTGCTGTCGTACTGCTACGTGCGGGAAGGGGAGGGCGGCGACGAGATATTCGCGCGCGGGATGATGGGATAGCCAGCGAACGCAGTGTGCTATCTATGGCTATGGCTAGCGAAAGTCAAGGAATAGCTCACTTGCTATTTTAGAAAATCAAATAGCACACTTGGACCTTGAATTTTGCTTTAGAAAGCCAAAAATAGTCTAGATACCCAGGATAGCATATCTGTTGGAGTTGGTCTAACATCGTTATTAATTTGCCGTAGCTGTGCATGCAGGTCCATCCGCACCAGCCATGAAAGCCAGGTTGCATCGACCGGCCTGGCTATATATATATATATATATATATATATATATATATATATATATATATATATATATATATATATATATATATATATATATATATATATATATATATATATATATATATATATATATATATATATATATATATATATATTACACGCACGTGTAGTTACTCTCATCTTTAATAAACTATATTGCGTATGTGTGCATACTAATTTATTAGTTCAAGTATGTTTATATACTCAATTTAAGATACTTCAACTCTTACTACGTGAATTTTTTTTTATAAAAGCCCGTACTTTTTAATATATTATTGAAATGCCACTATAATATATATAAAATAAGTATAACCATATACTCTACGTATACTCACATACTTGACATACATACTACCGTAAATGGTCTAGTATGATCGTATACTTCATCTACATACACTTCGTCGGGTCACATATACCCTGAATTTAGAGATATACACATAAGAGTAGCTACACGCGCGTGTAGAAAGGAATTTTCATATATATATATATATATATATATATATATATATATATATATGTGTGTGTGTGTGTGTGTGTGTGTTGGGCTGGGCCAAATGTTCATAAGGTTGCCAATTTAACACGCAGCACCGTGCCGTGCCAGCCCACGGGCCTAAGTAGCGGCCCAGGCATGACCTACTCCCTTAGGCCGGGCCAGGCTGGCCTGGGCCCACTGATCATTGGATCGTGCCATGCTTGGGCTAGGCAAAAAATGCGGGCTTCATGCCGGGCTGCTGTGCCTCGGGCTACGTGGACATTTATATCTCTCTCACACTCAAGCAGTGGACATGCATGAAACCGGTGGGCCTACACCCCTTCTCTCTCATGCGTGTGCAGTGGATGGAAGAGCCCTAGTTGCATCCGACGGCGAGAAAATCGAGTGAGCCAGGCACAAGAATCACTCGAGCGTCATATAGATTTTCTGTTTTTTTAGAAACTCTCCCCATTTATTAAAGTATTATAGGAATAATAAGAGTCATAAAGACCATCCGGTGGATCTAGAATCCAAGAGTCCATTCACTTCGTTGAAAAACCATGGCTGAAAGTACTGTTCGCTGATTTGCTGTGAGAGAAAAACACGATTTCGACTAAAAAAACAAGCTGAAAAGTACGGATTATAAGACAAGCGAACAGGCCAAACATACCTACCCACCGGACTATAAATTTTTTGAACATGAGCGCATGACCTCATGGCTGATGGCCCAAAGCGCGCGGATCATCACATACACTCACAGGCCCATGATATTTAAGGTATAATGAATTCCGTGGCTGATAGAGAGCCCAATCTTCCACCATGTGGGCTGTGATGCATTGTAGCCTTGTAAATTTGAGTGCTCAGGTGTTAGACTGTTTTTTGTATTGGGATTTACCGCATATACTTACCCTGTTTAGTTGAGTTGTAGTTTTTGAAAAAAGCTGTGATTTTTGAAAGAAGCTGTTGTGGATTGTTGTTGTAGGCTATGAGAAAGCTGAAAGCTGTTTGGTTGAATAGCTGTAGTTTTTGTAAAAGCTACTGCCATCCTCTCTCTCACACTTATGAGCGAGCTGTTGCCAACCTCTCTTTCACTTCCTGAGCAAACCTCACTCGTCAGCCTCACAACCATGTTCTTCTGCCTCTAGAAACCAGGATGGGGCAGAGGCTGCGCTGTGCCGCTGGCCGCCGAGAAGGGCCCGCACCGCCACCAAGGCAGGGTGCTGTTCTCGCCATTGAAAACTGCTTTTGGACAAAAGCTCATATAACTTTTGAATCTGTTGGTTGAGCTTTTGACTTTTTAGTGCAAAAGCCATAGCCAAAGGCGTAACAAACGGGAAGTTCAAACTCCCTTTTCGGTATGACACTCCGATGTCACATAATTTTGCAAAAGTCAAGCAAAGTCAATGAGCCTCGAGCAAACGTGTTGCAAAACAGTGCTGCTTTCCGTTTGTGCGGTGGAGGCGGCCTGGTCTGTACAACTTATTTTATTTTAAGCCACATCTGTTTTCTATGTTTGACGCCGTTGATTGGAAACTTAGGCTAAATGATGACACTAAAGTTGCTGTCAGAAACGTCAAAGAAAAAGAAACGGAGGTTAGTGCTACATTGCATATTACAAAAGAACATAGTTGCAGGACAGTTGTTTGGTTCCAAACTTCATGGCATCGATTTTATATCACAAACTCTTCAAATCGATAAGTTATTTAAGTGTTGGTAGAAGATCATGAACATTTTGAATGATAAAAGTGCGTGCACCTTACTTCCTCCATCTCAAATTATAAGGCATTCCAAGAATCTTGGAGAGTCAAAAGATCTCAAGTTTGATCAAATTTATATGATAAGATAATAATATTTATGACACCAATTAAGTATCATTAGATTTTTCATTAATTATATTTTCATAGTATACCTAGAGGTGGGAGGCCCTCTCGTGCTTCGTGCCGCTTCGGGTCGTGCCCTCTAGGCACGGGAGGCACGTCGGGCCGTGCCGATATGGCACGGTGAATCTTTTCTTCGGCCCAAGCACGGCCCGTGGCACGCTGGCACGCCTTCGGGTCGTGCCGGCCCAAGCACGGCCCGTGGCACGCTGGCACGCCTTCGGGTCGTGCCGGCCCAAGCATGGCCCTCAAAACATCTTTGCTAGTTTTTTTCCACTCGTGATATATATATATATTATATATATCTTATGTGTACTATTTTACTAAAAGTTTAATGATTTTCATAATCTATTCAAGAATTAGATAAGAGGCCGTATAATAAATACTAGAAAATTGTATTATATAGTTGTAGAAGTGTGTACGTGCCATTTTCGTGCCGTGCCGACCCAAGCACGGCCCAAGATGCGGGCCGGGCCATGTAGCCCGCCGTGCCGAGATTCTGGGCACGGCACGGCCCTCGTGTTCGTGTCGTGCCGGCACGGCCCAAAATATTTCGTGTCGTGCCGTGCTTCGGGTCATGCTAAAAGACCGTGCCATGACCCGCCCTCAAATGACACGGCCCAAGTCCCAGCTCTAAGTATACCTATTTGATGTTATAATTTTTTGTATTTTTTTTATAATTTTAATCAAATTTAAGATGTTTTGACTCTTCAAGATTCTTAGAATACCTTGTAATTTGGAATGGAGGGAGTACATTTTAAAATAGCGATGAGTCCAATTTCCTCTTACTACTAAGGCCCAAAGTCTCAAGCCCAATAATAAACAAAGAAGAGGCACAAATAAATCCAGCGCTCGTGATTTCCGGCCCGACGGCCGTCGCCCCGACTCTTTTCTGGCCTATAGTACCGTCTCGCTCTCGCCTGCTGTTCTCAGCGCCTCAGCCGCAGCCCCGTCCGCGCTGGCGTCCAGAGCGTCCTTTTTGCCGGAGTCCGCACCTTCCACGCCAGCCGTGCTAGGGTTTTGGATGCCGGCAGTGCAGTAGCACTGTACCAGGCCGCCCGCCGCGTGGATTCTCCGTCTCCGGCCGCTGCGCATCCTCCTATATCTGACTTATTCGGTGGTATGAGCACTAAGCCTTGAACTGAATGAAATACTTGATTGCTATTAGCCGCCATTCAGATAGATCTGTGGTTAGAACTTAGAATCGGGTGGAAGTTAGGGCGTGTTTGGTTAGGTTTTGTTAAAGTTTAACTCCCATCACATTAATGTTCTCTTAAATGCATGAATGTAGACTAATTGCATGCATGTCGACACAGATTAGGAGTAATTTACGAGACGAATCTATTAAGCCTAATTAATCCAAGATTGGAAACTTTTTGTTAAATAAGACGAAAATGCTACAGTGTTTGTTAAACTTTAACACCCCAAACCAAACACCCCCTTAGAATTCAAATGCACGGTATACGATTTCTCAACGCATATTTCTCTCAAGAATATTATTAACATATATTTTTTCTGTTTGTAACTTTGTATTTAAGTAGTATATATTTTAGCTTTCATGCCGAACATACATAATACGTACGTTACGGAAAAAATGATGGACTATTCGTCATTACTGAATTGGTGAACTCTAAATAACTCTTTGGGACAACCACGCCATCTCTTTGATCTGAGCAATCAACATTGCTACTGTTGTCAAATATAGTGCTTTTGATTCCGAATTTCTTGGCAAATACTCCTTAGTATACCTCATGTTTTGAATATGGATAGTACTGAATTGCATAAGTTAGAATTGGTTAGGACCACCCTAGAAATCCTGGTTTCGTTACTGCCAAACATGCTGTGCCATTTCTGGCACTTTGCAATGGAAATGATCTCACCTAGGCTTCTCGGCACCTGACCATTCGGAAAAGAATTAATTTAAAAATAAGTACATCCAAGTATAAAGTAGACTTGTTTACTGTCAAAGTGCTCGCCTTTTTAACACACCTGAACATTATGGAGGAAGACTAGAGTGGAGACAAACAAAGTCGGTAGATGTTGTTGCCATGTCATTCAGGAATCTGAACATCAATGAAGCACTTCAGGTGGTAGTGCGCTCCGTAAAGAACATATAACCTGGGCATATCAATATAGAAAAAACATTGAGTAATCAAATGAACAAGATAAGCTTAACAGAAATGAATAGGTCACTGAAATAAAGCAGTACTGTTGGAGCAAGTTATCCATGTGAACACATTGCTAGAAGCTTTACCTGTTTCTTGTTTTCTCTTTTGAGAATCTGGAAATTCAATTCATTCTATTTCCTTCCAGCGTATGTGGGCAATCTTTGACCAGCTTTCACCATTAGGTTGGCAGCTCTCCTTCAAGAGTTCACAATCACTCACTCTTATTCGCCGAATAGAAGTTGGTAGTGCTGGTAAAGACAACATATTGGGGCACATCCAGAAGTTGAGGCTCTCCAGACAGGAAAGGTCCTTCAAACTTGGCAGGGATTGGATTCCGCAATTCATGAAGCATAGATGCTGGATGGAACTTAAATTGTCAGATCTTTCAAACAAAATGAATGGCTCGTTGCAACTTTCAAGTGTGAGCTGTGCTGGAATTGCAAAACCTTCTGTCGATAGCATGTCATTGAGCATTATGGAACTGCTAACAGTGAGTGATTTCTCTACACGACAGTGTGAAATAAACTTGGCTGAGAGCTTTGGAACTAGCACCATTCTCAAATCATGAAGCTGTAGGGAAGGTAATCCTTCAAGCTTGCACAAATCTGGCAAACGATTTAATTCGAGTGTCTTCAAGGAGGTAAGATGACCAATCGATAAGGGCACAGAGCTTTTGCAGTCATATACAATCTCACTTGCAAGCATGCAGTTGGATACGTCGAGCTCCTCAAGGGAAATTGGCATAGATTTGACTTCACGAGCCAATCCCAAAGAAGGACATTGTAACACCCCAGGTATTAGGCTTGCTTTTTGGACACTTGCATTGCATGAGCCTAAGCATCATTTGTTCATATATGAGCATGGAACATATGTGATGCACTAGTGCAACATGTGAAACCTGCCTATATGGAATGTGCTTTGAAACATCTGCAAAGTCTCTTTGAAACATATGCAACATACTCTTGTTAATTATGTTTCAATGTGTGGATGTAGATGCTCATGCTAGGTAATGCAAGTGAGTGTTGATGTCACTTCTTTCATGTGTCTCACATCACTTTCTATCTATAGCGACCTCTGGAAAAGTTTCGTGAAGTTTGAAATCAAAAAGTCACATGAAATGATAAGTTATATGCTTGTTTGGATTATAACTGAAACATGCTTCTGAAACATGGAAACATGCCTTACATTCAATGTGAACTAATGTTTATGCAATATACAAACGCAACAGGTGCAACACATCTTGGACACATGTGGAACAACCTAGTGAAACATGTGTAGCATGTACCTTGAAGCAAACACATGAAACAATTGAAATATGGCCTTGAAACAAGCACTACAATTATAGTAACTTCTATGTTTCAGTGCATGTGAGGCCTACACTTTTGTGCAACCTATGCATGGTGGGTATGTTTGGCCTCTACAACACCTTAACTACACTTATGACACTTAATGGAACAATGTTCATGTTGATCATTTTGCCTAAATGTGCTTCTAAGTGATGGTTGACCATGTACGGACCCTAGAACACTTTTGTTTGACCATTTCAAAAGTGTGACCTAGAAGCTTTGTGTGACTATGCACCCTTTTACAAAGTTGTGGATAATTTTATAAGGAACAAACTTTGTTTAAGAGTCAAGTCATGAAAATATGTGGAACATGCTCAAAGATGGTTCACAAGTCAGAAATAGGGGCTGATTTGGCACATGGAAAATTTGGCTGTCTTTATGCTGTTTTAGTGATAAGTGTCCTAGTTTGGAGCTCTATATCTTCCTAATTAGATTGAACCAGATCAAGGTACTTTAGTAAAAGTTGTAGCTTGAGTTGGATACAACAAATTTCATTTTTGGATCATACCATGATTAAACTTGGAAGGAAGTGAAACTGAGGCCCCAAGTTTGAACTTACTGTTATTTCAGACTTACAAATATTCTCAGTCTAGAATTCATAGTCGTTGACGTTGGCATTCCGCGTTCTCCAAATTTTGTTACGTAACTTGAGTAGGTCCAAATGTAAAAGTTGGAGCTCACATGATGGGGAAGAACATACAAGAAGGTGGCACCAGTTGGACTTTGTTTTGACCATCAATTTTTGATTCTTGTAATCGCTGTTAATACGTTGACATGACCATCTTGGGGGTTAATTAACTGTTAATCTAGTGCTCGAATGGTCATGACCCCTTAATGAAATTTGTAGTGTTTTTTGTGGGCAACAAACTTGATTCAAGGCCTAGGGCCCAAATCTAAGAGCAACAAGCCCAAACTGGCGCCCCAATGCGGTCTCAGTGACGCCTGCCACCTACTCGACATCTGCCCCCTTAGGGGAGGGCGTGGTGGCCATGCACCCGCGTGTCTCCACCATGGGCGCCGCGTGTCCTCCTCTCTGCCGCGTGCCTGCGCCTCACTCGGCATGGTGGAGCACCAGAGCGACCAGCCTGAGCTCCTCCCTTCTCCTCACTCGCCTCGCCTCCCCGCTCCCATTCCCTACGCACACGCGCGCAGAGTACGGCCGCGCCATGGCCGGGCCGACAGAGCTCCAGGGCCGCCGTCGTTCCTTCACCTCCAGTCTTCCTCTACCCGAGCTGACTACACCACCACCTCCGCCTCTCCTTGCTGCACCCACTGCACCCATCCCCGGCCGCTCCTCGCCACCTTGTCGTACGGCCGTCGATGCCTTGCCCGCCGCTGATGGGGTAGCATGTGGCCAGGAGGCCAGGGACCACCTCTGGCCGAGCCGCGGCTGCTCATGGATGCACCCGGGCCCGTGGATGCTCCCCGTCACTTCTCCTCCATCATCATCGACCACCGCGCCGGAAATCGACTGTTTTCCGGTGCCTCTGCTCCGTTCCCTTCTCCTGCCACCGCGAACGCGACCGAGCTACCATCGGCCGTGCTTGGTTGAGCTGACACTACCCATGCACGCGCGCGGGCCTCCTGCCACTCCGCCACCGCCATTCACCGCCGGAGCGCCGCCCCGCCGGTCGGCCGAGCCCACCCCGCCACCTCCTCTGCTTTCACCGGCGGTTTGAGGAAGGAGACCGCCTCCCCTCTCTGTCTCTCTCTCTGGTGAATGACAAGTGGCCCCAGCAGAACAGCGGGTCCTACATGTCAGTTTAAGTGGTGACTAATTCGGGTGCACAGTCGGGTACACGTAGCACATCAAGGGTTATGTGGTTTCCTGTTTTTATTTTTTTTTCAGAATTTGTGTTAAATCTTGTAAAATCCATATTTCATGCTAGGAAAGTCCAAAAAAAGCAAATGTAGACTTTTTGGAAACCTTGAGAAAATCTCTATGCAGTACAATCATAAAATGTCACATGTTTGTAGAAGTTTTCTGGTGTTTTGATTTAAGTTGGAAAAGAGCTCGAAAAATGCCTTAAACATTGACCAGAGCAAGATCTGGAGTTTTAGACATCCAAAAATATTGATTCTTGTTCTATTAATGTTGTGATAACATGTGATAACTAATAAAAATATTAAACCTATTAGTTGTTCACTGTTTCTTAGGGTTTTGTTTTAATCTTGCTAATTAGGCATTTCTTGCATATGTTGTTTGGGAAATTCATAACTGATGCTGTGTTGCTCCAAATTATGTTAAATTTTTATTTTAGTCTTTTTATTCTATGTATGTACTGTGGTATAAATTTCATGGTCATTGCTTACTGTATGATCAAGTTATTGATTTAACTTGTTTACGGCTTGATAAATAGCTTATAAATAATATATAAATGATAAAATGGAAAATGTTGTTCCATTACCTTAGTATGATGTTGCTCTATCATGTTGATTCATACTATGGCCATGTATTCATATAAAATATTGAGTTTTAGATTTAACTTGCTCTCATATGGTTTATTGCAATAGCTAATTGTCTTTTTCATAGAGGTTGATATACTTGTCCAAATGGCTTGAAATTTGGATAGTAGACTATCGGGAGCATATGTAGGTCACTGTAATTTTGGTAGAATTTATTGTGCACTTTTGATATGTGTTCATAATTCCACCTAATTATCTAGATAAATTAAGAAATGTATTAAAATAATTTATTTAACAATGGACACTATGTTTTCTGGTGTTCATTAGTCATGTGTGACATGTTGGTAAAGTTGGTTTTGTCCAATTATATGTTTGCAACATAAGTTAATAATTATTTCTTGCAATTGAGGTTTCTGGATAGATCTGGAAACTTAGCAAAGTTCTTCATGATAATGTGTTTTGTTGTAAAACTTATTTATACAAAAGTTGTAGATAATTTATGTATCTAGCCGCTGTTCAAATTTGGTGGCATTTGGACATGTGGTTTAGGAGTTATAGCTGTTGAAAGTTGGGTTACAGAATTGCTTGCTCCCTGTCTTGTTAGACCAGTTTCTGTGTTTGTGTAAATTCGACATATTAAACTTTGGAATCATTCTGTGATAATTATAAATTAAATGTAGATAATTTTATAATCTTTCCATAATGTCTTCTTGCAAGTCATTTGGAGTTGTAGATCTACAGTTATGATTAAATTACTTAGCTGCTGTTCTGATGCCAAGAAGGTGGCAAATTCTAGTCAAGTGCTTTGATTAACTTTGCCATGCTAGTGTGTTGAAGTGTGACTCATATCTTTGATGGTACTTGGGTTAGTACCATATGATCTTATGAGACTTGTGTCTTGATTGATGTGCTTGCCGTCGTCTATGTGATGCCTTAGTGAGGTTAAGTTAATTAGCTCTAGGTGCTTATGTGAACTTTGGGTATGCTTGTATGATTACCTTGTTTATTTCACTTCTATGCATTCATACATATGCATTGTTGCACCTCATTTAGGTATGCTAGCTGTAGCACGTGAAGGACCTAATGTGGAGCCAAACCTGAAGATGAAGTTGGTGGATCCATCCCGAAGATAGAAGGATTGAACGAGTGCTAGATTGGGAGATGCTCGCCAAGCGGGTTTCACCTGACAAACTCTAACTTGAGTCGGATCCCAGGCAAGCCCCAGAGCATTATAAGCCTCCTACCTTCAAAGCAATTAATTCTATATATGTTATAAGTACTGTTGCATTAAGTGATAGGAGTTGGTTGGAAACCCTTGCTGCATTATATCATTCCTTGTCCAGATATATAAATCCTGAATCCTACATAGACCAGAGTCGAGTAGATGCTTAGCTCTGCTTTAAGTGGTATAAGTTAGGTGATTTCCTGTCATCTGCGAGATGTAGGGATATTCATATATGGCACGGTTGGCTATATTTGCTATCGTGGAAAGGAACCATGTGTTAATAAAATGAAATGAGACCGGACGGGATGACGATAGTGAAGCAACAAGACATGAAGGTCTTAGGTATGGATCTATCCCCGTCTGAGTCATTTAAGGACCGATTCGTTGTACGTCCTTGAGTCATGTTGAACGCAGTCTAACACTTAGTTGGCCGGATAAGTCATTTTGACCGTGAAGCCGAGTAATACAGTTCAGACCAGGAATCGAAGGCTAGGTCGCATCTTGGAGGTAGTAAGGATGTGCTTGGAAACATTGGCATAAGACCAAGGAGGGGGGTTAAAGTCTCTATCATCCTGGCAGAGTGTTGCCCTTGGGGATGCGGCATCAGTTGAACCCGCGCTTTCCTGAACGGTATCAAAGGTGATCTGAGCAGCCCTCACTAGGCGTGTCTCGGTGAGTGTTAGAAATACCCCTCCAGCTGGATAGGAACTCGATTCGAATCGCCGTCGCTACCAGTTAGTGAGCACTTGACTTGTGTAGCGGCAACGTAGATTCAATTAAATTGAACGGATGGTTAATTGGATGACGATGTATATGTTGCCTCAATTTATACCTGCTATGGTTAATATTGTTTGCTCCTAATCAAGTGAGTGCTCTAGTACAGGTGCTAATATAGATGACAGGTTAATGATAATTAACTTGATGCTTAAGCATTAATAATTGATCATCTATATTAAGCTTTTATGCAAAATGTTGTCAAGCTAGCCCCACTTTATATCAGCCTTTCATGATCCTTGGTGTCACTTTATTTTTGGTTTTTGATGGGTAAGTCTAGCTGAGTACCTTGTCGTACTCAGGATTTTATCCCCACTTGTTGCAGGTTGTGATGTATCATGGCGACTGCAAGAGTGGTTGGCTCCTACCGTAAAGGCGGAGTGTGATCACGGGCATGATCCGTCTAAGTTATCTTCTCTCTAATGCTTTTGTTAGAAGTCGACCTTGGTACTGGCATGTCTTTGAAATAAGGGTGTTGTTAGTTTCAAATTACTTTGCTTCCGCTACTTTTGAACTTAAGTTGTAATAACTATGTTGAACTCCGATGTATATTGAACTACTTATAAAATGGATGTAACATGTGACTTGTTATGTTGAATCACTACGATCTTGGCTTGTATGTTGGTTTGAAATCCCTCGTGATTTCATTGGACTACCGGAGTTATATGTGCTCAAGTGCGAGAATTTAATCACTTCGGTGATTGTTTTTGTACTTGTGCTCTTATAATTTGGACGGTTCCGTGATAGACATGATCTTAGAAAAATGTTCAAAATAGAGGGTGCAGCTTGTATGCCCCCTAATGATGTGATAAACCAACACTCCAAAATTGCCAACTGGCGCAGTGTTTTCAAGTGCTAGAAGACCTCTTCTGACGGGAGTGTAGTTAAACTCATAATACCTTGTAATTGTAAACGATTCAGTGAACTGAGGCCTCCAAGGCAAATAGTTAAAGCCCAATCTGTAATACTGCAATTACAAAGACAAAGTTCACAAAGTGTTGATGGTGGAACAAATTGTATCCCAAGGCTATTTCTATAGAGGAGTTTTATCCTTTGCTCCTGGCAATATATCCATGCCTTGATGATATTTTCTTTCACAAATGCTTCATCTCTTCCACCAGCTAGAATGCTTTCAATAAATCAAAGATGTTCTGCTACATCAATATCCATCAATGGCATCATCTGCTTTAGATATGAATGCTCTTCCAATATTGTTTTCTTAAGTTGAGAACTTGACCCTGAATCCAGTTCCCAGATCAAAGCAAGTCAGGATGACAGATTATCTGTTTTCATCATGCTTTCCTTTTCGTCATGCTTTTCCAGCTTATCATTGGAAACAAACATAAGCAATGGGCACTCTGCAATTTGGAGAAATTCAAGGTGACTTGGGAGGCACGGTAGTGTCTTCAGATTTGGGACATGTCTAAACCACAGTTTAGAGCAATGCCTGAGGAGCTCCGCATTGGGTGGTAGAAATTGTAAAGAGCTGCAATTGTAAAGACACACCTCATTCAAATTATCAAAGTAGGAACCCTTGAGTAACCAGCTTGGATACGCAGAAGATTTGTAACCACAAATGAAAAGGGACTTCAGCCTAGGTGGAGGCATTAGCCCTTCAAGAACATCCAAATGGGAACTATCTTCTCCATGCAAGTCATCCTCTAAACTCCAATTAAGACGCAATGCTTCAAGATGCCATTTCTGATGAAGCTTTGACTCTAAGGCTTCCACTTTTCTAGTGGCATTCTAAAGATTCGTGATATTTAGGCTGCCACCAAGCTCATTCATGTCCCTCAGCGGTCGCAAATCATATCCCTTCAGCCTACGCACACTAAATTTTTGAAGTTCTTGTAGTGAAATTAGCTTGCCCTTGTAAGGAATCAGAGGGGCCCCTTCGTCAACTGGATAACCATGATATTCATCAAGATATGCTCCTAGATGCTGTAGGTTTCTTAAGTTGCAAATTTGAAGGACCGGAAATGGTGACCAGAGGGGGAGGGGGTGAATGGGAGCCTCAAATTTCTTTCGAAATATTTGGCCGCTGTCCCAAACTCAAACCCTAAGAAGCAAACACAAACACTGTGATGACCCTGACCCTAGAGAAGGGTGGATGTTCCCTCGGAACACAGCGGATCACCACAAAGCAAGAGGATCGAAGATAAAGAGCGCATCGAACCAAAAGACAAGAAATCGAGACACTCCACTTCTATAGAAAAGAAGCAAGATCTCAAATCTCAGATGCTCAAGCCAACCGGTGACAAGAACACCTAGATAAGGTCTATGGAATGGTAGAAGTCCAACGCGACAGACGGAACGTAAAACAGAGCTCAAACGCACAAATTGCGGAAGAAACGACTGCTGAACTGAGTGCTGTCAGCAATACCGGACCTGATACCGGACACGTCCGGTATGCATATCGGACATGTCCGGAAATACCAGACCTGCTACTGGACACGTCTGGTATGCTGGACAGCACAAAATGACTTTGGGAGAAAAATCGAAAACCCTAGCAAATGGTATCCAAAAATCATGAAATTTTAACCATAGCATCTAGACACCATAGGGAAGGTCTCCACCAAATTTGAGCTTGAAACTCGAAAGTTGAAAATACCGGACACGTCCGGTATCAATACCGGACACGTCCGGTATTTACGAGCTGCACTCGGGAAAAATCGATTTCAAGCCCAAAACTTGATCAAAACACCTCGGAATGACTTGAAACTTTGCAGAGAGGATCAATACCAAGTTGGTAGGCTACTCCTACAAGATCATCACCTAAGATCAAGCAAATCACTGGAAAATCTAAAGGGGAAGGAAAAACAGCGGTTTTCAAACGCTAGACCATGATTCGACCCGATCTATGATCTCGTGAGGAATTGATTGAATTTCTTCGGTGGAAAGACTCAAATCACGTCATAGATCAAGCCAACACAAAAGAAATGAATCAAATCGGTCTCAAAATGAAGAATCAAGCCTCCAAAGAAAAGGGGCAAAGACGAACTCGTGAAGAACAAGATGAACACAAGGCACAATCTTCACAAAACGAATCCCGGAGGACACGAGGTGGTTAGGGCCACCATTCCCGCAGCAATCTCTCAAGTTCTTACACAATTCTCTCAAATTGTGGACCTCTCTCTCACAAGCACCTAGAGGAGGGGAAACCCTAATGGATTAAATAAAAATGGAGGAGGTGAGGGAGATGGGGGCTCCCTCATCCTATTTAACAGGGCTATTACACAATCCCCGATTTGCCCCTTGATACAATTTAGTCAAACCACTTAGCCCAAGGGCGTTATGGTTCAACCTAGTGTCATCTTCATCCGACGGCCACCGTGCCTCCTCACCGGTAGCTTCGCCTCGACGCGAACTCCCTGATACCGCCACGTGCCGTCCGTTCCTCCTCAGAACCTCCGCCCGGATTTTGAGGCCCAAACTCATAAACCCGCCACTAATGGTTTTGAGGCCCAAACCACCAAACCTGCTCACGAGTAGCGTACTCCATACGCGTCTCCCGCCGCTCAACACGTGTCACCGCTGTCCTTGACCGGCCGGCACGCCAAGTCCTTTGAGCCTCGCTCGACCCGCACGTCCGCCGTCTTGACTCGGTCAACACCATCACTCCCATGTCTTCTTGCACTTGTCGATGTCCTAAGTGTCAGCCACCGCGGCTAGTCACTCGGCCTCTGGGTCCCTCAGTCCAAGCCTCACGTCCGTCCTTCACCGCTCCCGGTCCGTCGGCACGGCACATCCTCCTTGACCTTCACCTCGTCGTCAACCACCACCTCCGAGCTCCACACCTGCACAACACAAGCCAAGGGACGTGTCGCACACATAGCTTTCACTATAGCAAGGTTAGTCACCACTCAACCTACTTCGTGGATCACATTGACAATCACTCATCAAAAAACGAATACACAAGAGTATTTGTCAACCTTGTATTCACAATCTTCCCCTTGATGAGTGCATTGTCAACATCAATACATGAATAGCTTGAGCAAAAGAAAAAGAAGAAGTAGAGAAAATAAAGAGCTCAACCAAATGACCGAAAGCAAAGAAAAACCAAAACTAGGTCATTTGAAATGAGCAAAACTTGGTCCCTAAATACATGGGCAACGGCTCGACACAACCAAGTAAAACACAGCTAGTCCTCAAGAAGAGACAACAGGCTCAACACCACTAGCAAAGCTCAAAAAGCTGAAAAACTGCTAGACTCTCTAGAAGAGGCAAAGACTCAACACATCTAGCAAAAGCAACTCAAGTGTAACTCCCCCTGAACAAATGCAATCTCTCTCAAATGAATGCATATCTCTCAACTTTGGGTGGGTGCAATGAAATGGAAACTTCTCCCCCTTCTCCCCCTTGTGGGACGTGGCACCTGTTGAATGTCATGTTCGAGATCCTTAGTGCTCTTGTAGTTGTTCTCCTCCAAGATCTTTCCATCTGCATGTCCTTCCTCCAATGGATCCCGATCCAAACAACGCTAACCTCGAAGCAACTACCTCGATACAATGACAAGCAAAAGAGCAATCAGACCACTAAACTTAGGAAGACTGTGAAAAGAGACAACAGAGCAAGAGAAGAACAACTACACTGAAAGAAGACCAAAGGAGAAGCAACTTAGCCCTCTCGGCAAATGTCCGATCCCTGGGCCAACAGAATAGGAGTGGTTGTTTGCTAAACATAAGCTTAAGCCTTAGCCTAGCCAGTACTTCCTAGGCTGATCGTGTCGACCTGTACGGCTTAAATAGAAATGGCATAGGCCCTAGCTTATCCTAAGCAAACACCACAGCTCGTGGCTTTTGATTTGAGCGTCATGGGGCTGACGAGAAGCGAAAAGACTACAAGCTGGAGAAGTTTTGTTCTCTCTCAATCCGTACACCATTATAGTTGATGAGAACCAGGAGGGGGTGGAACGGGGAGAGAAGACAAGAGAGGTGATCTACTTCTTTCAATTCACACGCCATGTCAAGAGGCGGGGCATCGAAAGAAGTGACACACAAGAGAACACGAGTGCCCAAACTATCTGTAGGGTACCAAGACCTAGGTGCACTAAATGCGCTAAGACATCCCTAGGGTTCTTACCAGTGTGGTTGTCACCGCAATAACCAAAGAAATGCTATGGTCTGAGCAGGTACAAGCATACAAGGGCTTATGCACGAAAGAGCCAAAAGACGGAAAGAGACACGGGATTCACCTTCCTTTGATCCACTCACCATAGCAAACGACAGGAATCGAAGGAATGGAATCAAAACAACAATAAACACCAAACAAGCGAAGGGCTCAATCCACATCTTACTGGATCGACGGGGATTGAGAATAAAAGGGGAGAGAAGAATGGAATCCGTACTCCTTCGACCAACTCGTCATGGAACAGACAAAGTTCAAAAGAAGAAGGCACGATCCCATGATCCAAACCCACTCGCAGGGCACCACGACCTATGCGCTACTAGATCAGCTCTCTACAATTCCTAGGGTTCATAGTGATGCAGTTGTCACCGCTAGATCCGAAAGAATGCTATGATCAAAGTGGTACAAGCATACGAGGCGGCTAGGATAAACAAGCGAACAAAAGAGGTAAAGCCCGATGGTCATAGCGAGGTGACTCGCGGCCAGGAGCTTCACCTAAATGAGTTCGCTTCATAGTTCCCCGATTGTCGTCCCCTAATTTCCCTCCCACTAGACTAGGCCATGGAGGGCTCATCGGGTGCGGATAAGAGCCGCTTCGATGTCGAGTCCGCAATGGCCACGCCCTAGGGCCGAATTGGGTTACCAACAATCGTTGTTGAACAGAGAGAGAATGAGCTACGCTTGGCATTACGGTCATGGCGGGACGCACCCACGACCGAAATGGTCAAGCGAACTACAAATCCCCTTGATCGGCTCGAAGGCACGGTCCATAGGCGACACCAGTCAAACACGCAAGAACCAATCCAACACAAACAACACAACACGGTGGAATGACACATATCCATAGCAACAAAGATGGAGATAGACCGGTGTGAAGGAACGACACAGGCATATATAGATTGAGATGGATTGTCAAGTATCAAGATAGATCATGATCATGTATCACATGTATGAAAGAGCAAAGATAGTAAATTGGAGTGTTGTCGACGTCACGAACGACGTCGACAAGGTTGAAAGGCTCAACCTTGATTGTGGAGAAGGGCGGAGGACTGCTACGGCTTGCTTCGGCAAGCTTTAGCTTGCTACATGTCAGTTGTAGCCTGCTGCAGCTAGGTGTGGTTGGCCGGATAGGGCTATAGGTGGCCAGGGATGGCCGCTGCTGGCTGGGACGTAGCAGCGGTGACCAGAGGGTGTCGATGCTCCAGTGGTGCAAAACAGAGCAACCACACCGAAGGGGAAAACAAGGCGTAGCCTTCCTGCAAAGCAAATTCACGGCACGAAGGCCGGACACAAAGGCAAACAATAGCGAGTTGGTGCTGTTGTCCTCCGGCAGGGTGTTCGGTGCATAGCAGGGCTGCTACTTCCCTGCAAAGTTGAAGGATGACGGCACGAAGGAAAATGGAGACTTTGGCCATTGTCGGCTCACTGGCGGCTGCTGCACTCTAGGAAGGTTGAGACGGAGCACGGGAGGACGGTGGTCGACAGAAAGTAGTGCTGCTGTCCACCAGCGAGATGGGGAGAGGCGGCGGCCATGGCCCTAGTAGTAGTCTCTCCACTGCAGTAGTGGAAACCTAGGGCACGAAGGCTAACCGTCAGGCAAGCTCGACGGCAAGATCAAAGGAGGAGAGGAAAAAGGCACCGCCTTGGGCGTGGTGGCTCACCGGGGAATGGTGCTGCGGCGTTCTCGGCATCTGGCATGGGCGCGGCAGGGTAGGTGGCCGCGTCATAGACGGTGAGGTGCACAGCGTTGACGAGGAAGGTGCCGAGGTCACGCCGTCGGTCGCGGTCCTCCAGTTCAGCATGACAAGGTGAGGCAGAGAGAGGAGCACGATGTAGGTGGCGTCCAAGTCACGGGGGAGCACGGCATGCTCGCTTGTCGGCATCGCGTCCCCGTGGCTCTAGTGGCAAGGCCGAGACAGCGAGGTGTTGACACAGTGGTTTAGTGGCACGGTTGTGGCTCAGTCACAGCACTCGCGGACGAGGGCGAGGTAGGACGCGGTCGACGTCAAGGGCGTCCACGCGGAGGTAGTCGACGCAGATGGTAGAGAGGAGTGGCGATGGAGCTCATCACAGTGGGGAACGGTGTTGGGGCAGCGTGTCTGACAGGGCGTGAACAGCCAAACAGTGCATCGTGGCCCCGGCGACAAGGCTCCCGCCAGCGCTGGCTTGGCCATCAGCGGAGAGGAGCAAGGAGAGGGACTGGGATGGCAGTGGCTACGGGGAGCTCCAGGACAGGCGGCGGCTGTGGCGCTTTTATGGTCGTGTGCTAGGGCTATGGTCGGTCGTCTAGGCATCCGCTCTATCGGATGGGAGGGATGGGACACGCGACGGTCGATCTGGGCGCTGGTACGGACGTCGAGACAATGGTGCGGGCAGAAGTGCGCAGTCGGGCAGCGACGGCGGCTCACGAGTCTCCCTGAGGCACTCGCTAGGGTTGGACGCGGATGACCCAGGAGGACTCCAGCTAGACCTGCAGGGGCCGAGGCAGGTCACGGGTGCTAGGCCGCTTGCTTGTGCTCGCTTGAGCGCTGGGCCTGCGAGCTGGGCCGTGTGGTTAGGCCACTGACCTAGGGTGAGCGGGCTGCTGCGCTGCTGACTGCACTGCTGGACTGGTTTAGAAGGGAGAAAGGAAAAGGATTTTTTTCCTTTCTATTTTGAGAATTTTTAAGAAAGGTTTGAGGGATTTAAAAAGGGATTCGAAATCATATCGGATAAGAATTTAAAGGTGGTTTTGGGAAGATTTCAAGGGGGCATTGAGAGGAGATCCCAATGGGGGAAAAGGAAATGAATCGAAAAGCAGTTAGCAGGCAAAGGAAAAGGGAATTTCCCTTTTGAGACTCAGGGAAAACTAGAGAAATTCTGGAGGGGATTCGAGGGGAGTTTGCGAGGGAAATGAGGAATGAAAAGGAAAAATGACTTTTCCTTTTATGACTTGGGAATTTGTGATATATTCAAATGAAATTCAAAAGGGGGGTTTGAGCCAAGGAGAAAAAGGATGGTTTCCCTGTTTATACTCCAAGAATTTGAGATGGAACAAAGAGGGGTTTGAGATGAATTTTGAAGAAGATCTGAGATGGAAATCCTAGAGTGGAATTTGGGAGAAGCCCAATTGGAATTTGAGTTGATCTTAAAAGGAATTTGAGAGGGGACTTGCTACGGACTTGTGCACCCCAAACTCTGGACAAACTTAAACATAAGACTGACCCAAAAGCACAAGCACTCTCCTACAAACAAATCTAAATGAATGCAACGATTTTTTAGTGAGTTAGACTCGGATTATACCTATAAACTACATGCTTCACACAATTGTAGGAAAAAATTTAAAAAGTTCGTATTTTTGGTTGCTTGAAAAATCGGGATGTTACAAATACAAAACTCTCGTTGACCCGAATGGTCCCACGAGAAAGCACCTTACCTTTGCTATTATCCCCGAATATGATGTACTCCTTACATTGCACGGGGTCGAGGCTAGAGAATTATTTTGAACTTCCGGTCATGTGGCGTGAATAGCCATAATCAATGAGCCACGTGTTCTTCAGGCCTCCATCCTGCATCAATAGAAGGACATGGGATGAGCAAATGGCACAACACTGGGGTTAGTAAACTGTGAAGGATACCAGTGTTGGATCATTTGCCCTGGAAAAGTGTTAGGAAAAACACCAAACATGCCATGTCCCATTTGAGGAAAGCAGGCACCACATGGGGGAAAACGTGGTCCGCTAGAACTGTAGGACTGAAAGTCACTGCCACGAAGTCTAAAGTCATATTGATCACGACCTGAACCACGCCAGACACGATCACCACGACCACCGCGTAGTCTTGCAACCTGAGGCCTAGCACCTTGAGGCATTGCCCCTCGAGGCCTAGCATTGTGCCTCTGAACAGGTGGCACATGTATGCCATGGGGTGGGCGGTAATGTTCCAGTTGTTCAACTCGTACTCTCGCCGCTCATCTCTCTTCCTCCTAAAGCAAAAATCAACAAGATGACCATCCCTATGACAATATTCACAGTGATACCTTACCTCTCTCTTGGGTGGTTGTTGGCTTACTTTCTTGTGGGTATGTGTCACTCTTGATAGCTTTTTGGCTTTAGGAAGGGGATCCTCAGAGATGTTTGGTAGAGTGTCAAGTGGGTTCTTGAGATGGTTCGGTTTTGGATCCCAAACTTGTTTTCGGGGTGGAGCTCTTGGAGGTTCTTCAAACACTCCATCTTTCACAGTGGGTTTGGTAGGCTTAGGTGGATTGATCTTGATCAATTTGGGAGCAGTGGAAGGTTTCTCACTTGGGTTCAAACCACTGAACTCACCAACTTTGTCATAGACATGTTCACCCTTCCCACCTAAAGCAAAGCCTACTCCCGACTGGCTCATCATCATGCCCAACTGCGGCTCACTACAAGACACCCAATTCAAGATGGACCGAAGGTATGTGTTATCTTCCTCGGATCTCATCTTATCCCGCCTACAAGACTCAAGCTCCAACACAAAACTCTCACAACGTGCACACTCAACAACCGTGCTATCTGAACTGGCCTTCTCAAGAGCAAGGATCTTGGCATTCTTCTCTGCTAGCTCAGATTGCAAGCTTGAACAAGACTTGCACGCACCCAACAAGCTAGACCTAGCCTTCAGCTCATCATTCTCATCTAATAAAGCAACATACTTAGATTGCAACTCAGAAAGGTTAGTCATATGAACAGCACATTCATCGCACTCAACCTCGTCAGACACATGAACGACAAGCTTCTTAGCTTCCTCGAGCTCTTTCTCTACAACTTCAAGCTTGTCCTTAAACTCTTTCCTCTCATGAGCAGCATGTTTCAGCAGCTTATCTTGACTCATCAAAGTATCGGTCATGATATCAAGCTCGGCAATAAGAGCATCGACGAAGGGTTTTACCTCTGTAGAGTCGTCATTGCCGGGAAGCACGTCCTTGTTGGGCTTCACTCCTTCATCCATGGCCATGGTACATTAGCCTCCGTGGATGGACTTGGCGATGAAGCAAAGCCCGGTCAACTTGTCCTCACGCCTCTTCTTGGACTCATCATCGCTCGAGAGAGAAGAACGATCGTCGTCGGTGTCATTGTCGAGGTCGCTAAGGGAGGCGAGGAAGGCATGCTCTTGGACCTTGGCCTTCTTGAAGTACTTCTTCTTCAGCGCCTCCTTGTCGAATCCTCCCTTCGACTTATGCTTGGAGGTGTACTCGCGCTTGTCCTTGTGCTTGCTGGAGTCATACTTGTCAGAGGAGTGCTTGTTCTTCTTGAGGCAGTGGGTGACGAAGTGATCAGGATCTCCACAGCCATAGCATCCTTCCTTCGGACCACCACCACGCTGGCGATTCAAGCGGTTGTTATGAAACCACGAGAACTGGCTGATGATCAATGCCAGCTCATCGTCCCCAAGACTCTCCATCTGCTCCTCTATGACAAACACCAAAGAAGACAAGGCAAAAGACACCTGTGAAGAGTTAGCCAAAGAACTTGAGCCGTTACCTGAGACCAAAGCCATAGTCGGTGCAGAGGGATTCTTGAGCTTGGCTTGGGTCTGGTAGTCGATCTCGGTGAACTTGAGCTTGCTGAAAAGCTCATCCACGGTGAGGGTCTCATACCCCGAAGACTCAATGATGGCAGTCACCTTCACATATTATACCTTCCGATCTATGGCATATAGAAGCTTGAGTGCCCTCTCGTCATCGTCATAAGGTAACCGTGCCTTGTTTGCTCGTATCTTGTTGACGATGGTCTGAAAGCGAGAAAACATGACATCGATGGACTCGCCATCAAGCTAGGTAAAGTTCTAGTACTCCCTCTTGTACATCTCATAGAGTCTGGTTTTGACCTGTGCGGTCCCCTCGTGATAGCTCTGAAGCCTCACCTAGATCTCCCGAGCAGTAGTACAACCGGAGACTCTCTCGAACTCCTGAAGTGAAAGACTCGAGAAAAGAACTATGCGAGCTCTGCTATTAGCGTTGTGCCGATCTTTTTGATCTTGCGTGACATGAGCATGGGGTTCAAGCACAATGAAAGTAACATCCTCGCAAATCTCCCAAACAAGCCAATCAATCCTCTAGAGATGCGCAGACATGCGGATCTTCCAATAGGGATAATTTGTTCCATCAAAGAACGGTGGTTTGCCGGAACCACGCTGCATGTCACCTTCGTGGATCACAGACCAATTAAGGTGGAATGATCCTTAACCGGCTCTGATACCAATTGAAGGATCAGAAATGGCGACCAGAGGGGGGTGAATGGGAGCCTCAAATTTCTTTTGAAATATTTGACCGCTGTCCCAAACTCAAACCCTAAGAAGTAAACACAAAACACTGTGATGACCACGACCCTAAAGAAGTGTGGATGTTTCCTCGGAACACAGCGGATCACCACAAAGCAAACGGATCAAAGATAAAGAGCGCACCGAACCAAAAGATAAGAAATCGAGACACTCCACTTCTATAGAAAAGAAGTAAGGTCTCAAATCTCGAATGCCCAAGCCAACCAGTGACAAGAGCACCTAGATAAGGTCTATGCAATGGTAGAAGTCCAACGCAACAGACAGAACGTAAAACGGAGCTCAAACGCACAAACTGCGGAAGAAACGGCTGCTGAACTAAGTGTTGTCAGCAATACCGGACCTGATACCGGACACGTCCGGTGTGCATATCGGACACGTCCAGAAATATCGGACCTGCTACCGGACACGTCCAGTATGCTGGACAACACAAAATGACTTTGGGAGAAAAATCGAAAACCCTAGCAAATGGTATCCAAAAATCATAAAATTTTAACCATAGCCTCTAGACACCATAGGGAAAGTCTCCACCAAATTTGAGCTCAAAACTCGAAAGTTGAAAATACCAGACATGTCCGGTATCAATACTGGACACGTCTGGTATTTACGAGCTGCTCTCGGGAAAAATCGATTTCAAGCCCAAAACTCGATCAAAACATCTCGGAATGACTTGAAACTTTGCGGAGAGGATCAATACCAAGTTGGTAGGCTACTCCTAGAAGATCATCGCCTAAGATCAAGCAAATCATTGGAAAATCTAAAGGGGAAGGAAAAACACCGGTTTTCAAACCCTAGACCATGATTCGACCCGATCTGTCATCTCGTGAGGAATTGATTGAATTCTTTCAGTGGAAAGACTCAACTCACGTCATAGATCAAGCCAACACAAAAGAAACGAATCAAATCGGTCTCAAAACGAAGAATCAAGACTCCAAAGAAAAAGGGCAAAGACGAACTCGTGAAGAACAAGATGAACACAAGGCACAATCTTCACAAAACAAATCCCGGAGGACACGAGGTGGTTAGGGCTACCATTCCCGTAGCAATCTCTCGAGTTCTTACACAATTCTGTCAAATTGTGGACCTCTCTCTCACAAGCACCTAGAGGAGGGGAAACCATAAAGGAGAAAATAAAAATGGAGGAGGTGAGGGAGATGGGGGCTCCCTCGTCCTATTTAACAGGGCTATTACACAATCCCCGATTTGTCCCTTGATACAATTTAGTCAAACCACTTAGCCCAAGGACGTTATGGTCCAACCTAGTGTCATCTTCATCCGACGGCCACCACGCCTCCTCATCGGTAGCTTCGCCTCGACGCGAACTCCCTGATACCGCCGCGTGCCGTCCGTTCCTCCTCGGAACCTCCGCCCGGGTTTTGAGGCCTAAACCCGCCACCGATGGTTTTGAGGTCCAAACCACCAAACCCGCTCGCGAGTAGCGTACTCCATACGCGTCTCCCGCCGTTCGACACGTGTCACCGCCGTCCTCGACCGGCCGGCACACCAAGTCCTCTGAGCCTCGCTCGACCCGCACATTCGCCGTCTTTACTTGGTCAACACCGTCACTCCCATGTCTTCTTGCACTTGTCGATGTCCCAAGTGTCAGCCACCGCGGCTAGTCACCTGGCCGCTGGGTCCCTAGGTCCAAGCCTCACGTCCGTCCTTCACCGCTCCCGGTCCGTCGGCACGGCACATCCTCCTTGTTCTTCACCTCGCCGTCGACCACCGCCTCTGAGCTCCACACCTGCACAACACAAGCCAAGAGACATGTCGCACACATAGCTTTCGACATGGCAAGGTTAGTCACCACTGAACCTACTTCGTGACACACAAGGGTACTTGTCAACCTTGTGTTCGCAAAATTTTATCAGGCAGGCTCTTAACTTTGAAATTGAAGAGAAGTATGTGTAAGTGGTAGAGAGTGGACAGTGACCCAGGCAGTTCAGAAATTGAAGTCCTAATGAGGTTCAAATACCGAAGGTGCTTCAGATCAGCAACAGATTCAGGTAACTTCCTTCCATCATAAGTACACAAATACAATACACGTAATTTCTTCATATTCTGCAGTACCTCATGGAAAATATCACTTACATTATCTACAAGGGGGTCGATGCAGATAACAGTGCGTAAATTTTGGATCTTCCAGATACTTTGCTTGTGCTTTTTCATACTCTCTACACGAAGAGCTAAATGTCGAATAGCACATGATATTTCTGTCACATTGTCATCTTCTAATCTGAAGACGTCCTCTCTGGACAGCTCCTCTGCCAAGTCATGCAGAAGATCATGTACAACATACAATCTTTCACCATATAAACCTTCAGAAGTTTGAAAGAATGAACAAGAGATCATCTCATTGATGTAATCCCTTCCAATATCGTCCACTCTCTTATCATGGTTGCGTGAAACAACAAGTCCCTCTGCTATCCATAGATAAAGCAACTCAATCGAATATTTGCGGCCTTTCGGAAATAAGCTGCAATACAGAAAGCACCTCTGGTGATGTGGATCTAACTTCTCATAACTCCACAATAGAGCTCTCCTAGGCCCGCTCAAGTTTTTAATCTTTAGAGCATCTTTCCATGTGGTGGGATCCTTATTCCTACTTAGCTGAGAACCCAGAACTTGTGCTGCCAAAGGAGATTGTCCAAGCTGTTTAGCAATCTTCTCTGCGATCCCTTCTAGCTCTGCATGCAGATGCTCATCTCTGATTTCTGCTCCTGAGAAGGAATGATATTTGAAAAGTTTCAGGAATTCCGCGTCTTCCATGCTTTCCAAGTGGACCACATGTTTACAGCAAAGAGCAACAGGAAATGTATCCCGTCGAGAAGTTACCAAAACTTTGCTGCCCACCCGCTGAGAAACTAGAGGAGCTAGAAGTTGCTGCCATTCTATCTCATCTGCAGATTCTTGAAACCAGACGTCATCCAAGACAAGGAGGAATTTCTCTGACTGTTGCAGCATTTCACTTAATTTGCACTGAAGAGTATCAAGATTATCGACACGTGGGCACTCTCCCTTTGCAGCAGACTCAATGATCTCTCGTGTATGAGCACGGACATCCAGCTTGCGGGAGATGCAGACCCACATCCTGACATCAAAATGTTTCTTCACCCTGTCATTGCTGTAGACATATTGTGCCAAGGTGGATTTTCCAGCACCTCCATGAGCAACAATGGCCACACCAGAGTAGCCAGCTGAGTTATCCTTGTTTGTAAGAAGATCTATTATATGATCGCGATCGGAGTCGCGACCAAACACTTTTGGAGGGGGCAGTGATGTTGTTAAAGGGACAGCTGCTGTTGGCACATCTCTAATGCCACCTGGAGCTGGTAACCCAAGAAGCTGACGGAAATCCTTGGCTTTTGCTAAGATGCTCTTGAGTTCATTCAGCTGGCGAAGTAGCTCCCTGTTCCCAGGAAGCAGGTTGGACATCCTGCTTGTGGCAGCACGCAAAGGCTTTAGGACTTTGGCTCTCACTCCCGCTGGGGAGCGATCACCATTTCCATTCTTTGCCTTGTGCCTGAGGAGGGTGTACTCGTGCTCGTCAAGCAGATCTTCAGCAGTGTAGAGGGCTTCTTTGAGCTGCCCGAGCCATGCCTCCAAGTTTCTGCGGTGGGGGCTCGCTTCAGCCGCTTCGATTACCAGATTGAACTGTGGCATGATGCTGGTCTCCAGTTCATGGAGCTCATTCGCCATGTCAACGCCAAGGTAGGTTGAAGCGTTAGAGGAGCTTATTCAAGATGGGTGATATCGCCAGTCGTAAACCAGCTAGCGCCACCTCCGCCATGGTAACTTCTTTCTGTGGGTGGATTGTGTGGTCTTTTTAGGTGGAAATGTATAGAGAAAGAGCAGAAATATCTTATCTTTCTTTTCTGGTATAACTAGAATAAGAATAAGATTGAATATAGAAGCCCAAATGTTCTTTTTTGGTTTTGGGGTGATGGATATACTGAAAAGAAGATTGCAGTATCGTTTATGTTTACTTTTTTTTTGGTAGAACTATGATACAGAAAGGAACAAGGATGAATATAGATGGAAACGAAAGTGCCTTTCTGTAGAGATATTTGGGAGACAAATCGGCTAGATGAAAACAGTCAACTGTGGATAGCTTAGGGTGAGGAAACAGATATGTATATGATATGAAGAAGTACAAGATAAAAGTTTTTTTTTTTTTGTGGGATGGGGAGAAGATGAAAAAACTTTTTCCCTCCTGTCCGTGTGATTCTTCTTTTTGTGGCAGGGGACAAGATAATAAACTCGGTTTCTTTTCTTCTTTTTATGAGAAGAGGGGGCTATGAAGCCAGAGCCTGTGCGGGATGACTCCAATGAATTGAAGCTGTTGTGGGCTTGTGGCTGTGTCCTACTCCTATGAGATCGACTCGAGGCCCACCAGAGGATGAACCCACCTGTTAACAGAACGGCGACACAAAAACATAGACAGAAAAAATGAATTGCTATGTTGAAGATCAGAAACTGATTAGGAGACTAGCTGCCCAAGATTGATTAGGAGGGTTGGAAGGCTTACAGTACACAGACGACGAAGCAGAAAATGTCGACGGAAGCAGCTAGCGTTGTCGGAGACGAAGACGAAGACGGTGATCGCTATGAGAAATGGCAGGGAAGTGGCAGGGAGAGGGAAGGTAGCTGTGGCCTGTGCGAGCGGCCTACGGGAGCTTGCGCGCGTGAAATGGATAGCGGAGCTCCGCCAGCAGCGAACCAGATTCCTGAAAGAAAGCGAGCACAATCCGGATGCCGAGGATAGCTAAAGATTGCTGCCCCCGATTCGCAGCCAATTCCACACCAGCTCAACGGCATCTATGCTCTATCCCGCGTCGCCCGACGATCGTATTTTCCCGCGGTGCTTCCTCCACGTCTCTACGGCTTCTGGCGCTGGTGTCTTCAACTAGTTGATTGCAGCGCATACTCGTTTTTTCCCCCCCTGAATTGTTACTATACTCGTCATTCTTATATGTGTCTTCAACTAGTGCGATCCCATGGATCTATTGTAGTTCTATAAAATGATTTGCTTGGTAGTATACATGCTTAATCACACAATAAAGGTAATTAAATTTTAAATAAAATGATTTTTTCTTACAATTTGTACATGGCTGACAGAAGTTGGATGTGCTTTGAGATCCCTTTATGTCCAGAGTACTTGAGCTGAGGTCCTTCATGAAAGGAGTGACGGGGGCAGCCAAGATGAGTGCTTGGTATATATGTACCGTCTACTATTGCCTAATCCATATCAAAGTTATCATACCGTTGATTACAAACTAGGGGTAAAACACAAAGAGAAAAATAAAACAGGGGCAAAATTACATGGATAAATTTGTCCTTTTGTCCAAAACTTAAGACCGTTAAGAACACTTCACAAAACAAGGGCAAACTCTCCCTTTATTTTGAAAACGTAGGGGTAAAATCACAAAGTTAAAAAAAACAAGGGCAAAGTCACCATTTCGCTACGAAACAGGGGCAGAAATGCTTAAGCCCCTTTACAAAAAATGAATATCATAAATATGTAGGTCTCTTATTTATTGAAAAGTAATTATGTGATATTTTGGCTTGATATTTCTTTGTTAAGAATGCATTGATTCATTATCTAAAAAGTGAATGCATTGATTGATGGTTATATAATAAAAAAAAGAAAGAAGGCATTTTTTTGCGATACAAAAGAGAGAAGGCATTCATGTAGCAAATAAATCATATCCTCATCTGTCTTGTTTGGCCAGGCTATTCCTTCGTGAAGACATTATTAATCTTTTCCTTTTTCCAATCAATGATAGCCAAACCTTTGGTTCATGACTCCATATATACGCTCTTGCTTGCCCACAATTGGAAGACACCACCCAGCAGGTACCAATTTTCCTCTAGCTTCTTGCCATGGCCATGCCAATCGCACCGATGGCTGTGGTAATGGCGATGCTGCTGATGGCCACGTCGTCGGTGGCACACTACAACCATCACCTGCCGCCCCATGCTCCAGGGCCGCAACACCACGCTGCTGGGCCGAAGCATCATCACTACGATGGCCATCACGCCCCGACACCTGCACGAGAGCCTACGCAGTCAGCAAGTTCTCCTGGCAATGGCGGTACTGGTGCTGACCATGCACCGGCGCCAGGTCATCATGGCCGCCATGCATCAGCACCTACGCCAGGTCATCATGGTCACAACGGTCGCCATACATCAGCACCGGAGCCAAGTCACCATGGCCACAATGACCATCACAGTCATCATGCCCATCATGCCCAAGCGCCAGCACCGGACCATCGTGGCCATCACGTCCACCGCCATCATGCCCCAACACCGTCGCCGATCCACGCTGACCAGCCAACGCACGCTCTGCACCACCCTCGGCATCACGCTCCATCTCCGGTACCTGCTGCTGTTCATGGCACATAAGCCGGTCAGGGTCAGAGCTCCTAGTTGCAAATGAGCAATGATTGTATAACGTGTGGCAAAATGAAAGATAATATTTCAGGTCGTCTGTTTTTATGTAGCATCTCTAGAATGCTACATAACACAGGCCCACTACTCTATATTAAGTAGTGGGAGAAAACTAGTCTCTGTCAAGCTACCTACGTGCTCTCCCCAGATTTGTTGGTTACCCAATCCATTCCTACACGTCAAATAGAGGGGCCTCTAGTTTTCCGTTGTATCAATTTCTTCTCCTGCCATGTCTGACCCCTCCTTGCCCAATGGCTTCTCCCACCTGCCGCCTCCTCCACGACCTGCTACGTTGCATCCTCGCTCGATCTTGTCTCCTCACCGCCCGATCCACCTCCCTACCTGACCTCGCCCCCTTCCTCATCATCTGATCTCGCCGTCGGTGCCTCCTATCCACCCGGCCTCGTTTTTTGATGGTAAATGGAGGGGTTTGCCCCCTAGTAGGTTCGACACCTCCTCCTTCCCATTCGGTTCCTCTAGACCCGGTGCCGCCTCCTCCTCTCTAATCCAATTCCTTTTCATCCGATGCCTTCTCCTCCTCCTCTCTCGTTCGAGCATGCCACCGATGTGTTGTTGCAAGCTGCGTTATGCACTGCCAGACACATGTGGCTGGGCCACTCTGAGCTTCTTTTAGTCGAGCCACAACCAGCCCCGAGGGAGAATAGGCCTAGCGCAGCTCGCTGGCTTGCCCCTTTCCATCGGTGTGGCCTGCACTAGATGAATCAACCGTTCCCCTCTCCATGTTGGTGCTATGCGTATGTCAAGGAGGAAGTGTGGAAAATAGAAAGAAGACAGGGTTCTAGGTGAGGAAGTGCATGGGAGAGAGGGTGGAGAGAGAGAAAGTTTTGTAAGGGTTAAGGTGATTTAGACTACCCGCAGTGGGTACTCTAAAACGATACTCTAAAGTTTTAGAGTATGAATATAGAGTAAAAACTGCTGCACTGGATACTCTAAAACGATACTCTATCCTTTCTCTCACTCTATATTTAGAGTAGTACTGTGCTTACTCTATACTCTGTAGTGGCGGACCCCACTAGCTAAACAAAGGAAAAAATGCTATAACTCACAAACCAAAAATCCAAATTAAATTTCGATTGCACCATTAAATTCGTCTCAATAAATCCTTCAAAACTAGATCACACATGGATATATTTAGATAAAGTGACAAGTGGGTCCCACAGTGAATAGAGTGGATAGATGATGATATAGAGGATGGATGGGTGCGGGAGAATTGAGTATAGAGGAGAGAATCTTGCTGACTAGGACGTATAGAGGATGAATATAGAGGTCCATGAATACGGGTAGTCTTAGAATTAGTCTACGTTCTAATAAAAGGAATAGGGGCACCACTAGTAGCTATTGAGCACCATCCTTTGTATTTCGACTGTAATTCTTGGTCTGAACTCAGGTTTTGTTGATTTTGGACTTTTACAAATCTTACGAATTGCTTTACCATTTTTAATTTAGGTGGTCGGGAAGATTTGGTCTTGGAAAAAAGTTCAAAATGCATTATATATATGTAGCTATGTGCGTCGCTAGATCATGTGGCTATGACTTTTTATACTTCACCCATTTTTTTTTCTTTGAGCTCCGATTTTAGTGATATTTTGATTCTTTAAAAGGGTTTGAAGAGCACCACATGTTGACAAAATGAAATGTCGCTGACAAATTCAAATTCTAGCTAGGACAAGTCCAATTATTCTTCTCTTTGTTTTGGCTTCATCCCTTCAGTATCTTAGGTTTTCTTTTGCCGTCGAATGGATCCTTGGAGGTGTTTGTTTGTTCAAATCCATCGTCTTGCATTGCATCCATGCAAACCCTTTGCAATAAGGGCCATTATTTGTGTCATTGCCGACAGACTTTATTTGATCCAGACGTACAGCTCAGCGTAGAGTGTACCACTTTGATTTGACTCCAAACCTGTCAAATTATTAAGCTTTCCTCATCGTCACCATTTAATGAATGTTTTTTAATTCGTACACACGCACAACTTGTCTATTTTTATGAGTAAATAATACAAGAGATATTTTCCTGCTAGCAGGTAAAATGTGCGTGTTCTTGACAAGTCAATCAGACACAGCACCGCAACATAAGCGCCGACGGTATGATTGATTGATCCGCAGGAGCCCAAAAGCGACTTGCGATATCCAAGTAGTCGTGGCAGAGCAAAACTATGCATGTGTTATTCAATGAACAGAGATACGTGAAAAAGGCACTTTACCATGACTAGCATCTAAAATGAAACCAAAACAAGGTACTCATCGCCCACTGACCTTTGATCCACCCTAAAAAGAATATTTAATGGCAGTGCTAGCGCCCGGATGGACATGCACGTCCTAACGTCTGCGCCTACACTTCGTTTTGCGCGCCCATGTGGGCCTGCGCCACTTGACGTCACTCGCGCTGCTGACTCCACGTGGGGACCGTGCGCGCCCCCTCTACTTCCCCGCCTAGACGTCCGCTACTGCTCGGCGGCGCCCCATAGCAGGCGCCTGCGGCAGGTGAGTCCCCAGCAGTGACACCCAATATACTTTTGATACATTCATATTAAACATTTGCAGCATGCGTTTAAAGACAGATGAAAGACTTGAAATATGCGTCTGAAACACTTAAAAAAACACATGAAAAAACTTGAAAAAGCCATTGCAAAATATATGCATCATCCACATAAAACATTTGCAACATAGGTGTAAAACATATGCAACATCTAAAGAAATACACTTGCAATGTATATCTCAAAAAACATATGAAACATTTGGAACAAATACTTGCAACATACATGTATAGCTACTGCAACATGTGCAACATCCCGATCTACTTTTGCAATATCCATTTGAAACATTTGCAACATACCTCTGAAACATCTGAAACAATTAAAATGTACGCTTGCAACATGCGCTTTCAGCGCAACATCTCCTTGCTGCTTGGAAGAATGAAGGCTCGTTGGCGTGTGGAGTTCACCGGAGCCAGCGGCTTGGCGACGCTTGTAGGTAGCAGGCCGCCCATGGAGGTTGCACGACGTGGAAGAGAGGCATCGGCCGCGCGACGTGGCGGGAGGCAGCAGCCGTGCGCCGCGCTTGGCAGGGCCGCCAGCCGAGCATCACGATTCGGAGGCGACCACGCGCTGCGCCTAGCTGGGCCAGCGGCCGAGCACTGGAGGCAGTAGATGAGCGGATAGGAATGACCGAACGAGTACGTGGATGATAGGATTTTTTATTTAGAAATAGAGGAGCAGGGGTCTTAGGGTGGCGTCATGGGGCCCACCAACGGAGCGTCCGGGTAGGCGGACTCTCGCTTCCTAGCATTACCAAATATTTAATTATTCAAACTTTAAGCGTTTTTCAATATCATAAAGAGGAATGTTATATATATATATATATATATATATATATATATATATATATATGTTTGCTATAAAAATATATTCTATAAGTAATTCACTAATACTTATTCAATATCATAAAGAGGAATGTTAATGCATTTTAGATTTATTCAAATTTAATATTATTTGACTTTTTAAAAATAAGAATTATATTTTTTGGGAACAATGGGAGTACTAAGTTGGAACAACAAATGAGCTTGTTACTCCGAGCCTCAGACTCTCAGTCTCAGAGCACGAGTAGAGACCGAGTACAAAGTATATATTTCCAATTTTAAGGCTTATTTGGAATATAGGAAAATTTCTCTGTGCCTATGTTTTTCCTATAAAATTCTTATAAGATTGCTGTGAAATTCCTGCGTTGTAAACAGATCCTCAAGCGGCTTCTTAGTTGGAGGTCGTGATAATCGTACTAAACATGCCGCAGTGGACCAGTCGTGTGACAGCCTCCGCGAATGCAACACAGCCAAATTTGAACGGGGCACACGACTCCTACTACACCTAGGGCGCGATTGGTCCGCTTCAGGCTCAGTCTGGCTTGCATCCATCAGCCAGTCTCATCGGCGAGTTAGATCCGTTTGGTTGCTTGCTTCACTGTAGCCAAATCCATGAGAGAAGTTGTTTGGTTCCCGCTCGTCCCGCATCGCTACTCTCTATGTCTGTGCCACGCATGCACGCTCTCTGCACCGTGCCGTCTAGGCCGGAAAAAATGAAATATATATTTTTCATTTTAACACAGTCAGGCTCGGCGTGCATCCAAACATTGTACATTGGTTGGAAGAATAAGTCGTTCAACATTGACAAACAATACTTGACGTGTGCTTTTTTGTTTTCATCGGTCAAACTAAACATGAGATCGTTAGTGTGACGACGAAAATATCCTTCTCTGGAACGATCATGAAGTGTGCTCTTCTTAACACCTAATGCACTAGCAAGATCCCAAAAGGTTTTGCGCTGCCTAAGAGGGATGTCTTTTATCGCCTCTAAATCTACTTCTATTCGTTTTCGGCCACAATTTCAAGGATCGAAAACGGCGACCAGAGTGGGGTGAATGGAAGCCGAAAATTTCTTTCGAAAATAATTGGCTACTATCCCAAAATCACCACCAAATGCGCTAACAAAACACCGTGATGTTCACAACACAACTAGTGGGTGGATGTTCTCTAGGAATACAACGGGACACCACAAACAAGCACAAAACAAGAACTAAACCGAGGGACGAAAAAGTGATACTCAACTCCTATGGAGAGGAAGCGAGTTCTCAACCAAAAGTACCCATGCCAACTGGTGATAAGAGTACTTAGAAAAAGATTCTTGAGATGCTAGAAAATCAATGTAAAAGACGGATTTCAACACGAGCACTCGGAGAGCCCAAACACAAATTTTCAGCATACAGGTGCGGAGGCTCCGCGGTCTGGAGATTTCCAGAGGTTCCGCGTTTTTCCTGGAGGCTCCGTGGTCTGGAGATTTCCGGAGGTTCCGCGTTTTTCCCGGAGGCTCCGCGCTGTCCAGAAACAGCAGCACGAACCAAGGAAGAACGGGTCAAAACTCGATCAAGACAACTCGGATTGACTTGAAACTTTGCAGGTAGGTTTTTGAGAGTGTTAAGAAGATATCTTCAAGATGTCAACACTCAATTTCAAGCCTATCAACGGGAAATCGAAGAAGAACGAAAAACACCGGTTCTTGAGAGCTAAACCAAGAAATCGTCCGATCTGCGAGCTCGTGAGGAATTGTTTGATTTTCTTCGGTGGAAAGGCTCAACTCACGTCATAGCTCAAATCAAGGCAACAAGAATGAACCAAAATGGTCTAGAAACAAAGAATCGGCTCAAGAACAAGAGGGGGAAGAAGAAGAACGTAAAGAACATATCACAAATCATAAGAATAAAACTTCTTCCAAATTCCGGAGGAAACAAGGAAGATTTGGGGCCTCCTTTCCCACATGAATTCTTTGTTCTTAAACTAAACACATGGATTAGTGGACTTCTCTCTCACGCAAGCAACTAGAGGGGAGAAACCCTAACAAAGGATGAACGGAAAAAATGGAGGAGGTGAGGGAGATGGGGGCTCCCTCATCGTATTTAACAGGGCTATTACACAATCCCAGTTTTGTCCTTGGATACAATTGAGTCAAACCACTTAGCCCAAGGGAGTTATGGTCCAACCCGGTATCATCTTCATCCGACGGCCACCACGCCTCCTCATCAGTAGCTTTGCCTCGACGCGAACTTCCCGATGCCGCCACGTGCCGTCCGTTCGTCCTCAGAACCTCCACCCTAGTTTTGAGGCCTAAACCCGTAAACCCGTCACCAATGGTTTTGAGGCCCAAACCATCAAACCCGCTCACAAATAGCGTACTCCATACGCGTCCCCGCCGCTCGACACGTGTCATCGCCATCCTTGACCGGCCGGCCGCCAAGTCCTCTAAGACCTGCTCGACTTGCACATCCTCCGTCTTGACTCGGTCAACATGGTCACTCCTAGCCCTGGGCATAATTAACCAAAGACCGAAGACCGAACCGAACTAACCGAGACCGAAGTGACCGAGACCGAAAATTTCGGTCACAAGTTCGGTCTTCAGTTTGAAGTAACCGAACTAACCGGACTTAGTTCGGTCATTACCCTCGGGTAACCGAACTAACCGAATTAACCGAACATTTAAATTTTGTTGACATAATATGTAATTTAGACTATTATTAATGATATAATATTTATTCTAGTGGGTTTATATCAACCATAACTCTTATCACTATGTTTTATCTATATTTTGTATTGTATTTTTGCCTTAAAATAGAAAAAATAATGGTAAAATTTGCTACAAATTACAATATTTAGAAGTTATTTTGTGAAGTTCGGTTAGTTCGGTCATGACCGAGACCGAACCGAACTAACCGAGACCGAACTTGTTCGGTCCTGAGTTTTGAAACTAACCGATCGGTCTCTGTTTTTAGATGACCGAACTTTCGAAATGACCGAAGACCGAGACCGATCGATTCGGTCAGACCGAACGCCCAGGGCTAGTCACTCCCATATACACTTGCGCTTGTCAATGTCCCAGATGTCAGCCACTGTGGCTGGTCACCCGGCCTCCTAGTCCCTCGGTCCAAGCCTCACATCCGCCCTTCACCACTCCCGGTCCATCGGCATGGTACGTCTCTACTTGACCTTCACCTCACCATCGACCACCGCCTCCGAGCTCCACACCTACACAACACAAGCCAAGAGACATATCGCACATATAGCTTTCGCCATCGTAGGGTTAGTCACCACTCAACCTTCTTCGTGGATCACGTTGACAATCACTCATCACAAAACGAAACACAAAGGCACATTTCAACCTTGTATTCACAATCTCCCCCTTGATGAGTGCATTGGCAACACCAACACATGAACAACTTGAGCAAAAGATAAAGAAGAAGAGAAAATAAAGAGCTCAACCAAATGACCAAAAGCCAAAGAAAAGCCAAAACAGGGTCATTTGAAATGAGCAACTTGGTCCCCAAAGACAAGGGCAACGGCTTGACGCAACCAAGTAAAACAAAGCTATAGCCCTCAAGAAGAGGCAACATGCTCAACATCACTAGCAAAGCTCGAAAAGCCGAAAAACTGCTAGACCCTCCAAAAGTGGCAAAAGCTCAACACATCTAGGAAAAACAACTTAAGTGCAACTCCCCCTAAACAAATGCAATCTCCCAGATGAATGCACACTCAACATGTGTCTCTCTCGCTTGGAGTGTGATCTCTCTCAGAGTCGTGTGTGCTATCTCTCCCCCTTGTTGACACATGCACTTATCAAGCTAAATCCAAAGACTGCAACTCCCCCTCAAAATATGCTATGAATGCACGGAATGTAGAAATGCAAAAGCTTCAAGATTATAGCAAGTATATTGAAAAGATGCTCTAATTGATGTTGTCATGTATATAGCAACACATGCAAGTGCTAGCAAATGCTCAAGGTGACCAAATGAGACGAAATATGGCATTTAAGCAAGTGTGGTCAAGTTAGAGCAATTTTAAAAGAGGGTTCACAGTTTGGAAAATAAGCTTAGCTCATAACATGCATCAATTGATCAAAAGGAGCCTAATACAAAAGCACATCATGTATATCCATAACATCCTCAATAAGAGCATAGTGTCAATCTAGCTACTATAAGGATGAAGCTCAGGATGCAATATGATACATGATGATATGATATGCAAATATGATACAAAAACAAAAACAAAGGCTAAACTACAAAGAAAAGCAAAACTAGAATACATCAACCAAAGTTCTCTAAAATGGGAAACAAACTCCAAGCTCCCCTCGCAAATGAGCAAATTGGGCTTGGTCAAGTGGTTTGGTGAAAATATCTACGAGCTGGTTTTGGGTATCAATGTGGTGTAGATCAATATCACCTTTCTCATAGTGGTCACATAAGAAGTGAAAGCAGACTTCTATGTGCTTTGTTTTTGAGTGGAGGACTGGGTTTTTGGCTACACTTGTGGCACTAGTGCTATCACAAAACAAAGGCACTCGGCTAAACTCTAACCCAAAGTCTCTCAGAGTAGCTATCATCCAGAGCAACTAGGAACAACAAGCAGCAACAGCAACATATTCAGCTTCTGTGGTGGATTGGGCGACGTTAGACTGCTTGTGAGAAGGCCAAGACACAAGAGAATATCCAAGAAATTGATAAGACCCAGAAGTGGACTTCCTCTCAACACGACAACCAACATAATCCGCATTAGAATACCCGTAAAGAGAAAGAGAGGAGGAGGCCGAAAACCAAAGACCAAACTCGGGTGTGAAACAAAGGTACCTAAGGATCCGCTTGACGGCTTGACGGTGTGACGTGCGTGGCGAAGACTGAAAGCATGTGCATAAGCAGACCGCAAACTGAATGTCTGGTCTCGCCGTCGTCAGGTACAGTAGGGATCCGATCATGCTTCGGTATTCCTTTTGGTCCACAGCTTCTCCTTCCTTGTCTTTGTCCAAGGCCATCGTGGTCGACATGGGCGTCGAAAGAGGCTTGGCCTCACCCATATAGAATTTCTTGAGCACGTCCTTGGTGTATTTTCCTTGGTGCACAAACGTCCCCTCACAAGTTTGCTTGATTTGCAGCTCAAGAAAGAAAGTCAATTTGCCCATCATGCTCATCTCAAATTTCCTGCTCATAGTATCTGAAAACTTAGCAACAAGAGCATGAGAAGAGCCACTAAAGATTATATCATCCACGTATATCTGAACCAAAAGGATGTCAGTGCCTTGCTTGAGGAGAAACAAAGTCTTATCTATGGAACCCATCCTAAAACCTTTATCAAGCAAGAAAGCTTTCAAACACTCATACCAGGCTCTCGAGGCTTGTTTCAAACCATACAAGGTTTTGTGGAGTTTAAAAACATGGTTGGGGAACTTAGGATTTTCAAAGCCAGGGGGTTGCCTCACATAAACATCTTCCTCTATGTACCCGTTCAAGAAAGCACTCTTCATGTCCATCTGATACAGCTTGAACCTTTTCAAAGCTGCAAATGCTAAAAGGATCCTAATGGCTTCTAGACGGGCAATAGGAGCAAATGTTTCTTCATAGTCTATTTCCTCTTTTTGGCAAAAACCCTGAGCCACCAATCTCGCCTTGTTTCTCACTACCACCCCATACTCACTCGATTTGTTCTTATAAACCCACTTTGTACCTATGGGGTGACACTCTGGTGGAGGTGGAACTAAAACCCTCACTTGGTTCCGCTCAAAGTTCTCTAACTCCTCGTGCATAACATTGACCCAATTGGCATTAGATAGAGCGTGTCCAATATCTTGAGGTTCAAAAGAAGCTACGAAAGCAGAGTGAGCGAAGTGTGAGATCTGATGTGACCTAGACCGTGTAACCCACTGGTCGATGTCGCCGATCATAGTCTAAGGTGGGTGGCGATGTTGAATGTGCCGAGGTGCTTCACTCGAAGAAGTTGCCTCCCCCTCAACAGCAGCTAGGGCCTCCTCAGGTGCAGCCGGCATAGGCTGAGGAGGTGGCTCATGCAGACCCCAAGTAGTGGAAGAAGATGGATCGAGGCCGTGAGCCGAAGTAGTCGTTGCAGACTCGACTAGAGCAGTCGAAACGGTTGGCTCGGCATCTCCCCAATCAACATCTTCCTTATTCTCCTCAACAAAGATGTTCTCACCGATCTCCTGATCACCTGCACATTCAAAGATAGGAACCGAACAAGGCATGGTCTTATCCAAGGTAACCTCACAAGTCTCTACAACTCGGTTAGTTTCAAGATTAAGTACACGATAAGCATGAGAATGTGAAGCATAACCAAGAAAAATACCATCAGAGGATCAAGACTCAAATTTGTCCAAATTACCTTGTTTTAGAATGAAACACTTGCATCCAAACACTCTAAAGTGGCCTACCTTATGTGGTCGTCCGAATTGCAACTCATAAGAAGTCTTCTTCATGAAGGCTCGAAGGAAAATGCAATTTGAAACATGACACGCGGTGTTGATCACTTCGGCCCAATATCTCCTTGGAGTCCTATGCTCATCAAGCATCGTGCTAGCCATCTCAACGAGGGTCCGATTCTTGCGCTCAACAACACTATTTTGCTGAGGGACATAGAGAGAGGAAAACTGATGCTCGAGGCCCAAAGAATCACAAAAAGTTTCAAAATGAGTATTGTTGAATTCTATGCCATTGTCACTGTGAATTGCTTAGGGAACTCATTTTGCAACCGAAGAATCAAATCCCGAGCATGTGAAAAACCTCATCCTTACCCTTCATGAAAAACACCCAAGAGTAGCGAAAAAAATCATCCATGATCACTAGTACGTACCACTTCCCACCATCTGACCGAACTCGAGCTGGACCAACTGTGTCCATGTGAAGTAGCTCACCGAGTTCCTTGGTAATGACTTGGTTCACAAGTGGGTGAGAAGTGGCAACCATCTCCTCGTGACAATATGGGTAACACACCAAATCCTTCTTAAATTTCAACTTGGGCAATCCTCGGATTAAGTCAAGTGAGCTCAACCTAGCTAGTAAGTCAAAGCTCAAGTGACCCAGTCTCCTATGCCACTTCCAAATCTCAGAGGAGGATCCGGTCACCAAACATCGAGAAGAGCCAAAAGAGTGAGAAAAATCAGCTCAAAAGACACGACCAAAAGGGACAATCTGACACACAAGAATTCCCTGGGAATCAAAAACTCGAGAAAGCTGGTCTTAAAGTGCACTTCAAAGCCATCTTGAAGGAGTTACGAAATAGAAAGCAAATTGAAATGCACATTCAAAACCAAAACAACATCCTTCAAGACAAAACTCTCATTGACCCGAATGGTTCCACGAGAAAGCACCTTACCTTTGCTATTTTCCCCGAATGTGATGTACTCCTTATATTGCACGGGGTCGAGGCTGGAGAACAATTTTGAACTTCCGGTCATGTGGCGCGAACAGCCGGAATCAATGAGCCACGTGTTCTCCAGGCCTTTGTCCTACATCAATAGAAAGACATGGGATGAGAAAATAGCGCAACACTGGGGTTAATAAACTGTGAAGGATACTTGTGTTGGCTCATTTGCCCTGGAAAAATGTTAGGAGAAACACCAAACATGTCATGTCCCATTTGAGGAAAGTGGGCACCATGTGGGGAAAAACGTGGTCCGCTAGAGCTGTAGGACTGAAAGCCACTGCCATGAGGTCCAAAGTCATATTGATCATGACCTGAACCACACCAGGCATGACCACCACGACCACCGCGTGGTCTCACAACCTGAGGCCTAGCACCTTGAGGAATTGCACCTCTTGGCCTAGCACTGTGCCTTTGAATAGGCGCACATGTACGCCATGGGGCGAGCGGTACATGTTCTGGTTGTTCAACTCATACTCCCACCGCTCATCTCTCTTCCTCCTAAAGCAAAACTCAGCAAGGTGACCATCCCTATGGCAATAGTCACAGTGATACCTCACCTCTCTATTAGGTGGTTGTTGGCTCACTTTCTTGTGGGTATGTGTCACTTTTGGTAGCTTTTTGGCTTTAGCAAGGGGATCCTCAGAGATGTTCGGTAGAGTGTCAAGTGGGTTCCTGAGATGGTTCATTTTTTGAATCCAAACTTGTTTTTAGGGTGGAGCTCTTGGAGGTTCTTCAAACACTCCATCTTTCACAATGGGTTCAGTAGGCTTAGGTGGATTGATCTTGATCAATTTGGGAGTAGTGGAAGGTTTCTCACTTGGTCTCAAACCACTGAACTCACTAACTTTGCCATAGACATGTTCACCCTTCCCACCTAAAGCAAAGCCTACTCCCGATGTCTCAGTTCTCCGCCTGAATTGGCTCATCATCATGCCCAACTACAGCTCACTACAAGACACCCAGTTCAAGATGGATTGAAGGTATGTGTTGTCTTCCTCAGATCTCATCTTGTCCCGCCTGTAAGACTCAAGCTCCAACACCAAGCCGTCACAACATGCACACTCAACAACCATGCTATCTGAACTGGCCTTCGCAAGAGCAAGGATCTTAGCATTCTTCTCTGCCAGCTCAGATTGCAAGCCCGAACAGGACTTGCATGTACCCAACAAGCTAGACCTAGCCTTCAACTCATCGTTCTCATCTAACAAGATAGAATACTTAGATTGCAACTCAAAAAAGTTGGTTATATGAACAACACATTCATCACACTCAACCTCGTCAGACACATGAACGATAAGCTTCTTAGCTTCCTCAAGCTCCTTCTCCACAACTTATAGCTTGTCCTTAAACTCTTTTCTCTCACGAGCAGCATGTTTTAGCAACTTATCTTGACTCATCAAAGCATCAGTCATGATATCAAGCTCGGCAATAAGAGCATCGACGGTGGGTTTTACCTCGATAGAGTCATCGTCGTCGGAAAGCACGTCCTTGTTGGGCTTCACCCCTTCATCCACGTCCATGGTGTAGTAGCCTCCATGGATGGACTTGGTGATGAAATAAAGCCTGGTCAACTTGTCCTCACACCTCTTCTCAGACTCATCATCGCTCGAGGGAGAAGAAGAAGACCGGTCATCGTTGGTGTTGTTGTCGAGGTCGCTGAGGGAGGTGAGGAAGGCATGCTCTTAGGCCTTTGCCTTCTTGAAGTACTTCTTCTTCAACGCCTCCTTATCGAATCCTCCCTTTGACTTGTGCTTGGAGGTGTACTCGCACTTGTCCTTGCGTTTGCTAGAGTCGTACTTGTCGAAGGAGTGCTTGTTCTTCTTGGGGCAGTGGGCGACGATATGGTCGGGATCTCCACAGCCGTAGCATCCTTCCTTTGGACCACCACCATGCCAGCGATTCAAGCGGTTGTTGTGAAACCATGAAGAAGGCTGATGATCAATGCTAGCTCACCGTCCCCAAGGGCCTCCAATTGCTCCTCTATGACAGACACCAAAGAAGACAAGGCAAATAACATCTGTGAGGGGTTAGCCAAAGAACTTGAGCCATTACCTGAGACCAAAGCCATAGTCGGTGCAGAGGGATTCTTGAGCTTGTCTTGGGTCTGGTAGTCGATCTCTGTGGACTTGAGCTTGCTGAAAAGTTCATCCACAGTGAGGGTCTCATACCCCAAAGACTCAATGATGGCAGTAACCTTCACATCCCATACCTTCTGATTTAGGGCATATAGAAGCTTGAGTGCCCTCTCATGATCGTCATAAGGTAACTGTGTCTTGTTTGCTCGCATCTTGTTGACGATGGACTGAAAGCAAGAAAATATTGCATCGATGAACTCGCCATCAAGCTTGGTGAAGTTCTCGTACTCCCTCTTGTACATCTCGTAGAGTCTGGTTTTGACCTATGTGGTCCCCTCGTGATAGCTCTGAAGCCTCACCTAGATCTCTCGAGTAGTAGTATAATTGGAGACTCTTTTGAACTCCTGAAGCGAAAGACTTAAGAAAAGAACTGTGCAAGCTCTGCTATTAGCGTCGTGCTGATCTTTTTGAATTTGCGTGACACGAGCATGGGGTTCAAGCACAACATAGGTAGCATCCTCACAAATCTCCCAAACAAGCCAATCAATCCCCTAGAGATGCGTGGACATGCGGATCTTCCAATAGGGGGTAGTTTGTTCCATCGAAGAACGGTGGTTTGCCAAAACCACGCTCCATGTCGCCTTCATGGATCACGGACCGATTAAGGTAGAATGATTCTTAACCGGCTCTGATACCAATTGAAGGACCGAAAACGGCGACCAGAGCGAGGGTGAATGGGAGCCAAAACTTTTTTTTGAAAATAATTGGCTACTATCCCAAAATCACCACCAAATGTGCTGTCAAAACATCGTGATGTCCACGACCCAGCTAGTGGGTGGATGTTCCCTAGGAACACAACAGGACACCACAAACAAGCACGAAACAAGAACTAAACCGAGGGACGAAAAAAAGATACTCAACTCCTACGGAGAGGAAGCGAGTTCTCAACCAAAAGTACCCATACCAACTGGTGACAAAAGTACTTAGAAAAAGATCCTCGAGATGCTAGAAAATCAATGGAAGCGAGTTCTCAACCAAAAGTACCCATACCAACTGGTGACAAGAGTACTTAGAAAAAGATCCTCGAGATGCTAGAAAATCAATGTAAAAGACGGATTTCAACACGAGCACTTAGAGAGCCCAAACACAAATTTTCAGCATACATGTGCGGAGGCTCCACGTTTTCCCCCAGAGGCTCCGTGGTCTGGAGATTCCCGGAGGTTCCACGTTTTTTCCGAAGGCTCCGCGCTGTCCAGAAACAACAGCACGAACCAAGAAAGAACGGGTCAAAACTCGATCAAGACAACTCGGATTGACTTGAAACTTTATAGATAGGTTCTTGGGAGTGTTGAGAAGATATCTTCAAGACATCAACACTCAATTTCAAGCCTATCAATGGGAAATCGAAGAAGAACAAAAAACACCAGTTCTTGAGAGCTAGATCAAGAAATCGCCCGATCTGCGAGCTCGTGAGGAATTGGTTGATTTCCTTCGGTGGAAAGGCTCAACTCACGTCATAGCTCAAATCAAGGCAACAAGAATGAACCAAAATGGTCTAGAAACGAAGAATTGGCTCAAGAACAAAAAGAGGAAGAAGAAGAAGAACGCGAAGAACACATCACAAATCACAAGAATAAAACTTCTTCCAAATTTCGGAGGACACAAGGAGGATTTGTGGCCTCCTTTCCCACATGAATTCTTGGTTCTTACACTAAACACATGTATTAGTGGACTTCTCTCTCAAGCAAGCAACTAGAGAGGGGAAACCCTAACAAAGGATGAAAGGAAAAAAATGGAGGAGGTGAGGGAGATGGGGGCTCCCTCATCCTATTTAACAGGGCTATTACACAATCCCAGTTTTGCCCTTGGATACAATTGAGTGAAACCACTTAGCCCAAGGGAGTTATGGTCCAACCCGGTGTCATCTTCATCCGACGGTCACCGCGCCTCCTCATCAGTAGCTTCGCCTCGACGCGAACTCCCCGATGCAGCCACGTGTCGTCTGTTCCTCCTCGGAACCTTTGTCCGGGTTTTGAGGCCCAAACCCATAAACCCGCTACTGATGGTTTTGAGGCCCAAACTACCAAACCCGCTCATGAGTAGCGTACTCCATACGCGTCCCCCGCTGCTCGACACGTGTCACCGCCATCCTCGATCGGCCAGCCGCCAAGTCCTCTGAGCCCCGCTCGACTTGCACGTCCTCCGTCTTGACTCGGTCAACACGGTCACTCCTATGTACACTTGCGCTTGTCGGTGTCCCAAATGTTAGCCACCGCGGCTGGTCACCCAGCCTCCTGGTCCCTTGGTCCAAGCATTATATCCGTCCTTCACCACTCCCGGTCCATCGGCATGACACGTCTCTACTTGACCTTCACCCCACCGTCGACCAACGCCTCTGATCTCCACACCTGCACAACACAAGCTAAGAGACATGTCGCACACATAGCTTTCGCCATGGTAGGGTTAGTCACCACTCAACCTTCTTCGTGTATCATGTTGACAATCACTCATCACAAAACGAAACACAAGGGCACATTTCAACCTTGTGTTCACACAATTCCTAGAATACTTGTTCATGATTTTATTTATTCCACCACTTTGACAATTTTTCCAAATGGATTGTACAACCCACAGAGGTACATCAAACTTCTCTGAAACTGCTTTTGAAACTCCACGAAGAAGAGTAGGAGGATCTGTTCTTGTTTACAATTCTAGGTAAATGGCAATCTTTAGATCATCAGGATAGAACTTCCTCTTTTTGTCGCTAGAACTTGCAAACAAAAAACTGAACTGAATATGCGACACAAATGTGAACTGAGTATGCAGACACTGAAAACTGAAAAACAGATGACTAAAAACAAATTGAATTGGTCACTGAAAAACAGAAAAAAAGGGCAGACTGAATAACAGACAACTGAAAAACAGACTGCACAACAGACACTATTGGCTGTCCAACAACAGACTAACGGGACTACTCTGAAACATGGCTACAAAGTACAGGTACTATTGGTTATTGGAAAAATTATACCTGAAGCATCACCTCCATTTGTTGATGCACCTTGCAGACCATCGGCTTAATTGCACTCATTATGTTGCAGCATCTCACCTTCCTCTCCTTAATCGCCAAATGGCGCAGCATCATCATCATCTACATGTTCTAGACAGAAGTAAAAGAACACAGACAGTAGCAAAAGAAGAAAAAACAAAGATCTAGGTAGATTTTAATCTTGAATCCCATCATCCCAAACCATGTCATAATCAAGTTTGTGTGTCTCGGCCCATCATACTCAACAATGTCATCCCAATTTATGGGATAGAAGTCGCCATATTCAGGTGGCTCTTCATTCAATTCAATTTCTAACTCGGGCATCTAATCCAGCATGAATCAGAGTTGGAGAAAAAAGAGGGTGTGAGGTGGAGAGATCACTAGACTTTCCTGGGCGTTTGCGTCCTTCTTGGCCACTTGTATAGGCCATGGTAAACTAAAAATGAAATTGGGGAGTGGCGCCAATGGAATTTGATGCATAGCTGGCTGAGTTTAGTACTTTGGTCACAAAACTTTCTTCTGGCTGACATCTAATGGTGTTTTGATGCACTAGATGCACACATGGGAAAGATTTTTTGGGAGATTAAGGGAGCACGGAGCTGCCACGCAAGGTTTTTGCGTGGGCGCGCACGATCACGGTGCAGGAACGGAGATTTCAGCGGCGTTAAATGGAGATTTAGCGGAGGAAACAAAGCGTTGCATGAGCACTAATCTGATCACAACTCAGTTTAGTTGTAAAGGACGTGGGCCATTGGTGCTCCTTGGTCTCTGGGCTTAAGGCTTTCACCACAGAGACTTATGGACGAAGGAAACACGTAATTAATATCGTTAGATAGATTGTTGAATCTATTTTCATAATAAATTTATTTGGAGATACAAATGTTGTTAATATTTTATACAAACATCGCCAAACTTAAGAAAGTTTGATCGGCATCAGTACCACAACGACACTTATTTAGGGACAGAGAGAGCACTTTATTGTCATCATATGTACAGTACTACCATAGTCGTTCCATGATTCCATCTTCGATAATGATAGGGTCAGGGCGTCCAACGGACGGACGCTCCGCTTAATGGGCCTGGGACCGGCCCAGACAACTTCCCCAAGTATTGTAACATTTCCCTACTCTCACTACTTCCATGGAACCATCTGTCCACAACGGCCACATACACCGCGCAATCCGCCCGCCGCGACCAACGCGGCATCCGCTCGTACGCACTCTGCCTCACCGCAACTGCCATCCTCCATTGCGTCCCATCCCGTGGCGTGCCCGCCCCAATCCCATGCCATGCCACCATCCCGCGTCACGCCCCCGGCCATCTCACCCCGTCTGTCCGGCGGCCTCCTTCCCTGCCCTGGCGGCGCCCCTCCCCCACCCCGGCGTCCTCACTCACCGGGAGTGCCCAATGCCCGCGGATCCGGTGGCCCTCTCCCTTACCCCGGCGAGATCCATGGAGGTGGCGCGACGGTGTTGCAGGGGACTGGACGGCTCTCCCCCACCCCGGCGCGGTGCCCTCCCCACCCCCGGTAGCGCCCTCTCTCACCATGGCGACCGAGCTCCCCCCCACCCAATGGCCGGAATCGACCAGCCCAGCCTTCCCCCTAATGTTGCATATGTATGTTTCAAGTGTTCAGGCATTTCAGACGATATATGTTGCAAAAGTAGATCGAGGGATGTTGCATATGTTGCAATTGTTTCAGAGGCATGTTGCAAGCGTATGTTTTGAGTATTTCAGATGTTTCAGAGGTATGTTTCATCTGTGTTTTCTGAACGCATGTTGCAAGTGTGTTTATTTGGATGTTGCATATGTTTCACACATACATTGCATGTGTTTTATTTGGATGTGGCTTATTGTTGTAATGGTTTTTAAGTATTTTCATGTGTTTTTTTAATTGTTTGAGAAGCATGTTTTAAGTGTTTCAACTGCCTTCAGCGTATGTTGCAATTGTTATATTTGTATGTTTTAAAAGTAGATCGGGTGTTGCAACTCTCCTCCCCACCTTTTGTTGCCTGGTCTCTCCCGGTGCCGGCAGGGCATCTATACGACGTCGCGGTCGGGTCCTTCCAAATCAGAGGTGTCACGCGCCCTGCCCCTCATGTCGCTCAGGCTAGCACGTGCCCCGTGTGGAGCGAGAAATGGAGTGCAGCGTGCGGGCGTCTGTCCGAACGTCCGGGTGCTCGCACTATCGTTCCATCTTTGGGTTGCCACTTCAAGGCACCTGGAAATATCTCCATCTCCCCTGATCTGGCCAGCCATTGCTGACCGAAAATATCCGAGGAAGCTTGTTAACCATGTGCTGTGCCGCTTGGAAGAACCAATATAATCATTCATTCCATGTAGTACAAAATTATACATCCACTTGCTTGCAACAATTATACCGATCTAACCTTGGCGTTTAATAACCAGTCTTACTACACTCCACACCTGACAACTTCACGTGCTTGTTCCGCGCGTGGACACGACGCATACGTGTACTCGCTGTCTGGAACGTCACGACAACGCCGCCCGTGTCGACGACGCGGCACCGGCACCGGCGTCGAAGAGCGCCTCCATCTCCTCGAGGCTCCTCCCCTTGGGCTCAGGCAGGCACGCGTAGACGAACACCCACGCCGCCACGGACAGCGCCGCGAAGATGTAGAATGTTCCCGGCCATGCCCACCGCCTCGTACATGGAGATGAAGGTCATCCCCACGATGGCGCTCATCACCCGGTTGACCGCCATCCCGACGCCGGTCCCCTGCGCGCGCAGCCGCAGCGGCAGGATCTCCGACCCGTACATCCAGATCACGGGGCCTAACCCCAGCGAGAAGGTCGCCATGAACGCCACGGCCGCCGCGATGCACATCGTGGCCGCCCACGACGACGCGGCCGTGGTCGCGCGCATGGACAGGCCGAGGACTAGGAGCGACGCGGCCATGCCGCCCGCGCTGGTGAGCAGCATGGGCCTGCGGCCGAGGCGGTCGGCGAGGAACAGCGGGACCACGATCGCCACCGTCTTGGCGGCGCCGAGGAGCACCGTGGCGCCCAGCACGGGCGCACGGCGCGCTCCGAGGTGATCCCGACATGGCTGAACACCCGCGGGGCGTACAGCACCATGGCCGCCACGCCGCACCCCTGCTGGAACACCTGCAGCCCCAGGATGGCCAGCATCACGCGCCGGACGGCCGGCGTCGGTCGCTGCAGGATCTCGCGCCACACGCTCGTCGACGGCGGCGCGCCGCCGCCGCCGCCGTAGCCCGCCGCCTGCTTGGTGGCCTCCTGCACGGACGTCACGATCTCCTGGAGCCAGCGGTCTGCGTCCCCCACCGTGCGCGCCAGCACGCGGCGCAGCTCGTCGGGGTGGCCGTGCAGGACGAGCCAGCGCGGGGTCTCTGGCATGGCGACTGCGGCAGCGGCCGCTAGGAATAGAGGAGGGACGGTGGCACGGTGCCAATGCCGATCATCAGGCGCCAGTTGAGTGGCGTGGGGAGGCCGGCGAGCGCGAAGTCGGCGATGTAGCTCAGCAGGATGCCCGAGTTGCTGGCGATCTGACGTCGCACGCGCAAGCATGATGTCATCAGACATAATAATAACAGTAACGAAATCGCTAACTTAATTTTGTGCAATGATGACTTGCTATAAATAATCCTATAATAAATAAATTAGTAAATCTTTGTTGCTTTCTACACCGTCCGCTGCCTCCATCGCGATCTCACCGTCACCACCCTGGCCCCCACAAGTCGGCGTCTAGCTCGCCGGAACCCGGAAAACCCACCACCCAAAAACCATGCGCGCACACGCAAACCTCTCGTCCTCCCGTCATTGCGTTTCAGTTGGATGTTGACGGAGAATTTCTTATATTATGTTTAAAAAACCAAGTGGAAGATGTGAAAAAAGATATTAAGATGAATAAAATTAAGCATGGTTTGATTTGGTTTCTTCTAGCCTCTATTAACATTATTGGCTCTGTTCGGCTGGATGTAAAAGCAGCCGATGCTGATGCTAATACTGATTTGTCGTGAGAAAAAAACACTGCTGAATGACTGGAAGCTGATAAGTTTAAGCGAACAGGGTAATATTATTGTATCAGATGTACTTTAATGATAACTCAATGTGTCGTGCATACTACACGGCTGTTCGCTGATGGTTTTTACGGCTGATGCTATTTCATTGTGAGAGAAAAACACTGTACCATGGCTGATAAGTTCAAACGATTATGTCCAATTAGAGAGTCCATCTTCGATTTTTGTTGCTAAATGTGTCAATAAGTGCATGCAATCCAACTAACTTCCATTTTAGGGCTAATTTGAAATAAGGGGAGACATACCCGTCGCTACCTAGACGTGCCACGCCACCCATAGTATAGTGGTGTAGTAGTCTCAATAAGATCGCCTAATCAAGAACAACAAGGTACGAACAACCATGCACATACGGCCGCGGGGAACCGTCGCCGTCGTACCATGGTACGTACCTCGGGAATGGAGGAGAGGAAGCCGTGAGCGTTGGCCGGCGAGATCTCGGCGATGTAGACGGGCGCGACGACGAGGCCGAAGCCGCAGGCGGCGCCCGCGACGAGCTGCCCTGCCATGAGCGCGGCGTACCTGTTGGCGGTGGCGGTGACGGCGGAGCCCGCCAGGAACAGGGCCGCGGACAGCACGATGGTGCGGCGCCGTCCCACGCGGTCGCACGCCCAGCCCGCCGCCGCCAGCGAGCCGACCAGGGAGTAGACGCTGGTGGCGCCGATGAGCACCTCCAGCTGCGCGTCCGTGACGCCCAGGTCGGCCTGGACGAACTTCTGCGCGCCGTTCATCACCGTGATGAACCTGTATGAGAAATTCATGTTCTTAATGAGGTCCTCCTCCTCCTTCATCGTTGCCCGCTGCCGGTTCTCCTGGACCTGGAGGGCAGTGGCGGAGCCACCCTACGGGCGGGGTGGGGTGGCCGCCCCAGCTACTGGCGAGCTCGCCTCGGACCCCTTCTTCCCTGGCACCGGCGATGAGCGACGAGCTGCGACCTGCGGTGCTCGAGCAAGGAGGAAGAAAGTAGTTGATGGGCCTTTTCTTTACTTTGTTCAGCCCAGCAAAGGTCAGAGGCCCGTTGAAAACCCAACGTCGCACACTTCTTCACCTAGCCCAACCGGTGGAACCGAATCGCCGGCGCCGGACGCCTTGTGAGGTCTCGAGGAGCCTCCCGTCGTCCAGGCGCCCACCGACGGACCAGCCACCGTGGCGCCGCCGCTCCACGCCGTTGCCTGCAGTCGCCACTCGCCCACGGCCAGCCGCCTCCCCCGGTCCCCCGCGGCCCCGCGTGGGCACGCGGCACGCCCCCGCCCACCTCGGTGACTCCCACCGCTGCACCAGCCGCCAGGAGGAGCAACCGAGCTGCGGCCCCAGCGCGACAGCAGCGGAGCAAACCCGCCCCGCGGTCAGCCAGGTCGCCAGGAGGCAGGACCGCAGTCCACAGGAGCTGCTGCTGCTTATCCGGTCAATTTTCGCCTAATATATGTGATTGCAGCGTTTTTCTATAATTCATGTGATTGTAGCATGTAAATACGGTGCGGTATGAATGTGGTGCTTTTTGTTTCAAATTTCTTATTGCAACTCGCCTCACCTAAATTTTTTTTCTGGCTCCGTCACTGCTGGAGGGTATGTATATATGCCACCTAGAGCTAGAGAGAGGAGTAGCAAGGTAGCTCTGCAGCACGATGTTTTCACTGCTATAAATCGATGACATCACAGGCCGAATTTTTTGGTTTTTTTTCCCTTTTTTCAAAAGATTTTCACAAATACGCCCTTGGCAATATCCTTTCAAAAAATAGACTCTGATCTTGGCGCCGTGACAATTGGCGCCGAGGTTGCATGTCTTGGTGCCATGGTCATTGGCGCTGAGGTCTAAGGTCATTTTCTGCGTGTCATTGACATGGTAGCCTGTGTGGCGCGGACGTGGCATGAGCTTGACGCCGAGCTCGGCGCCGTAGATCTTGGCGTCAAGCTCGGTGCCAATTGCTACGGCACTAAGCTCTGGACAGCAGGCCCTCATAGCAGGGGCTAAAATAGCACTGTATTCAAACTTGTGGTCACTATTTGACCATGTTAAAGACTGATTTAGGTTTACTCAACTCAAGTCAAGCTAAGTTTGTTGTACTCAACTCAAGCTACAAGTTCTATTAAAGGTCAAACTTCATATCTAGATAAGAAACTATAGTTTTACCCTGATCAAAACAGCATCATGAAAAAAGAGTTAACTATTGATTCAACACTTAGAAGCATTTTTACGCTAGTTCATGAACATAAACTCTAGATCATTTTTTATCCTAAGTATTTCTAAGTTGTTTTAAGTGATCAAACAGAAAGTCACTATAAAAACTCTAGAGTTAGTCACATTTCTCAATATCCAAGTCATGGTAAAAATTTAAATTTGTAAATGTACAAGTCATAATTAAAAAGCCATTTTTCTATATGTCTATCCCATGGTAATCGGTATTCTAACATATCCAAGTCGCAGCAAAAATCCAGACTACCTAATTTTACCATGAGATGGACATACAAAGCTCTAAATTAACATGACTTGGACTCTTTGAATTTTAATATGACTTGATTATGCTAGAATTTGGCTAAAATTTCCATATGTCCATCTCATAGTAAATTTAAGGATGTTAAGGTTAAAATCAGAGCTCGGCGCCGTAGGTCGTGGCGCCGAGAAAAGGGTCCAAAGATGGGTTTACATCGCCCAGGGGTGTAAACGTGAATTTTTGAATAAAAAAGGCCAAATTGCAAAAAATTGGTGCAATGACTATGCAAGAAAGAACCAACGTGTGGGGCTCGCTGTCCAGAGCTCTACAGCTCGGCGCCGTAGATCTTGGCGCCGAGCCATGCCACGTCCGCGCCACACAGGCTGCCAGGTCAATGACACGCAGAAAATGACCCTGGACCTTGGCGCCAATGATCATGGCGCCGAGACGTGTAACCTTGGCGTCAATTGTCATGGCACTGAGGTCGAGGTCTGTTTTTTTTTAAAAGGATGCTGTTAGGGGCGTATTTATAAAAATCTTTCGAAAAAAGGCTAGAAAACAAAAAAAAATAGCACCACGGGCTGTGTCGCACAGTACAGGGAGAGATGCATGGAAAGCTACGTATGTAAGCACAAGGCGACACGGCGCGTGCGCTAGATGCCTACAGTATGCCTACACGGCCCCGCACCCCGTGCTCGGTCACGCCGCACGGGGATAACGTGCGCAGCAACCTCACGGCTGCAGCGAGCCTGCGACCCAACCGGCGGAGTTCCTCCTGTTTCGAGACTGCGCGTGCCAACTCGTTTGCGACTTGCGAGGCCTTATTTTTCCGAAGGGCTGAAAATGAAAACAGTAATTCTCGATTACCAGAAATTATTTTCGAGAAATCACCTATTTTCCCTCTTAAATGGAAACAGTGACAGTAATAGTAACCAATAAAACGGAAACAAGAACAGTAAAAACATCCTATTATAATAACAAAAGTGATTTAGCTCTCATCCGATCGTTTTCAAAAAATATCATATTTAATTGATAATCTACCAACGAGAATTACTGTACTCAAGCAGAGACACGATGTCATCTCCGCTGAGCACCCCCAGGCCACACCCATTGGCCAAGCCTGCTGATCGCCCCAGCCTTTGAGGCCTCGAGGGCACCTCACGTCTTCACCCTCACGACTCCAGGTCTCTAGACTCCAGCACAGTGCACAACAGTACAACACGTAAGCCTAGCTGTGTGCCTATGTGTCGTGTTATTTTATTACTATTGCCTCTTGTGCCATGGATCATTACTAGTACAGTATCACTTTTCATCTGACCTGAGTTAAGCTATATAGCTGTTGTCATGTTGTGCAGATTGATGTGTTTATTGTATTTTAGAAATCACTTTCATAATTTTGATCGTTACCAATGTACTTTTGATCGAATAGTTTCGTTTCCGAATTTATAAGAATAGATTTCGTTCTCGTTTCCAACAATATCGTATTAATTTTTTGTTCGATAAAATAATATAAAACTGAAAATGATTGACATCCTACCGATCGGAGCGTTTTCATACCATTTATTTGGACGTCCGGTGCTTTCCCATTCCATAGCAGGTCTTCACTTTTCGGGGCCCACTCAGCGAACCAGAAGTGCTCCGCTTACCCTCTCCACCATCACTGAGGATTTTGTTTGCATTCTCTCTCCAAGTCATTAGTCTTATGTTAATTTTTATAATATTCAAGCTCTTCAGCTCTAGCACTTTGAAATGGCTGGTTACAGCGGTATTTATAGTTGCACTGCTGATAGCCGTGGTGGAGTAACTGGCTAAGATTATTCGCACTCGTGGACCTCTATATTCATCCTCTAAAAGGAATATTTCATCCTAGTCACCACAAAATATACAGTTTCCCCGCATCCATCCATCCTTTATATCATCCTCTATCCACTGTGGGGCCCACTTGTCACTTTATCTAAATATATCCATGTGACATCTTGTTATGAAGAATCTATTGTCACGAATTTAATGATGCAATCGAAATTTAATTTGGTATTTTGGTTTGTGAGCTATAACATTTTTTATATGGAAAAAGGTTGGACATGCTTTCCTAGGCAGACACTCTCTTTCATGCGTGTGCCCGTGTCGTGCTCCCGCGCGTGTGTGCGGAACGGTATCGCGCTATATTTGGAGGAGGATACGCGTCGCCAGCGGACCATTTACAGGACCCGCTGCGGAGTCTTTTTACTCTATATCGTACTCTATATTGATTCAGTATGATTTACCGTATGCCGGTGCAGATAGCCTAAGAGCAGCAACCATTTTCTGAAGATGGAGCACCGCTAGTAGCTATTGAGCACAACATATATCCTTTGTATTTCGACTGTAATTCTTGGTCTGAACTCATGTTTTGTTGATTTTGGACCTTTTCCAAATCTTGGGTCTTCTTTTGTCGTCCTTCGGTGGATCCTGGCAGATGTTTGTTTGTTCAAATCCATTTGCTTGCATTGCATGATTGCATCCATGCAAACCCTCTATGCAATAAGGGCCATTACTTGTTTCATTGCCGACAGACTTTGCTTAGCTCAGTGTACAGTGTACCACTTTGATTTGACTCCAAACCTGTCAAGCTTTCCTCATCGTTACCATTAATGAATGTTTTTTAAAAAAAAATTCGTACACACAACTTGTCTATTTTTATGAGTAAATGCTACAATAGATATTTTCCTGCTAGCAGGTAAAATGTGCGTGTTCTTGACAAGTCAATCAGGCATAGCACCGCAACATAAGCGCACATGGTATGATTGATTGATCCGCAGGAGCCCAAAAGCGATTTGGGCAAGGCCTTGTTTAGGTCCCCAATTGGGGGATGGATAAATCACTGTAGCGCACTGTAGCATTTTTATTTTCATTTGGTAATAATTATCCAAACATTGATTAATTAGGCTCAAAATATTCGTCTCGCAAAGTACAATAAAACTATGCAATTCCTTGCATATGCCGGTATTTTGATGTGACGGAAAATCTTCTTTTTATATAGTAAAATTAGGACCTAAAGTTGGGGAACTAAACAACGCCCAAGTCTCAGAGCGTAAGTTTGTGATAATCACAATAAACACGCCACGGTTGACCAGTCGTGTGGCAGCCTCCGTGAATGCGACACAACCAAAACTTGAACGGGGGCTCACGCACGACCCTTACTACACTAGGCCGCGATTGGTCCGCTTCAGGCTCAGCCTTGCTACTAGTTGTGGAGCCTGCATATATAGGTCTGAGTTGCTATATATGATTACAGGTGTGGTTGGATCTAATCTGATCCCACATGTTCCTGCTCAAAAGTCCTCCATCAAATTCTATACATACCCTAACCCTAGACATCTCTTGCCGTATTAGAGTCTAATTGACCTCTTAATATAATGACTACCACTACTGGAAAATAAAATTTCCTAGCGGTTAATAATGTCCTTGAGGGGCGGAATTAAACCACCCTCAAGGAATGTTATTGGACATGTATACGTGTTGTATTCACCATTGGTCATATAATATGTAACACCAGCCGTTCTAGACCTATATATAAATGGTCACTTGACCCAAGGGGTACGAGGTGTTCCCCTGTTTCATTGTCACCGCTTATTTTACCTTCCTATATCGTATCACGAGTTTGGATTTTCCAATTCCCTCCCTTCTCCTCTGCCCTAGGGCGCCACCCACAAAGCTATTGTCCACCAGGTCGCCTCCTCATTTTTGGTATGCCACCCACCTAGGGTGCCACCCTCACCCCTTGCGTGTTGCATGACCTTCCACCTCATCGCCCTGCCGTGTTCCCTCCCTCACTCGATGATCCCCCATCGTATGTCCAACCCATTCTCTATGATCGAATCTACTACGACGCAATGTTGGGCACCAAGTATCTAACCTCCGACATTACAACCTCCTCCACCTCCGGTGCTAATGGCAATGGCACCCAGTCCCCACAAACATTAGCCCCCTACTTATCCAACACCTACATCTCCGTCAACGCAAGACCCTTGTGCCCATCACTCTAGATCTCCAGCACCCCAAATACTCTTAGTGCGCACAGTTCTTCCACTCGTTGTGCACCAAGTTTGGGCTTCTTCCATCACATCAACAACACCGCCCAACCCCACATGGCCTCAGGATGACACCTCGGTGTGCGGTTGGATCTATGGGAGCATCGCTGACAACATCCTCAACCTTGGCTTGGAGCCTGAATAGATGGTGTGTGCCCTCGGGACAGCCATCGATGGTCTTTCCTAGGGTAAAAAACGCCATCTTCCTGCGCTATGACCTCCACTAGATGGTTTAGGGACCTCTCCGTCATTGACTATTGCAAGCACATGAAAGTCCTTGCCGACTCTCAGCATGTCATAAGCCACACTGTCTCCGAGCCTCAGTCGGTGCTCCACCTCCTATGCAGGATCAAACCCGGTTTCCGACAACCACGTATGCCTTGTCCGGAGTTGCAGTTCTGCCCTCCTTTGCCACGGCTCGGAAGACACCCATCCTGAAGGAACTATAGCTCACCAACAACTCGAAGGTCTCCTCGCAATCTAGCCTTGTTGGAACACACTCCCCGAGAAACGAGATATACACTTATTTTAGAATGGAGACATTAGAACGGAGATACTAATGGAGTGTTAAAAAACCAACATTGAAGCTGTTCTAAACAGTGTAGCCTCGTTTTTGTCAACTACTCGTTTAGTCTTAAAAATAATGCAATTCTTGCTTCACATAAATTTTAATAATTTAAAATTTGATCAAATTTACATATAAAATGCAAACATTTATGGTACCAAATAGTTATTATTAGATTAATAAAATATTTAATAAAAAAATAATAAATATTGATATTTTCAAAAATTTAGTTAAAATTTTTGACTTGTCTAAAATCTATAATTATATTTTTTTAGAGGAGGGAGTACATGCCAGTTGCTGACTGGCCGCCGCAGGAAGCAGCGCCACGTCATCCATCGCCACCATGTTCATGCGTCGACGACAAAACCAGGTCTACGGATATTAAAGGGAAATACTAGCGTCCGGACATCCGGATATAAACAATTGATCTGGATACTTCCGCTCTACCAGTCCCACCCCAGCGCTCCTTCCCTTTCGGATCCAGAGGCTTCCGCTGTGCTCCTTCCCTTTCAGATCCAAGGGCTTTTGCTCTACCCATCCCACCCCAACGCTCATGCCCTTCCAGGTCCCTCCTTTCTCCTGTGATGCAATAGTAAACCACGGTAATGGTGGTTGCAATTGCTATAGCGCTTGCAGACACCACACCTTGCCGTACGTGAGGGAGAGGGATGGAAAGAGAGACAAATGGGTCAGATGTTAATCGTTGCTTGCAACATTCAAGAACAAAGGTCTGCAACATACTGAAACCTCATGTAACGTCAAAAAAACATGTTGCAACATCTTAAATTGAGAGCTGCAACATCCAAAAAATATGTTGCAACATCTTAAATTGACTATTGCAACATTGAAAAAACATGTTGCAACATCTCAAATCCACCGTTGCAACATCTAAAAACATGTTGCAACATCTTAAATCGATAGTTGCAACATCTTAAATCGACTATAGCAACATCCATAAAACATGTTGCAACATCTCAAATCGACTGTTGCCACATCTCAAATCGACTGTTGCAACACCGCAAAATCCAATTTTATGCTGAGTGCCATAAAATATATAACATCCAAGATTGACTGTTGCAGAATATCGCATACTACAAGATATCCCACCGTAGAGTGCAGATCTGGTTGCGCTTGCCTGTGAAGGAGTCCAACCACCATGGAGGAGCTTGTCGCCAGCGAGACCACACCTCCAACGTGTAGTTCGTCGTCGAGAGACACCCGACCATGGAGGATTTCATAACCGAGAAACACCTCACCCTAAATGTGTCCACTTAGATCCACTAGGTAGGAAGGCGAGCGGGTGCAGCTAACGGCAAGGGAAGAACAAGGATGGGCGCGAGCGGGCGGGGCTGTGAGGGAGGAAAGCAGGGAGTAAGGTGGTCAGCGGCGTTGGGGAGAGGAGCAGCTGCATCAGGGTGATGAGTAGCCACGTCAAGGAGACGAGAAACCACGTGAGGGAGATGAGCAACGACGTGGGAGAGAAAGATGAAGACTATTGGGCTGTTGTCTGGCTGTATAGATTTTAGTCCACTTAAAAAAGCGTTCGACACGAAGAAAACAGGCCGTCCATACAGGAGCATTTCCGGATATTAGACTAGCCGTAGTGGATACTCTAAAACGATACTCTAAAGCTTTAGAGTATGAATATAGAGTAAAAACTGTTGCACCGGGTACTCTAAAACGATACTCTATCCTTTCTCTCACTCTATATTTAGAGTGGTACAGTGCTTACTCTACAGTGACACCATTAAACTCGTCTCAATAAATCCTTCAAAACTAGATCACACATGGATATATTTAGATAAAGTGATAAAGTGGGTCCTACAGTAGATAGAGTGGATAGAGGATGATATAGAGGATGGATGGGTGCGGGAGAATTAAGTATAGAGGAGAGAATCTTACTGATTAGGATGTATAGAGGATGAATATAAAGGTCCATGACTACGGGTAGTCTTAAACACGGCCAGTATGTAGTGTCGTCTTGTCGATCACTCGATCGTTGCGAACACACTGGGGCGTCCTGGGGACGCGCTGAAGCTTGAGCCAGCAACCATGGCATACCGGCCAGACCCCGAGGCGCCGCTGCTCGCAAAGGCAGACCACGCTGCCCCGTCCATGCCAGCGGTGGTGAAGTGCAACAAGTACCCCTTCTTCTGCGCCGTGCTCGCCTCCATGACCTCCGTCCTCACAGGCTATAGTACCTACCCTCGCTCATCACTCCATTAGCATCTCTGCTGCATACACATATGCATGTAGTACGTGTGTACGTATGCTGAATTCCTCACCCACGCCATGCCTGTGTGTTCGGCGGCAGATGTGGCGGTGATGAGCGGCGCGCAGATCTTCATGGAGGAGGACATCGGGTTGAGTGACACGCAGATCGAGGTGCTCGCGGGGGTCATCAACATCTACTCGCTCATCGGCGCGCTGGTGGCGGGGTGTACCTCCGACCGGTACGGCCGCCGCCTCACCGTCGTGCTCACCAACGTGTTCTTCCTCGTCGGCGCGCTCACCATGACGCTCGCGGGAGGGTTTGCCACCCTCATGGTGGGCCGGTTCGTCGCCGGCATCGGTGTTGGGTACGCCTTCGTCATCGGCCCCGTTTACGCCGCCGAGATCGCGCCAGCATCATCCCGCGGTCTCCTCACCTCCCTTCCTGAGGTATGCATATGGTGGTCGGTGCCAGTGTCAAGAACAATATAATTGTAAATGAATTCATCTGATTTAATTTTTTTCGTGCTTTATACGTTGCTCTCTTTGTTGTTGATCTTTGACAAGATTTTTTGTGCTTCGGGGGCGATGCTGAGCTACGTGTCAAACCTCGTCTTCTCTGGCCTGCCAGTGCACCTGTCATGGCGGGTGATGTTCGGGGCGGGGGTGGTGCCCACGGTGTTCCTGGCAGCCGGGGCGCTGACCATGCCGGAGTCGCCGCGGTGGCTAGCCATGAAGGGCCGTGTCGCCGAGGCAAAGGCTGTGCTCGACAAGACGTCGGACACGCCGGCCGAGGCCGACCAGCGGCTGCTCGAGATCGAGGACGTGGTCTCCAGGGGCAACAGAGGAAGCGTCCACGGCGAAGCCGAAGGCGGCAGCGCCAGCGCGTGGATGGAAGTGGCGACGAAGCCCGGCGTCCGCCGCGTGCTGGCCATCGTGCTGACGCTGCAGTTCTTCCAGCAGGCATCGGGCATCGACATGATGGTCTTGTACGGCCCGCGGATCCTCGCCATGGCCGGCGTCACGTCGAGCACCCTGATCCTCAGCCTCAACATCCTCTTCGGCGTCGCCAAGGCGGCGCCCGTTCTCATCACCATGGTGCTAGCCGACCGCGTCGGTCGCCGCCCGCTCCTCCTCTTTAGCACGGGCGGCATGACGGCGTCGCTGCTGCTCCTGGGCTCCCTGTTCGCCGTGGGCGCCAAGGACGACGCCGCTGTCGCAGCAGTGAGCGTGGCGGCCGCGGTGGCATATGTGGTGGCCTTCGCCCTCGGGTTCGGGCCCTTGGCGTGGGTGTACAGTTCAGAGATCCTGCCCCTCCGGCTGCGAGGGCAGGGCGCCGGGCTCGGCACTGCCATGAACCGGATCATGTGTGGCGTGGTCATCATGACCTTCATCTCGCTCTATCAGGCCATCACCATGGCGGGTGCCTTCTTCCTCTACGCCACCATCGCCGCCGCCGCGTTTGTCTTTGTCTACGTGTGCCTGCCGGAGACGAGGGGCCGCAGCCTCGAGTACATGGAGGAACTCTTCCACACCAAGTGATTATTGTGGTGTGATCCAACCGCCAATTCAATTCAATTCAATAAATATCACTGGAACCGCCACGGTTGGAACTCGTATTAAATTTGTATTATTGAGTATCAAAATCACCTCTTGAAGTAGAAGTTAATTCTCCTTTTTTTAAGGGCAGTCTAATGCATAGTTTCTAGAGTAGTTTCCGAGAGCAATAAATTGCACTGTAGACCCAATCTCTTCCGATGCATAGTTTTTAGAGTAGTTTCTAAGATAAAAAAAAGTTAATAAACCATGTATGTTTTACAAAGAGAACATGATCAGTTGTGGCAAGGATACATGTAGCACTCACCAGGCCACAAATTAATATCTAACTCTTGTTCAACAGGATCAACTCCGATGTCCATCCTGTGTGCTTTGACGATGATAGCTTGCTTTATTCTTTCACACAAAGCGGCACAGGCACAGTTACAACAAAATACAGATGGAAAAGCTGACGCTAGGGTGGCAAGGCGTCGGAGCCAGACTTCTTCTGCGGCATCCTCCGCGAGCTCGTCCTCGCCTTCCTCTTCGTTTATAATCGGCGTCGGAGCCGCCATGACTGACGGGATACAGCTAGCTACCATCGCATGCGTACACGCATTCTATGGATGGCACCAATCCACTAGCAGCTACATCGATCTCTTTCGTTTTTCTCCGTATTAGATGAATCTGCAAGTGGGCTGGGGATGCAATTCGGCATGGTTGACCATGGCCGCTGCACCATCCTCCTCATGACGACGAGGGAACGCGCTTGGTCGAGGCCACGACCGACGTCGCGCTTGATGAGGGAGGGACGTGGTAGCGGAGCTGGAGCACGAGATCAAGGCGGAGAAGAAAAGACACGACCGGTTTCTTCCCAATGAGCATCGGCTCGTTTTCTCGCACATAGGGCAACGTAAAGACTTCGTTTCTTTCTTAGGAAATGGTTTCTCTATTTTCCTTCTCTCTATAATAAATCTACTGCCACATTAGCATTTTGCTTAGTTGACAGGGTAATTAATAGAGATAGAAACCACTATAAATACACCATTGGGACTGCCCTAACTGTCAAATGGGGTGTGTGTGAGTCTGGGTGTAGGGAGGGTGTGTGTGTGTGGGGGGGGGGTCCCTGAATAGCATTGATATATTATTGACAACTTAGTTTTTTTGTGTGTGTATGTGGGGTGGGGTGGGGGCAGACAAAAACACTTTCGTCCGGTTAAATTTGAAAAAATGAACTAAAATCATACAAACGCCCCTGGGCAAGGCTAAGCTTGTGGCATATCCACAAATAAGAAAAACAACAACCAAATACCCCAGCACAAAGGCAAACGGTGGCACAACCACAAAACACAAGAAAAAGAAGGAAAAATAACCCCAAGGTACAGGAGCTCTTCGGCGATGCCTCCAGGGAGGTGAATGACGCGAGAACGTAATCATGGTCAGGCAAGCAGGAGCTTAGTAAGGTTTTCGTCCGAGTCTCTGCTGAGGAGAACCATAATTGGCCACTAGGCAACAAGAGGTTCTTCAACGATGCCTTCAAGAAGGAAGTTCTGCCCGATGGCATCCCTCATCGTTGGCTCAGCCAATACTACAAGTTTTCTTTTGCACAACATTTTGCTTTTGGCCTCAGAGGCGGGCGGCCTGGCTGCCCGCCTCGGTTATTCCAGACTATGGCCGGGCAGCCAGGCTAGCAACCGCCTCAGTTAATCCTTAACTGAGGCAGACGCTGAAAAAAAATCGCCTCGGTTAATGCTAATTAACCAAGGCAGTTGCCTTAATGCAACCACCTCCATTAATACATTAACCGAGGCGGTTCTTGTAAGTAATCGCCACAGTTAATAGCCATTAACCGAGGCGTTTGCTCTAAGTCAACCGCCTCGATTAAAAGTCGATTAACCGTGGTGGTTGTCTTATGTTGCCCGCCTCGGTTAAGTCTGGGCTATAAATGCAGCCGTACCCACCCTTCTTTCCCGCGGCTCCTCCATTTTTTTAGGGTTTTGACCTCAAAACCCTAAAAGTGGCCATTTTCCAAGGGGGAGGTTTTGCCCTTGGATTTGGTGAAGGGGGTGTTGATGGTAGTTAGCAACCACATGAACCATCAATTTAACTCGAAAGAACTGCATAAAAGGAATCACCAACATAGAATAGGGGTTAAACTGATAGAATTCTATGAGTTTTGGTGAATCTATATTTTGCAGGGATTAAACAGGAAAAGAGCCAAAGATGACCCACATGTCGGACTAAAAAGCATATTCTACACGAAAACCAAGTCCAAAGGATTCTAGAGAACACGAGAAGGCGTGCCATCGAAGATGGGGCCCACCTGCCATAGGGGCAGGCCGGCCGACCCCACCTCTAGGTTGGCCAACCTGTGGTCGCACCTGTTAGCCACCGCCTCCGCAAGTCGGTTCTCCACCGCCTTAAAGATTGTATCTCCACCCTTAATTGAAGTCGGTTTGATCCGAGGGCTCTAGTGCATCGCTCTGGCCTATATAAGCAGGACCCTACTCTTCCTTTAGCATTAAGAAACCCTAGATAGGATCAAGAGCCAAGCATTCAAGAGAAGATTAGTCTTGTAGTCTTCCAAAGATTAGGACTAGTTTTATTTAGAAATAGAGAGATAGAGTGTGAGGGAAGAGTTTAGAGGAGTTGCTGGCCTATCAGTGTCTCCTCTACGGCTTGTACCTGCGAGGTAAAGTTCCATTGGAGCTTGCTTCTGAGATTTCTCTGGTATTCAACTTCTAATTCAAGTATGTAACATTGTTATTATTGTTCTTCTGGTTTGCGACTCTTTTGAGTACTTTAACCTTGGTAGCTCCTTGATTAATGGACTCGGTTACTCATAGATGCACCCTACCTTCCGGATAGGTGGTAGTTCTCAAGGGTGACTTTATAGCCTCCTTAAATCTTCCATAGTCCACCTCCCGTTTGTAGGACAAGTAGGACCTAGTTGCTAAGGAAAACATCCTGTGCTGGTGTCTTTTCTTAAGTAATGTCCCCATTGGAACAATCATAAACATAGCTTGTGAAGGTTAGAACTAGAAGACCTTAGTGATCTTCTCTATATCCCTATCTTCTCCGACCTTGTTGCTTCTCAAGGGTTAAGTTTAGACTTAGTTATTCTCACATATTTTTCCTGTGGTAAAATATAAATAACGATACTCTGAAATACTCCTAGGTAAAGTGCTATATCGGTATTCGTGCACTTGTGGATCATTCTTAGTAATTATTCTGTGTGCGTTAACAAAAACCAACAGGAGGGCACCGCAAGAGGTTGATTTTCGCTCTCAAACCCTTGATCCTCTCTTTTTCATGATTTGGGTGCTTTTTGTCAAGTTCTAGATCTAGATCTAGATCTAATTAGAGGGAGAGAAATCCTCAGATCTAGAGCTAGGCGGTTGTCTTTTATTCGTACTGTTGTGCATATATGCGCCATTTTCGTTGTTTGTGTCTCTGCAAGGTGGAGCGAGTCATGGATAGGGAATGGATGTACAAGACATCGAGGCTAGATTCAGCTTTCTTGGAACATGTCACAAAGTTTATTGCCGCTACGAAAAGGCATCGTCTGAGTCTGAAGCGGGAACTCACCATCTATCTGTGTAAGAGCTGCAAGAACCTTTATGCCCTAGTAGATGACAAGGTGAAATCTCACTTGGTCCGGTATGGTTTCATCAACGATTACACCGTCTGGAAGTTTCAAAGGAAAGCAGAGGATCCAAGTGTTGGTGCATCTAGAGGAGGGAACTCGTCGACAACGACGACGGTAGTGGTGAATGCTGGACAACAAACCTCATCAGCAGCGGCCGGTGGGCACGACAATGCTGGTACTGGCATCAATGCAGAGCGTGATTACATCACGATGAAGGATCTGCTCCAAGACATGGTTGACAACGATGACGGGATGATGGTGGTGAGCTAGTGAGGGATCTCAAGACCACAGAGTTGCTTGAGTCAATTGCTAACTGTCTTGGAGACAATGACATTCTGTTTGGGAACCCGAGGTGGCTAGAGAATTTTAGAGAGATAAAGCTGGCGACCATTGATCCCCTCTATAAAGACTGTCCGAAGCACTAGACAGCGCTGCGTTTTAACCTCCAGATGGTGATGCTGAAGGCTCGCCATGCCTGGTCCGACACTAGCTTCAACGACCTGTTACGTATCCTAGCTGACATATACCCAGAGGGTAACAAGATGCCTGCTAATACCTATCGGGTGAAAAAGTTGATCCGGCCAGTGGCGATGAAGCTTAAAAAGTCCCACGCTTGCCCGAACCACTGTATTCTATATCGGGGCAAGTATGAGAACTTGCAGAGCTGTCCGCACTGCGGCACGAGTCGATACAAGAGGAATGCTTGTTGTCGCGTGGATGCGGACGATGAGAGAGAGCCGAAGAAGAAGAAGATAGCCAAGAAGACTACCACAAAGAAGCAGATCCCGTCACCTGAGGATGAGGAAGAAGAGGGTTACACGCAGAGGAAAATTTCAGCCCTATCAATGTGGTATCTGCCCGTGATCGATCACCTACGTGCTATATTCAGGAACCCTGAGGATACCAAGTTGATGTCATGGCATGCATCTGATGAGCGCATGAAGGGCGATGGCAAGCTGCGACATCCCACCAATGGCAAGCAGTGGAAGCATTTTGACATCAAGTTCCTCAAGGAGTTTGGTGACGAGGCGATGAACGTTAGGTTCGCGCTAAGTACCGATGGGATGAACCCGTTCAGTGACCTCAGCAGCTCCCACAGCACTTGGCCGTTCATCCTCACCATTTACAACCTACCTCCCTAGCTATGTCAGAAGCGTAGGTATCTTTTCCTAACCTGTATTATTTCTGGACCAAAGCAGCTAGATAATGATATAGATGTGTTCTTGGAGCCGCTCATAGAGGACATGAAGATACTATGAGAAGACGGAGTCAAGATGATGGATGCGTCCCTAAAGAAGGAGTTCACTCTAAAAGCCATCATCTTTCACCATCATCGATTACCTTGGTCTTTTTTCACTGTTGGGACAGATCAAAGATAACTCAGGTTGTGTAGTTTGTATTGACGGTACCTGCTACACTTATCTTAATGCATTCAAGAAGTTGGTGTACATGAGGCATAGGCGATTCCTCAATAAGAAGCATAGATACCGGGTAGAGACGATGAATAAGTACTTCGACAACCAGGACGAGTCTCAACTTGATGAGCCAGAAAGGGCGAAGTACGGGCAAAAGGTGTTTGAAATGGCGAATGGCATAGAAGTTGAGTTCGGAAAGAAAAAGAAAGAGGAAGATGGGACAAGACAAGGAAGAAGAGGAAGCGGGATAAGATGGAGGAGAATCGTGGGTTACGATATACCAGACACTCATGAACACTAGTGAACTTAAGTCCGGAAGAGAGAAAGAAATACAGAAAAGATATGATAATTGAATCTAAGTATCAGGCGGGAATGTACATATATGAAGCCATGATGAAGATCACGGGAAATGGGTGTCTCATAGCCGCCCACCAGTTTGGGTAAGTCCCAAAGATACTAGGAATATATATAGTGCAATTCCCGCCCATTTCAAATCTGTATTATGGAATATATATATATATATATATATATATATATATATATATATATATATATATATATATATATATATATATATATATATATATATATATATTTGAACATTTCAAATCTGTATTGTGTGAATGGTGCAGGCAGGGCATCATGGGCCACTGGAATTGTTTTGTAATCTATCCTTAGGACGGAAAGGCCGTTATATTTGACTACTTGCGGGACACAAACAAAGAATGCTACAAGCACTTTGAAAGCGTATTGAGATAGTAAGTGACGAAACTTATTCATTTACAGTTAACATGTGTTAAAATTGTCATTGACACTAGTGGTTTTTCAACAGTGCTTATAAGAAGTACATTGAAAATCCCAACTCCTATGATCGGAGATCTGAGAAGAAAAAGATCAAGAATGGCAAGAAACTGAAAATCAGACGTCAGTTCCCAGTAAGTACCAATCTACTACTACTCCTAATGCTCTACTCTACTACTACTACCACTAATCATACTACTATTCATACTACTAGTACTACTCCCTCCTACTACTACTACTCCTACTACTACTGCTCCTCCTACTCTACTCTACTCTACTACTGTTACTACTACTCCTCCTCCTCCTACTCCTCCTCCTCCTGCTGCTACTCCTCCTTTTACTCCTACTACTATAACAACTACTACTACTCCTCCTCCTCCTCCTACTACTCTCTACTCTACTCTATTCTACTCTACTCTACTCACTACTACTAGTACTACTACTATTGCTGATTGTTTATTATATATGATCTAATGATTATGTATTATACATCGTGTAGTGCACCAAATAACCCCATGGCTCAGTTCTATGTGGATTATACGTTTGCGAGTACCTGAGGACGTGCAAGCAATTCAACAGTAGCTGGCGGCAGCTCAAGAAATCAAAAGGATGGTGGCGAAGGGAGGCGGTCGACCAAAACTTCAGACAAACGGTAGTTGACATATGTAAGTTTGTCACCGAGGCCGTACATGAAGGGTGAACCTTCTTCAACAAGAAAAGCGAGTTAGCTAAGGATTCAAAGTTCGAGAGGGTCAGAAACTGAAGCAATATGTTAGAAATCAAGGATTACATGTTGCTGGCCTTAGCTGATATGTAGGACTGAACTTACCTACTCGATCATGTATGAATGATGTGTGTTTGTGAAACAATGATAAAGACATCAGTAATGTGTGTTGGTTCGTTGAACAATGAATGCAATATATGTTTGTCATCTATTCTCTGTTTTATCTGTGTTTTCATTTGTGAAATTCAAATTCAAATTTAAATTATTATTTGAAAAAGCACTTTTTTAAATCTGGAAATCATTAACCAAGGCGGGCAGGTAATAACAATTGCTACAGTTAAATATATAATAGAGGCGGGCGACTTAAAACAACCGCCTCAGTTAATAATTTAACCGTGTCGGGCGGTTTAGGATAACTGCCTTGGTTAATACATATTAACGGAGGCGGTTAGGGCACCGCCTCTGTCAAGCTACGATTAACCGTGACCTTTACACCGAGGTGGTTGCATTGCCCGCCTCGGTTAAGTCAAAACGCCCGCTTCGGTTATTCTTCCTGTAGTAGTGAGCCAAGAGCTAAGCTGAGCTTTCCCCTCGAACCCTCGCAAGTGCTCTCGCAAACGAGGCAAAGAAGTGGCATTGCTCTCTGGTCATGCATGTGTTCTTATGATTTTTCAGCTCGTGGTGCCTTGTTTAGAGAAGCAAAGTTTCTTATATGCATGAATTGTTCAAGTTGATGTTTTCCACGTGCCACACTCTTGAAATTGATGTACACGTGAACTAGTTCGGAACTTTGGATTGGCTTGAGTTAGGACACGGATCGATCACATGTTTGAATTATCCCCTCCAAGGGTTTGTAAAAACCTTGGGTGCTCATGATGTAAATCAACCTCTTCTGATGTACTCCTATCCCATAATAAGTGCATATCAAGCTTGTCGAGGAATCTTTAAACTTTTTTAAGTTGGCTAGTTAAATAAAAAGTAGTGTCAACATTTTTATCTCCAAATAAGTTTATTGCGAAAGTATATTCCACGATCAATCTAACGATATTTATCGCATTATAAATATTAATACATTTTATATATTTAGTCAAACTTAAAAAGTTTGACTCTTCAAAAAACAAGACATACACTTATTTTAGAATGGAGACACTAATAGAGTGTAACCTCTGTTAAAATAAAATAACATTGAAGCTGTGTTAAACTGCAAGGAGCTTCACAAGTGACAGATCCCAACTTTTTTGTCAACTACTTCCGTCCAAAAAATAATGCAATTCTCGCTTCCGTGAACTTAAACAAATTTAAATTTACTCAATTTTACATATAAAATATAAACATTAATAATAAAGAATAATTATTATATTAACTAATTATAGAATATGGTTTCATAGTAATTTTAATTGAAGATATAAATATTGATATTTTTTACAAATTTAGTTGGAAAACTGAACCTCCTTAGCTGAGCTCCTACCGGTTCTAGGTTCTCTGACGCATGCACTTCTCAGAGAAGTTCTTTTTCTCTCTAATATCTCCTCTCACGGAGCCGGTTTAATCTTTTTTTTTGCTCCACCGGCTCTGAGAGAGGAGAGAAAAAAAGGCTCACGTAAAAAATGTGTGAAGAGTGTGTGCATTAGAAAAGTTAAGTCGGTAAGAGGTCTGCCTTATACTGTTTTATGATGGAGTGCGTATCCGCGACTTGCCAGCAGCTGGGACGTCCGCGACAAACCCAGGCCTACGAGTATTAAACAGATCGGTACGGATATTAAACATTGGGACATCCTGCAGACACGCTGCAGCTTGAGCCAGCAACCATGGCGCACCGGCTAGGCTCCGAGGCGCCGCTGCTGGCAAAGGCGGACCTTGCCCCACCCATGCTGGCGCCGGTGAAGTGGAACAAGTACCCCTTCTTCTGTGCTGTCCTCGCCTCCATGACCTCCGTCCTCACAGGCTACAGTACCTACCATTGCTCGCTCCATTAGCATGCATCTCTGCTGCATACATATCCATCTGATCCAACCGCCAATGCAATTCATGCCTCGTTTAGTTTAAGAGTGTAAAGTTTTAGGGTGTCACATCGGGTATTACATGGGGATATCGCATGGGGTGTTCGGATACTAATAAAAAACAAATTATAGAATCCATTAGTAAACCACAAGACAAATTTATTAAGCCTAATTAACCCGTCATTAGCATGTGTTACTGTAGCACTTTATTGTCAAATCGTGGGCTAATTAGGTTTAAAAGATTCGTCTCGTAAAGTAGTCGCAATCTTTGCAATTTGTTATTTTTAGTCTATATTTAATAATCAATGCATGTATCAAATATTCAATGGGATAGGGCGTAAACTTTTAGGGAGGAACTAAATAAGATCTCAGTCCAATCCAATGCAATTCAGTTGCAGTCCTAGCATTGAAGCTGCCACGGTTGGAGCTGGTATGCCGTACACATCTTGTTCGCTTGACAGTGAGTGTGGCACGTGGGTGTGGTAGAGATTCCGATTCTCCTAGAAATGTTTCAGGTCCATATTCTTTAAAAAAATGTTTCAGACGAAGAATTGAAATCACTTTAAAATCGTTTGGCTGGTAGATTGGATTCTCTTTCGAAAAAAAATGTTTTTTAACAAAAAATAATATAATTAAAAATATTCTTCAAAAAAATCTAGAACTTTTTATTGACAGAGAACAACTTATATACAGTTTTAACTTACTATATAAAAAGTATGAACTGAAAAAAAAAACATTCGCTGATGTAGAGGAGAAGCATAAACGGAATCAGGAGAAACCATAACCACGGTCTACCAGTTCCGAGTGCTAACGCAAGAGAAGCGAATCGTTCCGTCTCCGATTTCTGCATGCGTCAAACCATTTGGCACTGATTCAGCCGATTCACCTGAGAAACGGAACTGACACACCCTAAATAAATTTGTATTCTTGATGAGTACCAAAATCAACGAGCTTACGTTCACCTCCTTGAAGTACAAGTGATTATCCTTTTTCTCACCCTATAAGTTTTTGAGTAATAAAATAAACTTATTGATACATGTGTCTTAATACGGTATATATCACTCCATTTCAAAAAAATACCGATATACTCCATATATCACTCCATTACAAAAAAAATAGTATTATCCGTATATCACAACTATATACAGGTCTCGAGTTAGTATCCGATCCTATCACATACATTTTCATCTTCTATACCTAATAATAAAGAGATAAAATTTTCACCTCTTTTTTTTTGTCCATTTGTTTTGGTCTGGCTCTACTAGCTACTTCTGTCGGTGATCTATTCATATTGGATGGTTCTCACGGTCAAGGACCAGAGCTAAATAAGGCAGAGGCGGACGTGTTCCTGTCCTGTTCGTGTCCAATTCCATCTCGCCTGCCTGAGTTTGGGGTCGAATCAGAAGCAACCGAAGGACACACGGAAGCACAAGTCTCCGGTGGAATAAAAAGGTCCGAATCAAATAGAAAAGGATAAAATAGAAATTAGAGAGTTTTTTCTCTTTTTGACCAACTGAATTCGGCTCTTGAATATTAAAATCATGGAGAGTTTTTTTTTGTCCCATAACTCAATTCGCTTGCGTGGCTTTATCCAACTCTCGTTTAGTTTTTGTTCTATTGCCTTTTTCATCTTTCCGAGTAAAACTCTACGTCCGTTCCTTTTGTTGCTATCATAGATGGATTTGTGATCATTATGTGCACGGCCTGCAAATGGGAACGAGTTCTGGTTTCAGCTATGCCTATTTTTCTCGAGTCTCGACGAACATGTGCAACGTGGCCGTGTTATTGTTGTCGCATGCTCACATATGCATTGGGATGGTATGGGCATGCAAGCAAAAAGGCATGGGGCCATTTTTTGTTTCCGACCATGCCTTTTGGTTTTTCCATTTTCTTTTGTCCTTCTCGAATAATAAATATACTTATCCTTGATTAATAAATAATATTAGAACCTGGATAAGCCAATTATCCAAATAATAAAATAAATTTGGAACAATTTGTTATCCAAAATCTAATGTAAATAATTATATATCCAAGCTAAACGTTAAGTACCAGTACAATCACGGACGAGGGCTAATACTAATTTAGAGCTTTTAAATTTTATGGAAATGGTAAAACATATATAGATATATAACATTTTTGCCCATTTTTTATGAATATTTGATCTTTTTTCTCCTGTCGTTGGAATGTACAGGTATATTTTCCAAAAATCTAATGTAAATAAATGTATCTCCAAGTTGTACTTAAGTACCGAAGCAATCATGGACGATGGCTGTAACTCAGATATTAAACTATACATGCATATAGATATTATGAAATTTAAAGTTACGATGTGCCTTACAATGGGTCAAAAAAAATCTATCAAAGTAGTATTTTTTATATACATTTAATAGGATATTATCATATTATTGCTAATACTAATTTATATTATAGATGTCAGGGTCATCGTAAAAAATTATAGCTTTTAAATTTTATGGAAAAGGTAAAACATATATAGATATGTAATATTTTTGTCTGTTTTCCATTAATATTCGATATTTTTTTCACCATTGCAATGCACGGGTATTTTACTAGTATCTCTTATAATTCTAAACCCCACTGGCTATTTATCTCAACATGTTAGTTATCCAACTAGACAATACACTATCACATACAATTAAAATCCACTAGCACATTTAATTGTAATGTCCATGTCAGCAAGACACATAAGCATTTTGTTGTCCACGTCATCATGCCACGCAATCCACTAATCTGCAATTCCCATAGCAACGCGCGGGGTATGCGATTAGCTTAGCATATCGATGAGATGAATATTGAGACCATGCATATATAGGGTGCACATGTATTGAGACCAATAGACACATATATTGATGTCGCCACATGGTCGACTTCCCTTAAGGGAAGACGCAGATATTGATGGCGCATCCAAAAGCTGTTTATATGGTCCAGCTCCATACATGAAATGGGTCTATATCCATGTAGCACTTCTCTTACATTTTCGTCCTCGATTTGTGTAAAAGGGTTAACCCAGAGATGTTACGTTTGGAGCGACGAGGATCATAAGCTGACCCTTACTCTCCTAAACTTCCAAAGTGGTACTAAACCCATCAACTACAGCTCCACATATGTCACATGGCTACATAGACCAACTTCACAATTACTACGTACTATTAATTATAGATTTTTAACGGGCTAGGGTGTTACGGTCTTGGCTGCATCAACTTTAAGGTGCGTTGTTAGCCTGTTACATCGATGCTATGGCCAACATCCACTCTCCTGCTGGTCACCACGTGCCCTTCGCTAGACACAGAGCCATCCCAAGGCATGGTACATGTGAACTATATGGATCACTATCTGATCACCATCGCATTGTATTTCTTCCTTAGATTAACTGGATTTCTAATTATAGCTCTCCTACTACTTGCAGTTTTAATTTTTTATAAGTCTATTTATGGATTGTTTTATTATGCTTATCACTCCGAAGCCCAACCAGACGCTTCCTCCGATAAAATGTGCCAAATTCATGAATACAAGTTCTCTTTGCGTACATGATGCTTGGCACATCAATATGTCTATTCTTCATCCTTTGTTTATGAGAAATCAATTCTTCAGTTCCTGCAGTAAAACTTGCGAAAACAATTCTTCAGTTCCCGCGGCAACGAGCGGGGTTGATACCTAGTATCCTATACAATTATGATCCTAGTCATTAAGCACATCTTCAAGAGCCTTTTTAAAACCTATTTTCTAAATTATCATTTGGAGACTCATTTGAATAAAAATCGTTATCTATATCTTGTACACTCCAATAGTTTTTCTATATCTTATACGCAGTCTAGAGAGTCATCTTCGCTTTCTATCTTTGGCTAGTAAGAAATCCGGAATAAAGGATGTCTATAATTGGATATCAAAATCGTCATTCCTGTAAATTAGGAAGAATATAAAAGGTCTTTTCGAGATGCTCTAACTACCTATCTCATCCCTTTTTATGGACTCTACAAGCGCCTCCACCTACACAACATATCAACCGCACCTGGGGATGAAAACGGTTCGGATATTTTATGACCGTATTCGAGACCGAATCTGTTTAGAGGGGTTCAGATCTGTCCGTATTCGAGTCCACATATTTAACATCCGATTCTATATCCGCATCCGAAAACTCAAATCGCATATTTATGATGTCGACATCGAATCGTATCCTATCCGACATGGCTGACACTATCTGTATTCAAATCTGTATCCGACCAGAAATATGAAAACAAATGTAATATCAGTGATATCCGTCCGTATCCGATCCATTTTCATCCCTAACTGCACCGCCTGAAGCTGGTACTACATTGCATATGCTCATGCTGTTCTTGCAAGCTTTATAATCATCATCATCTATTTCTTCAGCTCCTTTGGGATCCATTTTGTGACACCTACTCCCTTGTAACACCCTGAAAATTTCATTCTTTCAAAATAGCTTAAATTGATTTATCATGCAATTGTGTGTGCATTCAAACATAAGAAATTATAATTTTTTGCCAAATTAAAATCCATTATAAGGCTAGACACATGATGTTGCATTCATGCTGGAGCATTGGTGTTTTGTATATATTGATTTGTTTCAACCGATTTCACATGCTTCTGAAAATCATTTGGAAAATTGAGTTTTCAGAGATAGTCAAAGGAAAATGAATTTTGCCTCTCTCTGTTCCTGTTGGCCGCTGGCTTGTTTTCCAGCGTCAGCCTGCTTTGTTTCTTGTCCTGCACCACAGCCAGGCCAGGAACCCAACTCGATCCTCTCCTATCTCGGCCAGCAGCCCAACGCGCAGCCCAGCCGAACCATAGCAGACACATTTTTTTTCTCCTCCCTGGTGCAGCTGACGCACAGGACCCCGCCCATATATATGGGAAGCCCCAGGTGTTCCGCTCTTCTTTCCGCAACCCTAGCGCAGCAGCCGCCCGTGTTCGATCTCGCCGAGCTCGGAGTGCAGTCGCTGCGGTCGCGCTCGTTTTCCGCCGTTGCTAGCCCTAGCTTCGCCTCGCGGGCCGCGTCTGGATGTCGTAGAGCAGAGCACGTCCACCTGCCGCTACTGTTGATGCCGTGCCCCGTTTCATCGTTGTTCCCGATCCGTTGCCGAGGGCTTAGAGCCGAGGAGGTTCCCGAGACCGTCCGCCGAAGCCGCCGTGGACGCCTTCTGCTGTTTCATCGTCGTGCCGAGACTGTTGCCGAGCCCCGCATCTAGGTAACGAACTGCAGGCGCTGATCTTCCTCTCTGTCTCGCTCTACGTTCCTCACTCGCGCTCGCCGTCGACCGCAGGTAGCTGTCGCCGCACCTGTAGATGCCGTCTGGAGCTTCGTCGCCGTTTCTGATCCTGTGCATGCCGTCGCATAAAGGAACAACCTGCTGTCCGCCCCGTTGAGCCTCACGCTACCTCCGTCCTTGCGAAGTGCCTGAGCTGCAATTGCTACCACCATTCCAGGTGCCTACACACGCACTGCTGCCGAGCTCCCAATCTCCATGGCCAAGACTGCCGGTGTACATCCACCGTCCTAAGGAATCCAGAATCGCCGCCACAAGTTTCATCTTGTCTTGGCTAGTTCGATCGTTTGTACCAAGCAAGTTGTTCATCTATCCATCCAGTGCTGCTCATCCTGGCCCGTTGCCTTGCAAGCACACCTGCATGCTCCCAACTCAAGCGCCATGCATACCTATATTGACACGAGCAATCCATCCATGCACTACGGCAGAAACAGTTGGCCAATGGTATATTAGATTTGTTTTAGTCCTTCATTTCTGTATTAGTTTCATAAAAACACGATCTACGCGATAGTGTCAATATTCACCTGTTTATGGGTTATAACTAGGGATGAAAATGGATCGGATACGGACGGATATCACTGATATCGTATTTGTTTTCGTATTTATGTCCGGATTCGGATTCGAATACGGATAGTATAAAAAATGACGGATATGATACGATTGGATATCGACATCATAAATATGTGATTTAAATATTCGGATACGGATACGGTATCGGATGTTAAATATCCGGACTCGGATACGGACGGATTAAAACCCCTCTAAACGGATTCGGTCTCGAATACGGTCGGAAAATATCCGTACCGTTTTCATCCCTGGTTATAACCAAACAATAATTTGATTCAGGCAGAGTTTTCTAATAAAAAAACAATATAAGTGTTGCACTTATGTATTTATACATAAATATTAATATAATTAATTATTAACCTAAATGTATTTCTAAATTATAATTTGCTCAGTTTGAACACGTTGCATATATCAAACTTGTTTAGATGCTCTCACCTGTGTTTTTATTTTGCAAAGATGGTTTAATTAACTTGATTAAATTATATATATATGACGTTGTTTATAAATAAAATATGAGTAGTTTTAACCCAGCTTTTGAAATAGATTATGTTTTGACTAATCTGGACTAAATAACTTTTCACGTGGTTTTGCTCAATTAAAATAAATCAAGCATATGGGTTTTTTTCTTTAATATAATATAAGTCTTGATAGTCGTTTCTTTCGAACGATAGCTCTGATTAGTGTGTTGTTCGCGTCTATGTGCTTGCAGTAACATGTAAATTAGTTTTCAAACCTTTTCATTGGTTGGCGTATTGTTCTAATTTAGTTCTATTGTTTGCTTCGTGTATGATTGCATGGATGCTTGTGTGGTGCTTTATAATCATGTCCAGTCGGTGAGATTTACGTGGTGATCAAGAAGCAGTTCTTAGGAGGTTACAAATCTACAGAAAGAAGGATCTCAATTTGAGGCAAGTATAGCATGGGGCCATCCTTGTTATCCTATTCACTATAATCATAATACATATGCATGTGTCCTCCTTGATGACCTATAGATTATAAAGTAGGCTTTGATATCCTGATACCTTGTTGCCTATGAGATTTGCATTGGGTAGCTATTGCTAGTGCTTAATAATAAACACTGATCTTGTAATATGACTAATGAATTGTGCAATCACCCATTAAGATGATTTAATTACTGTTAAAGGGTGCTAGAGCATTATGTTGTTTTTATGTTGCTCTAGTTTCTCTCCGTAAGGACTTATCTGTAAGTGATAACCGGGATTGACAGTACAGCTACGAGGGCTATATGGCTCTGGCTCTAATTGTTTAAGAGACCTTTTCTAGCTTGTTAGTGGTTACCGAAAGGCGGAAGAGGGGTCATGTTTAGTATGATCTTGGCCTGCCAAGCTGGGTGCGGTCCTTTGTAAGTCACACCTTGGAGGGGGTTCATGCTTTCCAATTGGGAATTCTTAGCGGCCCCAACTTGTTAGACGAACTTTTAAATGACTTTATATGATTTCCAGTGTTTTGGGGAGTCGCGAACCCATGCATTTGGATGTCGTGACTCATAGTGAAAGTGTACACATCTGCGCAGAATTAAAAACTGGTATACTAGCCGTGCCCACGGACACGGGCGGCCTTGGGGATTCTTACAAAATAAATGTTCACCATTGTTATATCATGCTTATTATTGTTGATATTATTATGCTTATGTTAATTGCTATTTCATTATTCTTATTATAATTGATCATTTGTTTATATGTTTATAATGGGAATTGGTTTACCTTGATGCTACTCAATTGCTGAGAATATGATGACTAAAAGCTAACCGCAGTTAAACCAGTGTCTAGCCTTTTTGAGCTTTCATGAATCTGTTATATTTACTGAGTTCGACATGGACTCACTCTTGCTATTCCCCACACCTCAGGATAGTCTCTGGAGTTTTTAGGTTTGTGATCAACCAGTCAGTTTGTTCCTGGAGTGAAGTATACACCCGGTGTTCGGAGTTGTCTTTCCGTTGTGTTTCTCTCTAAGGTTATATCTTATACTATTGCGTTATGTTTATTAAGCATTTGTCTCTTAATATTACACTTATCTGCGGCTATATGTGAGATTTGACTTCTTTATTTCACATATAGTGTATGTCTGGTTTTATCCTTCAAACCGGGTGTGACATCCCTCCGTCCTGGATATAAGGAATCTAGTTTTGTCCTAAGTTAAACTATAGTAATTTTGACTAAGTTTATACAAAAGAAGAAAAATATGTTGGGCTGAAATTAACTATAGTTTGATTTAGGACAAAATTAGATTCCTTATATTTCAGGATGGAGTGAGTATAGTTTTGCATTACCCACTTTCCTTGTTCTCTGATAAGGGACCTCGCGTGAGGGAGAATAAAGAAGTAGACCATACAAGCAACTCAATAATTATAAGTTATTTCTCCTGTTTCCTATATCATTCTAGGCTTTGTATATAAACTAGCCCAATGGTGCATTCATCTAAATAAAGTATTGAGCCACAGGTCACCAGTTTATCGTGACAAACGATAGTTTAGTAAATAAATAATGTGAATGAGTCGTTGTCTCGGTGGTCAGCTCCCCCGACCTACACTCAAGTTTGGCTTAGCGCATGTTTCCCGCCGGAGTTTTTTCTTATTTTCTTTGCAAGTTCAAGTTGCAGCCTCGAGCGCAGATGCTCTATTATGGTCAATGTGTCATGCCTTTCATGTTTAGAGTCTAATGATCTTCAAGTACCTTTCAGCCATATGTACATCTTTAGTTACAGCTTGTGTATAATGTGTGCGCGTGCCTATAGTGTATGGTTGAGTTTGTGTTGAAGTTTACATACTATAGTTTGTCCTTGAAGCATCGAGGCATAAAGAAAAGAATAATCATTGCATGTTCCTATACACATGGGAATCTTCATGTGAAATAATATTAAAATAGAAGTGAATTGACTACTCTTTTTTATCACAATTTAAATTTTGGTTTCCCATTAGTCTAAGCATCCGTGTTGCTCAACCTTTGACCACATAGAGATATTAAAGTAAATATGGCAACATCTCGGGTTGTGATGGTAGGGAGGACTAGTTCCTATGTCTATCACTAGAATTATCTCTTGAGATGTACGGGTGTACAGTGTTTGGTTTTATGACGAGGGTGGATGTGATATGACCAATCATTGATTTCAAGATATGGATATTCATGCTGCTGGTTTGGTTGGATGGATAGAACGAACTATTTTTCTGTTTGGTTGGATGGATATATAAATTATACACTGAGTACTATATATATAAATTATACAACACAAAGTTGGATTAGAGATGAACTTGTCAAGCTACTAGTTCATTGATCCTGATTTGCAGGTTGAGCCGGTGCATTTTGATACATAAACATAATATTTAGCTGCATGACCTTGTATGAAAAATAAGCAAGTTTTCTACCATATATGTATATATGTAAGAGTCTAATTTTGGCCGCCAAACTATCGTTAGTCTAATTTTTTCATCTAACCTAGAAACCAGAGATATCTTTGATTTATTGAATTATAGAAACCAGACAAATTTAGTCCTTTAGCTAGTTTCAAATGTCGTTTTGCATCTATATGTGTTTTCTATAAATAATAAAGATATAGTTTAATCTCTAATAACTAAGTAATTTCAAATTAGTAAAATATGAAAACCGTATCAATTTTTTTAAAAAAGTATACCCTATCTGTTGATGGTTTATTTAGAGTCTTTTTCTAGTGTTTTATTGTTCATTGTTGTGAATTTTATTTATCTTACCATTTTGTGCTATATTGGACCACAAGATTGACCAAAAGGGTCCAACGGGCTCTGAGAGGATGGAAGCTCTCGAAGATGACACCAACATTACAATAAATATGGCCTTATGTGACATACTTTAGTGACAACAGAGTAATTTGTCTTAGATTTCTGACGTTCTTCTCAAAAATATCATGAGCGATGGCATGTGTTTGGTTCCTAGCCATAGATTGCCACAATTAATTTAGGCAAGTGTGGCAACGATGAAAAATGTGGCTAGAAAATTTGAAGCGACACTTTGCCCCGCCTAAGGGAATATTTCCACGTTTTTTACTCTACGACATGCGGAGCCCAAAAGAAACTTGCCAAAGTTTAGTTGCCTACCAAACACCTAACAACTTTGTTAAACTTGCCTAAGATAAAGTGTGGCAAAGTATGGATAGGAACCATACACCAGACCTTCATTTTATTGACAAACTTGGAGATGACACTAATAACACCAATCCGAAATACTCCCTCCGTCCCATAATATTTGACTAGGTGTGAAATTACAAAATTGCTCATGCCTCTGCAAAAATCAGCCCCATCATTTCACCCGTGGACCCGCGCCTCTTCATGCGCGCCTGCTATGTGGTCCAGAGGCTTCCACGTGCTCCCATCACTTTTCCTTTTTTTTCTATGACCATTTTTTATTTTGTTGCTGATCCTTGCAGCTGCTAAACTAGCAGGTTTAGCCCCCTACAAACCCTACAATGACCTTTAAATGTGGGACAAAATTTGAAACATAGAAGTACGTTTATTCCGGGATGGAGGGAGTAGTCACAAAATATTAGAGCAATTGACAAATCATTTCTTGTCATGGCCAACCTAAAATCTTCACTAAGCTAAAAACTATGTGTCGTGATGCAGTATTTATTATTATATATTCAGTCTTTATATTCATAAACTTCACGCCCCAAGATTTTCATTTTGGGATGTTGTAAGGTTCTAAATGGCTAGAGGGGGTGAATAGCCTATAAAAATTTTCTACAACAACACTAAGATAAAATGGTTAGATAACTAAATGTCATAATGCGAGTTTTGTGCTAGCACTATAAGTGTTGCAAGCCACCTATCCACAAGTCTAGTTGCTATGATCTCTATGTGTCACACAAAGGCTAAGTCACTATTTTACACCTAGTGAGCAAACTAGTCAAGCTAATTACAACTAATTAAACTACACTACTCACTAGCTACAGATAGCACTACACAAGTATAAGACAAAATAAATATGAGTGCTAGAGATGGATATACCAGCCAGGCAAGAGATCAATCACAATGAATACCAATGAAATCCACGGAGACAAGATGACACAATGATGTTTCTCCGATGTTCACTTGCTTGCCGACAAGCTACTCACTATTGTAGCGATTCACCCACTTGGAGGTTCATGCGCTAATAGGCATCATACGCCTAACCTACAACCGGGTGCCGCACAACCAACTCAAGATGGGAATTTACAAGCTACACTCAATCCACTAGAGTTGTCTTTCGTGGCCTCCCACGGGAAAGGCACAAGAACCCCTCACAGTCCACCGATTGGAACCAGAGACAAACACCATCCTCCGCTCAACGATCCTCGCTGCTCTAAGTTGTCTCGGTGTCGGTAAACACCAAGAGTAACAAGAGAAATTCATAGCGAAACACAATCACCAAGTGCCTCTATATCCAATCACTCAAGCAATGCACTTGGATGCTCTCTAATCTTATCAAATAATGAATCAATCAAGTAAGATGAGTTAGAGAGGGTTGGCTAGGCACACAAGGTTGTATTCTCAATAGAAATAGCCAAGAGAGTGAGCTCAAGTCGGCCAAGCTCTATTTATAGAGCCCCAAACAAATAGAGCCGTTATGCCCCTCAATGGGCTGACTGCGCATTGACCGGACCTGATGGTCCATAACGACTGGACGCACATAAGCAGGGTCTGGTCACGCCGATGCTGCCACGTTTCACCTCGATTCAATGACATTCATTCGATCCCAATGGTCAAGTGGTCACGTGCCAACGGTTAAGTCATGACCGGATGCGTGGCTCGATGAACGGACGCACCGAGCCAGAGTCCGATCAGACGTGCTAGCGCACGCCATAGACTCTCACCTGACGTGCCGGTAAATGACCGGACTCTGCCCGGTGCGGAACAGAGAGCTCCCAGAGCCTCTGTCTTGCGACTAAACGTGTCCTGTCAAGGGTGACTAGACTCGCCAGAGAGTCCGGTCCTCTTAGCTTAAGCACTTGCTCGCCACGCGCCGCCATGTCAGCATGATCGGATGCAGGAACAGTGTCCCTTGCGCATCTGGTCTTGCTCCTCAACCAGGGCCCAGCCAGGGGACCGAGCAACCCCCTTCTCTGGGTAAGTGACCAGACTCGCCCACATGGGGTCCGGTCCCAGTAAACCCAGAGTCTGGTCAAAGCAGACTCCTCCTTTTCAACTCCTATCTCTTCACCCCTGCTTCCAAGTGCTAACCACCAAGTGTATCACCATTGTGCACATGAGTTAGCACTTTCACAAGGTGTTAGCACTCACTAGAATCTAAATACATATGCAATGAGTTAGAACATCTAGTGACACTTTGATAACCGCATTTTACAATGAATTTTGTCTATCTTCATAGTGTGGCCATCTATCCTAAATCCACTCACACCCACCTTGTGTCTTGAGTGGCAAAACAAACTGACCCTATCCAATATACCTTTGCCTTGAGCCCATCTTATTTTTCTCTTTTTTCTTTTCCAAGTTGGAGCTTGATCATCATCATCACATGTCCATTTCCACCTCTATGGACTTCATCTTGCTTCACCACTTGGTGTACTAACCTATCTCATATTCACTTAGAGCCAAAAGTGAGTACTTAAGATTTCATCAAGTAACCAAAACCAAACTTGGGCTTTCAGATGTTAAAAAGTTACACTATTAGAGTAAGCAATATTATAGAAAAACGTTTCTAAGGTTAAACTAATATTGACATTATTTTATAGAAAAATGCCATATATATGTTAAAATTATTTTCTATTATTGAAAACACCTAACTTAAAAACAAATTCCTAGCTTAATAAAAAAACATCATTATTTTGTATGATGGCTTTTCCCTGATTTTTCTTGATATAAAATCCTATCCATATTCCTTGAATCAATCATCTTTAAACCAAACCAAATTCTCAAATCTATATTCAAGTATCTTATATGTTTATAATAATTGATCTACAGCCTATAAACTTCCCAGTATAGAGTTCCTAACCACGTTTATTTCTTGGAACTAGTATAGTGCCCGTGCTAACGTCACGGCGGCATTTCAGAGATGCACATCAAAACAACCAGATGTTTCTTAAAACTTTGTGGTAGATTACTAGTAAGAGATTTAAAGGAGAGATCTCTGCATTACATTAGATTAAAAAATAAAGATACTCAAAACACAAGGAACAACAAAGAATGAGGGATTTTAATACACAAAATTAAGACCCAGCTGATGATGCCCACAAAGCACTTACAGTTCTGACAAACTATAAATGTTGGTAGTCACGAAAAAAAACTATAAATGTTGGAAAATACATCAGTGACATACTGACATCCGAGCCTCCTCATCCATATTTGTTTCCTTATTCAGCTAAGTTCTTCACTTTTGCTTTCAGTTATTCGTCAAGCCAGAGATTGTGCTTTTCAAGCAGCTCCTTCTGATAAAGAACAGCAAACCCCATAAAAACCAACAGGTGCACCATGCAATGCAAACACATGGGTAAGGCTTAGTATTAAGCAGTATTAATGTATCAAAGAGTAGAGAGATATGGCATGCCTATTTCATTAGCAGAGATATGGTATTCGAACATGGCCCTCAAAATCCTTGGGACAGCCCTGCCTTCGGCAATCAATCGATCCTTTCAATACTATACAATTGTTTCCATTTTGGTTTTTGCAGTATTTTGTATAGAATGCTCAAATGGATTAACATGATACCTACACTCACCATGCAGTTGCTGGACCTGGTCACTTTTTAGTTTGTACTGAACACATTTGTTCCAAGGATGCCATAGTCACCCTGCAATATTCATGTACACTGATAAAGAAATAGATCAGAAAGCATGGCTACAAAACACCACTATACAGATTTTCACCATCGGATAAAACAAACTGTTTACCTTGTCGAAGATGATATACAATCTGCATTCATTGTTCATCAGCAAATTTAAAAGAAGCCAAATGAAAAGTCATGAAAAATAAATGTAGAATAGAAACACCAGGACGTACATGGATGACCAGTTTCCAGAAGGTCACACTGCAAATCATGGACAGAATAAACTTGTACCAAGTTATGCATGATTTGATCTCATCATTGAAATTAATAACAGCACGAAGGCATTCTTAGCCCCATCTATGAATTTTATTAGCTTTTCGAAATGTTGCACTACTGCACTAAAAGCACCTGTGTGCTCTAATAGAGGAAAAATGGAACCTAATTACATATCAGTAAAAGAACACAAATTTATCTTCTTGCAGCAGCACCTTCCTCCTTCCACTCTCCAAATGCATCATTGGCCTACGCACATGTAGCTAAAATCTTTTAACATACAAGGCAAGAGCACACAGATTTGAAACAATTAATAGATCTTTGCTTCATTTGGCACGGCTAGCCTGAAATGGTAAACTCCTTAAGTTGAAGCAGGTCCATCATCAAGAACATAATTTGTATAACCTGAACATAATGGTAAACTCCTTAATGTGCGTGCTATGGAAATTTATCAAAATTTACATTCTTCCCAACAAAATGGCCTGCTCCTCTGCCGGAAGCGCCTGCCACGTCACCCCGAAATGTTTCCTCCGTCGGATCCTCCATCGTATGGTCCAGATTTGTTGGATCGGATCCCTTGTGCAAGAATCGCCTTCCCCTGGCTTCTCGTCAAAATCCGGAGAAACATATATATATACTTGGCTCCTGCTCCACCTTCCAGACGCTTCTGCTCCCCTCCTCCTCTTTCTCCTTTTCCCTCGCTCTCTTCGTCTCTCTCCTGACGCGGGCGACACGGCGGCGCCCTCAGCGCGCGACTCCCCGCCAGCGGCTGTCCCCGGCCATGGCTCAGCGAGGCTGGGTCCCGCCGGTGGCCTCCGCCGCGGCTCCCTCCACGTGTTGCCTCCTCCTCGCGATCCGATGCCACTCGACGAAACCCTAGCTGCGTCATCGTTGCCGGCGGCAGCCTCGCCTTTGCTCGGCGCTGTATTTGCTGGCCATCGCCCCCCAACTTTCCCCTCCTATGGACGGTCGGCGCGGCTACGTTCTCCCTCGATCCGGAAGCTGGCTGGTTTAGTCCTCTCTCTCCTCTATGTGTTGAAATTTCCAGGTGTGTAGTTCTTGATTGCCTGGGCGATTGGGAGTGCGGAATCTTGCTCAGTGTGAGCAGTCCAATAAGGCGACGTCAATTTTACCGTATGCCTCTTATTCTCCCCATTTCCTCTTACCATCATTACACCTACTGTTCCTGAAATCTGTTGTGTATGTGTTCCCCTATCTCCTGTCCAAATGATGATTGATCTGATATGTATTACCTATGTAACCTTTTGCTATTGGGTTTATGCTCCTCCTATGAATTTTAAACCTGCACAGTTAAGAGTGCAAGCTAAAAAAGGATGGAAAGCTAATTCAGACAGTGAATTTGCATGTTTTTAAGAATACACCGTCCTCTTCTTTTAAAATGTGACAGTGATGATTAGCTGTTTCAATTTTAATGTTATCTACTGAGGTTTTGCAAATTGTGCAATGATGAACCATTTTTAAGACTGAAGCAATGTTGTTCTTCCCTGATTCTTGCTATGCTATTCGGTTTATGCTCCTTCTATAGATTTTTATCCTCTACAGTTAAGAGTGCAAGCTAGAAAAGGATGGAAAATGTAATTTAGACAGAGAATTTGCAGGTTTTCATATGCTTATACACATTACATACATATAAGACAAAAAACAGGGATAGGCTGCTCTCTTGTTTTTAAATATGACAGTCATGATTATTTGTGTCAATCTTCATGTTATCTACTGAGGTTTTGGGAGTTGTGCAATGATGAACCTTTTTTACACTAAGACAATGGAATTGTGCAATGATGATTAGTTATTTCATTCTTCCATGATTCTTGCTATTTCCATTCGATTTCCTTCCTACAGTAACCCCACAAAACGCATTAGCTCTTGGGATAGAAGCTGTATCCATGTCACCGTGATTTTTCCCATCCATTGGATCCACAAGATTGCTAGCTTCGGTTCCTCCCGCAAGATTCTACCGTTTAGCTTCTACTTCCTCCCTTATGCAACAATCGTCTTCCCTTGGCTTCTCGTCAGGATCCGGAGAAACAAATATATATACATGACTCGGTTCCAGCTTGCAGGTGCTTCTCCTCCCCTCCTCCTGTCTCTCCCTTCCCCTCTCTCTCTCTCTCCCTCTTTCTCAATGCCATTATGATTACCAATTCTGATTGGCATTTTTTGTTTTGTGTTTATTGGTTGCTACATTTTCTGAATTTTTTAACTGAGCATAAGTCCATTGTCAATGATGTCTTCGATTCACATAATTTGATGGTTGTTACAGTACTGAGCACACCCATTGCCAATGATGTATTTACTTAGCACATATTCATAGTTGGGTGGCTGCAATGGGTGCCTCTGTTTCAGTTTCGTATACATATGTCCTCTCTGTTTTTCTCCTTATATGTTTTGATACTGTTTTCCTGGTCCATCAACTAATACATTTAAGCTTAGGCTGCATTGTCTTTGCTTGTAAGTACAATTTGGAGGTTAGTATATATTCTGCCTTTTCTACTATATTTTCCTTTATTTCTACTTAAATTTGCTTCATCCACTTTTCCCTGTTGTTGTTGGTTTTACAGGCCGCATGCATTACTTGAATTGGAATTTTTTTAGCATAAAAGGCAATTTACTATGCTCTACATGAAGCATTACCTCTTTCAAAATTCTTCTTTAGCACCCTTGCTGTAGGTTCCCTTATCGAGAAAGAGGTTGACAGTGTGTGGTTTTCGAGAAAGCTGTCTGCTGGATTGGTAAGCTTCTCTTTGTGAAACAAGGTAGCATTAGCAATAGACTTCTTTGTTTGACCCAACGTAGTATTAGTCAATGTAAGCTTCTTCTCCATATTTCGGTTTCATGACCCCTTGTCCTTATTTTGTGCATGCAGACGAATTCAGATGAGCAGCAGATCAATTTGGTGATAGAGGCAAGACAATTTTTTTTTTATCTAGAACGTATTTGCTTTATGACCATCCCTTTAATGTTGTTTGACTCTTTGTTCGAAGCTTTCTTTTGACCTGTAGTCTGCTAGCTAGGAACAATCCATCAGAGAATCAATGGTAAATTTCTATGCTAGGTTTTTTAAACAAATGGTGCCTGATAGGTCCCTTGTATGGTATGTCACTTCCAGTTAAATGAACATTTGTTAGCTATCCATAGTTTGTTTTAGATTTAACTTACATTGACTGTTCTATAAAGAAAATTGCTATGACCGGCCACTAAGGACCTACTTAGTATCTTATTTAGTTTTCCTCGCAGGCTGTACCTTATGCCACTTGCACTCTAATACAATGAGGATTGATAGAGTTCGGTTTGGTGAATTTTAGTGTGAAATACCAGTGTTTCCTTTGCATCCCCTGTTAGTTTCATAACATTCCAGTCCTTGTTTTGCATAAATACTGGGGTTTTCAAACACAAACAAACAGTGATGTTAACCGAGCATGTAAGTTACTGAATAGGGTTCATGGTAGTTGTACATAAAAAATAGTTCTTTACAATCTGATTATTTTTTCCTTTCTCTTTTCAAAATAAAATTGTAGCACCACTTCAGCATTGTTGGTGTCGGACTAGCGCTGCTCCATCGATGACAAGTGCCTCCACAGATGCTCCCCTACACAACTAACAGGTAGGCTCTGCCTTATGAAGATTTGGAATTAACTACAATCTACATTCTGAATCTTTACTATCATCCTAACCTCACTCCATCTACAAACTAAATTCATAAGGAGATGTCGTACATTTTTGTGAATGTCAAAAATATACCTGGATTACCACTCTGATGCCAAGCCTTCTTGCTGACAAATTAAAAAAATGACATTATTTGAAAGACAAACAAGGTCAGTGCTTTTAAATGTCTTTTTTTGCCTGTGTGATTTATGGCAGCTATTAGTTAGTGCGCATATCCGTGTGCTCTTTCCAGTAGTTTCCTGTTTTAAACTTAAAGTGATGCCCTTTTTTTCTCTATCTACAATGATGGACTACATTTTCTTTGTTACCAATCCACGATGACCTTCCTCAGGACATATTTACTTGAGCATAGCATTTCCATATGTTTAGGTGCTTACATATCCCCACTTGGTACTTTAGCAGCTTTATTGGCACATGTGAAATGAACTGATGTAGCTATTTGTCTTTGATGCCTGCGACACTAGGTTGTGCTTAGGGATGAAATATATCTTGCAGATAGTATTTGAAATTGGACTCAATTAAATTGAAAATGAAAATATGGATATTCGATAGTTGCCATTGCCTATTTGTGCTGTGATTTTATTTTTTCAAGTGATTTCCACCTTTTCTGGCCAGATGTCTTCATGTACAGATGGTTTCATTTTACTCATTTGTCTCTTTGTCTGCTGTTGCATACCCTTTTCCTCTTTCTTGTAGTTCACTTCATTTTAACTCAGGAAATAATTGCACGGCGGACTGTTTTCCACACTGAACCCTGTGCTCGCCACTGACAAATGCTTGAGTGCTGCGGCATTTTCTGGCATCATCTTCACGCCATAGGCAGTGCGAGTTTAGGATCCATACCAAATGTAGCTGCTACTCAAAACCAGGAAGATCTCAACTGATGAATATCTTTTCTAAGTTTTATTGTTGTCAATGCAAATACTCAATTAATTTTTAATATAGCTATTGCCATGTTTCCCAAAAAAAATGCAATAGTCAGTATACACAGCCTTCAATGCTACAATTATATAGGCAAAGTACGTTTCTTGCGCAAAAAATAGAAGAATCACAGTTCAGTTTGTTCTGTTCCATATACCAGTTTTATAGTTTTATAGCATGGGAAACCGCAGGATGTTTAAAGAAACATATTCCTTTAGTTGTGCAAACAAAAAATAGAAAGCAGAGAAGCCACACGCCACATAAATACCTAAAGTCTGCTTGGGCAATAAGTCCGGTCTCCATTTCTTCCCGTTCTTACTAATATAGCTGATTTGGTACTCTTTGCAGACAAGGCATTCCCCTGGTCATACAAGATGATGAGATCTCTAGTGTGAAATCTTTTTTTTTTCTCGAATACGCAAAAGGTTTGCGCATCTTTTATATTAAGATCGAGAAGTAGTAAACAGTACAACGACGCGCCACTAAGGACGCACTAGGGGGAATACTGAAAAACAATCGGTTTTGCCCTCCCTAGCAGAAGGAGATCAAGCGATATTACTCGCTAATGAAACTACCTAGTCAGCGCTGGCGGTTAGACACGTTGGCTTGCGCGGCGCCTCGACCGCCTCGGCCCCTCTCCCACTGGATCCGGGAAGAGCTCTCGCATTGGATTCAAATGTTCACTTCTTGTTCTTCTTTCATTACCTGCTGACCATGCCATTATTGCAAGTTTAGTAAGGCTACCGATTCTGTATCCATGCCATTATTGCAGGTTCAGTAAGGCTGCTGATTCTGCGAGATTTGGTCTTCAGGTTGGTGCATCGTCCATTCTTTCGATATCCATACTCTGAATTCTGAATGTTTCATGTAATATGGCAACAATATAACAGACTATCAAATTTTTTACCACATTTGAGCAATCTGATTTCAGGCCTCCGAATGATGCTAATGACCAGACCTACATGCATAAATGCTCAAACTCTACATGGTTAGGTATTGAAGCATGAAAACCTTAGTTTCAAAGTTTAAACATTTTATGGTTTAGTCATCAAGCTCTCTTGTTTCTCGGTTTCCATTTGCCCACTAACAACTGTTTGAATATTCTATCATCTGAACTCAAATTTTTTTGGCTTACATGCACACATCCCAAAATTCAGGATCTTGTCCGGATAACTCCGGGTTTTTACACCACATAAAATGCTTGCGACAAGTGCTAGAGAACAAGTGCAATGGCACGTCGTTTGCCTCCCTGTTACCCTCTCCATCACCATGATCTGGGAACCAGCAACTGCAAGTTGGCCCGACTCCTTTTTTTCACGTCTCTTGTTGCTTTTAACTCTAACATCTCAACTTACTGAATGCTGATATGATTATTATCCCAATGCTAACGTAAGCATGGTTCCAATTTTTGGCAGAAGGTCAAAAGAGGTTCTGCGAAAGTTGGAAGGATCCAACTGCTGATAGAAAATTTCCACCGCATATTCGCTTCTGCTACGGCCTGCAGTGTCACAGTCAGTTCAAAAAATATAAGGTCCCTCATATATCTTTCCATGTTCTTGATGTCTATTTTACAGCCTAATATAGTTACTAGGATCAGTGTCTCCCTCCCTACACTTTTATCTGTTTATAATTACTGAAGATTGATATGATTATTTCCCTAGAGCCAACAAAAGTATAGTACCAACTTTGTGCACAAACTCACAAGAAGCTATGTGAAAGTTGGAAGGATCCAACTGTTGTCGCGAATTTCCCATCTCATAGGTAATTTCTTTCATGGTCACAACTTAAAAATGTTATCTGTTAGTTGCATAACCAGGTTCTGATTAAACCAAAAAGTTGGTGGGACCAATAGCACTTACGCACCAGCTGCCCTCTGCCACCAAGCAGCTCATAACAATGTTGCTTCTTTGTTCTGAGAACAGAAATCAGGTACGCTCAGAGCTGTCGTCCACACCAATGGACCAAGCCACCTCTCATTTGTTTCCATTGTTTTTTGGGTTCTCAGAGCATAAGTGGTACACATTAAATTGACATTTTTAGTTGACTCCTTTTAAATGAAGTTTTGCAGTATCAAATTCCATCCTACTTGCAAAGTTCAAATTATACCTCAATAGTTGAATGAATTTTTGTGTGCATGTTACCATCTGTGGAACATGAAGAAAGTAACAAAAGTATAACAATATAGTCTCCAGTTGTCTCAGTCTCTATCCCCTGTGCATTTCAGCTTCTATATGGCTAATGGCTTCATATTCATCATGCATCCTTATGGTCCAGCCTAAATAAAAGAAATATGCTCACATATTGCTCAATGAATTCAAGCACTCACTATCTGTGCTTTTTATGAGTTTGGTATTTTCTCGTCAGATGTCTCTGTATCTTCATACTGTTTTACATTTTCGATAATTAGATTACCTTCTTGGTTTATATACGGATTTACAATTCCTAATTCTGCAAAGACCAATAAATACACACATTATGAAAATATATCACATTCAAATTCTAAGGTGCCTCCTCAGTCTCACAAACATAAAACATGTTTACATCCGTGCAGACACTTCTAACAATTCCTCAATAGACACCTCGGACGACAACAATCAAGACTGAGAATCAGACCGCAGCAACACATCCTACTGATCATTCCTACAACTACCTCCAGATGTAAGAGAGGCTCCAATCAAGTTGTTCTTAACCTTGTATAATATCCGTGCCCAGTGCTCTCAAATGTTTTTGCATAGTTACTACAGCCCCACTAGAAGTTGCTGCATTTACGTGCTCCTAGCCTTGTATTATATTTCAACCCGATGAACTCTAACGGTTTGCTATACCTACCGTACTTTGTGGTTTAGCCAACCACATCTTTATTTGTATATATGTATGTACAACCAAAACATGTGCTGCTAGACTCCTGCCAAGTACTATACAATTAACTCCATATATAATATATGTATAACTATGCTTATATCAGCATCAAATTCTCCCAGAAACAAAACCACGATGGCGCACGGATGCGCGCACCCCGTTACTAGTGTAAAGAAAAGTATAGTGCATCTCACCGGTGTCTCGCCGCAAGCATCTTACCAGACGGCCTGTTACCAGATGGCAATAGTATTCTCTCCTTAGTATGATCTAATCTAGCTATGTTCTCAGGATATACTATGACATTTTTTTACTAAAGTTTCTCCTCTTAGCACTTTGTCAATGTTAGAATATAAGTGAATTATCCATCTCCCCATCAGCTTAAGCTTTTGGGTTGAATTAGTCGGTGCATGCAACACAATATGGTATCAAAGCCAGATGTCTCGAGTTCGAATCCTGGTCAGCGTAATTAAATAAAATAATTGTTGCTCACTCCTATTCCACGTTGAGGGAGCCTCCACGTGAGGGGGAGTGTTGGAATATAAATGAATTGCCCACTTCTCCCCATCAACTTAAGTTTTTGGGTTGAATTGGTTGGTGCATGCAACTTAATAGTCAATCCTAAGGAAATTTTTTGTAAAATACCCAAATTGAGATATTAACAAAAAAAATTGAAAAGTTTGATTTCCTTGGTATATGGTGACAGTAACAGGCACTTAGAACTGAGGGAGCACATCTCGTGCATGTTGTTTCAAGTTTCTTTTCAACTATATTTATGAATGTATACTTATTTTATTAAACAAATTCCTACCATTTATAATAAACAAGTTGTCTTTTAAATAATTTTAGTAAATCCAAAATACCATTTCAAAGCATACACGAATGTTGTAAAAAAATGCATACAACCTAATTCATTGTCTCTCAAGAATGGAAACGGTCATCTTAACATTATCTAGTGTACAAAATTGATATTTCTAGCCATCAGAATCTATTATTCAATGACACTGAATAAAAAGAAAATCCAAGTTTTTTCTACACAAATGTAAGCAATCAGGAGCTGCCGAGGGGGAAGAATTACTATAGAGAAGCAAGAAGGGATTAACCTAGACGAATCTGTCCACCTTGAGCGGGACAGGCCATATCGCCTGAGCAGCAGCAGCGAGTTGAGGAGGCTATGCAGCTAGCGACGCCACCAGGAGCTGCCAAGCGGCGGTGCGCGTCGCCTGCCTTGATGGCGAGGCCCAGGAGGTCGGAGAAGCAGCGCACCTGGAGGTGGCGGGGGTGGATGATGGAGCCCCGGCCCGACGCGCGGCGTCGACGGAGGGGTCGGCGCTCGGCGGCGGCGGCGGCGGCGGCGGCGAACTCCCAGGGGCGGCTTGCGTGTCAGGGAGCAGCACCCACGGGCCACGGCAGAGCAGAAGCACCGAACGCGGAATCCAATTACTATGCCAAGAACATCCACCAGTCCTTGGCGCCTCCTCTCGTGCTTCCTGCGGCCGGAGCGCGACCGCTGCAGCAGGAGGCGGCGTTGAGCGGCTGGACGCGCGGCTGCACGGCGGCTGGGGCGGAGAGGGCGACGGGAAGCGGACGTATTTTAAATCTAGTAATTTAAAATGAGTATTTGAGCCTTTAAAATACATTAAATAAAAAAGTTATCAACTGTATAACATTACATATGTGTCAAGCTCTACAATTTTAATATAAAGTTTGTATCCATACGTTTCATACAAAAATGTTATGTTTTTTATATAATACAAAAAAGAGACCAAATGACAGGTGGGTCTCACTATCAGCAAAACCGCACAAAAAAACCACTTTGAAATGGTCAAGAGGGATTGTCTGGTTTTAAAAGTTAAGGTGTGTATGTTGTTCAGTATTGAAGTTTGAGGAGGTCTTTTAAATCCCACGACTAGTTCAGGGGTGAATCGGACTTTACTCAAAAGCAAATAAACTCTAAATAAAATTCATAGTAAGAAAATGAACGGAGACAATCATAGGAGAATCAAAGTTCATTAGAACATTAGTTTTTATATTTTCATCCCTAACTTGAAACTTCAAACTCGTATAAGAACAAGAAGGATAATCTCGAAACATTAGAGCCTAACACTAATGTGGGCACTTCAAGGGGAAACGAAGGAGGACCGTAGACTTGAACCAGCAATTGCAGCTTATGGAACATGCACAATGTAGGAGTAATATATTTTCAAAGGATATTATAGTTATTGTACTAGTCTAGGGCTTGCGGGCTCTCATGTACTAGGTATATCCTTTTCAGGGTTATTCAATATAGCTGAATATTCTTTGAGTAACATCCACTAATAGTCCTCAAACTTGTTCGGCCTTGTTATCCCAATCTCTAAACTCATAAATCATGCATTTAGGTCCTCAAACTAACTTGTTCATCTGTGTCATCCTAGTTCCTAAACTCACAAATCGCCAGTTTAGATTCTCAAACTTGTTTGGATGTGTCATTATGGTCTCTAAACATGCAAATTACATGTTTAAGTCCTCAAATTTGTTCATTTATATCATCTCGGTCCCTAAACATGTAAATCAACCATTTAGAATCTCAATCTATGTTCGAGTCCTACAGCTAATCTAAATGCGTCTAGGCATGTGTCCGTATGCAAGGACATTTCCATAGGTTTCATTGTCATAGCACCCCAAGCCTCTAGCCGTGCAGATCCCAGCTGTATTGCTACCAGCCCCAACCATATCTCCCAAATTGTGTTGGTCCCGAGCCATCTAGACTGGCTCTAAGACCCAAACATAAATTGAGAATATAAACGGGTGATATGCGATTTAGGGATCAGGATGACACAACCGAATAAGTTTGAGGACCTAAACGAGTGATTTACATGTTTAGGGACCTGGATGATACAGCCGAACAAGTTTGAGGACTCAAATGAGTGATTTGCGAGTTTAGGGACCAGGATGACACAGATAAATATGTTTGAGGATCTAAATGGATGATTTGTTAGTTTATGGATTAGGATGACACAACTGAACAAGTTTTTGGACCGCCAGTGGACTTTACTCTTATTCTTCTATTCCTCTTCTTCTCTCATTATAACATAGTATTATTGCGGGAAAGATCCGTCACACACCACAAAGAGCTATAATGCTTGGATCGAAAACGGATCTAGATGGGACAAATCTACCTAATCAGTTTTCCTAGGTTTTGCCCAGGAATGCCAAGAGTGGTAAACAACATACTTTTATTGTGAAGAACGACCTGGTTTACATGCGAAGCAGCAAAGGGTAACTTTCACGCTTACGTGACAAAGAATAGCTACCCCACCTACAAGCAGGGTGGTGGTTTGAACTGACAGTGATAGGCGCCTTCACTTCCGGATGAATAATTTCCCTAGAATTTTCTAGATGCTAAGCTTATGAACCGACGATGAAAAACAATCACTACTGATTCCATACAACCGACAGTGATTGCGTATTCTGGTGTAGTGAGTGTCTAGAGAAAAAACTTCTGTGTGGTGAGAAGAGGAATAAGGATGAGTAGTGGTGAGTCCCACGTCCTTTCTCATGCCCCGTGACCGAATAGCAGTGGGTCTGACTACCTTTCTCACTCCCGGGTCCAAAATTTTGATTCATTTTCGTGTGTTTTCCTATCTTTCGCTAGTGCATCAATTTTGCACACCTTTATAAGGGTGGTTGTTGTTGTAATTGTGTCCACAAATCAATTTTCAGAGACGGCTATTGTTTTAGCCGTCTTTACAAATCATTTTTTAGAGCCAGCTAGTGTTCCAACCATCTCTAGGTCTTGAGAAGATCATATGCTTCTAAAAATCTACTTTTAGAGGAGGTTATTTAGTTGGGCCCCATAAAAATTAAAAATGATATCTAGAGATGGATTTAATTGAAACCACCTCTGCTTGGAGTCGTCTTTACAAATTATTTTTATAGTAGCGTCAACTTATAAAAAATTATTGAGATCAAATTTTGAAAATGAAAATTTAGATTCACGGCATCATAAAAATATGTCTCCTAAGATGATTTTAGTTCACATTGGCTGATATACTAGCTAGTTAATCTAATTAAGAGAGATCTAGGTAGACTTATATTTGCTATTCATATTCGTAAAGGATTACAACTTACTCCTTCTATTCCAAATTATAAGTCGTTTTGACTTTTTGGTGCATTAGCTTTGCATTGCATCTAGATATACATATGACTAGATACATAGCAAAATCTATGAACTAAAAAAGTCAAAGCGATTTATAATTTGCAACAGAGGAAGTACTACTCAGTAGAAGCATTAATCCCTATATTAATTTAGGGTCGGCTTGGTTCCTAGAAGTTTGATCAGCATGCTTTGCTGGGCAAGGACAAGGTAGGTTCAGAACTCTTGTTGTACCTGCCAACCTAGCTCCCCCAAATAAGGATTTCCTTGCCAGCGCAGGAGAAATTTGGCTCGCCCGCGTGAGCAAAGGTTATCTTTGCTTTGCTGGGCGAGGCTGGCCAGGTGAGGCAAGATTAGCAAAGGTTCTAAGCATGCCTTGAGATTCCAACAGAGGGGCTTGCCATAATGCATGCGAGAGTACGGCACAGGAAGGAATATCCACAGTAGCAAAACTAGCCAAGATGCAGTAGGATGACCGATACGGCACATGAAGGAATATGCGCAGTAGCAAAGCCAGCCTAGTTGCAGCTTCTCCTCTGATCTACCAAGTATTAATTATGTTGTGAGAATAGAGAGAGACAGATACCACGATCCACCAATGTTCTTTTTAGTGAACAGCGCGGCACGAGATTGTGTCCAATTTTATTGAAAAAAAATAGAGAAGAAACAAGCCCCTAGGGGCGACAACCCGTTCATTTCCACGTAGAGGCCACGATCCATCTGACGATCTGCTGCGTCTTGACGCATAAGCAAGATGCAAGACAATTAGACAAAGCCGCCGTGGTTTATTTTGTGCGGAGTTTTCAGTTTGTCTTTGTCGTACAATCGATCTACTCGGACATGATGAATTAGACTACCACACGGTACTAACAAATTGATGAGGATGGCACCTTCACACCTACTCCCACCTCCGTCACGCACGTCTTACTTCCTAAGAAGTCAATTTAAAAAAATTGATCAAATTTATACAAATTGTATTAATATTACGATGTATAATAAGTATTATTATATTAAGCATGGAGTGTACTTTTATAATAAATTTATTTAGATATATAAATGTTGATAGTATTTTTTGTATTTCTGACTCCGCGAGAAACAGAGATTGGTATTTATTTTGGGGTACAGAAAGATCCCAGCAGCTCCCATCGATGCAGAGATGCAGTTACTGGCACCAGCTCAGCACTGTCCTTTCGGATCTGCGTGATGACATATCGACAGGGCAGGCAGGCAGACAGGCAGGGTGTCGACGACAAACACTGTTTCACCTAGACACACGGCCCCTGCGACTACGAGGCGTGGCCGATCGAGTACTCATGTGTGCCGGCCCTTCATGATGAATGCATGTACTCAGGTCGCGCGCTGGCGTGCTGCTGATTTTTGTTTAGAAGACAGGAGGGGCCGCATTTAATTACGAAAACAAAAAAAACGTGCAGAAGAACAAAGGCCATGTTTAATTCTCAAAAAAAAATTAAAATTTCTTGTTACATCGAATGTTTGGACACATGTATGAAGCATTAAATGTAGATAAAAAACTAATTACACAGTTTGGCTTTTGAGCCTAATTAGTCCATGATTGGACACTAATTGATAAATACAAACGAAATTGCTACAGTAGCCAAAGCCAAAAATTTTCGCCAACTAAATAAACCCAAAATTAGATGTTCAAGAAACAAAAAGACGAACAAGATTGCACAAAGTTTTTTAACAAATTAAGAAGCAAGAGAGCAAGATAACCCTTTTTTGCACGATATACAACAAGGGCAAAAGCTGATTGGAAGATAAACTTGCAACGGGCAATGTTGATAGCTTCTCTAAAAACGAAGTTGTTTCATGAGAATCATAATCTCCATCAAGAAAGGAATGGAGAGCTAAGTCTTAAACTTTACAGCACCATAAAAGGATGAGTGTTTATTAAGAAGGGCATCTAATAAAGTTTCGACCAATTCCAACAATCTTCAGCAAAGGATCAACAAATAAACATGTGTTCCAAAGTTTCCTCACATTGAACAATGCAGAGCACACAATAACAGCATTGAAGAATCATATTTTTTCCTTCTTATAGTATTTCCCTTGTGCTATGTCTGTCCCAAAGAAGAAGCCAAATAAAACCATATGCTTATGCTGACATGACAATTTCCATAACCATATGAGAGCTGAGTGAACCCTTATATGACTAGATAAGCCGGGTTTTTTTACAACACTTCATAAACTGGTTGTAAGCCCTTGAAGAAGAGCAAGTCCAATTTTCCCAAATATAATCTAAACAATTAGTCTTAAGGAAAATGATAAAGATTACTCAAATAAATTCCAGCAATTGCAACTGATTGAAAGGTTCCACTGATTGGGGCTGATGAAAAAGAAAATGCCGACGAGGAATTGCCGGCGGTGAGCTCGTGCAGCGAGGCTTGGTGGTCCTCCTATGGGCATCTAAGGCTTCACTGCGCTCCACAGAGGTGGCAAGGGGAACCAAAGGCGGTGGCTTGGGGCTTAGCGTGACCGTGTTCAGTGGTAGCGACCATGGCAGAACGACGGCTTGCGCAGGTGAGGCCATAAGCGGCCTCTGACTTAGATTAGGTGTTAGGCAGGTCCTAGAGGGTTCAAGGGGTTACCATAGCGTGCGGAGGAGTCCTCTCGGTGGCAAGGACCGTGGTGGAAACCGGCGGTGACACGCCTCCCTATGACAGGTAGCTAGAGAGGATGATAGGGCTCGGTGAGCGTATCAGTAGGTACACCAGGATGCAGTGGTGTCCATTGGCTCACTCCCTCCCCACGGGGTGGCCAATATCAACAAAACGACCATGGCACAGCGGCGCCATGGGTGCAGCAACCGTGCTCGCGTCAAGGTGGCGCTATGGCAGATAAGGGCTCAGTAGGGACACGGTTAGGTACTTGGGGTGCGTCTCGGTGAGGTGAAGCTCACATGTAGGTCTAGGTGGGGCTTAGGGCCTAGTAGTGCGGGATGGCGACTCACCATAGCGGTGCCATGGCCATGGCGTTCACGCACACAGCGATGGGCGTTCCCAGGCCAGTGTGGCTCAGTGTGTATGCCTATAGGGTGTGCAATGGTGTGTGCAGTGCTTGGAAACGGCCAAGAAACGACCTTGGAGCTCATTAGATGGAGGTTGTAGGTCGGCGGCCATGGTTGGCTTCTCACCGGCGAAACAGAGGAAGGTTGGGAGACTCACCGTGGGCACGATTGGGTTAGGCTAGCGGGCAGCGGCAAGGAGAAGCAGTGGCGAGGTGAATCAGTGCCATGTCAAGCCGCTATGTCGCTGTAGCCAATCGGAGCGTCGTCTGATCCTTAGCTCCGATGGCTCTGGCGACTTTGGTTCCATGGTGTCTCCTCCATGTCCTCTTCTTGGGTGTCGAAGCGAGTGAAGAGGGTGCCACCAATGGCAGCGGGGTGGTCTAGGGTTTGAGGGAGCATGAGGTGACATTTTATAGACGCGCCAGCAATGGCGCCGCGGCGGACGACGCAGGAGGGTTGAGGGGGCGCGTGTAAGGTGGTCGGGGCTCGAGGTAACGGTTTTGGGGGCTTCGGGGGGGTGCAAAATCACATGGTTGTTTCCATTAATTCACATGCTCAATCAAGGTAGCTAGGGTACACCTAATGCAACTAGGGTTACTTTCCTACCATGGCCACTCAACACACAAAAGGGTTTTAGAAAAAGTTTTAAAAAGTTGGGATTTTTTACTCTAGGATTTTGTGGGTTATTAAGGGTACGGTGTTTATAGAGTGCAATGAATATTCTTTCAAGAAAAGCGTTAAAGAAAATCAGATTATACATTGGACGATTAACTCTCATCAAAATGCAAAATCAAACATCTTTCTCCCCAATCCTTAATCTGAAAGCAATTTCAACTAATCTGGGAATTGAACCAAAACCTTAAAACTGTTAATTTCAGGAGGTCAAGTCTATTGCAATCAGGTTATCCGTATATGAATCCTTTCCATTTAGTCGATCGATCCTAGTGGCCAGCACAGTAGATGCCAAAAGAGTAAGACAAATAGGAGTTCCCATCCGATGTTATGTATAATTATCAGAACATATACATTATTGGATTGAGACTCGTGGGTTGGCCTCCGCACTCCATTAATCTTATGGCAGCAAACATCCATCGGTCGACACGATGCGCGCGCTTTGGATCGGTTAATCGTCTCGCGGCCAAGATTCCAGATGATATCGAAAGCGAGAGGTGTGTGCCCATCGTTGGATACGACGTGGCAACAGATCACAACACCGTCCTCAACTTTCCCAAGCAACCAGCTATGTCGACTAGTCAGCGATGGATGATCATGTCCAGTAATAATATATGTTTTCAGTTTTCTAACTCAAATCAACGATGATCTTTGCACTGATTATCTGAATATATTGCAACCAACCGAACACGAGTTGACTGTGTAGTACTCTTTAAATGTTTGAGCCCATGTGTGGAGATTTTGCAAGGTTAAATAATTCCCACATGGATCACACAGTACGACAAACAAACAATAATCAACGCAATCAGTTGATTGTGTGTGATCGGATCACGCCACAAAACGAGCCAACCAAACAGCACTTGAATCTTAATTTGGACTAACGATACCGCTTTACTTGTTGGTTGAAGATTGGGAAAAAATGATATGGTTAACGTTTCTCTGAACACTAGCCTTTCACGATATTATAATCGTCCGTACTCTTGTAAACATGCATATAAAACCAGTGCTCTCAAAAAACAGGTACATCTGGGAGATCGTTTTGATGATCGAAATCCCGCTTTGCGTGCGTGATCATACTAGCCCACATGGGTAATTTATATCCATCTCCTTGAATCACCTTGTGGCATGCACAGTCATGATAGCACGCATGTAGAGGCACATCAAAACGAGAGACAAAAACAGATAGAATGTTCGCGCCCAAGAGAGAAGACGAAACTAAACGGAACACTTGGTCTAAGCCATCCTTAATTATATTAACCCTACGTAAGATGGAAAGGTGACAGGAAGTTATCCTAGGCTCCTGGTAGCTAATGAAGAATCATGAACGGTCGTCATCTATTTGCAACTTGCCAAGACTTGGCACAGCTTTACCAGCTCAGTCAATACCGCACAGCCAATGCGCACGTAGGATTAGTAATAAGTTAAGCTAGCGAATGTGACAACATGCATGTCGCGGCCATGCCAGAATCATTGATGATCCTCCATCCGTGATCCGTCCAATGTCCATGGACACCGGCGGCGCCGCCATATCAGTCTTAATGAGATTTTATCAGAGTTTCATAGACATTAAATATGCTGATGTGACATCGTATTAAAGAAAAAAGAGATGATAAGAGTTTCATAGGAGCGGAGAGAGTTTTATGGGGATTAAACTCTTTTACACTGTTTCTAAAATATAATATGTTAAAAACTGAGACATGAACTCCATTGAGACTGCTCTGAATGCTTGCGCGCTTCTATCGTGCAGGTTCCTGTTGGATCCGAGATAGTAACAAGTAATTTAAGTGACGGTGGAAAGGATAAATGCATGAGACAGCGGGAAGGGAGGAGACCGTGTAAAGCAGACCCACTGATTCACTGTGTGGGCCCCGAAAAGAGAAGACGTGCCTTGGAATCGGAATTTGGGCCTGGTTTAGATTGAAGAATAACATTTCATTTGTATTTGATAATTATTGTTTAATTATGGACTAACTAGGCTTAAAAGATTTGTCTCGTGATTTACAATTAAACTGTACAATTAATTATTTTTTTATCTACATTTACTGATTCATGCATGCGTCTAAAGATTGATGTGACGGAGAGAGTGAAAAAATTCTTAACTTTTAGGGTAATCTAAACAAGACCTTGGAAAGCACCGGACGTCTCTAGCATCTAGCGTCTAGCCAGCCTATCATTTCGAATACTAATCAACAAGGCCTCGCAAGTCGAGCTGGCGCGCGCCGTCTCGAAACAGGAGGAATTCCGCCGGTTGGGTCGCAGCAGCCAGCAGCGCCGCGAGGTTGCGCACGTTATCCCCGCGCGACCGAGCGCGGCGGGGTGTCCATTCATCTCCTCTGCTTTCTGTGCGGCGACAATTTGAGCCCGTGGTGTCATCGATTTATAGCAGTAAAAGCATCATGCTGCAGCGCTACCTCGCCACGCCTCTCTCTTTAGGTGGCATAGCAAGCGGCCTGCTGCAGGCGAGACCGCGCCAGAGCCCGCCGGCCGGCAACGATGAAGGAGGAGGATGACCTCGAGTCGCCGCTGCTGGCCGTCGGCAAAGAGCCGGCGCCGGCGGACGGCGCCAGGGGCTGCACGTACGCGCTCGTCTGCGCGCTCCTCGCCTCCGTCACCTCCATCATCTACGGCTACAGTAAGCCCACGCTGCTCCTTTCTTGGCAATTGTGGACACCGTGCATGATGGCTACTACCATGGTCTATATGACAAGCGGATGAACAAACATGGATGCACGAGCTGTGTGTTTGTATCAGCATTTCATCATCGGCGCGTGTATGTGCGCTCGCAGATCGCGGGGTGATGAGCGGCGCGCAGAAGTTCATCCAGGCGGACCTGGGCGTGACGGACGCGGAGCTGGAGGTGCTCATCGGCGCCACCAGCGTCTACTCCCTCGTGGGCTCGCTGGCGGCGGGGTGGGCGTGCGACCGCGCGGGCCGGCGCCGCACCATCGTGCTGTCCGCGGCGCTGTTCCTGGCGGGCTCCGCCGTCACCGCCGCCGCCGACGGGTACGCCGCGCTCATGGCGGGGCAGCTCGTCGCGGGCGTCGCCTGCGGGTTCGGCCTCGTCGTCGCGCCCGTCTACATCGCCGAGATCTCGCCGGCCAACGCTCGTGGATTCCTCTCCACCATTCCCGAGGTACGTACGTTGTACGACGGCGGCGACGGTTCTCCGCGGCCGTGCATGGTTGTTTGCTGTTCTTGATTAGGCGATCTTGGCAATGCAGTCGCGCTGATGCGCTAGAGTATTAATTAGGGGAGGGGCGTGATTAGCTTAGCTAGCTGCAGATCTGACATCCTAGGTATAAGTTTCTTGGCAAAGTTCGTACGTTTACATGTGTGTGTTCCCCAAAATAAAATTTAATAAATTGAAAAGAAGGAAGTTTGTTGCAATTTAAAAGGAAGTTCGTTCGATCGCATCTGAAAATGCTTGGCATCTACTTTAAGAGCGAGATGGAATCGGACTTCTCCGATGTGACCCGGTTGGGTTGAACAACTATTATTGTTGCAGTACACAACTGGTACAACAATGTACAGTTGGGTTCGAACGGTATGGAATAAACCAAATTTAAGCTAGCTGGATAGTTGGACCACAAGTTAGGGCCCATCTCGGTTAGTCAGCAACGAGCTAGGAATTATTCCAATTTATCAACATTATACAAATTAGTAAACCATTTCAACTAAGAATTGTTTTTGAGACTCTCGTTCCTAGATAACCAAACGAGCCCATAAGCTTTTTGATCCGGCTAGACCTTTTGTTAGCTGCTTTCCTATGAGTTCCGTAGGCTAATATAAATAGGATCTTTGTCTTTATGGGAATCAATCATGACTGAGTTCATGACCATACGGTTTTCTTTCTCTTCCTCCAATCTAGCTAGTCTTGGCCTCTTCGGTTGTTTCGTGATTCTTCATATATTCAAGGGCATGTATGATCTAACACCAAGCAAGGAGACGATATATCATTTGCCAAGTTAGAGATGGAGGGTGTCCGGGCTTGAAGTTGCCTGAAATCTAGCAAATCTAGAGGAGCGGTAGCATAGGCGGAGCTTGACAAAGCAAATAGGAGGGGTCGGTCTAGCTAAACTAAGCTATAATCATCATGAACAATGCTAAAAACTATTGTTTATTTAGTGGAGAATTTGTTAGTTAAAGGGGGAGGTGGGGATGGCACACCTTGACCTCAAGTAAGCTCCGCCATTGAACAATAAATCTCCCAACCGGCACCACCTTACTACCCTTACCTGCTGCCACTGTTTTGTCCATTTCCCATGGTGCAAGGACGGAGGCACATTTTCAGTATTGTCGCCCTGTGGCAGCAATAATGATTTTTGACAAAATACCCTTATAAGTATTGCTTTTTGCAAGAAATGATTCCTATTGTTATGATTTTTAGCAAGATTATGATATAGTAACATGATTGGCTTAGTTTCCTAAATCCACCCCTGCTTGGTCCTATCCACTACCTAAAATGGTGCTCCAGTGAGACTACTACACCATTATAGTATGGGTGGTGGCATGTCTAGGTCGCGACGGGGCAATATAGCTCGTGGAAGAAATCAAACCAAAACTTGCCATGTTTAACTCAAAATGGAAGTTAGTTGGATTGGATGAACATAGTGACACATTTAGCAACAAAAATGGAAGATGGACTCTAATGTACCCACAGCACGTTGAGTTATCATTAAAGTACAACTGATACAATAATGTTAACAGAGGCCTAACACAAGTCAAATTAAAACTTGCATGCTTAATTTTATTCACCATAATGTTTTTTTTCACATCTTCCACTTGGCTTTTTTAATCATAATACTCTCTCTGTCCCTAAAAGAATGCAATTATGAAAAACGTGTCAATCAAACTAGTTTATGTTTGACCAAGATTATAGTAAAAATATTAACATTTATGTCTCCAAACAAATTTATTATGAAAATATAATCTATAAGTAATCTAATGATACTTATTTTGTTTCATAAGTATTAACATATTGTTATATAATTTCAGTTAAAGTTAAACCGGTTTGACTCCTTGAAATCTTCGTGGACAGAGGTAGTATTAGAAATTCTACGTCAATATGAAACGCACTGACGGAAGGACGAGAGGTTTGCGTGCGCACGCATGCTTTTTTGGGTGTTGGTGTTTTCCGGGTTCCGGCGAGCTTAGAGGAAAAGTTCTAGAGTGCCAAGCTGGATGCCGACTTGTGGGGGCCACAGCCACCGTGGTGAGATCGCGATCCAGGCAACGGACGGTGTAGAAAGCAGCAAACATTTACTAATTTATTATTATTTAATTAGATTTACAGCAAGTCATCATCGCACAGGATTTAATTAGCGATTTCGTTACTATTATTCTGATGACATCATGCATGCTCTTTGCGACGTCAGATCGCCGGCAACTCAGGCATCCTGCTGAGCTACATCGCCGACTTCGCGCTGGCCGGCCTGCCCACGCCACTCAACTGGCGCCTGATGATCGGCATCGGCGCCGTCCCTCCTCTATTCCTGTCGGCCACCGCCGCAGTCGCCATGCCGGAGACCCCGCGCTGGCTCGTCCTGCACGGCCACCCCGACGAGGCGCGCCGCGTGCTGGCGCGCACGGTGGGGGACGCAGACCGCCGGCTCCAGGAGATCGTGACGTCCGTGCATGAGGCCACGAAGCAGCAGGCAGCGGCGGGCTCGGGCTCCGGCGGCGCGCCGCCGTCGTCGACGAGCGTGTGGCGCGAGATCCTGCTGCGGCCGACGCCGGCCGTCCGCCGCGTGATGCTGGCCATCCTCGGGCTGCAGGTGTTCCAGCAGGCGTCTGGCGTGGCGGCCATGGTGCTGTACGCGCCGCGCGTGTTCAGCCACGTCGGGATCACCTCGGAGCGCGCCGTGCTGGGCGCCACGGTGCTCCTCGGCGCCGCCAAGACGGTGGCGATCGTGGTCCCGCTGTTCCTCGCCGACCGCCTCGGCCGCCGGCCCATGCTGCTCACCAGCGCGGGCGGCATGGCCGCGTCGCTCCTGGTCCTCGGCCTGTCCGTGGCCACGCGCGCGTCGACGACGGCCACGGCCGCGCCGTGGGCGGCCGAGACGTGCGTCGCGGCGGCCGTGGCGTACATGGCGACGTTCTCGCTCGGGTTCGGCCCGGTCATCTGGATGTACGGGTCGGAGATCCTGCCGCTGCGGTTGCGAGCGCAGGGCACGGGCGTCGGGACGGCGGTGAACCGGGTGATGAGCGCCGTCGTGGGGATGACCTTCATCTCCATGTACGAGGCGGTGGGCATGGCTGGCACCTTCTACATCTTCGCGGCGGTGTCCGCGGCGGCGTGGGTGTTCGTCTACGCCTGCCTACCTGAGACCAAGGGGAGGAGCCTCGAGGAGATGGAGGCACTCTTCGACGGCGGTGCCGGTGCCGGTGCCGCGCCGTCGCCACGGGCGGCGGCGTTGTCGTGACCGTTCCAGACAGCGAGTACACGTATGCATGATGGATCGTGTCCACGCGCGGAACATGCACGTGATGTTGTCAGGTGTGTAGCGTAGTAACACTGGTTAAACGCCCAAGGTTAGATCGGGGCTAGTGTATGTAATTGTTGCTAGCAATGATTCTGTCGATCGATGTATAATTTTGTACTCTTGTCATTTGAATGGAATGATTTATATTGGTTCTTCCAAGCGCACAGCACATGGTTAACAAGCTTACTCGGATATTTATCGGTCAGCAACGGGTGGCCAGATCAGGGGAGATTGAAGATATTTCCGGGTGCTTTGAAGTGGCAACGGGAAGATGGAATCATGGAACGGCTATGACAGTACCGTACGCATGATGACAATAAAGTATCTGCCACGTAGAATGAGGAGAGATGAAAGCTGTATCTGTATCATATATGTGTGATGATATTATATTAAGGCATTTACGACGCAGAAACTATTCCACTAGACATTATGTCAAGAAATTATTATCCTCAATACAACATTTTTAGGAGTGGTCCTACATAAAAATCTGCCCAATCCTCTCCCCCAGTCATCCTCTCTCTTCTCCGATATTCTCTGCACGCCTGCACCTCACAAGTGTGCAAGTCGTTGGCAAGCTCTTCATCCTCCGCTGTCGCGGGTGGGGCCGGCTGGACCCGCGCGGTGGCCGTGCAAGAGCTCGACCTTGGCAGCACTGGGCGGCCACAATTTTTTTAGAAACTGGATAGTATGTTTTAAGGACTTAACTATCGCCCGAGCATGCAGGCAGAGAAATAATGCCCGCACAGCTCTCGCCCACACGCCTTCCTTATCTTCTTCCTCCAGCTCGAGACTCGCACGGCTCGCTACTCCCTATCTTCTTCCTCCAGCGCCTCCTCACTCCACCTAGATCCCGCTCCGGCTCCGGTGACCCGACCTCGACCCCTCCGGATCTGGCGCCAGCGCCCCCGCCCCCGCCTCCGCCACCTCCCACCGCCCCGGCGCCCCACCACCCCGCCGGCGGCGGTAGGGTCTCGTCGGAGCTCCTCGTCCACGGCCACAGAGCTCTGGCGAGACCCTACTGCCGGTGGCGACCTCCTCCTTCCCCTTCCCCCTCCTCCCGCGTCCTCCCGCATGCGGCCATGGAGACCTCCGGCGGATTCCTGCCATGGCGCCCCCGTCCCGACCTGGCTCGGCTGCCACGACCGCCGCTAGCTCCCATAAACCGCCCATCGACCATCCCCACAACTGGGCCTACCTGCCTCCTCCCGGCCTGTCCTTCTATACCCCACCGGAGTTGGACAAGAAGGGGTGGCGTGGCTCGCCAGAACTCTAGGTGCCGCCGTCTTCTTCGCTGGCGCCAGCGTGGTCACGGTCGGGCGCGTGGCAAGTGTGGCGTGGGCACGGGCGCGTGGTGGGTGCGGGTGGTGCCTTCTTCGGTGGCAGCGTCGAGCTCGGGCCAGCGTGCGTCATCTCCGACGTCAAGCATGTTACCTTCTCTGGCGTCGAGCACATCAGACGGATCTCTCTTCTTCCCCGTGTGCATCGGACAGCCACGCGGGTGTGCGCACCAAGCGTCGGGAGCATGCGCACTCGGAATCAAGCATTTCCGATGTTTTAATTATAGTGTCAGATAAGGTGTTTGCTGATTTAACAAGATATTTATTGAAGAGGATGGGAGAAACAGATAAGCTATTTTTATATGAAGAGGCGAGTCTTCACAGGTATCAATCTCTGTTGGGGATGGAATTACATCATTTCTATTTGTTCCTGCACATCCTGTGCGCTCTCCTCGCTACTCAAGCCGTCACCACAAAAAAACCCATGCGTGCTCTCCTCCCCCAATGACAACCATCCATGGATGATGCACTAGAGCCTAAAGGAGCGCAGGGCGGTGGCAAATTGGCAACGGCAGTGGCCATCGCTGTTCTGGCCTCACATCACCAGAGCTTCAAGGAGCTCAACGTGGCTAGTTTCGCTGCTCTTGTTGCTCTCCTCCCAGGGGCGAAGCCCAATACAAGTCCGTGGGTGCCCAGGCACCCCCTCCAATTCCAGAATTCCTTCAGGTCCAGTAAAATTTGGCCCTATGGGCACCCCCCATGGCCCAAGATGAGGCACCCCCACCGGCCCAAGAAACCCACGTAGCATTGACGCAGCAGCGCTTCCTTCCAGCCGAAACCTAGCAGCGCTCGAGTCCGTCGCGGACTGGCAGTTCCTTCAGCGTGTCGCATCGCCTCCCTCGCAAGTCCGTGCCGCCGCGGACGCCGGTGACGCAGCGCCGCGCGCCCCTGCAGGCTGCGGGGCCTCTGAGGTCCTCCACTTCTGCGGCCACTCCTTCCTCCGCCCCCGCAAGGGCGACGGCGGGGCCGAGGAGATGACCCGGGAGCAAGAGGAGTACTTCGAGTGGCAGAGCACCCTAGTCCAGAAGCTCCAAGTCCAAGGCATCGAGCTCAACCTCGAGGGAGTGAATTTCCAGATGACTGTCGAGATCCCATCGTCCGACAACTTCAGAACGATGAAGTCATGGGAGGATTTCTACTCCGAGCTACAGCTACTCAATAGCAGTATGAACTGGTTCCTGTACCTTGTTTTCTTGATTTGATTGCATTGCCGGCTAGGTAGAGTTGGGATTGACGTTTGCTGTTATCAGGGAATCCGGTGAGAAAGATAGCGAAAAGGCTAAACACCATTATCGTCTGTAGGACCCTGGCGTGCCTTCCAGATGCTTTGCATCAGTGTGCTGCATTTGCATACCAAATGAATTAGTTCATTTTTATCTATTGTTTTCTGTACTTTGGTAATCTGATATCTTCCTCATTTTTATCTAGAGAAAGAATAAATGGAGAAAGTTTGTTGTTTCATGACGACGTAAATATGATCTCTAGGAGGTAATGCAATGCATCTACTTTCAATGCATAATTCTATATTTTCTTTGCTAAATAATTGACCTATGTGTTCTTTTTTCTTTAGGTTGGATCAGATATTTTACTATATGAGACATCTTTTGTTCATCGTTTTTACACTACAACGATCAATACCGTCTTTATTTTGTTATAAATGGTGAGTGTTATTGCCCTTGCCCCTACGGGCTTGCTTATGTTTTGACCAAAATCACATTGTTATTATTGGAAGTTGAATTTTGATGTTAAAAATTGCAAATTAGTTATGCTATTTGTTTGAACATCATATGGGTCACTGTATTCATGACGAGGTTGGGCACCCCCACCACTTTGCTCTAGCTTCGCCACTGTCTCCTCCTCTGCCATGTGTCCGACGAACAAATGAATGGGGCAAGCTTGCCCTGCACTATGTGAGATAAACATGCTAAGACATAGCGTTGACACTGATTTGGGTCACACACCAGTAAGGGCTAGCACGCTCGAGGTCGCACATGAACTAGTTTGCAGCAAGGATATTGTAAATCAGTGAAACTGACCAATAAGCTGGTTAGGTTGACTCGACACTCGTTCTTTGTCTGGTAGAACACCTCCCGGGAAGAACCATCGGGGAGGGGCACAATGAGGTTGTCCTAGGGTTGGCAAGGCCACCTAGGACGACGTCAAATCTCGTCGAGAGACATGACGAACAACAAGGACAGAGAGAGTTAGGGCAAAATAGTAGTACATGCATTTTTTTTGATGATCAGAAGTTGGATTCCTCAATCATCCGTGATCCTCTCATTTATACAAAGGGTGGTGTAATCCCAATATAAATCAACTCTAGGACGCGTCCCATAAGTATGCTATGTGAAAACATGATAAAAAAAACCGAGTTGGAGTCCAACCTATCTCGAAACAACATGAAAACCGGTTTAACTCGTCCTCGGGCCATTTCAGGAAACTGGCCTGGCCGGTTTGCATAGTGCTAGACCCAAATCCCTCTTTGTTTGCTTGGGCTCCAATCTTGTTGGGCTGTGGTCCTTCATCTTGATGTTAGGATCTTAGTAGTGAAGTCCATTATCTCTGTCGCCACATTTATTTTTTCTGTCAACACACAGTAGTGATACCCATCACAAGTAAATGCTATACGGGGAACTGGACGAAATTTCTTGATCTAATTCCTGATTTCATAGTTCATTTAGCACCACCTGAGTCATTTAGCACCGCCTGAGCAAGTTCATTTGTTCTATGAAGCGTTTGGTTCATGTAATGTAATGTAATGTAAATGCATTACAGAGAGATAAGAGATACCATTTAAAACTGTGCCTGGGGAGAGATAAGTGCTAGGTTGACCAGATCGTTTTTTTGGTAGCAGCCACACCAACACCATCTAGGGATGGAAAATGGAAATAGATATGAATTATCTGATATTTGTATCCGTTAAAACCTATAATAATGTGGTTACTAAATGGATGCATCTGAATTCGTTTTTCATTAGTTTTCTGTCCAATTCTAGATACGTATTCAACAAAATATAGAATATCCGATATTTATATCTATCCACAAAGAACAAGGTATAACGAATATATTTAAAAGTAACTGATTTGGTTTGTGCTTGCCATATAAATTCATCAACAACACAATCTCGTGTTTCATGGTCCGAGCTATCCGAACTATAGCATGCATGTTAGGACGATGTAACTTATTAGGGCCTGTTTGGTTAGAGGTGTTAGAGTTTAACAAACACTGTAGCACTTTCGTCTTATTTGACAAAAAGTTTTCAATTTTGGATTAATTAGGCTTAATAGATTCGTCTCGTAAATTACTCCTAATCTGTGCCGACATGCATGCAATTAGTCTACATTTAGTACTCCATGCATTTGCCGCAATATTGATGTGATGAGAGTTAAATTGAATGATTCAGAAACCAAACAGGGCCTAAGATGCTCCAAAATTATTGTCTTTTGACAACCCAAGTATTCTTTTGCAACAATGGATCAATGGTGAGAAATTCAAAGTGCTAACACTTTTCTTTAATATGAGAGCGCAAGCAAATAGAAACCAAAATAGCAACTTATAAGATGCTCCAAAATTACTTGTCTTTTGACAACCCAAGTTTTTCTTTTGCAACAATGGATCAATGGTGAGAAATTCAAAGTGCTAACACTTTTCTTTAATATGAGAGCGCAAGCAAATAAAAACCAAAATAGCAAGACCTTTTTTTATCGAAAATTGTCAACCAAAACACCGGTTTTTAATATTTCTATATCTTTTAATAAAACCAAGGACAGATTCATCACGCCCTTCCTTAACCGATGTTGAATTGGACAATTTCATCTCATTGATTCCATTATAAAAATGTTTATAAAGTTTTCTTCCATTTGTGCCCAAGAACAATTAAAGTAAGGTGGTAAATATATCCTAGCAAGAAACCTATTCTACATGCAGTCTATAAGTTTTCTATGGGACCGTGCAAGTTAAAAAAAACCCTCAAAACTGCCAAAACCGGCTCAAGTCGGTGGCAAAACCAGCATGAGCCATTTTTTACGAAATCTGTAGTCTCCATGATGAAACTAGCCTAGGCTGGTTTAGGATATCGGCCTAGGCCTTGTTCATTTCCCATGCCAACCTAAAATATTTCATCTTCTACCTATCACATCGAATCTTTCGACGCATGCATGGAGCATTAAATGTAGATAAAAAAGATAACTAATTGCATAGTTTGTCTGTAAATGTCGGGACGAATTTTTTGAGCCTAGTTAGTCCATGATTGGACAAATTTTGCCAAATAACAACGAAAGATGCTACAGTAACTTTTCACCTACTTTTCGCGAAGTGAACATACCCCTAGACCGATTTTTACTGTGTGACTGGGACACCGTCGGTTTTATTTGGATTTCGCATATTTGGCCAAAATTTGATTCTTTTTAATTACATTTGATTTTCTGGACCATCTTTGACGCCTGGATCATATTTTAGCTATCAACAATTACTCATTTTACCCTTATATTCCTTATGCTAGATAAATTATTTTCATAACAACATTTTTACCAATGGTTCATAAAAAACCATCGATGATAATTTTACCTTCGGTTTGTGGCATGAACCAGTCGTGAGAATACTAGCTCTAGAGCAAAGCCTATAATATTCCACACATCCCATCCCGGTGCTACCACATCATACTCTCTCCCACTCAGACTAGGAGCAGAAAGCCCAATATAGCAAGGGACGCAGAACCATTATAGCCTTATGGGCCTGTCTCTGATGTTGTGGGCTGAGCGTTTGGTTCACCAAATGGCTAATGGGCCATGTTTAGCTTCTGCCTCTGCTCGCACAAGGTAGCGAATGTGAATCCGTTTACGCAGACAGACAACCTTGCGAGTTTGACAGAGATGGACGAGGCAACGGGCAGACCACGGTACAACAAGGATGGACGAAAAACTTAAGAATCTCGTCAGCTCACTCGGCTCGTGATGGGCTCGGCTAGAGCTAAGAATTTAGCTCGTTAGCTATAACGAGCCAATTCGAGCCAGCTCGCAAACCGCTCGCGAGTCAAACAAGTCACACTTTCAGGGAAAAAACAGCAAAATTTATATTAGTTTTTGTATTACTTTTATGTCTTGTACTCTACAATTGGTTTATGACTGGTCTAAACCCTACAAACTTGAGATTATTGTGACTTTATCATTTTGTTTTAATGGATGCATGGATACTCATGGACATATTATGTGTGGTAGGGATTATCGACCACGGATATGGTGTAATAATATAGTATATTATTATACTTGTATATATATTAGCACAGATCAATTTTTTTTGTTCGGTTTAAGGCCGTTGGATGCATTATTTTTATATTATTACTGTTCTCAAGCTTTAGATAAATGTAAATATTATATTTTGTGTACTTTTTTATATCTGGCTCGCGAGCTTAACGAGCCAGCTCGAGCTCGTAAACAAGCCAAGCCGAGCTGGCCTTCTGGCTCGTTAAGATAACAAGCCGAGCTGAGCCGAGCCAGTTCGTTATCTTAACGAGCCGAGCCGAGCTAAGCTGACTCGTTATCTAGCCCTATATATATACCAATCTGCAATCGTGCTGGCGCGCTCCCGCTGGACTCCTGTGACTCCGCCCTAGGCACGTGGCACACCTCCTCAAGCAACAAGGTAAGCCGGTATTACCCCATCCATAGTGTATCCACCTTAATTTACGTGTGTTAGAGACTTAGAGTTAGACAAAACTTAGTTTAGTTCTCATCTCAATTTACTCTAACACATAAGGACTAAGGTAGACATGATTGCATCTAAACAAGCCCTCGTGTTGCATTATGCAATTGAAGTGGTTTTAAACATGAATTCTGCAATTTGAGGTTGATTTGGATGGAGCAGCAGGTTGCACTGTCACAGGTTTCAGTTCGATAATTTAGTTTGTGCTTTATGCAAATTATTGATTAAATGAAGTCTCCTCATCACTTCGTTTTCATATGCGTTGTGGATTCAATATGTTGTGAGGAGGCTCGTATAAAGAACGGATGAACCACTCATATTTCACATTTTTATTTCCCTGCTTTTTTCGGTGATAAATGATTTACTGCATCACACATAATTAGGTAACAAGTATTTAGAATTTTACTTTAGTTTATTGTCTGTATTATAGATTTATGGTATTACCGATGTACACTTTAGATTTGTTCCGTCTTTCTCGCCATGTTACTCACACCCACGCACCTCCCTCCCTTGCTCTCTCCAGCCCCCATGGTGCTCCATTTCCCTCTCAGATCCCGGCGTGGCAACGGAGGGCCTGATGGAGGCCACGGCAGCGGAGGGCCCAATCGATGGCTCGACGGCAGTGGCTCCAGCCTGCGAGGAAGGCCTGTGCCGTCGGTGGAAACGACAGCCTCGACGTGAGCGCAAGCGTGGACAGTGATGACGGTAGCCCATCGGATAAAAGTTTTTCTTTCTTTTTTTAATTTTCGGTGTCGGTTTTAAACCAGTGGTAATGAAGGTGACTTTCATTGCCAAAGCGTGAAACAGGTGGTGATAGCGGTATATGAACCGAAAGAATAATATTTTTGCCATTAGTACAAAAATGATTTCTAACAACTGGGTTTTTTAGGCTGAGGTGGTTGTATCCCTGGTCGTGTTTATAGAGGCCTATGTCAGGCCCCACTAAACACTAAAAATATATTTTCAGAATACCAGCTGCCTTTAAAAATGGAAGCTATTTTCAGAGGACAACTAAAGATATATTTCTAGAGTCGCCTGTAATAAGAGTCGCCTCTACTAATGACTACTCTCTCCGTCTTGTAATATAATGTATTATAGAGACTTTAGGATAGATTGAGAGAGAACATAAGACGCATGCACCCTCACTTTTTTTCCTAATCAAACGGTATCATCAACATAATTTAATGGTAATTGGTTGATAAATGGCAAGTAACAATATAATGCCTACTAAATGTATGCTACTATTTAATGCAAATTGTTTTCTATCTCCTAGAATCCCTTATATTTGAGTATAAATTTTGAATGCTTGAATGTGCTATATTAGAGGACGGGGGGTTTACAATATAAGTTTTTCCACCTCGAGACAGATAATATAGCCCGAGGAGAAAGAAAGGGGTAGCTTGGAAAACTTTCTAAGAAATATACAAATCCAAGGGGGGAATGTTTTGATTTTGATTCCTTTGGATGAGCATTATCCCGAAGGTAAGGTAAGTAGATGTTTTTTTGAAAGGTCACGGGGGGATGAACTATCCCCACCTGAATTTCATTACTACAGATTCCGGCAAAAGCCAACGATGGTAGTTACAACGTTGGGTCAAAACCCAGAGTTACAAAGCAAGAAGGCGAGAAAGAGAACAACAACCACACCACACACAACCCAGAGTTACAAAGCAAGAAGGCGAGAAAGATAACAACAACCACTCCACATACAAACGAGAACATCGGCACCAACGACCAAAAGGGGGAAGCAACTAAACTACAACTCCCATGACAAAGACATGTCAATGATCTCCGAACAATGCACCACCAACAAGCCGAACTCCAAAGAACTCCATTCCACGAGCAACTATAAGACTGAGTCAAGATGACAGACGACAACCGTGATGTACATCTTCTATGGAGTTCATCCGGGATCCAATCGCCTTCCACCTATGCCCCTGGAGGGGAGGAAGCCTCAAGGGTTGGAGGACCGATGATTAGAGAATGAGGAGGTCCAAGAGAGGGGACCATGGTCCCATTAAACCGGCATATGGTGAGAAGATGCAATCAAGGAACATGAAGGAAATCAGAACAAGGACACTACTAGCAGACACCATTGAACAACCAGCTTGTGCCCCTACATTGGAGATGCAAGCAAAAGGACCTACAGAAGACTTGCACTTAAGGCTAAGATGACACTCCACGGCGACGCCTACAAGTAGGATGTGACATGAACAATGCCATCACCACCGACCCTAGGGGTCTAGAGCTAGGTTTTCACCCAGAGATATCCTACAGTTACATGTGCAGAGAGGCTACAACGACGCCTCCAAGGAGGATAATAGCGCCCAAGGGCGTCGCTGTCGCTAGCACTGACAAGTCAGGCACGGCTTTCTCCTAGACTCCCAAACCCATGAACTGTAGGTCACCATGGCACAATGACAATCCCCACTTCTTGAGCCCTTATGGCTTGAGCAGAATAGTGGGGAACGCCACCACCAGAGGTGATGCGCCATGGGTCTGTCATCTTGTAGGCACCGACAAGCTAGATCTGAACGCCGGCGGACGAGCTACCCTGTGAGTTTGCCGGACGCCCAAGCTCGTGCTGCTATCACTGCTGAGCCCACTCCAGTGTCTTGAGCGGCTGCACCTCAGCGCTAATGCCACAGGCCGCCAACCATTGGCCGGTTGGCACCTCCAGCCCCACATAGATGGTCGCGGGCGTGCGCTGCCTGGCCGAGCCAAGACATCCCTAGGCGCGCACGAGTCAGACCGATAGGGCTGCTGTTGCCGCATTGCAGGCAGGAGCCCTAACGCCCCTACCTCACCGAATTTGGTTGCAGAGGACCGGATATGGACGTGGTAACATCAGATCCATCGCCCCACGCCGGAGAAGATAGCCGCCTAGGAGAGCGCCGTCGAGCCAGCATGAGGGAGTGATCAGAGGGTCGATCCGTGATGGATGATCCCAGATCTGGCCATCTCCCACGTGGATCTGTAGTTTTTTGGCGCAGCCATGCCACCACCGACCATGGCAGCCTGCAGGCATGGACGAGCTTGAGGAGGAAGAAGTAGGGGAAGAGGATGTAGGGCCCCGCTGCCACCTTTATCGCCGCCACACGGGCAGCCGCTGGCGAGCTCCAGCTGTAGCAGGAGGTGGGGATGGGAGGGAGGGGCCCAGTGGCGGAGCAGTCAGGGCCATCACTTGAGTCGCCCGCGTACGGGATGACGCGGGGCCTGGGTTGAAGAGGTCGCCCTCCCTTCACCCAAAACTACACCTTTGAGATAGATGCCAACCCCAAGGTAAGTAGATGTTATTTCTAACATATCTTTGAAGGATTTTTTTCTTGAACTACGCAAGAGAACTGCATGTAATTTCATTGAAATAAAAAGGAAAGAAGCAAAGCGCCTCTTGGAAAACACAATCACCCACCAACCCACACACAAACACCACACAAAACAAAACAAAACAAAAAATGACCACCACCAGCCCCTCAGATAAGTAAGTGGTTTAGCTGACCAAGGCAAGTGACCTCAAGCAACTCTTGGAGCACTAAAGCATCGGCAGAACACCAAAGGCTACTCTCATACACAATAGCCTGCAGGCAGGGATGAAAACGGTACGGATATTTTCCGACCATATTCGAGACCGAATTCGTTTAGAGAGGTTTTAATCCGTCCATATCCGAGTCCGGATATTTAACATCCGATACCGTATCCGTATCCGAATATTTAAATCACATATTTATGATGTCGATATCCAATCGTATTCTATCCGACATTTTTCATACTATCCGCATTCGAATCCGAATCCAGACATAAATATGAAAACAAATACGATATCAGTGATATCCATCCGTATCCGATCTGTTTTCATCCCTACCTGCAGGACAACTTCTAATCATGGCCTTTCTCCTTAAAAAACACAAGGACTCCGATGCTTCCATGGTTCCCAAGAAAACAAGATAGTTAGAGAATTAAGGACTTTTCTCACTTCCTTACGAACCCTATTTGAAACGCTACACCACTAGCCAGAAAAACTAGTTATAACTAGGCTTTGCGCAAGGTTGGACATGCCAAGTTTGTGAAGAATCATGGTCTAGACTTGCTGCAAGAAAAAATAGGAGATAATAACATGTTGGATTGTTTCGTTGATTTAGTCAAAAAGTGGACAGGTAGCAGGATGAGGAAATCCACATTTGGCCAACCAGTCTATAGTCCAACATTGAATCTTAACTGCTAACCAGATAAAGAATTTGCAATGTAAAGGTGCCCAAGTTTTCCAAATACGCCGTCACAGACCAAACTTGATGGATCCAAAGAAAAAAGCATCATAATTAGACTTGCTTGTATAAGACCCAATCTGAGATAGACGCCAAACGTGCTAATCAGGAATGTCATGTTGTAGGATTTTATTGTCCACTAGATCCCACAATTGTAAATAATCAAATAGGACTTGCACTACTATACTCGCACCTTTCACAGCCGCGTCGTAACCCACATCGTAGTCCAATTTCAGCCTCGACAGTATGCTATTGATAGTGATGGTCATAGCCTTCACTGTCGGCATCTGGGACCAACTGCGCTGTACACTAACACCGCCGATTGGCTTATGATCCGTTCATGATTAGGTCTTTAATTTAGTTGCATTGGAGCATGACCCGGTTGTGGATGTACACTAACACTGTTGCATTGGCAAATGATCCGCCTGTGTCGAGGCTATCAAAACCGTTGTGTGGGCACAACCACCTGTGTAGTGGTCAACAGCAACGTTGCCTTGTACTTCGATCGGACTGTCAGCAGTGCGGGTTCACTGTTGGTTCGACGGCCGAGACACCTGTGTAGAGGTTAACACCACCATCGCTTCAGCGTTTGATCTGCCAGTACAAAGGTCATGGTCACTGTCCCCTTGCACCATGATTTGCCTTTGATGATCTTTAGTCGGTGTCGGGTTACTAAAGGTTTGGTGGTGATATACTTTTGATCCCTGCCACATCATACATATAGCGACAGTCATAGAATTTCATCCGGTGTCACAATAGTTACTAATTCAGCAGGGCCCTTAATAGCTTCATGAGCACAAAACATACAGATATATAATCATTACATCCATAAATCATGTTCACAAACAAGAGTACTTTTTACAATAACAATGGATGCTACCATAATATCTTTCTCAACTGATGTCCTAACACAAGCGGTACATAGAGCATACTAAATGTACTGATCTATATAGACTTACATAACGAAACGATATAGCTATGCTCCTTATATGTGACACTCCTGCTTGCAAGGCAAAATGAATATAATTAGTGCATCCTTCGGATTGATAGCCAATGCACCATGGAACCCCTCTTATTCATATCTAATCCACAATCTAAACAAAGCAGCGGAATTAATAATATTGAACATACCGTTCTTTTAGTTAACAAGCCAAAAATGGCCTATACATTGATAGAATGAAAACAACTCCCAACATGAACAAAGACTGTCGTGACAACGAAATGTAGGAAATATACCTTCACTGCTCTGCTAAAGACTCCATGAACAAGGGAACATAAGGAAGATATTAAGGCCTGTTCATATGGAATACCCTCTTGATCTACAAAAGCAGATGACACGGGCATGGATGACATGAACCTTTCTGCGGTCCATGTCATAGGCAATCAATATTCTATCCTTCCCAACAAGGAAAATAAAATTCTATTCTGGGTGAACTGTAATCACTCTGTACTCCTCATCACAAAGCTCAAAACCAACTATAATATTCATGCGTCCAAATAGTTCCTCTCTGTCCACAACATGCTTTAAACTCTAGTTATCAGTACCATAGTCTTCAAGTATCCACACTAAAAGGCAAGACATAATGCGAAAATCAGCACAACATACACACAGGTGACTCTGAGCTTGATGGATGGACATTTCAGCACCACCTGGTTTACGAATTGTCCTCCATGTCTTTCCCTCCGTATCCACAGCAACTATCACAGAGTACTCAAGCATGTGCATAAAACCATTAAGAAAAACACTTCTCGATTTTGAACGTAGAACAATACTATCTTTGCCCCATTCAGATTCCATAAATATACATGCTGCAATTTTAGATGAGTAGGTCTCCACACCTACGCACGCATCCTCCACCTTAACAAATTCAATCACATGGAAGTGCGAGGATGTTGGGTCAAAACCTAAGTGAGCCTGACCAACAGAACAGATGCTACATGACAGTGCATGTGTTGACGATTGTTATCATCCATCACAAACCATCAACTTTATGCATACAAATGGTCACCAATAGAAACTTAGGGGTTATTACTGACAATTTCCATGAGTTTTGGTGAATTATTATTTTCAACAAGGATATTCTAGAGAGAATGAAAAGTGGATTAAATTATCAAAAAGGTCATGAAACTTAGCCGTGACGAAATATGCACCAGAAGACTCTAGAACACACCAGAAGGCATGGGACCGAAGCGGAGGACCGGCAACTGCTAGGTGGGGCTAGCCGGCCCCACCCTAGTGCCTCTTGGCCCCCACACAGGGATTCCTCTATGCCCTTCTAGAGACTTCCTCCATCGCCTTCTAGGATGCATCTGTACCATTCGTGAAGTTGGTTTGGTCCAAGGGCTGACGGTTCTTCCTCAGGGCTATAAATAAAGACCCAGACCCCCCTTTCTGAAAGGCATCACCACCTGATCATAAGTCAAGAGTAGTCCAGATATTAGGGTTTCCAGAGATTAGATAGAGAGAGCTCTAGTTCTTCAATTTCTTAGTATAGGCTTTCTAGAGAGTTTGGAGTAGAGTTGGGTGATTTGCTCAGGATTCTAGATCTGTTCGTCTGGAGATTTGGTAATTTGCCTTTGTATCTCATTTATGACTTTGTTCTATTTCAATATTATGTTCCTCTTTATTATGTTCTTAGTTTGCTCTAGTTATATATTGGATATAGTATTATTTGATGATTTGCATTTGCTTATGTTCGTAGAGTACTTAATTCAGTTCGCATGAGAGTTAAGTAGCTTTGATTATGTAAGCGTGGTTCTTAGATATGAAATTCCCCTAGGAATGCCTGCTATGTGCCGGGAGGTGGTTGATCGCGTAGGTGACAGCTGTGTTGAGTCCTTTGCAGTCCATGCCCTGTATATAGATTAATTGGTAGAGCCCGATCTCGAAGGAGATGAAGACTATGTTTTAGATTCTCCCTAGTTGATGTTCCTTGTAATTTTGCCTTGATTTAGTTTTACTAGTAGATGAAGATATATATGCTAGAGTGAGCAACAAGACTTAGTGTTTAGGAATAACTTAGGAATTCTTACTCTGGCCAAATCTCTAGATTAGTCATACTACTTTTAATGAGTCTCTGCTTTCTATCTCTGGAATACCATTATCATGTTGAACGTATTTATCATTTATTTATCTTTTACTTGACTTACCCCTGCTAAAGTATAAGAGTGGTTGGTTTATCATAGGTCTGCACATTTATTTAGTCATATAAACATTTGCCTCATGGTCCTTCCTTTGGGATTAAAATAAATAAATGATACTCGGAATACTCTGGGTAAAATGCTACAATAGGTGATTTATCTGTGCACTTGCAGATACTTATGTTTTAATATTATTTAGAGTTTTCAAGTGTAGTTACAATTACCAGAATTTTGAGCATCATGCTAGGGATGATAACTTAGTGTATAGTGATATAAGAAATGTCAACAGCATGCCATTTGTGGGTCACCGGATTGCAGACAACATAGCGACATAATCCATCAGGCCCAGCACACCATCAAAGGACGATGCCACTGCAATAATCTGTGATTAGGACTTTTTTAAGGAGGAAGGGCAAGAAAGACAAGGAAGGGCGTTCATCGGTGATGCTGGTGAAGTGGCGATTGCCCTTCCACTAGCTACCATAGAAGAAGCCGACGATAGTCTGTGAAAGCTTCTTACGTTGATAGGAGTCAGAGATGACGCACCTCTAGGATCGACAGACAGACTTGCAGCAACACAAGGACCGGGCGGGGAGGTAGCTGAAGATGTCGGCAAGCACATCATCTGAGAGGTTGTCCATTGCGTTCCTCATGTTGCGGGCCTCCTTCATCTGGAAGGACACCAGCAGCCACATTAGTAAGGAGATGAGTTTCAAGGAGAAGGGATGATGATGCAAGTAAGGCCTTATTACACTTGCCTTTGGATCTAGCGGTGGTGAGCACAAGTGGCAACACCAGTGACAGCAGTCGTTTGTGTGTCGGTGGATTTGTGTGGGCAAGCCGGCGATGTGCACCGGCATGGAGCAAGAGCTGAGCAGAGGTGATGAGCATGAGTGACAATGATGAACAACAGCAATGAGGACAAGAAAATCTATGTGTGTGTGGGGGAGGGAGGGGGTGGCAGTGGGGGAGGGTTAGGGAGGATGTTGGGGCAGGGGTTGCTTGCTCTCTGCGTAAATTTTACGCCACGCGGGAATCAAATTTTCATTAGTTTCACACGGGAGGGTTCAAACGCGGGATTGGAAATTTTGCAACTAAGTGGCAGTGAATGCACAATACCATCATCGGCGGCTGGGTCCTATTACCACCGTATGATACAGTGATGAACACTAAGACACACAATCTTAACGTTTGGCATTGAAACAAAACAAAACTGCACACTTAGAAAACTAAGAAAAGCACAATTCTAGTACTTAGATTGAAAGGAAGCCAACTTAAGTTTGATGGTGATTAATAAGGCACACTGATTTACATTGAAAGAAAGCCAAACTGCTCACTTACAAAACATAAGGAAAACACAATGTTAGTACTCTTGGATTAAAAGGAATCCAACTTGAGTTCCATACATTCAAACCGAATAAATAGGTCGACACTACCAAGCTAACAAGCATGACAAAAGCTAAAATGCAAATACTAATTAGGCCGACACTATGCAATTGTTAAAAGGCCTTCATATGTACATCATTGGTTGCATAATTAATCATTCTCCATGTAGATCTGAGTCAACCTCCATGTGATCATTGTGAATCTCCATAATATCCTACAGATCATTGTCGACCTCCACGGGATTGTTGTCAATCTCCATGTCATCCTGAGCCTTGACCACTACAACCCTGTCCACATCCATTGGTACACTTTCATTTAGCTCATTGATTTTGTTCACAAAGCACTGATTCAGTGAACCAATACTGAGGACAATAAGGCTCACAGGCTGCACTCCACGGATATACAAGGACACAAACTCCAGAAGGAGAAGATGCATTTTTATCTGCAGATCCAACAAAATTACTGTAGCTAGGTTGAAGGTGAAGGAGCAGAGAGCATGAGAGAGAAATACAAAGGAATATAGAATCTGATGAAGGAGGAGCAGATCCAGTATAGTTACCTTAGATCTAGAAGGAGCAGAGAAGCAGGGATGGCGCGTTGAAGATTTGTGCGCCAACAAGGTTGGAGGTGAAGGAGCAATGAGCACGCGAGAGGCTACTTTCATCTAATGCTAGCAGGGTGAAGCAGAGCAAGGGAGCAGAGTGGGGAATGGATGGGAGGAAGGTGTGGTAGGATTGTAGGAGTGTATATACAATTTAATTGGTTGCCCCTGTACCAGGGCCCAATGTCCAGGGAAGTAGGATGCCTCCAACACATCAATTGATACTTGGATCTACTATCATTTACAGTTCAATAAATTGAACACCTGGTTAATCACCTTGCATTTAGTTCAACAATAGTTATAAAATAGTGATATATTTTAGTCCGACACATCAATTGATACTTGGATGTACTAGCATTTACATTTCAATAAATTGAACACCTAGATAATCACCTTGCGTTTAGTTTAACAATAGTTGCACAAAAAGTGATAGATTTTAGTCCGATACATCATAAATTGGTACTTGAATCTACTATGGTGAACTAAACAATTTACCAATGAACATGCCAAAAACTAAGGTAAGTACAAAATAGGTGAAAGAAGAACAGGAAGTACATTTCTTTCTCAAAGGTACGAAACCTTCCATCATCTTCGCTGGAACCCTAACCATTTCTTCAATATGTGGCATAGTCTCTTCCTCCTCCTATAGATGTTCTTCATTTGTTGTAACATTGGCCTCTGCCTTTAGCTCCCAAATCTTGTTATGTAAATCCAAAATCAAAGTCTTTAGAAATTTTCCATATGGGGAATCATGCTACTTAAAGAACCTGCAATCTAAGTCAGGCTACGAAAAAACCAAATTACCATAAGTACAACGGAATTTCAGCATTTGTATTGCAAAAATAGAATGAACAAGAAAGAAATCGAGTTATATTATTTGCCCTGCAGCAACTGTGGTACCGATGTCCTGGGTTTCCATCACTCCACGAAACCCACCGAGGCATCTTCAAGCCGCAGCGACATAAAAGTGGTAGCTAGTATGCGTAGGGGTGGTTCTCGACATGACACGGGATGGGCAACCCCCTCCCGTTGTAGCCTTTTCCATTGGAAGCTAGTGTTCTTCTCGCGACGGCACCCTAGGATGGTGCTGACCACTAGGAGGAGTTAGAGCTAGATGTAGCCATGGAGCAGTTAGGGTTCAATGTGTTGCACACTTTGAGTGAAGAGGTTGGCCCAAGTCTTTTATTATCTACGCTTTTGCCTCCTGCCAAGGCACCAAAACATCCTAGAAAACCCTCGCACTCCCGCCAAGATGAAATGTTGTGTCACCGGCAGTTCATGGTACTATCCGCTTGTAGAAGAAGGCTGTTTTGGATCCTCTGTGCTTACATAGGGGTGTACACGTGGACCACAATCAAGACCAACTAATTCAATTAACATTTCAACAAAAGTAATAGTTCAACAATTATGCAGTACCCATACATACTAATCTAGAGGCTTCATCAGTACATATTAACTCCATTAACATAAAACTTTCACAAATTCTAATACTTAATATCGGATGGATAGGCAGTTGCTAAGGTATTCAATTGGTTGATGTGGTCCCAAAAGCCACAGGTAGTGAACCGTAGTGAAGATGACAACATTTCCATCCACGGACACATTGTATGTATAAAGTATGTCTACTTCCTGTCTAGTCCTGCAAAGCACAAAAATCTCTCCACAAACAGGGTCTTGAACGATTCTTGTCAAATTTTGTGGTCAGAGGAGGTGACGAACAACGGCTTCGACAATCAACAATCGGTTCGGGTGAATGCTCCATCCCCAAGTAGCAAACAACATCATTTGGGGTCCTAGTGCCACCCCTAGCCAACAAAATGCAAGGTTGCTCGCATTGAAATGGCTTCTTCCAAAGTAAGACATCTGTTACAATGAAGAAATTCCTAATATGAATAAAACTGATACCGAACCCAAAACCAATTGGAACCAAATGCAAACAGGGGAGTGTGACCAAATCATCTAACCTTCATGGGTTGTTGTCCATGATGACAATGCAAGGTGCTCGAGGCAGGGCAAGTATAGGTGATGGGTCAAAATGAAGATGAAGCAACGGGTGGGGAGATTGAGATGAAGCAATGGGTGGGGAGAACTAATGGTTTCATATTGGGTTTTTTTTGTTGGTCGAACCACCGCCAAGGCACCGATAGGGCCCGAGGGGAGTCGGGAGCGAGCCAAGCGCTTCTAGTTTTGTTGCCAAACAGACGGTCTAGATTGATCGGCAGTGAGATTGGACGACACGGGATAAGTTAAATAGTATCCATATTAAGCCGACCATTGCCACGCTAATCCAATGCTATAATACGGTGATTGTCAGCGGTTAAAATGCTTTTAGATTCTCCTAAAAACAATCGCAACCGTACATGACAGTTTTTCCCTTTTCATTCACAAATATATAGAAAAACAGAAAAAACATTCATCGAAAGATCAAATCCGTGCACTGGTAGTATTTTGGAAGTAGTATTGGAAAGAACTTGCTTTGCATTTCATATAAAAAGGTGGCATTGAAGAGATCAAATCTGCGCAAATATAATTTTTTCATTGATTCATTATATATATGTAACATATAGATACAATTTGGACGAGTATATGATTGTACTCGTCTGGAAGCATAATAACTAACCTAAACTATTAAAACTACTTATACTAACTATAAACTACTTTAATCTAAACATATGATCATGCTCGCCTCACTCGCTTGGGAGGAGGCAAGGCGAAGTTGGAGTTGAAGTCAGAGTTGGAGTCATCGTCTTTGGCATAGGCATCGGCGTCATCCTCGTCCTTGTCCTCCTCCTCCGGGTCCTCCTTCTCGGAGCTCCACGAAGGACTATAATCAGAAGACCTCCAGTTGTCAGAGGAGACGTCCTTCTCAGAGGACTGGTGGGCTAGCAAGTCATCCTTGCTAGATGACGGGCTGCTTCGAAACTTGATGGGGCTGTCCGACATTTTCTTTGCAGATTGGAAAAGAAGGGGATGATAGATGAAGAAGAGGGGTAGTTTTAGAGGTGTCGGGTATCAATATTAGGGATACCTGATTAAAGGAAGTAAACAACACATTTGTGTTGTCCACCCAAGGCTCAGCGAACAATTTCTGCCTCGCCCAATCCAGCCGCTAGGCCTCGAGTGCACCTGGCCCGTCGAAAACAATCTCCGCCTTGCCCAACCCCCATGACGTAAGCATGGGAGTGCCCAAACCCCTTGGCATACTTCCACCTCGCCCAAGGGATGCGTAAGGCCCTCGAGCGCAACTAGGAGCCACGTGGGCCCCACCACGACATCCACCTCCACGAATGGGACATGCACGACCGCGTACAGTGTACGGGGGCATGGGATCCATGGTACGAAACGATACGACTCTAGTCATTCCAACCACGACTGGCGTCCATGTCTCTACAACAACGGGGGCAGCGACCATTGTGTCATCTAATCTCTCTCTACACAAATCCAGGAGCACACCCCGCCCATCCTCGATGGTATAAAGGAACATGCGCCTACATGGCCACAACACGTATCAGCAGTTGATGGAGAAGCCTAGACTCGACGGCCATGGTGTCCTTGTGCTATAGGTTCGGCCACCCGTACGAATAAGGAGAAAGACGGCGTATGCCCTAAAACTTTTTTATTTTTCTCTTTCTTTCTCTCATCTTTTTACCTTTACCACAAGCTGTAACCCAAGCCCTCCCCTTTAAAGCTATGAAAGGGGAGCCGGGGACCCCATCTAGGGGCATTGACGGAGAGATGGCCTGGTCGACTCATTAGAGCACACATCAACCAACACTCGAAACCTACACACCAGAGACCTGGGAGCACCTCCCTCTCTCGAAGTACTTGTAACCCCTACTGCAAGCACCCTGGTGCAGAGTAACACAAAAAGCAGCACCCACTAGATGTAGGGACATTTGGCCTGAACTAGTATACACCTTTGTATCCACTTTGCACACCATCCGGATCTAGACGCGCTGTCACCAATCTACTTGTCATTGTGTCTAGAGTGCCATTCTAGACACCGACAGTTGGCACGCCAGGTAGGGGCCTTCTGCACGTCATGATCCACTTCATCAGGCTTCAGATGGCTAGCCATCACATTCGCTTCACTCTGGGCTCCCATATCCGGTTTGGGAGCCTATATTTCCTTTGTATGGGTGTGGATCATGACTTGGTTTTGCTCCCACCCTCCATACTAGTTGACCATGTTGCTGGCACGGAGGAGGAGCTGATCCTGCTCCCCCCATACGGGTCAGCCGACCCACCCTCTAATGTCTACTCTGTCACTAAGTTAATGGACAGCCTTCGCCTGCATGCCACCGAGGTGCAGGCTTCTGAGGGTTCCCGACCCCTCAGCATCGACTACTTGTGGTTAGAGCGTTAGCTCGATGACCTCTTGGGACTGCATCCATCCCAAGAGGCACTCTATGACCTCTACTTTGCTTTCGCCAATGTCATGATCCAGCTCGCAGGAGGACCTCCACTCTCCCTAGAGTTGATTTCTGTGACTACCCAGTCAGTGTGGCCCCATGGGCTGCACAATGCCGGAAGGACTTACGAACTCCATGTGGCCAAGTGCATCGCTCTTCAGCCCGCAGGCGACCCGTCCATGGGATTGCTGAACCACCACCTGCAGTCCATCTCAAAGCTCCTCTAGAGTTCTAAGACGGCCTCAAACGCTGACTCCTGCGAACACGGCAAGGGCTAGGACAATGCTGATTTCTCTAAGCTCAACGATATGGGGGCTTTGCGATGTTTCCTCGGCAGCTACGACTACCTCCCCGAGGCCTTCGATTCCGACAACGGGGACTACGACCCGTCCCGCGAGTGCTTCACATGCGTGGTCCAGTTGGAGGAGGAAGAGGAGGAGGAGGATGACCTACTCGATGACCAAGGCGAGCACACCTCGGCCGAAGCTTCGCCTCACAACATGGATCCCACTGGGAGAGCTCCCATGCCACCACCCCCGGGGGCCTATGGTACCCCTCGTGGGACAGCCACAGTTCTAGCTAGAGCAACTTCAAGAGCTTGAGAGAAAACTCGAGGAAGAGAGACAACTGCTGTTGCAACAACGCGTGACGTTCGAGCAAGATCTCGTAAGCCACAACGACAGTGATACGGCCCGACATAGGTCCCACAATGTCCACCAGCGTATCTGTGATGATGATGACAGCGAACACCCACTGCCCTTCGCTCGGGCAAGCTAGAACGTTTGCCGCCGCAACAATACTCCTTTGGGGGATGCCCAAACCATCCACCCTGGAGGGACGGCGAGACTACGGAGAGCTATGTACTCCTTCAGCGTGCCTCCATATAGCAGACTGAGAGTTTCGTGTCTCGGTGACATGGGCTCAAGGCTGATCGACCTGCACCCTCGGCCCCAGGCGAAAAGGAGGCGTCAGTCCACCAGGACCAACGAAAAGCGGGGAACAAGCCCCTATCCATCCATGACCTCATCGACGATGCCTGTGACATGCGCGACGTCATCAATGCGCGTAATAGGCATAAGGAGGACGGTGCTAGTGCGGCTACCACCCTAGCTAGGGCGGCCGCTACAATAGCAAGGAGGACCACCCCCCGAGCCCTGAGCTAGCAGGGCCTCGGGTCTTTAGCTGGGACATCTGCAACACGCTATTTCTGGCACGCTTCTGGCAACCTACCAACATTGCCAAAAACTCTAGGGAAATGAACCCCGAGCTCTGGCTCGATGACTACCTCCTCGCCTGCCATTCAGGCAGTGTGGATGATGACCGGTTCATCATCCGCAATCTTCCTCTCTTTCTAGCCGACTCAATGAGAGCCTAGCTCGAGCATCTTCCGCCCTACAAAATCTGAACCTAGGCTGACCTTAGGCACATCTTTGTGGGCAACTTTTAGGGCACTTATGTGCACCCTAGAAACCCTTGGGACCTCAGGAGCTACTGATAGAAGCCAGACAAAACTCTCTATGAGTACATCCGGCGCTTCTCCCGACAATGTACTGAGCTGCCCACCGCCACCGACGGCGACGTCGTCGGGGCATTCCTTGCGGGGACAACCTGCAAAGATCTAGTCCATGAGCTAGGGCGCAAGGGCCCCTACACCACCAAGGAGCTATTGGACATCGCCACCAACTTTGCCTCCGGTGAGGAGGCGGTTGGAGCCATCTTTAGCCCCTTGAAGGCCAAGGGTAGCGACAGGAGGACGCCGACGAGGGCAACTCCGGCCGCAACTCCAAGAAGAAGAAAAAGAACAAGCAGTGGTACATGGACAACCTCGTGGCCGCCGCCGAGCGCAAGAACAACCAGCCCCCACCCGAGGGTGCCCTAGGTGTTTTCAACGAGATGCTTGAGAAGCCGTGCCCATACCATCGGGACCCGATCAAGCACACCCTCAAGGAGTGTGGCATGATGAAAGGCTAGTTCTCTAGGGGTGCCAAGGGAAAGAGCGACTAGGGGAAGAAACCCGAGGAGGACAAAGGCGACGACAATGAGAAAGATGATGGCTTCCCCATCATCAACAACTGCTTCATGATCTTCGGTGGCCTGGCAGCTTATGACACCAAGCACCAGCGCAAGTTGGAGCTCCGAGAGGTCTACGCTACCGAGCCCGCCACGCTAGCCTTCCTCAACTAGTCAAAGGCCACCATTACCTTTGACCTCGACAACCACCCGGTTCACATCACACAACTAGGTCGGTACCCGCTTGTTGTTGACCCCATCATCGGCAACGCATGGCTCACCAGGGTACTGATGGATGGAGGCAGCAGACTCAACATCATGTACGTCGAGACCATCAATGCCATGGGAATCGATTTTTCCTAGCTCCACCCGAGCGGAGCACCCTTCCATGGCATCATGCCAGGGAAGCAAGCCACACCCCTCGGGCAGATCGACCTGCCCGTCACCTTTGGGGATCCCTCCAACTTCAGGAAGGAGACCCTCACCTTCGAGGTAGTAGGATTCTGTGGCACTTACCATGCCATGCTAGGGCGGTCATGCTACGTGCAGTTCATGGCCATCCCGAACTACACCTATCGCAAGCTCAAGATGCTAGGGCTCAACGGAGTCATCACCGTTGCTCTACATTCTAGCACTCCTACAAATGCGATGTCGAGTGCTGCAAATATGTCGTGGTGATCATCGAGTTTGAGGCACTGACTGTTGACTTAGATGCGTGCGCCGCGAAGGTGCCCGGCCCCAAGCGGTCCGTCGGCTCTTTTGAGCCTGCTGAGCGGGTCAAGGAGGTTCCCCTCGATCCCAGTAGCTCCAACGGCAGAACGGTGCACGTCAGCACTGCCTTATCTCCCAAATAGGAACTCATGCTCATTGACTTCCTCTGTGCGAATGGCGACATGCTCATGTGGGGACCCTCAGATATGCCAGGTATTTTGAGGGATGTCGCCGAACACTCCTTGAACATCCGGGCTGGCTCCAAACCGGTGAAGCAACGGCCATGCCGCTTCGACGGGGAGAAGTGTAGGGCCATCGGAGAGGAGTTCCAGAAGCTCTTGGCGGCCGAATTCATCAAGGAGGTTTTTCATCCTGAGTGGTTAGCTAATCCTATACTTGTGAAAAAGAAGAATGGTAAATGGAGAATGTGTATTGACTACACTAATCTCAACAAGGCTTGTCCTAAAGATCCTTTTCCTTTACCACGCATAGATCAGATAGTTGATTCTACCTCAGGATGTGAAGTCCTCTCCTTCCTTGATGCTTATTCTGGCTACCACCAAATTATGATGAAAGAGTCGGACCAACCCGCGACCTCTTTCATAACCCCATTTGGGTCTTACTCACTGTTCACCTAAATGGCCGTTTAGCCTGTTTAAACACCGTGTAAATGCTACACAGTGATGCTCCATTTCTGTTTAATCGTCCGTTTACACCGTTTAATCGTTTGTTTAGCCCGTTTAATGAACTATTTAGCCCGAATAATGGCTAAGCAGTAGGTGACTGATTGTTTACCATTTAGCATTTAGGAAAACATTGGTCTTACTGCTATGTCACCATGCCGTTCGGGCTCAAGAACGCGGGGACTACATACCAGCGGTGTATGCTCACCGTTTTTGGGGACCTCATGGGGCAGACCATTGAGGCTTACGTAGATGACATTGTAGTTAAGTCCAAGCAAGCCGACCACCTAGTGGCCAATCTCGAGCAAGCCTTCGAAAGGTTATGGGGCAAGCACATCAAACTCAACCCCGAGAAATGTGTTTTTGTGGTCCTGAGGGGCATGCTGCTTGGCTTCATCATCTCTGAGTTGGGCATCGAGGCCAACCCAGAGAAAACCTCTGCCATTTTGAGCATGGGCCCAATTTAGAACTTGAAAGGGGTTCAGCGAATCACGGGTGTATTGCCGCACTAAGCCATTTCGTCTCACGCCTCGGCGAGCGAGGGCTCCCCCTCTATCGGCTTCTGAAGAAGATCGATCATTTTGCATGGACTCCTGAGGCCTAGGAGGCGCTTGACAAGCTCAAGGCACTCCTGATGAGGGTCCCAATCCTCATGTCATCGGCCGAGAAGGAACCACTCCTACTGTACATCACAGCCACCACCCGGGTGGTAAGCGCTGCCATCGTGGTGGAATGGCAGGAGGAGGGACACACCCTCAAGATCCAGCGTCTGGTTTACTTCATCAGCGAAGTCTTGTCTGACACAAAGACACGCTACCCCCAAATCCAGAAACTCCTATACAATGTCCTCATTGCCTGAAGAAAGTTGTGCCACTACTTTGAGTCACATCCGATTACGGTTGTGTCCTCCTTCCCCTCGAGAAGGTGGTCCAGAGCTGAGAAGCGATGGGAAGAATTACCAAATGGTTGATCGAGCTCATGGGAGAATGACTCACCTACACTCCTTGGATGACCATCAAATCCCAAGTGCTAGCAGACTTTGTGGCAGAATGGACCAAAACCCAGTTGTCGCTGGCCCCTGTGGAGTAGGAGTACTAGACCATGTACTTCGATGGGTTGCTGATGAAGACTGGAGCCAGAGAGGGACTCATCTTCGTCTCCCCACTTGGCATACACATGAGGTACATGATTCGTATTCATGTCCCTGCCTCTAACAATGTGGCTAAGTACGAGGTACTTGTCAATGGTCTGCACATCGCCGCTGAGCTCTGGATCCAATGGCTTGATGTTCATGGCAATTCTCGGCTGGTCGTGGACCAAGTCATGAAGGAGTCAAGCTGTCATGACCCCAGGATAGCGGCATACTACCGGGCGGTCCGCCTCCTGCAAGACAAGTTCGATGGCCTCGAGCTCAACCATGTTGCAAGGCGATTCAACGAGGCAGCGGATGGGCTCACGAAGTTGGCATCTAGTCGGGAGCCGTTCCCCTCTGGCGTCTTCACTAGTGACCTACATAAGCCTCAATAACTTGCTAGGATTTGGCGTAGGATGGCAGCGAGCCACCTGCACCAGCCTCGGGGGCTGGCCTGACCCCAGTCCCCACCGAGCCCGAGGTTATGGAGATCGTTGAGGACCCAGTGACAGGCCATGACCCCCTGCCAGACTAGAGGATCCCGTACCTCAACTACCTAGTTCGCGGAGCTCTCCCCGCTAACAGGGCCGAGGCCCGATGCCTCACGCGCCGAGCCAAGTCTTTCTTCCTAGTGGATCAAAAACTCTACAGGAGGAGTCCCACTAGAATCCTGTAGCGCTATATCCCCACCAAGCAAGGGAGAGAGCTGCTTTAGGACATCCACGGGGGCATGTGTGGCCATCACGCTGCACCACGCACTCTTGTCAGGAATGCATTCCCACAAGGCTTCTACTGGCCTACTGCCATAGCCGATGTCACCGAGGTAGTACGCTCCTATGAGGGGTGTCCATATTACGCTTGGCAAACTCACTTACTGGCCTAAGCACTCCAAATGATCCTGATCACGTGGTTCATGGTCTAGGGTCTGGACCTTGTTGGGCCCCTCCAGAGGGCACCCGAGGGCTTCACCCACTTGCTTGTTGCTATCGACAAGTTCTCAAAGTGGATCGAGGCTCAGCTAATCATGCAAATCAAGTCCGAGCAGGCGGTGCTCTTCTTCATAGACATCATTCACCACTTTGGGGTCCCAAATTCCATCATCATCGACAATGTCACATAGTTCACCAGCAAGAAGTTCCTCAAGTTCTACGATGATCACCACATCCGCATGGATTAAGCAGTCATGGCACACCTCCAAATGAATGGACAGGTCAAGCACGCCAATGGCATGATCTTGCAAGGCCTCAAGCCAAGGATCTTCAACCGGTTGAACAAGTTCGGCCGCCGATGGGTCGTGGAACTCCCCACGGTCCTTTGGAGTTTGAGGATGACCTTGAGCCGAGCAACGGGCTTCATGCCTTTCTTCATGGTCTACGGATCCGAGGCCATCCTTTACATCGACTTGGAGTGTGGGGTGCTGAGGGTCAGAGTGTATGATGACCAAGGGAACCAAGCCTCCCTTGAGGACGCCGTGGACCAGCTGGAGGAAGCACGTGACATCGCCATACTCCATTCTGCCAAGTACCAACAAGCCTTACAACGATACCACCACCGTCGTGTGTGGGGTCAGGCATTCAATGTCGGGGACCTGATGCTTTGCCTCAGGTAGGACAACAGGGGCCTCCACAAGCTAACACCACCATGGGAGGGCCCATTCGTCATTGCAGAAGTACTCTGACCCGACGCCTATAAGCTGGCCACCGCTGATGGTGAAATCTTCACCAACGCTTGGAACATCGAATAGCTACATCGCTTCTACCCTTAGAACTCCAAGCTATGTACATAACTATGAAAAATAGAAATTCTCCGTATTGAATAAAAAGCACACGTTTCCTATTTTATTATTCAACCAAATCTAAGTGATGCCTGACCCCGGCCTTGGCCGGGATTGCGCCTCACTCGAGGGCTGGAGGGGGAAGGGGCCCCCAATGCTCCGAAATTTTCAACACTATGAAAATTTCTCATGCCTGAGCCCTTCCAATGGTGTTTAAGTGAATGGATGTGTTATGGTTCCTTTTCTCACTGATTTTGACCCAAGGAGTCGAATCACACTCCTAAAAGATCAGTAAACTTAAACACGAAGCGAAGATCGGGCAACCCCTTAAAAACTTTGCAAAAATTTCTACTCCCGAGCTCTCTGACAGCATTTCAAGAAAGACGGACGCGTTAAGAGCATGAGAACCCTTCGGGTCAGGTTAAGCGAACTGCGAGAAGCCTACACCTCTACAGCCACAGTGCCTTTGCTCCTTAACCCTAACCCAAGGGGCCCGACTCAAAGCTCTAAACATCGTGTGCCTAAACGCAAAAAAGAGGATCGGGCAAACATGTAAAAACTTCACATGAAAAAGATAAAAACAGGTTTTCATAAAGGCCCCAAGGGTGTTGATGATCGATAACTACTAAAATAAACTGACAACTAAACATGGAAATGGACATAAATCAACACCAAACATAGGAATAGGGTTTACACTGATAGAATTCCACGAGTTTTGGTGAATCTGTGTTTCACAGGGGGTTATCAGGCAAAGAGCAAGGATGGACCCACATGTTGGGTTAAAATTCATAATTTTTTGTGGCACCAACTTAAGAAGACTCTAGAAGACATGAGAAGGTGACCTGCGAAAGGAGGGGCCCACCTACCATAGAGGGCGCCCGGCCGCCCTTGGCCTAGGTTGGCCGACCTGGCCCGGGCCTGCTTGTCAGTCGCCTTCGCACGATGATCTTGACCACTCATTTAAGTCGGTTTGATCCAATGGTGACGAATAAATTTGACGTGGATCAATGACGTGGCAATTGCTTGCTCTCTACTCCACCTAGGGCTATATAAGGAGACTCCCCTCAGGCCCAGGGGTCATATCTCTACATGTGCTATAATTCTAGGGTTTCAAATTCTCCTCCACATTGTAGCAGTATCTCTCTAGATGAATATCATCTAGTTGCAATCTAGAAAATAGGGAGAGAGAGGTGAGAGCTTCGGAGGAGCTGAATCTATCGGATCTTCTTCGACTGTGTACAACTATGGATTCGTCTCATCTTTGAGTAATCTCTAGGTTCTTCATTTATTATTTCTAAGTTCTTTATTTGGGTAAGTTCAGTTCTTACTTTATTTTGCTTACGAGATCTCTGCTCATATTGAGTGCTCTAGTCTTAAGATCTGGATTAGAGTAGTAATCATTAGTGTAGACACAGTGTCTAGGCTAGTGTTTACCTGAGTTTGCGCCTAATCCTCTGGTTAGTTATGTAGCTACAGAAGTGACAGCTCTGTAGATTATTATAATCCACCACGTTAGGGTTGGTGTTTCATAGAGTTTTTTGGCAGCCTTCCCCCAATCACCCTTTTCCCAGTCTTTTTCGAGGATCAAAAAGGTACTGCTACTCCAGTGTAAGTGAAGTATAGTGAGCCTGATCTTAGTTAAATAGAATCAACTTAGAAAACTTTAGATAGTTCCTCTCTACCCACAAAAACATATTTACCTTTTCTTTTCTTAGATGTTCTTGATTCTCTCTAGTGCACTTCACGTTCCTCGTGGAAATCGATACTCTGGAATACTCTCAGGTGAAAGCTATATCGATATCCGTGCACTTGTAGATTTTTCTATGTGCGTTAACAAATACCAACAAGCTTTCTAGCGCCGTTGCTAGGGAATGGTAGCTGTGCTAGTTTTGAACCAAGTTTGTCTGTTTACCTTTTTAACCACCACATGGATTCCACTCCTATCTTTAAATACTCCACTCCAAAGGGCGATTCATTGGAGCCTCCACCATCATCACACCCCATTCTTACAGATGGCTATGAGCTTCATCCTGCTTTCATAGCCATGGTTTGGGAGTAATCCTATTCTAGCATAGAAGACGAAAATCCTTACACCCACCTTAGGGAATTTGAGCAACTGTGTTCTTGCCTCACTATTGCTTGCATGACATAGGAGACCATTAAATGGAAACTGTTTTTGTTCTCCCTTTTGGGTATAGCGAAACAATGGTATGCTCATACCGTAGGTGGAGTTAATGGAAATTGGGATGAACTTCGAGACAAATTTTTTCTTGCTTTCTTCCCTTTGTCTCGAATTGTCGCTCTGCAAATAGAAGTTCTTACCTTTTAGTAGAAGGAGAAGGAGACATTAGGAGCAGCTTGGGCTAGGTTCATAAGCCTTACCAATTCTAGTCCAAACCTTTCCTTGCCTGACAATGTCCTTTTACATCACTTCCATCTTGGCCTTCGCAAGGAAGATGCTCTTCACCTTGACCTAGCTTTAGGAGGTTCATTCTCGTACAAAACCATTAGTGAAGGGAAAGCCATTCTAGAGAAAATCCTTGAAAACACCCCTTACATAGGTATTTTTGATGAGTTTCCTGAAGAAGAAGTCGAGCCAAGCCCCGACCAACAAGAGGAGGCACACACAACTGAATCCAAACCTAAAATTCCTTCAAATCCTTCTAATAATTTGGTTGCCAAAGAACCTCCCACTAAGGGAATAGACCACACTTTAGAAGATGATGTAACCAGTGCTCCCTTGTTCCCCTTTGAAATCGAAGTAGATCTTTTTGAAGATTTTGGTAATGCCTCACAATTACTAGTCCAAGTGAAGCCTCTGGTGCACTCTATACCACTTGAGGATGATGATGGTCCACATAATGATGCCTTCCTTTTAGAACACATCAAAGGACTTTCGGCCATCATGAGCCGTGAGTGGTTGGCAGAAACGGAGTTATCCACTAAGGTAGCCCGAATCATTTCCTCCTTAGATGTCCTAACTTGCATCCTTAAGAAAACAACCATAGAGGCTCACTATAGTCCTACCGTTGGGATGAACATTATTTCAAAAGCTTTGGCTAAAAAACTTTACCCTAATGAGTCCATGATCCCATCTCATAAGCTTCTAAGAATTCCTTCTGGAGTTACTCTAGAAAGTTATGGGGTCAGGAGGTCTATTCCTTTGTGAATAAGAGGCACCGAGTATCGTCTAGATTTTCACATCTATGACATCTCAGATATGTCTCTCTTAATTGGTGTACCTTTTGGGACACTCTTTCAAGAACGACCAAATTAGGGTCTCTTAAGTTTAAAGCTAGGATGTTCTCCTATCGCTGTATTGCTTGTGTAACACCCTGGTGTTACGCAGGCATTTAGCATTGCAAATCATACGCATGATGCATCATTTGCATTTATAATCACATGCGAAGTAGAGTGCATTTTGAGTTGAAACATTTCTATGAAACGTGAATGTTGCATAGACTTGTTCAGAATTGTTTCACTTTAATTATGCTTGCTAGGCTACTAAAATATGGGTGACTATAATTGTTAATCATCTAGATTTAGTTAGCACAAATTTTGGAGCAACTTTGGTATTCAAAGTTTTGTCAAATTTTGCTTTTAAAAATATTATTGGAAAATGGTCAAAAACCCTCCCGATTTAGCTTTTGTTCTCCAATTCAAAATTTGTTGGGAATTTTGAGTTGGTCCCTTAATAAAAGTTGTAGAGAATTAAATTCTAAGCAACTTTCATTTTTGGGTCATTTTTAGAAAAAAGTCATTTTCTTGCTCAAAATGGGATTTGAAAACTGTTATTTGAAATTGTTTGAAAATTTATTAGAAATACAAATTTGAAAATCAGTTCCTCACCAGAGTGGGCCGGCGCCTCGCTTCTGGCCCGCTCGCGCAAGCCAACCCGGCCCAGCTCTCTCGCGTGCACGCCCGCGGTCGTTCGCCCACGCCGTCGCCTCGGCCTAGCCCACGCCGCGCGCCCCTCTTCCTTCTCCCGCTCGTGTGCGCCCGCTGGCCGACCATGGTAGACCGCGCTCGCCGCGTGGTGTCCATGCGCCGTCGAACTCACCGCTGGAGCCTCCGGCTCGCATTAACCTCCACCCAGTCGCACACTACCTCCGCCTCCATCTCCTTTGTCCCCTGCCTCCCTCCTCGCTCGCACGCTCGCTCTCTACGATAGCAACAAGCCGAGCAGGAGTGCTCGCCACCGCACGTCGTCGCCCGACCCGCCGACGTCTAGCTCCGCCACCGCAGCACCCATCCTCGATTGCTTCTACCCCCAGCTCTGCCTGCACCTCCTCCATCCCGTGTGCACGCTTTCACCCTCTTTTACACCACGGTAAGGCCAGGGCAAGCTTTTCCTTAGCATGGCGGCGCCATGGCCGCCGAGCTCGGGCCTCCATAGAGGGAGCACTATTCCCCTCCTTCCCTCCAATTTTCCGTGATTTTGCGTCCGCCTTGACTCCGTGGACCTCGCGCGCACCGAACCTGTAACACCCCAGGTGTTTGCCTTGCATTCTAGCATCATTTGAGCATGGTCATAGCATGGCACTACCATAAGCATCATCATTTCATGTGCATCCTTTCTTGAAACATGACCTTGCAACAGTTGCAACATCCAAGATTGAATGCATGTGTAGGTACATGTTTGTTTATTAATGCTAGCTTATGTGTGTACAACACTTGTGGTAGTGTGATGTGTGACACAACACCTTGAAACATGATCATGAAACACATGCAACATGCCTAGTTAAATCATGCAACACATGCATGCAACATAATGTTGCATTAGCTTGATTGGTGATGTTTCAATGCACTTTGATGTGACTTTTGCTCATATGAGATGCTATTGGGTAAATTGTTGCTTGGAAATATTTTTAACATGTTAGTTAAGCAATTTGACCTAGGGTTTATGTTTATGCCATGCCCTAATTCCATTTTGACTCATGCTTTGACTAGTTGACCTTTAGGACCTTCTTTGTTTGACCTTTTAGAAAGTCTAACCTAGAGCCTTTGCATGTGAGAGCAACCTTAACAAAGTTTGTGCCAAATTTCATTAGGAACAAAAGTTGTTTTGGGGTCATCTCATGAAAAAGCTTGGATCATCCTCAAACAGGGCCCACAAGTCAGGTTTCTATGCTGTTTTGACACTTAGAAAATTTTCTGAGTCTTGCATCTGACCTACAGTTCGAGGTACCCCACTTTAGGGCTATGTAGTTCCAAATCCAGGCCAAACTAGCTCAAGTCCATATTTACAAAACTGGAGACCTAACATAGCTCTACAAGTTTGCTAATATCACCTATCACTAACTCGAGCTGGTTTAGGAGATAAACCTTGAACAAAAATCGGCTGTCAGTCATCACTGGACAACACAGTTTTCTTGTGCACCTCTTGGGACCCTTGTATCTCGCTGACCATGGCAAATCAGCTCTAGTGCTTGTTGACTTGAATGAAGATCTCACATAGCTCTACTCGAAAGTCTCTTGCGGATTTCGCTAGTTCTTGCTGGTTTGGGATATATCGTCCGCTCGAGATCGACTGTCAGGCTTAGCCTTCACTGAATTGAGGTTCGGTTTCATCAGAGTTCAAAGTGTTGAACTCGTTCACGTCCGTGGCCGACCGAGGGCAGGAGCAAGTCGACGCGTGGACGCTGTGTGTCAACACCATGCTTGGGCTCGCGTGGGTGAGGTCAGAGCTCGCGACAGCTCGCCCCAGCTGCCTTTATTCGCCTTAACGCTCTCCCTCGCCTCGCTCTGCTCCACCGCAGCGCCACTGCGAGCTTCTCCGCGCCTAGCCGTGCCACCGCGCCTGTCACACCCATTTAACGACCAAATGGAATGCATACTCTTATGTGTGCCCAGAGATCAATCACACATAAGTTAACAAATTATAAAGGATGTATCATCACAAATGTTATTACATCACGATTAATAACACATAGTCTTTATAATAATGTAGCGGAAGTAAAATATAAAAACTCTCGTGGTAGCTCCAATTGATATGCCACTGCACCATGTCTCTCTATAATCTTAAAAGGTCCAATATATCTTGGTGCCAATTTACCTTTCATATTAAATCTCTTCACACTTCTCATGGGAGACACTTTCAAGTAAACATAATCCCCTACCTCAAAAATCAACTCTCTTCTACGAGTATCAGCGTAACTCTTCTGTCTAGACTGAGCTATTTTTAGATTATCTCTAATCATTCTCACTTTCTTTTCAGCATCCTTTAGTACATCAGGCCCAAACACTTGACTTTCCCCTGTCTGATTCCAGAACAACGGGGTTCTACACTTTCGTCCATACAGAGCCTCAAACGGTGCCATCTGAAGACTCTTCTGATAACTATTGTTATATGAGAATTCTGCATAAGGCAAGCTCTTATCCCAACTAGTACCATATTGTAAAGCACAAGCTCTCAACATATCCTCCAATATCTGATTAATTCTTTTCGTCTGTCCATTTGTCTGTGGATGGTAGGCTGTACTAAAGTTCAGCTTGGTTCCTAGTGATTCATGTATCTTTTGCCAATAATGAGATGTAAACTAGGTACCTCGATCAGACACAATTTTCTTAGGCACTCCATGCAGACTCACTATTCTTTCCATATACAATTCTGCCAACCTTGCACTGCTATATGTAGTCCTAACTGGCAGAAAATGAGCAACCTTTGTTAAGCGATCTACTATTACCCAAATTGAATCATACCCTCTCTGAGTACGTGGCAATCCAACTATAAAATCCATACCAACTTCTTCCCATTTCCATTTAGGTATCTGCATAGGCTATAACAACCCTACAGGTCTTTGATGTTCAGCTTTCACCCTTTGACATGTGTCACACAAAGCAACATACTCAACAACATCTCTTTTCAAACCATACCACCAATATTTCTCTCTCAGATCCAGATACATCTTAGTACTCCATGGATGTATGGAATAAGCTGACTCATGAGCTTCACTCAAAATTGCCTTTCTAATAGTCTTATCCTCTGGCACACACAGCATTTTTCCAAACCATAATGTACCCTTATCATCCTTATTGAATCCTGGTGATTTACCCTTCACTATATTTTCAGCTATCTCTCTCAACTTTGCATCTTTCATCTGACTCTTGCAGATTTCTTGCTCTAGGGTAGGTTCTAGTACTAATTCTACTGCATTGGTGGTAAATCCTAAGTTCAGATGCTCACATTCAGCACACAACTCTCTTGACCAGAGCATTACTTGCATCTCATTAGCGTAGCTTTTCCTACTAAGAGCATCAGCAACAACGTTAGCCTTTCCTGGGTGATAATGCACCTCTAGATCATAATCCTTTATTAATTCTAGCCATCTACATTGTCTCAAGTTCAGATCTGATTGAGTGAAGATGTACTTCAGACTCTTGTGATCAGTGTATATATCACTCATATGTCCAATCAAATAGTGTCTCCATATCTTTAGTGCATGAACCACTGCAGCTAATTCCAAATCATGAGTAGGGTAATTCAACTCATGCTTTCTCAACTGTCTCGATGCATATGCCACAACTCTACCTTCTTGCATAAGAACACATCCCAAACCCAAACGAGATGCATCACAGTAGATAGAGAATTGCTTACTCAGATCTGGCAAAACTAATACTGGTGCAGTGGTTAATCTTTTCTTCAATTCCTCAAAATTAGTCTGACACTTCTCAGACCACACAAACTTAGCATTCTTCTCTAATAATGCAGTCATAGGCTTTGCAAGCTTAGAAAATCCCTCTATAAATCTTCGATAATAGCCTGCTAATCCCAAGAAACTACGGATTTCACTTGCATTGGTTGGTGGCTCCCAGTCCAATACATCTTTCACTTTGTTAGGATCTACTAATATTCCTCCGTTTGAAACAACATGACCAAGAAAGGAAACTTCCTTCAACCAAAACTCACATTTACTCCGCTTGGCATATAGCTGGTGTTCTCTGAGCTTTTGCAAGACCAACCTCAAATGTTCAGCATGTTCTTCCTCAGTCTTGGAGAATACTAGAATATCATCAATGAATACCACTACAAACTTGTCCAGATATTCCATGAACACCTTATTCATTAAATACATAAAGTATGCAGGAGTATTAGTCAGACCAAAAGACATCACTGTATACTCATATAACCCATACCGTGTGGTAAAAGCTGTCTTTGGTATATCACTAGCACGAATCTTTAACTGATGATATCCAGAACGTAGATCAATCTTGGAGAATACATAAGCACCTCTTAACTGATCAAACAAGTCATCAATCCTAGGCAACGGGTACTTATTCTTGATGGTGACCTCATTGAGAGACCGATAATCTACACACATTCTCTGAGTACCATCTTTCTTATCCACAAAAATCACTGGTGCTCCCCAAGGTGAAGAACTAGGACGAATGAAACCCTTATCCTGCAATTCCTTAATTTGTTTCTTAAGTTCTTCTAATTCATCTACTCCCATTCTATATGGACGCTTAGCTATGGGTGCAGTTCTAGGTAATAATTCAATAATAAATTCAATGTCACGGTCTGGTGGCATACCTGGCAATTCCTCAGGAAACACATCGGAGAATTCCTCCACAACCTGGTCCTCCTTGTTGGCACCATCAGTAAGCTGGTTCACTATAGCGGTCTCCTGTTTTTGAATTTTCACATCAACTCTGATCCTATCTCCCTTTGGTGTTGTCAGTACTACTGATTTACCTTTGCACTGAATCTCTGCTTGTTGTTGCATCATCCAATCCATTACCAGGATAAGATCGATCCCAGCTGTTCTCAATACTATAGGACTCACCTTAAACTCTACCCCCCTTAGAATGAGACTAATCGGGAGACAACGATAAGATGCTGGCATACTTCCACCAGGTGAGTTTACTAATATAGGATCCTTCATGGCACACAAATGAATTCTATGTATTCTAACAAATGATTGTGATATGAAAGAATGTGATGCTCCAGAATCAAAAAGAACAGTGGCAGGAGTGGAATGGACATCGAACGTACCAAGCATAACTTTGGGTTCCTCGACTGTGGTTTCCTGGGACAAGTGATTCACTCTTCCAGTGTTAGATGCAGGCTTCTGGTGACTACCCTGCCTCTGCGGAGTCTGCTAATTGATTTTCTCAGGGCAGTTGTAGGACAAGTGACCTTCTTTTCCACATCAGAAACACTTGTTGGGGGTATTGGGAGCACTGTTCTTCATTGGAGTATTATTGGAAGGACCCTATCACTGAGGTTGATTTCCATTATGCTGCGGAGGGCGTTGGTTACCATTCTGCGGCTGGAATGGGGGACGTTGCGGAAACTGATTGCGGAAAGGGACCTGACCATGATTCCACTGACCAGAAGGAGGCCTCTGTTGATTAACCTGCTGGAAACCAGTACGAGGACGAGTGTTACTACCAGAAGTCTATCCCTAAAGCCTTTTCCTCTTGGCATCCATCTTCTTGCGCTTGTTGTCCACCACGATAGCGTGGTTCACAAGCGTCTGAAAATTGGGATAAGTATTGGACATCAGCTGTAGTTGTAATCCATCATACAATCCCTTCAAAAAGTGGCGCTGCTTATCATTGTCATTGGCCACCTCATGTGGAGCATATCGTGACAACTGGGCAAACCTGTCACGATACTCAGCTACAGATAATGACCCTTGGGTCAAATTCCTAAATTCCTCTGCCTTCAGTTCTATTATCCCTTCTGGTATATGGTAGGCTCTGAAGTTCTCTCTAAACTCCTGCTAGGTGACTACGGGAGCATTGGTGGGACGACCATACTCATATAATTCCCACCAGTCCTGAGCTTCTCCCTGGAGTTGTCCAGAAGCAAACAACACCTTCTGTCGGTCATCACATTGAGCAATGTTGAGTTGCTTTTCTACGGCACGAAGCCAATCATCTGCTTCTAAGGGATCAGCAGCGTGAGTGAACACCGGGGAATGACCCTTCAAAAACTCACCACGCTTATCACGTGGTGGTGCCCCAACAACTGGATGATTATGTTGGTTTTGCACCAATTGTTGCATAAGTTGTGTCTGCACTGCCAGAAGCTGCTCAATAGTTGGTGGCGGCGGCGGTGGTGGATTCGGGGGAACACCTCCACGACCCCTGCCTCTTCCTCTTCCGGCCATCTGCCATCCATAAGAATGCAAACTTTGAGATTTCCATGTTATCATCCACTTATAAGATAAAGAATGGGATCTGAAAGTTTTGTGGGCGAATATCAATGTTAACAGTTCAGTAATTCAATCATATCTCGAACTACAGAAGTCCAATAGAGGCGTGCTTTATATGGTTGGAAATCTTATGAAGTTCTCCACAACTTCCATTCAGACCATAAGACCAGATTCTGTCGTTAAGTTAATGAAAATTAATGCGCAACAGAAACTGTTCCAGATTCCAGACTGTGCAGAAACTTTAACTTGTGACAGTTATATCTCTCGAACCAGATCAGATAAAAAGGTGATTCCAGTGGCATTTGAAAGGTGCTTAAGCCTAGTTTCTCTCATAAAAATTTCATAAATGTTGCATGAACCGTTTTTGAACCATATCAGAAACATTGCAGACTGCTCCAGAAAACAGCAAGGACAGAAAAGTGACAATACCAAACCCAACTATTATTCCCTTGACTAATAGACTTTTTATTCTTAAAAATGGAACTTGTAGACATGCCTACAAGTCCCAACACTCAAACAAAGATCCAACTCACACATAAGCATAATAATAAAGCAACTAGCACACTAAGGTTCAAACCACACGACTGACTCGACTGACTCAACTGACGTTACTAAGAACGTTCTTATTATATAAAGGACTCCTACTTCCTAAGGAAGTGGCTCATGCTCTAATGTCTCATAAATCTTGGGCATGCCTTGGTTTGCTCGGAGTTCATCAATGGTTGCCTGGCACCTCTTGATAGTCTTTCCCTGTGCCTTCACCATCTCCTCTAACTGTAGCTTCCTCTCCATCATGTCATAGACAAAATTCACCATCACTCGAGGAAGTGGTTCCAACTGCACTGGATCCATCATGGCCCATCCAAGGTCGGGGTGTGCACGAGGGAGGTAGCGGTGAATATCATGCTTCATAAGGTTATAGCGAAGATAGCGGAGACCCATACATGCTTCAAAAGCAGCATCTTCAATGCTATCCTCTATAGTAGCTCGATGCCCCACGTGAGAGAACATCCTGTCCAGCTGATACGCCCCCTTGTCTTGTTTATGTGCAAAGATGCTTGCCCTCGCCTTCTAGTACGTATCCTCTAGTGGATGAGTGTACTACCAGCAGACGTACTCCACAGCCGGATGCCAATCAGCGAAGTAAGCAGTGAGCATCCCCACAAGGCGAAGATGAGAGATAGCATTCCCTCCATTCCTATGGTAGATCCTCACAGTCCACCCCATTGGAGGAGGTGACATATCTCCAAGAGCTTCATGATGTGGTGGAGACGGGGGTTGTCCTCCTCCATTAGCTTCCTCTTCATCATCTTCAATCTCGATGATTTCTGGATCTTCTTCAGGCTTGGGCTCTTCCTGGGGAGGTGCTGGTGCTTGGATTGGTGCTTCAGGGGCCTGCTCCTGTTCCTGGGGTTCTGGCTCTTGTGGCTCTTCAGTTGCAAGCAGGGCACGAGGTGGGTAGTATCCTCCAGAGCTAATGCGGGCAGTCTTACGGTCACGGGCCATCTACAGAATTTTTAGATGAAGTTAGAATAGAGGCAAAATTTCATAATAGAATGAGACATAAGAAGCATAAAAATTGATCAAATAACAAGAGCAAGATAGTGAGCATAAAAATAGTGTAAAGAAGATACTAAATCGACCATTTCTAGCTAGGCTTGTGTCCTACAGTCAACAATAGCTTTGATACCAATTTGTCACACCTATTTAACGACCAAATGGAATGCATACTCTTATGTGTGCCTAGAGATAAATCACACATAAGTTAACAAATTATAAAGGATGTATCATCACAAATGTTATTACATCACGATTAATAACACATAGTCTATAAATAATGTAGCGGAAGTAAAATATAAAAACTCTCGTGGTAGCTACAACACAGGCACATTGACTGGTTGACAGCAAGTCTAGTAATCTTCCGGAAAGTAGAAGTAGTCACTACTTGCACCATCTGTTACCCATCCGGGATTTTTATCCAAGCAAGAAAAATAAACAAGCGTAAGTACATCTCGTACTCAACAAGTGTAACATGGGGTTCATGAGGCTCAAAGGCATAACATAGGTTTGTCAGCATGTAGCTTTTAATTAGCATTAATTCAGTATATCAATGATATCAAAGTGTCTCAATGTAAACAATAAACATATGATCCATGTGAAATGATTAATGAATAGCAAAAACATATTCATTATTAATGATCCACTATTCCATAAGGGTCCAAGGACACTCGTGACCGTGAGCACGACTGTTATAACAGTTTTACACTCTGCAGAGGTTGTACACTTTCACTGTGAGTCATGTTGCCCATATGCCCGGGTTAATTACTCCCAAAACACTTCCAAGGTGAGCAGGCAGGAAAACACTATGAAGTCTTTTGAAGGTTCGTCTAACAAGTTAGGGCCATTAGATTTCACTCGGCAAACAGATGTAGAGCCCTCCTTCCTGATGGCACAATAACACGCAGCATATACACATGAGGACAGAGGCCGCACTATACCCGATTCGTCAAGCCATTCTTACGCCATAAAGGAATACCTCTAACAAGCTAGAAAAGGTCCTTCTATATGACTAAAGCCAGAGCCATTTTAGCCCTCATAGTTATACTGTAAATCCCGGATTTTCGCTTACAGATGAGTCCTTATGGAGAGTAATAAGAGCACCAAAGTAACCCCATGCTCTAGTACCCTTTAACAGTAATAAAATCATATTTTAATGTTTATTGCATATTCCATTAATCAAATTACATGATCATAGTCCATGTTGAGCACTAGCAATACTAATCCATGCAATATAATAGGTATCAAGGAATAAGATCAACACTAAGTCATCCTTAACAAGGAATATATGCATAATGATATTATTTGCTTAATGTGAATAGGACAACAAGGATAATCCTATGCTATACTTGCCTTGCTCAAACTGGTCCTGGTGATCTTGTTCGTAGTAAAACTCTTGATCTCCAACGAATTGCTCACCGTCTATACTCGATCAACAACAGCAACAACACACATCCAGAGGCAATCATGCATAAACAAACAAGACTATAATTAGAACAGTACACCATCAGTAAGAAAACAAAATAAAAAGTCTTTAAAATGAATCTACGACTCGCTAGGATCACATAGACGCGAAGATCACGAAAAACGGAGCTAAAACGACAAAGTTATGAATTTACGAAGATTTCCTATAGAAAAATAAATACTTTAATAAAAACTCGAAAATAAATGAATCCAAACCTACTATACAGTTCTATAGTCACGTAGAGCTCACAAATATGAATCTAACGCAACTTGAATGGATCAAATCAGAGTTAAAACGGAGATTCTACGACTAAAACAAGTTGAGTGGCAAAACTGTAAATATCAGAAAATGTATTTTTCATTTACCGAAACAAAATACGTTTTCAACTGATCAAAGAGTACTCTGAGCTTTACGTTTTAGGACTACGAGTTGATATACTAAAAACTCAGGGTTTCTTTTACAAAATTACAAATGAACCGGTATCTTCTAATATAGATCGTTGGATTTAAATCGGACGGATCAGATCACATCGGAGGAGAGAGGGAGGAATCAGCCGGCGGCTACAGGAGCCCGATGGCGGCGCCATGGCCAGAAACGGCCCGAGCTCACCGGAGCTTGAGAAGACGGCCCTACCGAGCACTGTTCGCCAAACCGAAGACACCGGAAGAACGAGCAACTCACAGCGATCTTACCTCGCGCGAAAACAAGACCGGAGGACGACCGGAGGGTGGTGGCTCGCTCAGGTTGGCGGCGGTGGAGGCTAAGGAGCTTGCGGTGGCGGTATTTGATGGCTACAGCGGCCCCAAAGAGGTGGGATGAGGGCGGAGGGATGCGGGGGCTCCGTTTTATAGCCCGAAGGCATTGCTAAGTATGGAAGGGGAAGGATACGGAGGGGGATTCGGATCTCCCATATCCGATGGAGAGAGGAAGGCGGCGGCGTCTGTTTTTGGAAAGTGCCGGAGGAAGGAGATGGAAAGGGAGATGTGTCGCTGACCGGTGGGACCGGCTCGTCAGCGGCTCGGGTGCGGAGGAAGGCCGCGCGTGCGCGAAGACGGGCCAGCAGCCGCGACTTGGGCTCGGCCCGAGCGGGAGCGGGGCGCGGAAGAAAGCGGCGGGCCGCACGCTGGGGGAAAAAATGAAACGGGCCGCGTGATAGGCAGGCCGAGGCGGCGGGCTGCGGCTGAGTTGGGCCGAAACCGAGATGAGCTGATTTTCCATTTTCTTTTTCTTTTTCTTTTTCTATTTTTTCAAAGCCATTTTTCAAAAGATTTTCAAATGCAATTTGAATTTGCCTAAAACCACTCAACACAAAATTTCAAATGCAGTAGCATGAATGCTCAATCATGTTTCTACCCTTATATTTGATTTTAAATTTATAAAAATTATTATCATTCTAAATTTGCATGCTCACAAAAATATATAAAAATCATGTTTCTCCTATTTTTCTTCTTTTCAAAATTTTAGGGTGTTACAGCGCCGTTGCAGCACGCTCCACCCCGCGTGTAGCTTCGCCAGCACCCCTGCCACCTCGCGCACCTGTTGGCTAGGTCAATCGGTGACCGGAGTGGGTGGATTTTGAAGTTCCGCCACCGCCTTTACTCCGGACCTCACTGGAGCAGGGCCGCCACCGTGGCCGGCTCTTTAGGATGCGTTTTCGTGCCTCTATGTTTCCATTCCTGAGCCGCCGTATGTCGTGGAGCATAGAGCGCCTTTGAGCTTCAGCTCTACCGAGGTGAGTGCGCCGGAGCACTATGGCGCCATTGCCGCCGCTCGCTGTGCTCACCGCCGGCGCGGTTGGGACATCAGCTGGGAACATAGTGGTCGTCAATTGTTGCGGTCTGCGGAGGGGAGTGTGTTGATGCCCGGAACTCCGCCAGTCACTTCACCGCCGGCGAAATTCCGGTGTTCCGGTCCCCTCCCCTGCTCTGATCTCTATGGCAGGCGGGACCCACGTGTCAGCGCCTTCCCTGTGCTAAGTTTGAGCGGGCCAGCGAGTGGGCCGCGCAGGCCAGGTGTGTCGCGCGCGTTGCCGGGCTGCGCAGGGTCACCGGGCCGGCCCAGTAGCCGGTTTAGGCCGTTCGTTTTTATTTCTCTGTATTTATTTCACAGATTTGATGCTAGATTCAAAAATTCATATCTCTTGATTAGTAGCACCAAATGATATGGTTCAAAATGTGTAGGGCTCTGTATGACCTCTAGTTTATTTAGAAAATATAATATGTGTCATGTTTATTAATGTTTTCTGAAGTTAATAATTACTTTTACTAAGTGCTTTATTTAATTGTGTGATTTTGGTAATTCGATATCTCACTATACATTGATTCTTTTGCTATGAAAATTTTGTGGGGAGCTAATCATGATATAAATATGCTCTAGTTAAATTTTCAGCCTTATTAAAGGTCATTTGCTTCCATTATGAAATTCATTTGTTATAGGTTTTATTAGCACTTATCTTTTTGTTATTTTGATATCTCCAGTTATACTTGTCAAATTGAGGTGAAATTTTTATGGCAGCCTCTTGTTAGCATATATGTGCCTCTATAATTTTATTAGAATGTTCTGGGAACCTTTTATATTTATTGCCATTTATGCCTAAGCAATTAAATAAATAGAAAAGGGGATTAGATAAATAATTATGCTAGTGCCATGACTTGATCTGGTGTTACTTTAACATGCTCTAGCTGTTAATAAAGTTGGTTTGTTCCAATTGTGCTTTTGCATCATCATTAATTATTTAATTTAGAGAATCTGCCATTCTGGACAGATTTGCTAGTTAAGAGAATTAACCTATGATAATAATGCTTTCATGCTTGGTGAACTATAACAAAGTTGTTAAGAACTTCATGAACTAGTTGCTGGTAAATTTTGGTAGCATTTGGTCCTATAGTTTAGAAATGGCAGCTGTCCCAAGCTGGGTCAGTTTTGGAAGTGCTCTCTGTCTTTTAGAACAGATTTTGTACATGTGCTATTTCAACTTGGTAAATGATGAAATCATGCTTAGATGTTTATAAATGAAATATAGACAATTTCATAAGCTTTCCAGAATATCCTCTTTTAAGTCATTTGGATTTGTAGAACTCCAGTCATGAGTTTTCTTAGCTACTGTTGATAATATGTTAGAAATACTAAATTTTTGAAATCTTGTTATGGGTGTGTTTAGTCTTAACCTTGTGGCATTTAGTGGTTTCTTAGAGAGGTTCAAACAGGTTAATACCAGAGAGGAAATTTGCACCTAACCTTGAAGTGATTTGAATAGAGCACCACATAACTTGGTTTTGTGCTTACGATGTTGCTATGTCATTACACCATCTTCACATCATTCATACATGTTCATAAATCACCATGTCATCCTTGGTGCATACATGAAATTCATTGGGTGTATATACATGCAATAGGTGTGCCGAGAATCGTGTCTCGAGCGAAGTCTCCCTGGGCGTGGAACCCGAAGTTGGAGTCCGTTCGGGGGCCGGAGGTCCAGTCCGACGGAGCCGGAGAAGACGTGGGAACCATTCTTGAAGCTGACCCTTGATCTATCTTCTTTCGGTTAAGGAAAGCCCCAGAGCATTATAAGCCTCCTACTTTCAAAGCAATTATCTATATATATATATGTTATATGTATTGTTGCATTACGTTATAGGAATTGATTGAAAACCCTTGCTGCATTGATAACACTCCTTGTCCAGCAATTCGAACCTTGAATCCTAAGTAGACAAGATCATATCTATGCTTAGCCCTGCTAAATTAGACCGATAGAAGTCGGGTGATTTCCTATCACCTGCGAGATATAGGGCTTTGTCAGGTCACGGTTGGCTATATTTGCTATCGTGGAAATGAACCATGTGTTGATGAAATAAAATGAGACCGGACGAGATGACGATAGTGAAGCAACAAGGCATGGAGGTCTTGGGTGTGGATCTATCCCCATCTGTGTTGATTAAGGACCGAGACCTGAAGCCTTCTATGTCATTTTTAACGCATGCTGACATTTAGTTGGCCGGCCTGAGGTTGCCGACCGCGAAGCCTAGTAGCTCAACTCAGGCTGCGAAGTCAAAAAGTGAAAGTCGCCTTGGAATGGAGCTAGAGGGTCCAAGGGCAGGTGAGTTAAAAGTCCTGAGCATCCTAGCCACTGGTATCCCCGAGAATGCAGCGCTGTTTGGGCTCACCCTGAGTTGTACCAAAGGTTATCTACGGCTGCCTTTAGCGGGGTTTGCCGGGTGAGTGTCAGGAATACCCTCCTCAGCTGAGTTAGAATCGATTCGAGTCGCCATCTCTCCCGGATAGTGAGAAACTTGACTGGTTATCTCCAACGTAGATACACTAATTATTAATGATGGTTCAGAATTGATGATAATGATGATGATGGCCTTATTATACCTGCTATGGTTAATATTGTTTGCTCCTAATAAAGTGATTGCTCTAGTACAGGTGCTAATCTAGATGATAGGTTAATGATTATTAACTTGATGCTTAAGCATTAATGATTACTTATCTGTAATAAGCCTTTCTGCAAGTGAGTCAAGCTAGCCCACCTTAAAGCCTTGCATAATCCTTGGTGTCACCTTTGTTTCTGGTTTTTGTCGGGTAAGTCTAGCTGAGTACCTTCTCGTACTCAGGGTTTATTCCCACCTGTTGCAGGTAGCAGATTCGTACTTGTTGCTGCAAGTATTGTCTTCGTCATGTGGGTGTGAAGACTAGACCATATGGGCATGGTCTCTGTAGTAGCTCTTCTGGTATGCTTTTGCAGGATGTGACTATGTACTGGCAGTATTTGAATTTAAATGGTTTTAGAAATTATGTTGCTTCCGCTAATCTTTACTTTGGTTTTGTAATAAATTATTTGTACTCCGATGTATGAGAGCTACTTACGAACTGTTGTAATAAGTGTTGTGTTATGTTGAATCACTGTGATCTTGGTTGCTCTCGGTTTGATTTGAAATCCTTCGTGATTTTGTGGACTACTAGAGTTATATGGGCTCAAGTTTGAGAATTTGATCGTTTTGGTGATTGTTTTTGAACTTGTGCTCTTATAATTTGGACGGTTCCGTTACAGAACCTCCCCTCGCCATGGCCGGAACCGGCGTACCATCGGTGAACCACGCCACCGTCCCGCCATGCACGCCGTCAAGCTCACCCGGGAGCTCCTCTAGTGCCCTAGGCTAGCGCGTGGAGTTCGTCTCTCCGCGAGAAAGCCGCTGCTGGTGACCTCACCGCTGGCGAGCTCACCGACAGCGAGATCCGCACGGTCAGCGCCTCCTCTGCCTCTGTGCGGCTGACGTGTGGGGTCCGGTTGCCCCCCCGGGCCCACCTGTCTGTCTCCTCTCGCGCGCGCGTGTATGCTATACAGGGTGCACTTAGCCATTTCAGTCGAGTTGTTTTAAAATGATTTTGAAAATGAATTCCAGAAAAGATAAATGCATTGGAAATCCATAACTTACTCATTTTGGCTCCAAAAATTATGAAACAAATTTTGGTAGACTTCTTAGGACCATATCTATGATGTAAAAATATTGCATGTCAATTTTGAAATACTTTTCTGTAGAGTTTTATTTAAACATTGAAATTGCTGTTTTCTTGATAAATATATAATAAATCATAGAAAGCTCAGAAAAATATGGTTGTAGTGTTGTTAATCTTCTTATGTAATGTACTTTCTGGGAAAAATATGTTCCATGCATGTTCTATAGAGAAATTATGATGTGTAGTTCAAGTTCTTTTATTTATTGGTTTTTGTTATTTTTCATAGAGAGTGAAAATTGCATAAAACATGTATATGATAATTTTTATATAGTAGTTGTTTACTGTGTAGAATGTAGGAAAAATACTAAATCTGTTGTTTGATACATTTCATAGTACAAAATATTTTTATGCTTATTTTTAGGCCCTAGATTGTTATTTTTGTGTAGGCAGTTCTAGTACTCCAAATGTAATGAAATTTTTGTGACCTGCTAGATTAGATGATAGTAAGCTATTGTAATTTTCTCAAATTTTTTTGTGCTGCCAAAAGAAGTGTTGCCATTCAAACATCGTTTCCACTAGGGTTTAATTAACCTTGTTAACACGTGATTAGTTAATAAGATTTGCTTTGGTGTATCTTTGAAGCATCTTAGATTTCTGTGGCGACTTGGCATGGTAGAGAATGATTGTAGTAGTAGTATACTAGTACATGTTCTTGGATGATGTGGACTACCTTGTAGAAGAGTTATATTCCTACTTTATACAATAAAGTAAACCTATTCATCTACATCCCATTCATCATGATCATTACATGTCATCTCTACAATGCACCTAGGCATGAGCACTTATACATTTGCATCATATAGGATCGCAAGAAGTAATTCTGGTAGCAGTTCCCGAGGAGCCGGAAGAGTAGCCCGAGGTGCAAGAGCAGGAGGTGCCCGAAGCGGACGAGGATGTCGGTGAGGATCTTCCAGAGTGCCCCGACCATCGCCCGAGCTCTTTCGAAAGAGGCAAGCCCCAGAGCATTTTTCTCCCGGTTTGCAAATATTTTATTAATGCTTTACCTTAAATGATGCATTACGTTTAGGAGTTGTTTGCAAACGTTGCTGCATTATGCCTTGTTTACCTTTGTTCTACCATATCCTTGTTACCCCTGGTATTCGCAGTCAAGAAATGCTTAGCTTGCTTAGACCGGTAGAAGTCAGGTGATTTCCTGTCACCTGCGAGCGATAGGTGGTTACCTAGATCTGCTTGAATAAGTATATCATCTTAGGATAACTAAGTGTTAATTTGAAATTGAGACCGGACAGAGACTTACAGGGTTATGGACTGTAGTGTTTTCTGTCTGTGTCGATTAAGGACCGACCGTTGTTGGGCCTCGAGTCATGTTGAATGCATGCCTTACATTTAGCTGGCCGAATAATGTACCTTTCGACCGTGAAGCTAGGAGATTATTTGGGCCGAGTGGATTGCCCGCAGCACACTGTACTAGAGCAGGTGTGGTAGGACATGGGGGCATGATGATAAGGCCAAAGAGCAGTCGGGCAGCCCCCGGGTACATGTGGTTCCTGGCAAACTTGAGACTTTACCTGAATAGTTGACTCGGTGACCAATATCTCACTTTAGCGGGTGAGTGAGGTTTGTGTGAGGAATAAATTACCAGCTGGTTAATAATCGATTCGAATCACCATCGTTCACTAGATAGTGAACACTTGACTTGAGTTACTTCATCGTAGTAATATTGATGGAACACTTGGACAGTTATATGAAATATGACATGATGGAAGTTGTTAATGATCATTGGTCATCCTTACTTGTTTAATCACATGTTTACTCTAGTACAGGTGTAAATGTGGTTGGCAGGTTAATAAAGATTAACTTGATATAAAAGCTTCTGGAAAAAGGTTCTTTAAATGCTAAAAATGCCTTTTTGCAAATGAGTCAGCTACCCCACTATAAAGCCTTTCATAATCCTTGGTGTCATTTTATTTTTGGTTATGTCGGGTAAGTCTAGCTAAGTACCTTCTCGTACTTAGGGCTTTGTTCCCACTTGTTGCAGATGGGCAGATGTATTACGGCTACTGTATCAACTGCCTCTATCCTGCGATGGGTGAAGCTTAGGACCATGGGAAGTGGTCGTTCCCTACGTCTCGTCTAATGCTTTTGTTGAAGATGATCATCAGGTGGCACTTTATTTCAAACTCTGTGTGAGTGTGTGCGTGGATTGAACTAAATGCTTTTGCTACTTTTATTTGAACTTGGTTTGTAATAACTATGTTTAAACTCTGATGTATCCGTGTTGTGAACTTTTATGTAATTTGTGATGGTGACCGCTAAACTTATTACGATCTTGGCTGGTATGTAAGTTGGTTTGAAATCCATCGTGATTTCACGGACTATCGGGTTATACGGGCTTAAGTTTGCTAAATCGTTTGCTCGGTGGATGATTTTCTTACTTAATTTTGTATAATTGGTCGGTTCTCTTACAGCTTGCACGCTCAAATAACGCGATAGTAGAACCCAAGCCCGTACAAGACCCTATTGAGGAAATCTTAGTAGCATCTCTTGAAGACATGGCCCAACCTGTTCTCAATGATGAACACTTCATTCTAGAAGAGGAAGAGTTGGCAGACCTAGTTGAGCTAGATCCAATGGAGCTACCATCACTACCCTCAGTTGAGCTAAAACCCCTTCCTTTTGGCTTGAGATATGTCTTTCTCAATAATAACTAAGAAACTCCTGTCGTCATAAGTGACAAGCTTTCCCAAGAAGAAACCCATACACTTGTCACTGTTCTAGAAACACATATACGGGCTATAGGCTACTCACTTCAAGACCTTATAGGGATTAGTCCTGCACTCTACACTCATCGTATCCCTATCGATCCTGATTCTACACCTTTAAGGGAGCTACAGCGGAGACTTAACAACGCTATGCGAGATGTTGTTAAGAAAGAGGTCCTTAAGCTTTTGCACGCTGGGATTATTTATCCCGTGCCACATAGTGAGTGGGTTAGCCATGTCCAAGTTGTGCCAAAGAAAGGAGGAATGACGGTTGTTAGGAGTGAGAAGAACGAACTCATTCCTCAATGAACTATCATTGGGTGGCGGATGTGCATTGACTACCGACCCCACCGTATCAAGGCAGGGCCTCTTCCCAACCACTGTCTTGGTTGTCCTAGGTTGAGAGGAGAGCACTGTACCCCCTAGGCTCGGGGGCTCAGCCCTCCCTAACACCTCCTCGGGCCATGGCGACCCCACGGGCCTCGGGGGCTCGACTCCTGATACCTCCTTAGGGCGCGCTGACCCCAAGGACCTCGGGGGCCTGCTCCCTCAAGTCCCCCCTACCATGACCCCTCTACGCCTTGACTTCGTCGACTCACAGATCTAGGGCGGGGTCCATGGCGTGAGCTCCACCACTAGCTCATCATCCTTCTCGGCGAAGGCATTGAGCCAGTCATGCGACCCCTCCTCATCGTCATCCTCATCATCGCTGGACTCCTCTTCGTCCTCCCCCGCTCCGCGCTGTCTCTTTCGGTGCTTCTCTCGCTCCTCCTTCCTCTTGGCCTTGTTGGCCCTCTTCTTTTTTCTCATCCTTCTTCTTCTTCACCCCCCTCGGTGCGGGCCTAGTTCCGTGCCTTAGGGCCGCATCCTTAGGAAGGGGTGGGTTGAATTCAGGGACCAAGCAGAGATTCCCCTGCAACCGTTCAAGCCCCAGGTCAGGCAATAGAAAAAAAACCAAGGGGACGAGAAGGAGGAGGGCGCTCACCATCTTGATGAAATCATGGTTAGGACACATCGGTGGGCAGAGGTCGAGGGTGGCATCATCGGGAACGCTCCCGAGCCTAGCCTTGATGCATTTCTTGATTTCTTCACTAGTCAGCTGCTCAGACAAAAGTGTCGTCCCCTCGATGGGTACGCCAGGCACCATCTCGTCCAAGCGGCACACCCGCTCCATTAGTGGTAGCACCCTCCATTCATGGAATGTGGTGATTATGCCAGGGCCCTTGTGATGCCATGATTCACCAAGTGCCAAACTGCCTGGAGTAGGGTGTCGATCTTTGCCTTCTCAGGAGCAAGAGGTCCATAGCTCCAGTGCATCGGTGCCGCGTCGAAGTACAGGCCAGTGTACAGGGGCAGGGGCGCATCGGTGTCACTCCTAAGGTAGAACCACTTTTGGTGCCACCACTAGTTGGAAGTTGTCCCCTTCATGGAGACGTATTCGTCCGCCTGGCTCTCGCGCAGCTGCCAATGAGCATCGGCGCCATCTCACCCCTCCTAACCATCTTGAGGAAGGCAGTGGTGCAGAAGTAGTACTTCCACAAAGCGAAGTTGGGCTTGATGCCCAAATAGCCCTCACATAGGGTGACAAAGACCGTGATCCATAGAACCGAGTTTGGGTTGAGGTTCTGCAACTCGATCATGTAATGATGGAGCAGTCCTTGGAAGAACTTACTCATCGGGATCCTGAGCCCCCGCTCATGGAAGTGAGCAAAGGACATGATGTAGCCAGGTGGGGGGTTCGGGTGGTCCTTGTTGCTGGGGAGCCTCCACTTTGACTGCACCGCGTCAGCGGTCACGGGGCGAAGCAACCCCCTGCAGACGAGATCGTCTGCATCCTTTTGGGTGAAGGATGAGCGCGGCCACGAGTCCATCTCGGTGGTCGGCGTGCTTTCTCCGATGGCAGTGGCGGCGGCGAAGGGGGAAGCTCTTTTTGCTTTGTGCTTTGGCAGGTGAGAAGGCATGAGGGCAAAGGCAGAAAGTGTGGGAGCATGCAGTAGAAGGAGCGGATCTCTGGGTTAAATAAGAAGGAAGGCGGAGCGACCTAGAACTAATCCACCCGCATTAATTGCGGCATCTGGTACATCCCGTCATGCCCCAAATATCTCGATAACTGTGCATGTGCCTCTTACAAAACCGTCACATTGACCACACCGTCTGCCTCGCACGCCGCACCCACCGTTATCAACCCACTCCAACCAACGCAGAGCTCAGACACACTCGCCCCCGCTAATGGGCCATAGGCCTTGGTAAGTAAGAATGGGATACGGGGCTGTACACGTCACTATGGCCCATTTACGGTCTAGGGGTTCAAAGGCTGGCCCACAGCTGGGTTCGACAACTGCCCTAAGACACCGTAGAGTTAGGGATGGCGAAGGATGGGCGCACTAGTGGCCAACACCCTAGCTCAAAAGCGCCGAGGGCGTCTCGACCCAAGTTTGAGTCCCAGTTGCTAGCTAATTCTTGGTATTCCCTGATGGAAGGCATCGAGCCCTCAGACCAGTTGAACAATCTCGAGAACTATATGAATCGACCATCGGGAATCTGGAGTGCGTCACTAGCTTGACCACAAGCCAGAACCCCCCAAATAGGAACCGGGGCTCCACTCGAACAAACCCGTTAATAGCTCAACGAGCACCATGGTTCATCCAATGAGGATAGCATGGCATAGCTCACCCCCTCCACTTCGCAAAGAAACGCACGAGGGATAACGACTCCAAAGACGAGAAGCCACCCGATCGGTCTCCTGCATTGAGCGAGGCCTCGGGGGCTATGCTCGCATCTTGACCCAACGAACGGTCATGACCCTACAACAAGCGAGGACCAGAGGGCAATGCCAATAAGGACCACCCCACATGGTTCAAGCCCTTGAAGGGGTACCATACCCCTCCAAGGACTCGAGGGCTACACCCGGCGGGTGTGCTCATGTGCACCTACCTGACAACTTCCTTCAAACCAAACAAACAACAACTACCCATGTGCGCTCGTCCTCAAGCCTCTAAAGGAGTACCCCACTCCTCCATAGGTTCGGGGGCTACTGTCGGGTATCAATATTAGGGATACCCGATTAAAGGAAGTAAACGACACATCTGTGTTGACCACCCAAGGCTCAGCGAACAATTTCCACCTCGCCCGATCCAGCCGCTAGGCCTCGGGCGCTCCTAGCTAGTCGAGAACAATCTCCACCTCGCTCGACCCCCGCGATGTAAGCATGGGAGCTCCTGACCCCCTTGTCATACGTACGCATTGCCCGAGGGACGTGTAAGGCCCTCGGGCGCAACTGGGAGCCGCGTGGGCCCCCACCACAACATCCACCTCCGCGAATGGGACATGCACGACCATGTACAATGTATAGGGGCATGGGAGCTGTGGTATGAAATGATACGACTCCGGTCATTCCAACCATGACCGGCGTCCACGTCACTACAACAACGGGGGCAACGACCACTATGTCGCCTAATCTCTCTCTAAGAGAATCTAGGAGCACACCCCGCCCATCCTGGATGGTACAAAGGAACATGCGCCTGCATGGCCATAGCACGTATCAGCAGTTGATGGAGAAGCTTGGACTCGATGGCCATGGTGTCCTTGTGCTATAGGGTCAGCCACCCATACCGGATAAGGAGGAAGACGACATACACCCCAAAACTTTTTTTTGTTTTTCTCTTTCTTTCTCTCATCTTTTTACCTTTACCACAAGCTGTAACCCAAGCCCTCCCCTTTAAAGCTATAAAAGGGGAGGCGGGGACCCTATCTAGGGGCATCAATGGAGAGACGGCCTGGTCAACTCATCAGAGCTCAAAGCAACCAACACTCGAAACCTACACACTAGAGACCTGGGAGCTTCTCCCTCTCTCGAAGTACTTGTAACCCCTACTGCAAGCACCCTGGTGCAGGGTAACATGAAAAGCAACACCCACTAGGCATAGGGACATTCGGCCCAAACCAGCATACACCTTTGTGTCCACTTTGTACACCATTCGGGCCTAGACGCGCAGTCGCAAATCTACTTGTCATCATGTCTAGAGCGCCATTCTAGACACCGACAAGAGGACACCGGGCTTGAAGAATATGTAGAGCAGTGGGTATGACTCTTTGGCTTTAGACGGTGGAAGTAATGGTGATTTGATGGCCTTAGAAGTTGAGGGCATTCAACAGTCATGCTAAATCTTTACCGCCGGTTGACCAAACGCTAGTTTTGGACCGCTGGCTAAAACACGTATCCTAGTCGGACCAGCTTTTCATGCAACGGAGGAAATGCAACCCATGCAACCCCAATACCACTGCCGCATCTACCGTTAACCCATCGGTGGTAGCAGTTTCAACTGCCGGTTTCCTCAGGAGGCCTCGCTATCGGTCAACTGACGGTGGAGATATCACACCATCGCTTCTATCGCTACGGCAGTGAAAGTGGTGACAGTGATAAATCAATTTGTAGTAGTGTTGTACCGTCAATGCACCTTTTATATCTCTTACCCAAGATTGATCCTTGAGCACTTGAGCTATAGTCCATTGTTTTAGCGCTCTCTTTGTGTAACACCCCAGAAGGAAAACAACAATATTCTATAGTATCACCACACTACACTATAAATAGAACACATTATCAGACAACACGGAAGCATCATTGATTATCTAGTTTGAACATTAAATTAAATATTCTACGTTGGCATAAACAAAGACATCTTTAGAAACAACCAGCAAACCTCAGGTGTTTATTACAATGTGAGGAAAGACTCAAACAACCAACTAATTTGTTTCAACAAATATGTTTGTTTGAAGTATATTATAACATACCAAAAGAAACCACAACAGTCCTCTAGAGAATTACCACACTACACTACAACAACAAAGTATGTGAAAGCAAAAACACATCATCAGATTAAGCATTAAATTAAATCTTCTATTATGATATAAACAAAGACATCTTCAAAAACAACCAACAAACCTTAGGTGTTTATTACAATGTGAGGAAAGACTCAGACAACCAAATAATTTGTTTTAACAAATATGTTTGTTTGAAGTATATGTCAACAAGTGCGCACTCGTGCTACTACTTCGATCCCACCAATCATCCTTGAAGCTCATGTACCTAAGATGGGGGAACAAGCGTATGAGGATTATGGAAAACCTCAGCAAGCAAACTACTTCAACCAAGTTATTTAAATCACAATTTGATTAAGGATCCTAACCCATTAGTAGCCTGTGGTAGTTGTGAAGATGGCGCATGTGGACCATGTGGCACATGTGTGGTTGTATTTGGTGGGATGGGAGTAGTAGCACGAGTGCACACTTGTTGACATATACTTCAAACAAACATATATGTTGAAACAAATTAGTTGGTTGTCTGAGTCTTTCCTCACATTGTAGTAAACACTTGAGGTTTGCTGGTTGTTCTTGAAGATATCTTTGTTTATGTCTTTGTAGAAGATTTAATATAATGTTCAAACTAGATAATCGTTGATGATTCTGCGTTCTCTGATAATTTGTCCTTTGTTATAGTGTAGTGTGGTAATACTCTAGAAGGTTGTTGTTGTTTTCCTTCTAGGGTGTTACACTTTGGAATTAATTTGACCATATTGGGTGCAACATCAGCAGCAGTTCTGCCTTGCAGCCACTGATGAGACCAAAATTTGATCATCTCACCATTACCAACAATAGTTTTTACCGCTACCCCAAAGAGAGCTCAAGCATTTCTAGGCACCATCACTAGTAGCCCTTCCTAGGGCCAAGAAGCATCAATTTTTTGTTGGCAAAGCGGCCAACGCAGGATTTTAAGATTATGTATGCGAAGACCTCTATACTACAGCAGCTTTTGGACACGTTCCCATGACACAAGACAATTACCTCCATTGGCCTTCTCTTGACCTTTCCACAAGAATCCCCTTTTGCACTTATCAATAGACTTAATCGCTATGAAAGGTCCCATGACTAGAGCTCGAATGCGACAATTAAATCTTTAGTGGTGAGCTCATTCTTCAGCGATCCTTTTCATAGTTTTGAGAACAGGTTGCTACCTAATGATGTTATCATGCCTAGGAACATTGGAGAGGATCATGAAGTACTTGGAGAGAGTTGTGGAGGCTAGCGAAGAGGTTTGGCAATGATAACACAACAAACTATCAAGCCATCATTGCATAATGAGTTATTAGTACACAGATGGAGGAAGTAGAGAAGATGCAGCGCTATAACTTGTTTTAGATTTTCTTTGTCATAAAAAATTGGCATGCACTAGTCATCATTGATGACGGAAGTTGCAACAACTTGGCAACTTCAGATATTATCAATTAAGAAGCTTGACTTGACCACACAACCACATCTACGTCTGTACCATATTCAGTGGCCCAACAACTTAGGTAAGTTAAAGGTAACACAAACAACCTAGGTTCATTTTTCCATTGGTACATATGTTGATTTTGTAGATTGTGATGTGGTGCCAATACAAGCTTGCTCTCTTTTATTCGGTCATCCAAGACAGTTTCATAATGATGCAACACACCACGCTACAAGTAATAAATACACATTATGCATAAGGATAGAAAATTACTTTGCTACCTTTGAACCCTGCACAAATTATATAAGTTGGTAGGGAGAGAGAGAGTTGCTAATCAAACTAAACAAGTTGATGTTAAATCAAAAAAACATCAAGGAATTAAGTTAAAAAAACCGATTATGCTTGCTACAAAATGTCACACCCGGTTTTAAGGACAAAACCAGACATACACTATATGTGAAATAAAGAAGTCAAATCTCACATATAGCCACAAATAAGTGTCATATCAAGAGACAAATGCTTAACAAACATAACACAATAGTATAAGATTTAACCTTAGAGAGCAACACAATGGAAAGACAACTTCGAACACCGGGTGTAGACTTCACTCTAGCAACAAACTGACTGGTTGATCACAAGCCTAATAACTCCAGAGACTATCCTGAGGTGTGGGAAATAGCAAGAGTGAGTCCATGTCGAACTCAGCAAATATAACATGGGGTTCATGAAAGCTCAAAAAGGCTAGAAACTGGTTTGACTGCATTTAGCTTTTAATCATTATGTTCTTAGCAATTGAGTAGCAACAAGATAATCCAATTCCCATTATAAACGAATGATCAATTGTAATAAGAATAATGAATAGCATTAACATGAGCATAATAATAATATCAGAAGTATTAAGCATGATATACACAATGATAATCAACTATCTGTAGATGTTCTAAGGCTGCCCGTATCCGTGCGCACGACTAGTATACCGGTTTATTAAACTCTGCACAGAGGTGTACACTTTCACTGTGAGTCATGATTTCCAAATGAATGAGTTTGCAAGACCCAAACACCGGAAATTATATAAAGCCATTTAAAAGTGCGTCTAACAAGTTAGGGCCGCTAAGGATTCCCAATCAGAAAGCATGAATTCCCCTCCAAGGGGCGACTTACTAAAGACTGCACCCACCTTGGTAGGCCAAGATCATACTAGACATGACCCCTCTTGCGCCTTTCGGTAACCACTAACAAGCTAGAAAAGGTCTCTTAAACAACTAGAGCCAGAGCCATGTAGCCCTCACAGCTGTACTATATGTCCCGGATAAAGCACGTGCAGATAAGTCCTTATGGAGAGAAACTAGAGCAACAAAGTAACCCCATGCTCTAGCCCCCTTTTAACAGTAATAAAATCATCTCTAATGGTTGGTTGCATAATCCATTAGTCAGATTACAAGATCATAGTTTATAAAATAGCACTAGCCAAAGCTACCCAATGCAAATCTCATAGGCAACAAGGAATCAGGATATCAAAACCTAAGTTATAAACTCTAAGTCATCAAGGAGGACACATGCATATGTAGTTATAATTATAGTGAATAGGATAACAAGGATGGTCCCATGTTATACTTGCCATAAACTCAGATCTTCCTTCAAGTCCAACTCTTCCAAATCTCACTGACTGCACATGATTATAAAGCACCACACAAGCATGCATGCAATCATACACGAAGCAAACAATAGAACTAAATTAAAATAATACACCAACCAATGAAAAGGTTTGAAAACTAATCGACGAATTGCTATGAACACAAAGACGCGAGAAGCACGCTAATTGGAGCTACGATGAAAAAGAAACGACTACCGAGACTTTTACATTATATTAAAGAAAAGCCTATATGCTTGATTTATATTAATTGAGAATAACCATGTGAAAAGTTATTAGACTAGATTACTCAAAACATAATTTAATTAAAGGTTAGGTTGAAACTACTCATGTTTTATTCATAAACAATGTTGTATAATTTGGGTTGTTAAACTTTACCTTGCAAAATAAAAGGGCACGTGGGGCACTACTCAAACTGCATAAGCTAAGACAGTATTATCTACACAGGAGATTTGCTAACTTTATGCAAGTTGAGAGGCATGTGTACGTGATGGCCAATGGAAATTCTAGCTGTGTTCGAGAAGAAAGACAGAAAGATTGCACACGTATGATGAAAGGATAACATCAGCAGTGTATTTCTATGGTATTTCTGCATTTATTTTTCTAAAAGAAAACGACCATAAAGCATGGGCGATGTCATGATGACGTCATCAATTTAGCTAAGGAAAACTGGACACGCATGGAGCAGATTGATCTGGTAGTCTTTTCCGTTTATTTTCTGAGACCCTAACAAATGTTTCTTAGGCAACATGATTCTAATCTAACACCTAAATTAGAAGAAAAATAGGACTACATGAGTACCGTGTACTAGTATAGATTCTAATCTAACACCTAAACAATCAAGGGAAAGAAAATACTAAGGGCTTAGGCTTGATCGGGTGATGACCTGACACCTGACGATTGATGAAGTGATGATCGGTTGGAGTGATTTGATGGGCTAGGGCCTGATCGGTGATCGCCGCGGCCGTGTCTCCGTTGCTGATCCTGATCCGAACGTGGCGAACTGGAGAAGTCGAGTCGATGAGTCTGCAGCGCCTCGCGGCGGCTCCGTGACGGGAGTCTGCGTGACCTCGACTCCGTCTCTTCAAGTCTTCTTCTTATTCTGCGGCGCTTGCGTTGCATACGAAGGGCTGGGGTCTCGACGCATACACCCATGTTTGGATCAGATTATTGTCTTCCAAGCGTCGTCATGGTTGTCGTGCTTGGCCTTGTTTGCCTTCTCCCTGACCAATTGGATCTTGTTTGTTATCTCAGTCGCCATGTTTGTGTCTGGCTCATCATCATTATCGTGATGGACTTGGATACGGAGCCGGCAGATCAAGTGCAGCATGAGTCTGGAGTCGCATGGTGATGATCTTAGCTCGTTCCTCGTGCATATGTAACAACATGAATTTCCCATTGCGGCAGCGGCACCTGGGCTTATAGAACAATCCAACGGCAGATCGACAGCGGCACGGAACTAGGATCAAGAGGTGGCGGCACTTGTCTTGGCCACGACGGTGGTGATTGCTAGGGCATGGACTACTGGGCAGGCATGGCAGTTTGGATCGTGCGAGCAGCCGGCTGCATGTTGATGAAAGCTAGGGCAGCGGATGGAAGAGAGATTAAGAAACAATATATATAGTGCTTGGGTTTGTACGTGAGTTCTGAGTCAACGTGGTGGTAGAGTCCATCTTGTACACGGCCCAGTGGTGGTTCAATACGACAATACGTATTTTCTCAAGATCCCCACATGCGTACATGCACATATGACATATTATTTAAAAAGCTAGCTAGTTTAACAAGCCAACTATATATATGTGTATCCGTATGATTTTAGTCACGTTTCATTTTTTATTTTCCTTTTCTTTTATTTCCAAGCTATTTCAAAATCTTTCAAAAGTATTTGGATTCATTTTGAATTTTGGATCAAACGGCTCATCATAATAAATCCTATGCACCAGCATGAATGCACAAACAAGTTGATAATCCTATGATAAATCTTAATTTAATGAAAACTTTTATTTGCCTATATTTTCATGTGGATACAAATACACAATTAAATCATTTTAGCTATATTTCCAAAGAAGCAAATTTTGAGGTGTTACACAAAATCTAATCTTGCTAAAATTAATGACGGGTGTTATGCTTTGATATGTAAGGATGTTTTATTTTCCACTAATGATATAGTTAGAACCTTGCCACCTTTTGTAGGACTATAGTGACATTTTCCACCAAGATACCTCCAGGACTTCCACCCATGCAAGGAATTGAGCATTAAATTTACTTTATTCGTAGAGCGAGTTTGCCAAACTGAGCTACCTATAGAACCAATCTTGAGGAGACTAAGGAGATTCAATGCCAAGTCCAAGATCTTTTGGACCATGGGTATGTATGTGAGAGTCTTAGTCCTTGTGCTACTATGGTTCTGAAAAAAGATGGTAGTTGGTGCATGTGCCTAGATTGTAGAGTCATCAATAATACCACAATAAAGTATCATCATCCTATTCCTAGGTTAGATGACTTGATGAGTTAAGTGGTTCTATAATGTTTTCTAAAGTTGACTTGCGTAGTGGGTGCCAACAATAAGAATGAAAACTATCTAGGAGATGAATGAAAAACTGCTTTTAAAACCAAGTTCGACTTATATGAGTGGTTACTAATGCCTTTTCGGTTGACTAATACACCTAGCACTTTCATGTCATTATTGAATGAGGCTTTACGTCCTTTCATTGGTAAATTTGTGGTGTCTTATTTTGATGATATCGTGATATACAACAAGTCTTTAACCGAACAACTTAATCATCTACATGCTATTTTTTAGGCTTTTGCGTGCTGCACAATCATTTGGTAACCTCAAGAGGTTCACTTTCTGCATCAAACGAGTATTGTTTCTTGGCTATGCTATGGTTGGGGCAGCTGTGTGGTCGAGAGAAGTGAATGGTTGAGGCGGGCCGTATGCCATACAAACGAGGGTAAGAGTGGTCGAGGAGGGCCACAAGTGCTGGGCCATGACCGGCTGGGCCGCCTTAAGCGCTTTGCTTGCCGAGCAATGGGGCACCTTGGTTATGTGCCCTCGATAAAGCCCCTTCACTGGCGCCAAAGGTTTGGGGGCTCCTGGGCCCACTCGTTAGCCCCCAAGCTAGGAGCCTTCACCACAAAGGAAGCCTCGAGAAAGGCTCACCTAGGGGTGGCCGGTCCAATCAGACAGTCCTTGATGGTCAGAGCATTAGGGCCAGTAGATTCAGACGGCACCCTAGGCTCCCCTGACTCCACGACAACACCAAGTTCCATCCATGCTGTAGCAGCGCCCTCCTAGACTCCAGCGCATGTAGACTATAGACTCAAACCCTGAACCGCCCTGTACCTGACCTTCCTCAGTTTATAAGGGGAGGTCGGATCCTATAGAGGAGAGAAGTCAAACTTAGATAGAATAGATACACCAAAGCATTCCGAGCTTCGCTCAGAAGCAGAGCAAGCAGAGCGTTCCTCCCCCCGGCCAACCTGGCAAGAGAGAGGAGCGTTCTTCTTCCTCGATGGGGAAGAAACCTCACCGTCGACGAGCCTAGGATAGCACCGAGCGATCCCCTACCAAATCTCTTTCTCTTTCATTGTAACACCCTGATTTGGGTGCTCTCAAATACAAAGAACAACCACTGCTAGACGTAGGGCTCCGATGGCCCAAACCAGGATGTCTTCTCTTGTGTTCTTGACTCCATCCGAGCCACTAGAGACCCACATTCAGTGACACCCGATGAACAACGATGCTTGTTGCGGCATCTACCGCACAACAGGAGGCATAGTTTTTTTTGTGGTTGATCATTTTTCTAAGATGGCACACTTTGTTCCTTGTCACAAAACAGATGATGTTGTTCATATAGTTGACCTTTTCTTTCAAGAAACTATTCGCTTGCATGGTATGTTTTCTACTATTATTTCAAATCGTGATGCAAAATTCTTGAGTCACTTTTGGCACACTTTGTGGAATAAACTGAGGAAAAATATGTTGTTTTCTACAACTTATTATCATCCTCAAAACTGATGGACAAATTGAGGTAGTCGATCCAACATTGTCAACGATGTGGAGAGGAATCTTGAAGAGGAATTTGAAGATGTGGGAAGAGTATTTGCCGCATGTTGAGTTCACATATAACTAGGCGGAACACTCCACCACAAAAGGTAAGTCTCTTTTAGGCAGTGTATGAATTTAATCCTATTCTCCTATTGATCTTTTGCCTTTGCCTATGATCACTACAAGGTTTCACTCCTGATGCAACGGCCTAAAAGTGTTGCAATATACCAAAAATGGTTGCAATAGACAAAATTGCAACATAAAAATTTTGTTGGAAGGTGTTGCCATTGTAACTGTGGTCTAAAGTTTGCACCACGACTCATTTTGGTGTTGCAATAGGTTTTCCCCTATTGCAACATAATCGAGTGTTGTTGCAACACCATGTAGTGTTGTGAGCCATAGTATAAGCAACCATAGTTGCAACACAGCCGGTGTTGCCCGAGATACCTATTGCCACATAATGATGCTAAAGAACATACTGATGTTATTCCCAAATTGCATGAAACCACCAAGTCAAATATTGAAATGATAAATGAATAATATAGAATGGCTGGTAATGAAGGTAGAAAAGAACTAAAACTTGAACTGGGTGATTTGGTTTGGATGCACTTGATAAAAGATAGATTGCCAGAGTTGCATAAGTCTAAGTTGATTCCTAGAGTTGCTAGTCCTTATAATATAATTGAGAAATTAAATGATAATGCATATATAAACTTGAGTCGCCACCCGAGTTTGGGGTTAGTCCCACCTTTAACATTGCATATTTGAAGTCATACACGGGAGAAGAAGATGAGTTTGAGCCAAGGATGACTCCACTCCTTCTGATGCACCTACTAATCCTCCAACCGCTATGAAAGGTACAATGACACAAGCTCGAATGCGATAATTAAATCTAGAGGTGAGCTCATTCAAAAGAGATCCTTTTCATAGTTTCAAAAATAGATTGCTATCTAATGATGTTATCATGCATAGGAATATTAGAGATATGATCATGAAGTACCTGGAGAGAGGTGTGGAGGAGGAGGGGACGAACAAGGATGTCCAAGTCAAATGGGTGGCCTAGTCCAACTCGAGTTTGATTCTACTCTGGCCTCTAGGAGCAGCCCAAAATAAAATGGACGCCTAGGATGCATACAAACTCCGTTTTCGATGATACACGTATGCATGGAAAGATAATTTCATAAGCTAACCAATGGCATTGGTTCACATTAAAAGTACACCAGAGTAAACGAGAATCGTTGAAAGAAGATAGCGTCCATAATTTGCCATGGTGCTATGACACCGTCTTTTGGTTTGCTGGGCGCGTCCAGGGGTTATGCACACCCCTTAGAAAATATATTGAGTCATCATCTCTCATATTTGGGTTTGAGTTTGCTTTAGGTCAATCTATTTCCAAACAGTCGCCGTCATCGGTTGTGAAACCCCAACTTCGAGTGGTTAATCATGTATCTGCCATTTGTCACTTCATTGAGTTGCTTTCTTTCTAGTTCTTGCATGAGTTCTTTGTTTCGCATGCATGGATTAGCCTTCTCAGCAAGGTTAACTGGATTATGATACGTTTCATAGTCAGAGGAGACACGGTCTTTTTTATCTAAAGCCTAGTCGGTGTGTCGCTCTCCAACCAAAACGATAGTTATCTCCACCTGACGGAAGATCAGGAATCTTGTCCCATTAGGAAATCCAATGCAATCATTTGATACATAGGTATAACAGTGAGGACTATCGATCTTAACCATAATTTGGCGATGACTCTTGTCATAAGGGAGGCTTTCTATCTCGGAAGATAATCTACCACTTTACCAATCAAAGCATGTAGCTCAGTTTTGGTAGGTTTTCTAATAATTTGTAAGTGGAAGACCAAGATATGTGCTAGGGAAGTCCTTAATTGCACAGTCCAATTCATCTTCAATGATTCTAAGATCACCCTTGTCAAAAGAAAAATGATTCTAAGATCATTCTTAGCACACTGAATGGGGATGACTGAACTCTTGGCCGGACTAGTCTTAAGTCTAGTAACATGAACAAACACTTCTAACAAAAGGTTACAAAGTTCAAGGTCATTTCACGTAGGACGGAGTAACAACACAACATCATCCACATAAAAGGAAATTCAAAGTTTTGCTTGCCGATCTGCCACTGGTTGTTGGTAGATTACTTGTTTAATTAGGTTTTTTATTTTCTCTCTTTTATATCATGGTTGAGGCATTTATGAAACAAATTGGATAAAATCTTTTAAGATCATAGGTTATAGATCAGCTGGTTGGGTTCCTTGTGGTGGAACCTGTCCACCTAGGTTCAAGTCATCGACTAGGCATGGGTGCTTGTATTTTTCTGGATTTATTCCATGCTTTAACAGTGCTATACTTTTAGTGGTAGGCGACATCCCCATCGACACCGAGACGCCTATTGGTGACTTCGTGAATCTCGTGATCTGCCGGCTCAATCCTTCGGAGGTGCTCATAGGGGTAGAGTTTGCGTACGTGTGTTCATAGGGGTGAGTGTGCATGCGTGTTGTGGGCGTCTACGTTGTACTATGTAATTCTAAAAAAATTAGTTGGACACATGATTCACACTTATTTAGTGGCCATGTTTTAAATTTTGTGGTCTATTAGTTTTTTTCTAAATATGGAATATATCTATCTAGATCTATATGTAGAAGTAGTTTTTTTTCTCATAGTAAAGAGGTTTTTCTCTAGGAACTTTAACCCTAGGGACAATACCTTTACATGTAGGATGAGCTGCAACGTGGGTAGTCTTCTCTAGAACTTCAGATTCCTAGGGAAAGATGCTTTCACTGGGAATTTGATAGGAAAGCGTAGGGCTAGTTTTGTTTCTTCCTATCGAAATAATAATCTTCCACACCAAAAGTCATAGGGAATTTTGTCAAAAAAAAAAGTCAAAGGGAAATGAGAAACCGTAGATTTTCAGTTGTGAATAAGAAGAGTTTTTCCTCCTGCGAAGAGGCTCTTGTACTGATATATGAAGCCCAGCCCATGTGAAGAACATCGCTTAGCCCATTCAGCCCATGATGAATCCCAAGCTTGCTTGCTGGAATCTTGTAAGAAACCGCAAAATTAAAATACCAAGTACTGTATGACAAAGGAAACTTCCGAACACTTCATCTACTACACAACATATATTGCACAACTACGGTTATGGTTACATTAAGAAGTTTATCGCACACATATATGCATACACACACACTACATTCACAACTTTTCACTCTCAGTAGCAAAAGAAAAAAAAAAGAGCTTAAAATTTATGACATCAAAACACACACATATATAGCCAATCTAGAGGGTAGACCAGCACCTATCGAACCTCATCCACGCAGAGCGCCCTTAATGGTGAGGCGTGCGTACGGACTCATCAAGCACCGTGGTCACTGCTTCTGTTGGTAGCAGTGGGGCTCGCAAAGGTCTCCGTCCATTGGTCCGCGATGTCGCCGGCGATCCTAAGAGCATCGTAGGAGGTGCCCATGAGGCCCTTCTTGGTGAAGCCGGCTGCATAGAGGCCGTTCTTGCCCCTCCAGCTGTGTGGGAATGGCTTTCTTGGGAACCCATCAAAGTGACTGAAGAGATCTTCCTCCTGTATATGCAAGTGCAAATTGGAATGTAATTAATTAGAATTTGCCTTTTCCTTTTTAAAGGACCTATGGCTAATTAATATATATAATCACCGAATCCAAGCAGCATATACAGGTTGATGAACTATACATGCATCTAAGTTATTTATGCATCTCTTTTATTCCTTATGAACAGCAGAGATCAGGTTGAAACTAGAAAGATCATGTTTAATAAGGTATCACTTAAGTTGGTTTGTTCCCCAAAATGTAAATCAGCAAATATGTTGTTTGCAATTAGCTACTGAATGCATATGTTGATGGTTTTCCTAACTACTTTATTAGTCAGCTGCACAATGAGCAAAAGGAAAAGATGCATGGTGGAATGAAGAAGCCTTGCTTCCACAATTTTCTTGTAATAAAGGAACTCTACAACCATTGCTCACATTTATTCAGTGCTCAAATCTCAACCAGATGTTCAACTACAAATTCAATGATTAATTATCTCAAGGCATGCCAAACACACTTGCAAGATGCCTGCATCAAAAATCTGGTTAGACAGATGGGATCCATCAAACAATCCAAGCCATCTAGATGGGCCACCCTGCAAAAGGTAGAGTGGGCGCAGCACATGATGATGAGCAGATCGATGGACCTCACCTCTCACACCACAAAATCATTATGGACCAGCCTTCATGCATGCATGTGCATCATCATCACCCAACTCTCTCCCCTGTATCCATGCATGGGGTTTCTGGCAACCATCTTTCCCAATCCCAACCTCAAGCTTCCTTCCCCCACTTAATGATGGCAAGGAGGTGCAAATGCTGCATATAAGTTAATAATTGCATGCTTAATTAGATGCCTGACAGGTTCTCTGTTTCTTGCATGTGGTTTGGTGGAAGTTATAGTCCGGGGTTGTTTGGTTCACACCAAAATTTCGGCACAATCATTAGATCATGCGAGATCACTAGTTGTTCGATTTGAGTTTGATTAACTTCAAGTCTATAAAAGTGGACTGGATGCATGGCCACATAAGGTGGGTGCAGGGTGCCTCATTAGTTAGTACTCCCTCCGTCGTGAAATATAAGGAACCTAGTTTTGTTTTAAGTCAAACTATAGTAACTTTGACTAAGTTTATAGAAAAGAATATTAACATCTACCACATTAAAGAGGTATTATAAACATAATCCATAATGTATCTAATTAGTTTTAATTTCAAGTTCCACATATTTTTCTTTTTTTCTATAAACTTAGTCAAAGTTACTATAGTTTGACTTAGGATAAAATTGGATTCGTTATATTTCAGGCCATGGGGTACGAGTATATATTACTGTAGTAACACTATTTTATGCTGGAAAAAACAAACTAATAGATATACGGTGTATTACAACAAATTCAACTTCATTTCACCAATATATGTTTCTGACCAGTAAACTCCACATATGTATGCGTGGTAGATGATACAATCTCGTTTGAATAGACTCCAATCATTTTTTAAGAAAAAATTGTTCTCCGTTTTATTCCTGTTCTATTTTCCACTACGATCACTGTTGTCTGGCCCAGATGCCCATGTTGATACGGGCTCCACTATTTGCATTGATCAGGATATAATAATATACACACCAACAAGATACAAACAGAGGCACAAATACACACACATATAAAAACATTATATAGCGCACGCATGAAAGCTACAAATGCAAGCTAAGATCGAGCCGCCATAGCACTCTCCATCCTTAATTTGGTCTATGGCTGTGTTTAGTTGACAAATTTTTTGGTGAAATGTAACTGTAGCAGTTTCGTTGTTATTTGACAATTAGTGTCCAATCATGGTCTAATTAGGCTTAAAAGATTTGTCTCGTCCATTTCGTCTAAACTGTATAATTAGTTTTATTTTTCATCTATATTTAATGCTTCATGCATGCGTCCAAAGATTCGATGTGACGGAGAATCTGAAAAATTTGACAAAATTTTTCGCACCTAAATGGTACCTATATCTATCTAGTTTGCATGCTTCGACTTTGACGTCCTGACGTGACATCAACAGCTGTACATATGAATGTCCATATTTGTCTACATACACACATGCGGGCACGCAAGGATGCAATTTATTTATATGCATGAAGATATATATACACAAGGAAATCAAGTACAACTAGTAGCTATCATGCCAATGCAAGTACTTGTATATTATAAAACAAACACATATATGGCCTATAACATTGTGTCCATTCCTTTCAATGTCTGCCTAAACTGATTATTTTCTCCATAGATTATATACGTTGCACAAAATAATACCCACATCAGTCAACATTGCCCTAGATTGTCAATTTTCTTGGTGACCAAATTTCGTGTCACCGTCGGAGGGATATCGCCCTCCTTTGAGCATCATTGTCGTGGCCCATGCTTTGCTGTCTAGAGCCTCGCTTAATTAATTGGAAAATGACTGCATATGTATACACATGGGCAATTGGGCATCGAGTTAACTTGATATATATAAAAACAAGCATTGCCCTAATCTATATCCGTGGGTATAACTGTATAAAATGTTTGACGACAAGTGAAAGTATAGTTGTATCTAAGCTGTCTCTAAGTAACATGTATCCCGTTCTACTTTGAAGCCTTGATTTGAAGAAGACTACAGAAATGCAAAGAATGAACTACAAAAAGTGATGTATTCCATTTGAGGCTTTCAGCGGCTTATATATATATGGAACCAACTTTTACAAAATCTAGCTAGAATAAACTAGAGGCAATTAAGCCAAATAACTCATACTTTCCACATTAACAAAGTGATAACTCTAGAAACATCACCATGAACAATTCGCACATAAAATTGCATATACATACATGGTTCGATAAGATATTATTTACTCCCTCCATTTCAAATTATAAGACATTTTGATTTTTTCTAGATACATTGTTTTTAATATGCATCTAGACATAGTATATATCTAAATACGTAAAAAAACTGTATTAAAAACCCGAAATGTCTAGTTTGGAATGTAGGGAGTACATGTATATATATGGTGCATGCAGGAGATTCTGATTCACTTTGATGATAGAGTGACATAATATTTACCACTTATATATAAAAAAGCCATGTTTTCCCAAGATTGATCAATCATGCCCATTGAATGTGTAAGTACGTATATATGTACCATGAGCCATGAAGGCACGTTGCTTTTGTACCCGGTTGCGAAGATGACGGCATCAAAGTCCTCCCGGTGGACATCTACGAATTCCACCCCATTCTCTGTGAACCGCTGGATTGCCGGGACCACCTGCAGAATCTCTCTCTAGATGCATTAGTTGAGTTGGGACATAATATTTGTCGCTGAGGACTACACGTACTGACAATGGATATCAATCTAGGGCTCCTTTGTGCTGTTTCGAGATCTGTGCAGTTTTTATTTCCTCGCATGCAGCACATCATTGAGGTCCCATTTAGAGTAGCGCATCTATCACTCCACATTAACCCCATGTCTCATGAAATTTAAATCATAACTACTCCCTCCGTTTTTATTTACATGTGTATATTTATCCTAAGTCAAACATTTGTATCTTGATCATTGATATATATATATATATATATATATATATATATATATATATATATATAGGGAGAGTATACTCTATAGCTAGCTACAAAATAACTTATTTTGTAGCCACCTCTATTTACGATAATTTTATATACTAATTTACGACAATATCAGTATATATTTACGATAGTTGAATTACTATAACACATGGGGATATTTACCATAATGTTATAGTAAATCACATAGTAACAAGTTACTATAATCTCGTAAATTAGCATAGCAATTATCGTAACTCAAAGTAGCTACAGAATAAGTTATTTTGTAGCTAGCTGTAGGGTAGCAGTTCTATATATATATATATATATATATATATATATATATATATATATATATATATATATATATATATATATATATATCTTCACAATTTATAATACATATTTTGTGAAACTATAAGAATTTTGTGGAATAGATGGTCAAAGATAGTAACGTTTGACCGAGGAAATTTTTAATGTGATATGTAAAAAAACACGGAGGGAGCAGCAGTAAGTTTTTGGACGTAGGATCACATATATACGTACCTTTATTTCTCTAGTTTTGATCTTTTTGAGAGCTCCGATGTCGAGTACGGGTGTTTTGCCGGTTGAACTCTTGATTTGAAGTGGGCCGATCTTAGGTCGTGGGAGACCATATTTTTCAGTATCTCCAAGGATCAGTCTTGTGAAGAATAGAAGCAAAGAATCGACCTGTTTTATGGGCAGCCATCTGAGAAGGAAAACGGAGAGGCCAAACGTGGAAATGCCTAGTATCTCCCTGGGCAATACATGAAGCTGAAAAAAATAAACAAACACCATACACATAAGTATATATATGGAGCATAGACGAGATACAAAATCATTCAGCTGTTGTCCAAATTTTTGCTATTTGATTGCAGCCAAAATATGCGAATGAGTTGCATTAATTTCTATTTAATGATTGCTGCAAACTAGCTAATTAATCATTATTTCTAAAGGTAACAATACTACCAAACTTTTATAATAGACAGATATTAATTTTTAAAATTCGCCCTTTTATTTGTAACTACTCCATCTGGTCTGTTCTATTAGAAATTTCACCATGTCGCTAGACAGGTATATATAGGTTAATTCACACTTCGATTTCACGTGAAACACAATTCGATAACTTCAACTAAGTGTAGCAAATTAAATTATTTTGGTACAGAGATTCCTTCTACTGATCATATACTAGCTGCTAACATAACTACCAGTAAAAAATAAATTAGTTGCATTATTTGTGTGGGAGCCTCTGGCACTGGGTCTGTCCTTTATTTGTTCTTATCTATATATTCCCATCTAAACTCATAACCCATGTCCATTTCCGGATCATGGATGCCACTATGTATAGAATGATAGTTAGCTAACTCCCTGAACCCAACATTTACCGAATTTTTTCTTAATTTCTTTAGGAAAAAAAACACGATGCCACTTGTTCGCAGTTCTCGAGGGTTCTGAAGTTATGGCCTATTTGCTCCCTGTCACTTTTCTTGTTATTTTCCTGTTGTTTCCCTTTCTCTCAGGAAGGCATACAAGATAAGGAAAGGAAACTTAAGGGTCACTGTAGCACCACATCAGTACACATTTCTATGAAACAGCATGTTACAAGTAGCACAACATATGCTTCACAAGATCGATATTTCAGGATAAGAAAGTTTCATCAACTAATTTCAATTACGCAACAGCAAGTTACAAGTATGGCAATGTATGTTAATTATATATACACTGCCGATCGAGTTGAAGATAGGAAATTGGGAGGAAGAACTTTCAGGATTCTTACGGTAAATAATCTATTAAAAAATAGTAATGCTACTGTGTCAGTTCATTTTGAACATCAAAAATATATATTCCTATCTATATATTAAGATTATATTCCTTTTCTTTTGAAAGTGACTTCAATCTGTACATAAGAGGGGGCAAAAAGGAAGGAAACCTACGTGGCACTAAACAGAATTGACCACTCAAGAAAACCAATTCACAGAATTATAGGCCAAATTGTATATATAGCTTTGGACATGGAAACTGTGTGTCTATATATTTTTTTTTGGCAGAACGGAAACTGTCTAATATAATCTTAAGCAAAGATTTCAAATCTATACACGTTGAATCCGCAAAATAAATTTATGAATGAGTATTTAATTGGACAACATTTCTTCTCGAAAAATTGAACAATGCTGACGATGCAGTATTAATTTCACGTTGAACTGCTTGTCCAGGAAATGATTGACGTGAATTTAATTAACCCATAATAAGTCCACTTTATGTAATTACAGTAGTATTAGTAGTATGCGCACGTGGAGTAGGCACTCACCTTGTCCCTGACAACCATGGAGGCTTTGGCACCATTGTTGCAGAGGTCGAGGCTAACCTCCATGCCGGAGTTGCCGCAGCCGACCACGAGCACATTCTTGCCTCTGAATTCGTCCCCCTTCTTGTAGCTGCTGGTGTGCATGGCGACGCCGCGGTACCCGTCCATGCCCTCGACGCCCTCTGGCCACGCCGGCTCCGCATTCTCGCCGGTGGCCACGACGAGCCACCGCGACAAGAACTCAGTGGCCGCCGCCGTGGCGCCGCCATCGCCGCCAGCGTCTTCATCGACAGTGACCGTCCAGAACCCGATGGCGGCGTCGTAGGCGGCCCTGCGGACGCGCGCGCCGAGGCGGGGTTCAATGCCGAAGGCGCGGGCGTAGTCGTCGAGGTAGGCGATGAACTGGTCCCGAGTAGGGTACGGCGGCGTTCCGGGTGGGAACGGCGCTAGCGGGAGCTCGCAGAAGCACCGGGGCAGGTGCAGCCGGAGGCGCTCGTACGTGCGGTGGCGCCACGACGCGGCCACGCACGAGTCCTTCTCCAGCACCAGCGACGGCACTCCGCGCGCCTTGAGGCACGCCGCCGTCGCCAGCCCCGACGGGCCGGCGCCCACGATGACCGGGCCAGGCACCCACACCTGCTTCGAACCGCCACCAATGCCACTGCCGCCGGCGTCGTCGCCGACCCCGCCGCGGTGCAGGATGGTAGGGTGGTCGTGTTCGGCTTGTCCTTGTTCTCGCGATGTTGGCATGGCAACAAAAGAGACGACAGGTGTATGTGTATGGGAAAGACGTTGCGCTTTCTAGAGCTGCAGTAGTTACTGTGGAGTGTTGAGATCTCTCTGTCTCTCTAGGTGTGCTATTCTGAGAGTGGGCTCGTGCTCAACAAGCATATATAGCTACACGCCCACACCTAGTGCTTTATATACAAGTCGATCTATCAATTCAATATGTATGTCTCCGATCCGGTCCAAGATATACGCCATCCTTGAAGGTGTCTATGTTTATATGAGTACATGCTTTTGCTGTTCTATACGATACGACTGGCATTTATGTTAGACTGATAACGATAGCTGTAGATGCTAGTGGGCGATATTCAGGGAGACCGGAGACAACATTTATATCCAAATCTAACAAGTTTAGATCCATTAACACTAAAAATTAGCTAGCAGCATTAGTGGATTGTCGTGGCTATGGATTTTGTTGTTACTCTAGATGAGATTGGAATGGTCTAGTGCATTTGCTTTGAGAAATTACACCTAGTGGCATTAGAGGATTGTGTTGTCCGTGGATTTTCTTGTTACTCTTAGTGGTTACCACCACCTAGCTAGATGGCCTAGAGTAGCGGATACTCCATTGAAGCACTTAGTTGAAGATTATGAGGTGCTCCGGAGGTGATTGTGAGGGGGTGTTTGGGCTCATCCCCATTAGAGGCGAAGAACCTCTCTAGTGGAATCGAGGCTTGGATAAGTACCTTATGATCGAGCTGGCTCAAGTGCAAGCACGAACTCACGGGGAAGCCAACCTTGCGGGGGCTGTTAGACTTTGATAAAGGAGCAGTGATCCTTGGCCTGCCTCAACAAGGACATAGCTGACTAGCAAGTCACCAAACCACAGTGATATATATTGAGTCTTTTCCTTGTTGTACTGATTGTCCACTCTACTATTGCGCTACTTGTCACTACTATAGAATACATGTCACCGCCGACTTAGGAGACCCCCTCACCACAGGTTTTCACCCTCGTTAGTGATATTCAGTGGTCATAATCAAGGTCATCATCGTCGGATTGCAATGGAGGGTGATAAGCTATTATCACCATAGTCTTCTATAATGACCCAATATAAGCTATTATCACCATCTGATGCCTCACACGTTGGGGGCTTCCACCACTCCACAGCCCACCTCCTCGCCGGTGGTAGGCAACATTCTGGGTGCCACGTCCGTGCCGAGGAAGGGTAGACCACTCCTGGCGCCACGTCCACGCTAATGAATGGGAGGCTGCCTCCATGGTGAAGCAACATTGCTCGCCAGGGTTCACTGCCGCTCCATGGCCCACCGCCTCACCGATAGTTGTACACCACTCAGGCGCATTTTGTTCACGTAGAGGATTGGGAGGTTGCTCTATGTACCATGCCCACGCTAATGAAGGGGAGACCACCGCCATGCCAGAGCAGCCATGTGCAGAGTTGTGTTGACGGTAATTTCATCACATATTTACATAGTCAAAACCGTGAACAAAACATCCTTTCTAGGAGATAACAAGCAAAGAAGTAGTCATTTTGGAGCAAATACTTGGTTCCACTTGTACATGTCATCATTTGCTTGTAGGTATAGAATTGAAGGACTTTGGGTGGTTGTGAGCCCACATAGGGGAGTCAGTCGACCACCCTATGGGCCCTCTCAAGCATCCCATGATCCTCCCAAACACTTTTGTAGCAATATCATGGTTTGATGGGCCAACATGTCACCAAACTGACGTGACAAGCTAAATTGGACAACACTTACTCACTCTATATTTAAGCAAAAGGTCCCACACTAGAAGGGGGTGGCCCCACCTGTCATAGGGTGGCTGACCCTGCCCTGGCCAACCAACCTACCCTTTTCACTCCACCACCTTGGTGTATGGATTCATATAGTGAAGCACAAGTGTGGAGTGTTGGCGGTCCTTAACGCCTATATTAACTGCCAACTTTTAAAATAAAATCCACTCAAATGAATGCCAAACTCAGAATTAGGATTTATAACTAACAAATTCCACGAGTTTTGGTGATTTGTCATTTGCAGAAGGACATTTGCAGAAACCACACAAAATACACTCGAAATACACATAGGAACAAAGTGTAAAACCATCCTGCGCGTGCACAAGGGGAGAAGAGCCCACAAACCAAATCATACTTGACCAAATTGTGCTCAAACACACATAGATGCAGCCCAGGCCCAACATGCAACCGCCATGCAGAAGACGGTCGTGGGGAGGTGCCATCTAGGTGCTGGTGTGCCTGCACCCCTTGCCCCACCCACTGCCTACAGCCACCACATGTCATCTCCTAGTGCCTCCCCCACGTCGGTTGCATGCGGGATCCTATGGAATATGCTCTACAACTGACCATAGGATTACTATAAATAGAGGGAAAGCCCTCCCACTCTCACACACACCACAGGGGCTCTCCTCACTCTCTTTACCAAGATGTAAAAGTAGTATAGGATTAGTGGGGAGTTAGGTAGAGATGCACGAGTTCCGGAGAAGTCCTTGGAGGATCGGTATATTCTTTTATCATTCCTTTGAAAGACTCGAGTAACTATATTTTTTGTCTTCCCTAATTACTGAATGTCCATCATGGTTATCTATTTCACACCTTAGTTGGTTAGCTAAAGCATGGTTAGTATAGTTGTTTACACCTTGACATGGGATCTCCGCTCGACCGAGTGCTCTAGTTATCATATGTGGCTAGCTAGAGTAGTAATCGATAGTGTGGACATGGTGTCTAGACTATAGATTATCTGAGTTTGCGCTCAACCCCATGGATAGTTGTGGTAGCCTTGGAGAAGCCTAAATCCACCAAAGTACCAGAAATATCTCAGATGTAGACTTGGAGAAGCCTAGATCCACCAAAGTACAAGCCATAGAGGTAGCGCTGACAGGCCGGTACTTCCTCAAAACTCTTTCCTTACTCTCTGTGTACAAAGAATAGATCCTGACTAAAGGACTAATATCTCTTGATGCCCTGATCCTGAGATGAGGATATGAATTAGGGTTTCAGGATGGCCTCAAGGAGGGGGGTATGGGCTGCTATATATTGGGGGAACCATCAATTCTGAGCCCTCAGATTAAACTGACTTGAAACAACGGTGTAGATTTGATCTTTAAGGCGGTGGAAAATCAACGTACGAAGGAGGGGCTGACTGGTGGACCCACTAGGCTAGCCGACCTGTAAGTGGGGCCGGCTGACCCCACATGTCATCCCCTAGTGGTCTTCTTTCGTGGTTTGCCTTCTGGTGTCTTTGAGTCTTTCTAAGTTGGTACCATCATGGATAAACATGATTTACTTTGACCAATACGTCCCCCTTGACAGTTTTCTGATTAAATCCTGCTGAAAACACACATTTATCAAAACTCATGGAATTTGTCAGTTTAAACCCCTAGACCTATATTTGGTGATGGAATTAAGTACATATACAGGTTATGTTGATGGTTTATAATTGATGTTAATGACCGTCAACAAGCTACCCCACACTTAACCTTTGCTCATCCCTGAGCAAAGCTAAACTCAGTTATGGATCAAGAGTTGCTACAATGCTTTCACTCCTCAAAAGTATACATGTGTTCAATAAAAAATTCTCATCTGGATTAGAATGAACTGATTTGACTTTCAAACTTATCCCTATTACCTTCAACCATGGGGCTTCTTAGCCTTCACTTAGGTCTTGAGAAATTGAAAGATAGAACGATCAAGTCAAGCACTATGTTTCAAGTTCTTTGTTCCACCATTGTTCTAGAGTTTTTATAAATTTTCAAAATAAAACTCAAAGATTCCATTGTATGACACTTTCAAGTCTCTCAATATATGTGGTATTTGTGGACCCTCACCAAGGCAAAAATGATGTTATGCCTCTTTCTTTCCTACAACTAAAGCTTATGTGGAGTTCATAAGTAGGGAGAAAGCTAGAGCATATTTGCAATGCATATATTGTAAAGTCAAACAACGGATCCAAAGAGAGTTGAGTCATACAATCAAATCAAGATGTGCATGTGTGTGGATATATGAGGTAGATATATGTGGTGGCTAACCTAATTCTACTTTGCTCCTTAAAAACATATCTCTCTCTTGAATGCCAAGCAAGCCTCACCATCATAATGGATGCTAGGCGGCAGTATCTTCAAGTTATGGGTTATCAGATTGCAGACGACATAGCGGTATCCAATAGTAGCCCCAAGGCAGAACCATAAGATGAGGCTGTTGCAGCAATCTGAGACAGCTACATTGTCAACAAGGAAGGGTAAGAAGGACAGGTTAGGGTGTTCACCGGTGATGTTGGTGAAGTTTCGATTGCTGTTCTCGATGTCATAGAAGAAGCCGGCCATAGTCTAGGGTAGCACCTCATAGTTGTTGGAGATGAGGCGGTTCTAGGAGCGACAGACACATTTGCAGCATAGCAAGGAGCGGGCGGGGAGGCAGTGGAGGATCTTGAGAACAACTTTCTTTGTGAGGCTTGCCAGTGCGTTCCTATTGCTGGGGGCCTCATCCATTTTGAAGATCCTATAATCGTCAGTGTGCAGTAGGATGATCGAGCTTCCTTACTAATGAGAACAAGATCTTGTTTGGATGTAGTTGGATTCGCATCAAGCCACATGTGTTGGAGGTGGATTGAAGTGGATCTTGAGCTAAATTTTATAGCAATCCACCTCAACACATGTGGATTGAGATGAATCTAACGACATCCAAACAAGGCATAAAAGAGGAAAATAATCCAACAAAGATCCATCATTGAAGTGCGAAAGCATACCTTGCCTTTGGATCTTGTGGCGGCGTGACACGAAATAGCGAGACAGGAACAATGGGCTGGCCGTGCAGGAGGTGGCAGTGGCCGACCGACCTTATTAGGGCTTCAGTCCAGACGAAGGATCTGGATTCAATATGCCTAATGGATGGCATAGATGTCAAGCATCAACCATCACCATATGAACGTCCCGATAGTTGTAACACCCCCATAATGCACTAACATAGACTTTGAATCACCATTAGTTACTAGGAGGCGCGCATGAGTACATGGAAGTTGGAGTGCTTGGTGAAGATTCCGTTACCCGAATACCCTCACACATGTAAATGTATGATACACCGAATGCTCGAAACAAGTCATTGCTTGTAACTAGGACAACTAGTGCCGTTTGATCTAATATCACACATGTGCACCGTTTGGTATGCCTACTTACCTAAACCAATGACAATTAGTTACCACGGAAACTAGTGCCATATGATCTTATGCAACCATCGATTGCTAGCCTTGTTTATTGAAAAATAGATGCGTTACTGGCAAATGGCACAGTACGGCATCATCTACATTGCTGCATACTTGATAAGAGAGATATGTTGATGTTGTTGCCAAATTAAAATAAAGTAACTTTGAACAAAGAGAGACATATATAGTTGATGTTGTTGCCAAATTAAAATAAAGTCACCAACCATAGATATACATACATAGATGTTTAACACAAGTTAACATGCACTAATTTAGAATTAATCTACCACATTGATGTGAATAACTTATAGCATTCCCGTGAGATCCTACACTCCTCGCTGTAGAACCTAGAACACAAGTCCCATTCTTCAAATTCGACGGGCTCGCCACAGCCATAGCCTGTGCACTGATGATGTCCATCCTGGTGAAGAAGGGGTGAAGAATGGGCACTACATCATGTGGCACCATGTCCTACAACTGCCAGTACACGTCTTGGTGGAACTACGTACAAGTCTGGTTCTTCCATGGTAGTGCAGCCGGCCCACGGCAGTGCAGCCGACCCTACTTCATCAGCACCTTCGAGCTCCCTCAACAGGCACCAGACAATGTCATCATTGTTGCCGCTAGTATTGTACCTGTAGAGCATGATGGTGTAGACGTACATACCAAGTTTATAGCCTGCCTCGACGGAGTGCTGAAGCCATTCCATCGGCGGCGTCAATGACCTACGAGCTTCCATGAATACGGGACGCAAGTCGGTGAGGAAGCAGGCCTCCAGGTTGCCCACCCTAGCTAGCCTGGTGGTGAGCAAGGCATGATAGTCAGTGTCATAGTAGTAGGGCTCCCAGAAACCTTGATGCTGCAACACCCGGTGCAGTGGTATGTGTCGGCCAACTTCGGCAGTGCCGCACACCCTATGCATGTCCAAGCAGGTTGCCCACAGGCTGGCAAGGTCATCCATGGGGGCATATGACTGCTCAGCGATGTAGCCAGTGATGTCCTTAGCCACCTCAGTCAGGAACCGATCCATCACGACGTAGCTGAGGAAGAAGTAGAGTCAGAGCGCACATGCAATGAACGGTGACGGATGCAGCATCGGAGTGGAGTATGAAGGCGCGATGACGACGAGGTAGAGGGCACTGGGGAACTAAGGCCAGCTATTTATGTAGGTGAAAACTTTGCGTTCTTAAAGGATCGCGTACCGTGTAAACGTGTCTCGGGGAAGTGAATCGTCCAATGCGATGGTTCTTTCTCGAGAAACCAAACACCGCCTCGCTCGAGTTCTAGGCATCTGTGTAAACGTGTCTCGAGAAATTGAATTGTAGCCATGAAAGCAATAGCGACCTGCATGGCGGACTAGCATCGCCTAAGAAAAATAAAAGAAAAAACAATTTGTGTTCAACAAGGCCTGTTGGGCTCATAGGTACATCTGAGAAAAATAAACATGATGGAGAAAAGAAATTGCAGTAGAAAAAGAAAAGAAAAACAATTTGTGTTCAACAAGGCCTATTGTGCTCATAGGTCCATCTTCTCGCTGGCCCATCACCGATTGCTTGCCCATCTTCCGAGCTTGCATCGTCCCTCGCCAACGAATATGGCCCAATGGCGAAGACTACCTCCATGCTATATAAATGCGAAGTATGACTACCAAATGGAGAAACACGTCAATGATTTTAGAAATTGGATACAACAGTAAATAAAGTTGCATTTGATGTATCTCTCTATCATGCATTTAAAATGGACCAATGTTGTTTTCTTCTCTATGGACATGTTAATTTCCTCAATGGTGGATGTTGTCATTATTTCAGCTAAACTAGTGTGCCATCTTTGTTTTGTTTACAAATTGAATTATTTTGTTTGGTGCGCACATGCGTTACGGTGGTGTTACAATAACATTTCAGCACCAATGGTTCCTCTGCTTGGCTTTTAATAGAGGGACATGGTCACATGTACTATCTTCTGCTTGGCTTTTAATTTAATTCCTCACAAAAAATGTAACACGACACTTGATTGAATGAACTCTGTTATGCGATGAATCTAGAATTAGACATCAATTCTCGCCTCGCCTGGTAGCGTACCCCATGCATCCATTCAAACAATGGTTGCTTCACCGCCGGTTCATACGGTAATCTGATGGTGATAACTTGATCACCGCCAGATCTTAGTATAGCGCACATGTCCATCTTGGCACCGACAATAAAAAAACTATTATCTCTACCAGTTTCTATGAGTGTCGGACATAGGATGAGCAATCGGCCGTGAAAACCCTTCTACCGCCAGTTCAACAGATGAGATGGCGGCGAAAGGCAAGATTCTACTCACCGACGGATCATACGCCGAGCCGGCAGCGAAAGTGTTCATCACCACTGGTTATTCGGCTAAGAGGGGGGCCCATAAGTCATAAGCCAACAGTGATACGTATCACCGCCGGTTATCTCAAAACCGTTGGTGAAGGTCCCAGCGGTGAATTGACTTTCTATAGTAGTGTATCTTATTCATCTCTTTTTTTCTTTTTAGGCTGGCATCTGAGTACCCATTGTTTTTAATATCTCAGACACTTTTGTGTCCATTTTTTCTCTGTTCTTTTTTTTCGTGAATAACTTTTTGCACAGCCCTATGTCTCTTTTTCCATAACAAAACTTTGAGAGATAGCTTAAAGAACTTGGAGCATTTATTTGGTGTATGGGAAACCTAACAAACATGTTTTTGTGTTCACTCCCAGTGTAGGAGTAGAATATTTTTGGGTGGATCTAACTAGAATGGCATATTTTTGCGCCTACCCCCAGTGTAGGAGTAGTGGATATTTAGGTGGTGTGTATGTGATCTTGATTTTAAGAGCATAACAAACCTCTCATAAGGTCAACAAAGCTTGACAAAACTCAATAAAAACAAACAACATATATGTGAAAGTTTTTCTGGCCTAAATAACATGTATGGCTCTGATGAAAATTCAAGCTTTGTTATACAGGAACTCACCATGAAGTATTTTTATGTTTTTCAAAAGATAAACCTCTAGAACTTTAGTATCACTTGGAACAAGATAAACAATAGTTCAGACCTTCTCATAGCATATCCGTCAATTACCTCGACTTAGATCAAGCATATGCTACCCATGAGTTTCAAGTTCAGAGTAAATCCTTATATCAAAACAATTTTATCTAAAACTCAGGAGAATTCAAGGTTAAAAACTAGGCACTTCAAAGGAATTACAATAGAGCAACTATTCATCATTTCCATTTTAAGAAATTAACTTTAGAGTCCCTTTCTATTTATTTAGCTCTTAAAAGAAATTAAAGCAAACTGGACACACACTTTTTTATTTTGTTTTCATTTTTTTATAAAGCAAACTAAATAAAACAAAGAAAGAGAAATACTTAGCTGGATACATGGGGTGCCTCTCCCCCAAGCTGGTTGATGGTAAACCTTGCTGAGGACGAAGTGCAAGGCAAGCAGGCCCAAGACAAGTCAGCCTACCTTTCTCGTTGTTCTTTCATCGTTTTGTCGATGTCGTGCTTTGTTTGGGAGGGTTGCCTCCCCCCACACTTGAGTTATGTTATCTTGCATAAACAACATGAGGAGACAAACATCAACAAAAGACTAGAGAGATCATGGCAATACTTTATTCGAATGTATAGATAGCTTAGCAGGTAAACATGGCTTTTTAAAGTTTTTTCACAGAGTAAAGAAGAAGAGCTGAATTGAAAATATTATTTAAATTCTATAAAGTCAATTATATCCAATTCTTCTTTTGGCAATTGTGTGTCATGGAAAACTTTTAAACAATGACCATTTACCTTAAAAAGCATACCTTCGTTAATTTGAAGTGTGACTGCTCCATGAGATGATATGCTAATTACCTTGTCCTTCCCATTTGCTTCATAGTTTTCATGTCCAAACAACTTCACTCTGGAGTTGAATAGCAACACCTTGTCACCTTGTTTGAATTTCTTCTTTTTTTAATCTTTTGTCATGTCATCTTTTTGTCCTCTCTTTATAGAGTTTTGCATTATGATATGCCTTTTCTCGCCATTCCTCTACCTCAAACAGTTGCGTTTTTCTTTTCTTTTATGGCTGCTTCAAAGTCCATGTTCCATCTTTTTATGGCCCAATGTGCTTTGAATTCCAACTCAATAGGTAAGTGGCAAGTCTTCCCGTAGACGAGTTGGTATGGTGACATTCCATGAGGTGTTTTGTGTAACTCCCCTGGTGTTACCAGCTTACTTAGCACACGATTAAGGCCTAAAAGAAACTAACAAAATGAGTTCTCGGGTTTTAAAAATTTAATCACTCATGAAATGATACCCGACTCTTATGTGACTCACTTCTGTAGTTAGGAAAATTATACAAGTGTTCTAGGTTAGTTTATTTTAGGTGGAAATATGTTAATGTGATCCTAATAAGAAAAATAGAATAAGTTGTTTTAATGGTTGGCATGGAAAATGATTTCTTTAAACAAATTGTATAGACAAGAATAAAAATATAACTCGAGCATAGTGCTTAAGTAGGATTGATGAGCAAGTTATGTAGATGAGAATGCAACTTTAATTTTAGAGAATAAATACTGCTAGCTAGTACTTTTGGGAGCTCAAAGATCAGACTTGGAATTAAGATAAGCTGTTTCCGTTAAGTCAACAATATTGTAACTTATGTTTAAAAGTGTCAATTGCGGCAAATTATATTGGGCAAACTAATTAACTAGTGCCTTAATATTTTGTTTCCATAGGTTAGTACGGGATTTTGCATGAGATCATTGTTGGGTGAAATAAATGAGGTTTAGACCTTTTAGAATTTGTGGCTAAAGTGCTAATGACTGATAGGCCGCACTGAACCCCTAGCTTTTCCTAAGTCCGAAGGAGCAATAGACAGTGCTATCTTGGCACTTAAATTCTAGCAAAAATATTTAAACAATAACTTCATGGTTTTACACTATTGCTTGCTTCTATGTATGCACTAGAACATGGTATGAGTGGTAGTTGAGTTGGAGGCCACGATGCTCTCCTAAAAATTGCCCAATGTTCGCTAGAACGCGCTGTGTAATTGGTGTTGACGCTTTATTCGCGAACCGGCACATCTATGACAAAGCTCTGTTGGCATTCGCGTATCTCTTTCTCTAGTTGCTCTTTGGTTGTGATGGTTGCCTTGCTAGGTAGATGCCAGTATTGGCTTTAGGTTAGTGATTTTGGTGGAGCCTCAACCGAGCTAGGTTCGACGTTAGGCACGCTTCAAAATCTGTGCGTGCCACGGTTTTGGTTGTTTGGTCCCGTGGGTGCGGTCACAGTGAGCGCGTGTGCACTGCTGGCGTCAGCTTAAACCGTGGCAGGCCAGTTGCTGCTGGCCAACTCGCGCATATGGGTGGCACCACGCAGCACCTCGGCCTGGCGTTGGCCGACCCCAGCCAGCTGCGGGCCGACTCCCACTGTCCCGTGCACGCCACGCTCGGGTTTGGACACGGCGAGTCAAGCATTTTGGACACGCTATCACCAGGCCAGGGACATTGCCACCCCGTCCGAGATGTTGCGCCTAACCTCGGTACCCTGGCACCGCTGCTCTCATGTGGGTGCGCTGCTCCAGCCATTTGGCCCTGACCTAACCATAAGTCAGCTATCACATAGAAGAATTGCGCTCCCTTCAACCTTTAAATTCGCGAAGCCCGAATCCCAACCCACTTCCTGGCAACTGTGACTCGCTACCGAAGTTATCTAGCCAACCCAGTTACATCGAGGCCTTGCCGTTCCCTTGAGAGGAGGAATTTTGGAAAATCATCGCCGCCAGTCTGGTTCGCCGCCATGCTCTGGAGATCGGGGGTAAGGTCCAAATCGTCAGTAGTAGTCCTTTAATTGGTATTGCTAGATTCACGTTGACCTTCTCTATTTGGTGCTCGCCTCGGCTTGGTCAGCACTCCCATTGGAGATAAGTTGACATGGCCGCGCCATGCTCGGAGCGCCACCGCACCGGCCGCTCACACGTGGCCAGAACTACTCTGCCTCCCTCAGCCCCAACCATCACCTCAGCTAGACCTTGGGTAAGCTCCTAGTGCTCCCCACCTCCCCGTTCACCTTGCCGCTGCTCTAGCTTACCGGTGTGGCTGCGTCACGGCCGTGAACAGCCCGGACAGGGCTGGCACTATGGCCAGCCATGTCGCGGTGTGCTACTCCTCATGCCTCTGTCCCTTTGCGTGCGACCAGAGGTGGGATTGGCCGCTGGCCCTTGCGTGGCCGTGGACGAACCCTCCCCGGCTAGAAAAAGCTGCAGCGGCAGCGCCGCCGTCACTCGCACGTCGCCCCTTCACCCGCCCGCTCAGGGACCTGGTCGTTGCGAAGACTAGTTAGTCTAGGGTGCTTTACGCAAGGTACAAGTCTAGTAGAATAGTGCAATAGGGTGCCGTGCGATTTTCTTAAAGTTCAAGCCCTCTTTTGCAAAAATGCGGGCACGCGCGCTTGCTCACCGCTTGGGCCATAGCTGGGCCGCTACGTCGGGTGTGACCGTGTTTCTGCACGGGCCACATGGGTTGCTGGGCCAAATCAGTATCGCCGGCCCTTTTTCGTTTCTAAAGCAATTTTCTAATTTAGTTCTAAGCAAAACTTGTGAATCTAATATAAAATTGTGTAGGTGTCCAAAAATGGTGAAGCTAATTTTGTTAGTTTCCTAAAATCAGGATCTAGATAAAGGTGTAATTGGTTCATGTAGTTTTATACTATTTTTAGGCTTTCTCTAATTACTTTGAGACGTTTAATATTATCAAACATGAACTTATAGGAATTGTTATGAATAATTAGTGATAGTATTAATCCTAGAAATTTTATAGTAAGCTCCTAGTATTATTATATGCTCACTGTGATTTTGTGTAGCTCAAATAATTAGTTGCTAAGATAGTTAATGAGCCCTAGTTTGAATATGTAGTAAATCGATAAAATGAGTAACGCGACATCTTGAGTTCGTATAACTAAAACACTTGTTGAGAAATAACGTCTTGTTCGACAACGTGGGTACGTAGCCTAGTGTGTTAGCCAGTAGAGCTAGCTCGTTAGCTTGAGAGGATGAAACCGTACTTTAAACGTTGCGGTTGCCATTGATTATTTACGTCTCTACGTTGCCTTCACTTATATCACAATAGGAGCGATGTTAGATCGAGAAGTCATCTGGAATAGCCGAAGAGATGGTGCCTTGATAATCATGGCACCATGGTGGAATGCTAACTTTGATTATATTTTACCCAGGCAAGCCCCGGTGCATAACCCCTATTATTATGCACTTTATTCTATGCTTGTGCATTAAGTTTCAAGGAGTTGAATGAAACCCACTTGCATATATATCCTAATCCCATGAGTCTTACTAGTATATCAGGATCATGTAGGTTGCTATGCTACAGGACTCTGGTAGAAGTCGAGTGATTGTCTGTCACTTGTGAGAGATAGGATATATATTATTGTTACTATTATCATGTTACTCTCACATGGAATGTAAATACATCTGGATAATAATTGGAGACCAGGCAGGACTGTGTTTTTGGATTGGATTTGGACCTGGTTGGCAACTGAGTGAGGCTCTGGTTGCATTTGTCCCGCCTGTGTTGATTAAGGACCGTTTGTTGCACTGGATCCCTGGTCAAGTCACTGATTTATTATCCTGAGCACATACTTGCTTATGGGAGCGGGAAGGCTTGTTACTCTCTTGTCATGGGCTTCGGCTCTTTCCGGACCAACTGATTGGAGGTGGGGATAGGTGGAGGTCTAAGCACCACTTTGAGGTCAGGCCTCAAGTGTAGGGGCTTGGAGTCCAAGTTAGGACGGGGACCCAGAACCCGTGACAAGAGTAGAATGGGTTGGTCTCGGTCGTGCTTGGGGCGCGAGCGAGGCGTGTGTTTTTTGGGGTACCCCGCTTGGCACATTGATTCACGAATCGCCATTTCTATGTGACAGTACGGCTTGATTGCACTCTGGCACCGTAGTAAGAACTGAAAGATGAAAGATGGAAAGATGGTTCTGATGGCTCAACCTTTGCTTGAAAGTAGAACAGGTGCTTACCTAAAATGGTTGGTTAATGAACTACCGATGATTGCTAATAAAAATTAAATATAAGGATGCACCTTTAGTAATGCTTCCTACAGTTGCAATAACCCACAAGCCAGATAGCCTTGCATATCCTTGGAGTCTTTTCTTTCCTTCTGATGGGTAAGTCTTGCGGAGTACAATTGAGTACTCAGGGTTTGTTCTACCCTATTGTAGGTGATAGGTTTTTGGAGCTGACACTTGTGTGTGGAAACCTCCTGGTGGGCTTAGTGAGGATTTCCTTTACATGGGAACGTAGAGTTTATTTAAACTCCCACCTAAAATGTTTTCAAAGGAAAAACTGATAATATGTTATTATTAAATGTATATAAATATTCTTCATGATAATGTTTAACTTGACCTTAAATGATTTCCATTCTGCTGAAACTCTAATAACATTTTATATTCTGCTGTTATAGTCAAATAATGAATTACTCTGATGTTGTAATAAAAGTGATGTAAGAAATGATAAATATGTTGTAAGCTTTATCTCTCATCTATGATCCTGATGGAAAATGTTGATTTTTGAGTTCTCCCTCGGGTGTGCTCGATAGAATCGCAGAGTTTAGTGCGCTCCCTTGGGTACTTAGTGTCTAATGGAAGACAAGTACTCTTGGAAGGGCATTAGATTAGGCAGTTCTGCCACATTTTGTAGGCTATTCTATAAGCCCATAATGCTCTGTGTAACTTATCCTTCCATGTTGTCCCCATCTCATTGACAGTCTTCTGCATAATGTTCTTGATTTGCTTGTTTGATGTTTCTGCTTGTCTACTAGTTTGAGGATGATATGGTGTCATGATGTTATGATGGACTCCATGAACAAGAAGCATCTGAACTTCCTATCAATAAAGTGAGGACCTCCATCACTAATTACCATGTGTGGAACTCCAAAGCATGGAAAGAGGTCTCTGAAAACATCCTCTTGGCATTATTGGAGTCTGTAGCTCGACATGGTAGAGCTTCAACCCATTTTGAAACATAGTCGACTGCCACCAGGATGTATTCACACTATTGGGATTTTGGAAATGGCCCTATGTAACGATTCCCCATATATCAAAGAGTTCTAACTAAAGGTTGGTGGTGAGTGGCATGACGTCTCTTGTATTGATACTCCCATGTTTCTAACATGGAGTACACCTCCATATGAAGTCTTTGGTGTCATCGTACATGGTTGGCCGGAAGAATCCACTTTGCCAGATCTTAGCATTCGTGCGGAATGCCCCATAATGTCCTCCATATGGTGATGAGTGGCATCTTTCAATGATTTTGGTTACTTCCTCAGTCGGAACGCACCTCCTGAGTAGTCTATCGGAGTAGACTCGGTAGAGGTACGGTTTATCCCATAGGTGGAGGAAACTTTTATAGATGAGCTTGCGCCTATTCTCCCCTGGTGATACATAACCTGCAACATAAAGTTAACAATATTTGCATACCAGGGGTCGGATCCTGCAACCTTCAGGAGCATGCCATCCTGTAGAAAATCATTGATGGGCAACTCATGTGGATTCTTGAACTGCATTCTTGACAAGGGATCGGCTATAGAATTTTCTATTCCTTTCTTATCATTAATTTCTAAATTGAATTCTTGAAGCAAAATGATCCATCTTATAAGCCAAGTCTTAGCATCTTTCTTAGTAAGGAGATATTTAAGAGCAGCATGATCAGTGTAAACAATAACCTTTTTGCTCCTACTAAGTAAGATCTAAACTTGTTAATAGCAAAAACGACAGCCAGGAGCTCTTTTTCAGTTGTTGCATAATTAAATTGAGGTCCTGATAGAGTTTTACTAGCACAAGAAATTGTATGATGCTTCCTATCTTTCGTTTGACCTAAAACTGCCCCTACAACATAATCACTAGCATCACACATGATTTCAAAAGGTAGCGACCAATCAGGGGGTTGAATGATTGGTGTAGAGATGAGTGCTTTCTTAAGAATTTGAAAAGCATTTAAACACTCATCATCAAACTCAAAGGGAACATCCTTAGCTAACAAATTTATAAGGGGTCTAGCAATATAATAAAAATCTTTTATAAAACGGCGATAGAACCCTGCATGACCAAGAAAACTTTGTACCCCTTTGACATTTGTTGGAGGAGGTAGCTGTTCTATTACTTCTATCTTAGCTCGGTCTACCTAAATCCCACATTCGAACACCAAGTGTCCAAGCACTATACCTTCTCTAACCATGAAATGATCACATTTTTCCTAATTAAGGACTAAGTGCTTTTCCTCACATCTTTGCAAAACTTTGTCTAGATTTTCTAAGCAATCATTGAAAGTTTTTTCATAAACAGAAAAATTATCCATAAAAACTTCCATCATTTCTTCTATCATATCAGAAAAGATAGACATCACGCACCTTTGGAATGAAGCTAGAGCATTGCACAATCTAAAGGACATCCTACGATAGGCATATGTTCCATAGGGACAAGTAAAAGTAGTTTTGCTTTGGTCATCAGGATGGATCGGGATTTGATGATAGCCAGAATACCCATCAAGAAAACAGAAGAAAGAATGCTTTGAAAGCTGTTCCAACATCTTATCGATGAAGGGTAACGGGAAGTGATCTTTCTTTGTTGCCTTGTTAAGTTTTCAGTAATCAATGCAAATCCACCATCCTGTGACTGTTCTTTGTGGGATTAATTCATCTTTTGCATTTTTTACCATAGTCATGCCCCCTTTCTTTGGTACAACTTGTACCGGGCTTACCCACTCACTATATGGCATGGGATAGATTATCCCTACATGCAAAAGTTTTAAACCTCTTTCTTAATAACTTCTCTTATCGCATTGTTAAGCCTACATTGGGGCTGTAACACCCCAGTGTTAAGCTTGCATTTTGCACTTGCATTGCATGAGCTAAGCATCATTCCTTCATTCATGAGCATGTGAGTTACATTTTGAATGTTGCATAAGTGGTGTTTCATGTGTTGCATAGGTGATGTTTCATATGTGGCATAAGTGACGTTTCATATGTTGCATAAGTAATGTTTCATTCATTCAACCCATGTTTCATATATAGCATTCATATGTTTCATGTGATGCTTGATTATACATGGATATGCTTGTGGTAATGGTTGGTTAATGCAAGTGGTTGTGCTTGGTCACTAAAACACCCTAGACACACTTAGGATGAAAAATGGAACAATGTTTGTATTCATGACTTGGTCAAAAAATGTTTCTAAGTGTTGGTTTGTTTCAAAATGCCCTTTAAAGGTGCTACTTTGACCTAACTAGACTTATAGCTTAGAGTGTTTGCATGATAGTGGGCCCTAAATAAAAGTTGTAGTCCATCTTATGTTGAACAAACTTTGTTTAAGGGTCATGAGCTAATTCAGTACCTGACATGGTCAAATAGAGCTCACAAGTATTAGTATAATGCTGTTTTGGATCCTCAAAATTTTAGCTAAGTCTTAAGCTGGTTTACAGTTTCAAAGTGCACAATTTTGGAGCTTTGTAGTTTGAAAACCATGGAGAATTAGATCAAACTTCTTTAAGCAAAGTTGGAGTACTCATGTAGATCTACATTTTGTATTACTGAAGTTTTCACTGATTCGAACCAGTTTAGGAGATATGGAGGGGAAAACATGCACTGTCAGTCGGCCTGTTGGCCGATTTGAATCGGTAGGCTGCGCGCGTCGTGGCTGACCGATGCCAGGGCTTGACCGCCATGTAGCTAGCATGCGCCGTGGTTGCCACCACTACCATTGTGCTGGCCCCGCATCACCATGTTGAAGTGGAGAGAGGCCGGGCGCTCGCTCCAGCTTGCCCTCATTTGCTTCCTCTCCTTCTCTCTTGCTCGCTCTCTCGCTAGCAATAGCAGTGTTGCGCCGCCGTTGCCGAGCTCGCCAGGCTCACACGCTGTGCATGCAGTGCCATTGCCCGATTTGTTGCGCCCACAACTCCGTTGTGCCTTGCTCCACCTCACCAACCCACTAGCTTCGCCTCTCGAGCCAAGGTAAGGGCCCTCAGGCCATTGCCATTCATGATGGTCACCGCGGCCACCATTGCCGCCGCCGAGTGTGAGCTTGCCATGGCCACGCTTGCCTAGTCCTCTTCCTCTCTTGCTTCTTGACAATAGAGCTTAGCCATAGGATGGGAAATCTAGAACAGGGCTTAGCTGAGCAATGCCATCACCTGACTCGCCGAAACACGGCTTTCCGCCACCGCGCTCTCACCACCGTGTGACCTCGCACACGGCCAGACCACACCGCCGCTGCACCATAGCCCAACCATAGCCCTAGATCTTCGCTAGGTCATCACGAAGCTGTAACTGAGCTTAGGCGAGCACACCATGGCCGGAATCGGCCGCAACGCCGCCGTCCGCCATGCGCGCCACCGCCGTGCTTAGCCGCCGGGATAGCTTCAACCATCTAGCCCACTAGGTGTGGCTTGAAGAGAGGAGCATGTCGGTGCTCACCTCGCCGTTGACGAGATATGGTCGGTCAAAGCCGGTGCCCTGATCTGTGTGCCTGTCGAGTGGGACTGAGATGACCTTGGGGCCCGCTTGTCAGCGCTCGGGGTGCATGGGCCTGGTGCAGCTAACAATTTAACTAACTTTTGTGTTTTTCTTAAATAGATTTTTAGATTTGAATGCAATCTTCAAAAATTCATAACTTGAGCTGGGAGTATCCAAATTGAGTGAACCAAATTTTGTTGGATTCATCTTGATGGGTACTATTTAATAAAAATATGAAACTTAGTATGTTCTACAGTTTTATATATTGTTTATATTTTATCTTGTTTAATGCCTATCAAACTTAGAAAATGCATAACTTGAGTTAGGGGTATGAGAAACATGTGATTCAAATTTTGTTAGTCATGTTTTGACCTGCTATAGCTAGGAAAAATTATGAACCTATAGTAAGCATGCTTGGAATATGACTTTGCTATTTAACTTGATTAAATGCTAGTTTGTTGTGGAAATTATTGTGGCAAATATATGTAACCTATGAGCATAAAATTATTTACACAGTGTTCTGGTGCTTTGGTGAAAGTAAGAAAAATATAAAATCTATTGTTTGACTCTTTTCACTATGCTAAACCATTTATTCTATTATAAGCCTATGCAACTTCTCATTTTTGTAGAGGTTGCTATACTTATCCAAATGAAATGAAATTTATACTGTAGACTATTAGGAGAATGTATGGGCTGCTGTAATTTTCCTAGAATTTACTGTGCACTAGAAGTGTTTATTCTCTATTTCACCTTGCTATCTAAGGAAATTAATAAATGCATGTAGATGATTTAATTGGGCTTCACCATGATACTTTCTGCTATGTTTGTGATGCATATGATCTGTTGGTGTTATTGGTTATGCCCAGAATTGATTGGTTGTATGCAGCTAGTTAATTATTGCTCTATAATTCAATTGGATGGTTGTATGTGTAGTTTCTGTTGTCGTGGTGTTTTCATAATGAAAATGGAGTTTGCTGTGAATCTTGATAGTAATAAAGTTGTAAATACCTTGCTCATCTGTCTTGTCCTAAAATTTTATGGTTATAGGCCAGATGGTTTGAGAGTTATAGCTTTTAGAAGTTTGCTGTCAGGTTTGCTTGTCCTCTGGACAGATCTGAAATATTGATTTGTTTGACCTTGTTAACTGTGGAATCATCTTGAGATGATAATAAGTAAGTTTTAGACAATTTTATAAGCTTTCCAGAAAGTCAAGGACCATGTTGTTTTGATTTATAAAACTCCAGTTATGGCTAAAACAAGTGGATGCTGTCTTGCAGTCCAAAAAATGCTTAATATGAATGTGTGACTTGTTTGCTTTACATGAGCTTGATGCTTGTTGTTAGATACCTAGGCTAATTAAGATAAGTTGTTAGCTGTAGGTCTTAGGCTTCTCTCTGATGATGAACAACTATATCTTAGGTTGCTAGAATTGGGTGAGTGTTTGTTGCTTTATTAGAGAAGAGATATGCACTTACTCCGTAAATTAGAGTTAAGTTACTACAAAGGAGATCTGCACCTACTCGGTTAACGAAAGTTGATTTTGTTATTATCATGTCATCTTGTTGTTAAAGGTTGTACATGTTTATGCATTTCATCATATCATACTTGCACTTCATCCCTCATGCATTCTCTGTATTTATCTATGTGCTCATGCATATAGGATCGCTAGAAGGAGTAACGCTACTGGAATTCGAAGCCGAGGGAGAGGAGGATCAGCTAGAGACCCAGTAGCAGGAGAGTCCAGAAGGGGGAGAACCGGTGCAGGAGGAACTTCCAGAGTGCCCAGATCATAACCCCTCATCCTTTCTAAAAGGCAAGCTCTGGAGCATTCTAAGTTTCCTATGTTTTCCAAATACCAACTTGAGTCCTTTATGTTTGATGCACTAGGGTGTAGGAGTTGATTGGAACCACTTGATATATACCTTCCTTGTCTAGAGATATGTACCTTGAATCCTATGTAGGTTTAGGATCGAATAAATGCTTAGCCATGCTTAGTCCGGTAGAAGTTGGGTGATTTCCTGTCACCTGCGAGATATAGGTGGAAACCTGGTCACGGTTAGCTATATTTGCTATCATAGAAAAGAACCATATGAGGTTATATAATTGGAGATTTGGTGGGATCTTATATGTTGGTGGTGTTGTGACTTATATTGATTCCATCTGTGTTGATTAAGGACTGTACATTGTTGGAACTTCTATCGAGATTGAACATAGCCTCTCACTTAGCTGGCCGGATAACTCGTTCCGAACGCGAAGCCGAGTAGGTCAACTCAGGCCGGGAGTCATTCTGTAAAAGTGCGCACATGGGAGGTAGTAAGGATGTGTGGGGAGCCGAATATGAGTCCAAGGGCAGGGCAGGCCTAATTGTCCTAGCAGCTGGTCAGTCCCCGAGTATGTGGCGCTGGTCAAACCCGCGAATGGACCTGAGTTGTACCAAACCTAAGGCGACTAATGATCTGGTCTGCCTGGGTTTGTGTTAAGATTATTGCCCAGCTGGTTGCAACTGATTTGAATCACCGTCTCTCCCGAATAGTGAGAAGCTCGACTAGCTTCAGCATCGTAGTAACTTAATTATGGAATGTGATGGTCATGATGATGATATAATAAATGGCTATGGTTACTATTGTTATGCTACATAATTGTATATCACATGTTTGGCACAGGTTAGTTGCTAATCTAGAGTTGAATAGCTATAATTAACTTGATGACAGAATTATAAAATGTGTAGCTCAACTAGTGGCTTTTTATGCAAAATATTATCAAGCTAGCTCCACTATGAAAGGCCTTGCATACTCCTTGGTGTTATTTATTTTTAGTTTATAATGGGTAAGTCTAGTTGAGTACATTCTCATACTCAAGGTTTATTCCCACTTGTTACAGATGGTATAGTGTATCATGGCTACTGCAAGGACTGCTTCTCTCCAGCAGTGGACGAGGAGTGAGGCCACGGGCACGGCCCTTCTATGTTGTCTTATCTGTGTTGCTTTTGCTAGGAATTGATCTTGAGTCTGCCATGTATTTTAACTATGTGTGAGTGATGGTTTCAAAACTGTGTTGCTTCCGCTACTACATTTGAACTTGGTGTTGTAAAAACTTTATTCGTACTCTGATGTATGTTGAACTACTTGTGAACTTTATGTAACATGTGACATGTATGTTGAATCATGTACGATCTTGGTTGTATGTTGGCAATGATTCGAGATCCTTTGTGATACTCAATGGACTAACAGGTTTATATAGGCTCAAGTGTGTGCATGTCAACATGCAAGCGGGTACAACCATGCTTGATCTTGTATAAATTGGTCAGTTCTATGACAGGTGCTCTCTAGAAGGTGAATATGCTAGATCTATGGGAATGCAATGGGTGCAAAGGGTAGGACTAATCCCCTTGAGGTCTCTGAGTGAGTGGCCAAAGTGTCGGGGTTATGACCCTAGGGTGTCTCAAGGCACCGATTAGTTGGCAGGCCACACGTCCCATGACACATCGGATTAACAATGGCCCAAATGATCAAGGCCCAGCTAGGACGAGCACGCCAGACCAATGCCTAGCCACGACCCCTTCTCCTACCTTATACACATGGAAGGCGTGCATCCTCTCAGCTATCGTGACCCCTGGGTAGGACAGGGAGAGGTTGAGCATAGCTTAGAATGCTTGCCCTATTAGGAGTAGGCATGCCACGCTAACCCCGCAAGGACTGATGTGATAGTGGTCACCTCGGTCCGGTCAGACACCATCCCTGTGCCATGCCGCACCAACAAGACAACACTGCATAGCACTGGCAACGGGTATGAAACCCACTGTCTGAATACGGACCGACAGGACGTGCGTATGATCTGACCCGTTATGGGATGGGATCCATGACAAGGGCCTCAACCTAGAGACCTCCCTGGCTAGCAGAGTGCCCTGACCCCAATGATTGGGGTCGTGACCCTTAGCCCCACGAAGTGACCAAGCGAACAACGATATGGGGTGGCTACCTACTACAGGTATGACACCCTGGGGAACCTAGAGATGATGGCGAAGACCTTGACGGATGTCGTGTTGCATAAGATGGTTGATGAACCAGTGATCTGCCTATAGTGACCGCCATGGCCGGCATAGTAGCACCATGTCTCATTGTGTAACAATGTGGCCATAAGACCATGACAATGGCAATGCCCGGACAGACACCAGAAGATGGCGTAGCTTGCAAGCCAAGTTAGTTAGGACCTTCCTCAGGCTCATGACCCTTCGGTCAGGGGAACCTCCTCTTTGTATCAAGCCCTAGCCTTGAACTCTATATAAGGGCAGGCAGGGCACCCACATCTGAACATCTTCTCATTCTTTATCCTCTACTATTCCATCAATTCACCATAGCAGTAGGGCTCCTGGAGCTTCACTTCGGGCTGTGTTGACGGTCACTAACACAAATTATAAATCGTCAACATAACCTGCATAGATGCTTAATTCCATCACCAAACATAGGGTTTAAACTAATAAATTCCATGAGTTTTGGTGAATCTGTGTTTTTAGCAGGGTTTATCCAGAAAACCGCCAAGGGGGGCCTATTTGTCAAAGGAAATTATGGAATTCCACCATGGTAACAGCGTGGAAAGACTCTAGAAGATTCTAGGAGGTACTCCACCAAAGCAGGGCCCGAGAGGCTGACATGTGGGGCTGGCCAGCCTATGGGGTCCACCCGTCAGCCTCCGCTTCGAATGTTGGTTCCCCAACGCCTCCTAGATTGCATCTACGCCATTCTTTCAAGTTGGTTTGATCCGAGGGTCTAGAATTGATGCTTTGGCCTATATATACCAGCCCCTGCCCTCCTCGCTCAGTAGATCCCCTAAAACCCTAATTCATATCCTTAGGATCAGAGCTAGAAAATCAAGAGAAGATTAGTCCTCCATAGGATCTAGTCTTGTAAATAATAGTGAGATAGAGAGTGAGGGAAGAGTTTAGAGGAGGTGCCGGCCTGTCGGTGCTCTCTCTACGGCTTATACCTTGGTGGATTCAAGTTCTACTTCAGCTTGCTTCTGAGATTTATCTGGTAATCAATTTCTGATTCAAGTAAGTATTTATTTATATTGTTCATTAGATCGTGACTCTTTTGAGTGTTTTATTCTCTTCCTAGGGGGAGTAAAGTATTAATCATAAGTGTAAGCTTGGTGCTTAGACTTAGGTTAATTGTGGATGCACCGTGCATTCCAGATTAGTGGTAGCTCATGAGGGTGACTCTTATAGCCTCATTGAATCCTTTGTAGTCCACCTCCTATCTGTAGAGGCGCATAGGACCTAGTTGCAAAGGAAAGTATCCTCTGCTGGTGCCTTTCCCTAGTAATGTCCCTAGTTAAATAGTAGAAGACATAGTTTACCCAAGTTAGAATTAGAGAACCTTAGTTTTCCTCTCTACAATCCTATTTATCCTAACCTTGTTGCAAGACACATGACGAACTTCAATAACCTTGCATAAGAAGAGATAGCTCATTCATCATAAATGTAAGAACTACATACCTCATTCAACATGGATGAAAGAACTATAAGTATCAAAGTTCATTCATTTTGTCTTTTGCTGTAAGTTACCTTTGCCTTGAGCCATGCTTGTATAAAACATGATCTCTATACTAAAGTAATCCCAAAACCATCTTTTCAATAGCATAGAGGGAAATTATAAAATTTTGGACAAACAACCCATAATTTAAAATTGTATATTCATTTGGGTATGTGTTGACCACTAATCCTTTGCAGACATAAAACAATGAGTGAGGCGGAAGGTCTAACAAGGTGTCAAAAGATCAAAGAGCCAAAGGATGGCATGATAAAAGGATGAGAAAGAGAGGGTTGTAATCTAGAAAGGAAGCTCATGAATAGCTCAAGTAAGGAAAGCTTCAAGTAGAAAGAGAAGACCACCACAAGTCATCTACCCTTCATCACATGGTTTCATCACACTCCAATAATGAAGGTAATGTCTTAAGGTAAGTGGTCATCATTTTAGTCTTGATCTTGATATGCACATAAATGAAGACATAAACATGTTCGAGTTACAACCTTGCTTGATCCAACCCGATTAACTCAACAGGTCTTGTTCTTTAAGTTTGTTCCTAGCACCACTTTCTTGATCTCATAGTCTCAACCAAATGAGTGTTGGTATTTATTAACGCGAACAGAAAAGATCTGCAAGCGCACTGATACCGTTGTAGCTTTCACCCGGAGGGTTTTAAATATCGTATCGACAGGGAAACGTGTAAGTCAACTACATGTTCTAACTTAACTAGAAAAGGTGAATGAGTTGGAAATATAAATAAGGTGGGAACAACTAAAGTGAAAACAATACTAAAACATAAGAGAGGATCAATCTAGTATGGGGTCGATAGTAGGAGTATAGAGAGGATAACTCGATCAGGGTTTCTACTTCTAACTTAGGCAGTCCACATCTTCTACTATTCAACTGGGGAATTACTATGGAAGACCGCAAATAGAGTACGAATCTACCATGTAATTATATATCCTGCTAGGCCTATAGATGGGAGGTGGACTACAGAGGACTCAACGAAGTTGTCACCTTTATGATCTACCACCGATCCGGAATATAGGGTGCATCTATGAGTAACCCTAGTCTAAGTGCCACACTTACACTACGAATTATACTTTAACCTAGTCAACTAGATTAAAGCGCTCAAAAGAGACTCGCAAACTAGAAGAATAATATAAACATGAATCTTACTTGAATCAGAAGTTGATTGCCAGAGCCTGAGCCATCTCAGGAGCAAGCCCACGTAGAGCTCGATCTTGCCCAAGTACAAGTTGTTGAAGAGGCACCGACAGGCCAACACCTCCTCCGAACTCCTCCCTCGCTCTCCATCTCTCTACAATCTAGAAGACTAGATCTATTCTAACTTGGGAGTTGAGAGGACATCCATTCGAGGGACACCTCTCTTCCCCAAACCCTAGCTTTTCTCTTAAAGGTGATTATGATGATGGATTGAATGAACTCCCCTCTGGAGGGGGGTTTGGGGGCTCATTTATATAGCCCAGAGCATGGAACCGTGGCCCTTGGATCAAACCGACCTTCACGTGGGGTTAGGATGCATCCTTGGAGGTGGTTGAAGTAGCTTGCAAAGGAAGGAGCTGAGGGGCGGCGGCCAGGGGGCGGTTGGCCTAGGGTTGAGGCCGGTCGGCCCCACCTGGCGGCGCCTCATGGTGGCCCTCCTTGTGGAGTCCTCTGGTGTCCTCTAGAAGCCTCTTGCGTATTCGTGGCGTGGAGATTAGGCCGATTGACGTGGGTTCCTTCTCGTGGAAGATATCAATTCCTGAATTATTCTGATAACCCACTGCAAAATATAGATTCACCAAAACTCATGGAATTTCGTTAGTTGACACCCTAAACCTATGTTGGTGATCATTTATTAGCCCTTTATATATTTATTTTAACCCTTTTTTATGGTAGATAACCATCGTCAACAACTCCCCCAAGCTTACCTTTTGCTAGTCCCTTAGCAAATATTCATAATGGATTAGGAGTTGCTATAATGCTTTCACGCCTCAAAAGTACACATGCGTTCAAACAAGAATTTTCCTCCAGATTAGGTCTAACCACTCTAACCTTCAGACTTACCCATATTACCTTTAAAATAAAACTCAGAGTATTTTTTTGTATGACTCTCTCAAATCTCTCAATATATGTGGTATTTCTGGATCCTCTCCAAGGCAAAGTGAGATTTGCCTTCTCTCATCCTACATCTAATGCTTTATCTGGAGCTTATAGGTATGGAGACAGCGTGTACATACTTGCAAAGCATATTTTGTAAAGTCAAACAGTAGATCTAGAGAAATGAGGCATACGATCAAATCAAGAAGTGCATGTGTATGGATCAAGGAGTGGTTTATTTATGATGAAGGTGATAGTGGATCTAATTCTACTTTTGCTCCTTTGAAAGGGATTTTGATCTCTCTTTAAATAATTGAAGAACTTAGACTAAGAGATATTTTGGGCTATAGTTTTTTTATAAATATATAAGCCTAGAACATTCTTGTCTATAATGAAAGATTAAGAGATAATTATAACCTGGAGCAACAATAACTGGGGCTTATGAAATGTATGGATAGGTGACAAAAATCCTATAAGACATGTGAGTGGTGTTCTCACCCAGTATAGGAGAAAAATATATTTGGTGGATCTAAAGGCATGTTGTTGCGTACTTCTAGAGTAGAAGCAGCATATTTGAGTGGAGTGTTCGTGATCTTGATTTTAAAAGTATGACAAGCCTCTAAGGGTCAACAGAGCTCGACAATGCTCAATACAAGTACAATTAGTAAAAAGTATGAATGGAGTTTTCTATCCTATGTATGGCTGTGGTAGGAATTTTAAGCTTTGTCATACAAATACTCATCATGGTAGTTTAAGATTTCAAAAGATAAAATTCTCCAGAACTCTAGTATCAGTAGGAGCAAGATAAATAGCAGCTCAGACTTTCTCATATCATACTCCTCAACTACCTAGATTTAGATCCAGCATTTGCAACCCACAAGTTTTAGGCTCAGAGTTTATCTTTAGATCAAGACAGTTCTACCAAAAACTCGGGAGAATTCGTGTTTAAAAACTAGGCACTTGAAAGGAATTACGGCAGAGCAACTATTCATCATTTTCATAACAGAGATTATTCTGAGTGCTCTCTATTCACAAACTAATTCAAGCAAACTTGACACACTCTAACTAACACACATTATTACAAAATAGCATAATATAAAACTAATACTCGACTAGATAAAGTAGACACAATAAAAATCCATAAATATTAAAAAGTATGTCTCCTGACCATAATTATGTAAGTGTGAACCTTCATGTGCTCACTATTTTTTTTCTTTCTTTTTGAATTTATTTATAGAAAGAAAAATTTAAGGGGGTAAGGATACTTACCTGGAATACACGGGGGTGCCTTCCCCCAAGCTAAATGTTGACGTAGTCGTTCGATCTTGCAATGTAGCAGACTGGCAGTGGAGACGTATGTCTTCTGTCAGAAATTGATTGATGTTGATGACTGATGAGATAGTGCTCCAACAATGGATAGAGCATCCACTTGCTTGTCAGCTCTTTTTGGTCCTTCAAATCCTGTAAAACTCAAATAGACAACAAAACTTGTAGAACATGTTAAGCGTTAGTGGTTTGGCCACTTAAGCCTTAGTTGTCCAAAGCTTTTCTTCTAGGCAGAGTCTCAGTGGGATTTCTTTCTCAATATTTGTCACGCTCATATTTTGTAAACACAAAATTTGGATGCAAACCATATGTGTAGAACATATAGAACAAATTGTAAAGGAGAAGTATCATACTCAGTGTCTTATTACAATAGCGAACCATAGTTCATTACATAAATAAAAACATCTCAAAGTCTCGAAATCTGATAAATAAACTAAACAACTCCAAAGGCGTCTCCATCACCTCAGGATCTAGTCGACTGGTTGACACCAAACCTAGTTGTCCTCATAGTAATCGTTGTAGTCATTGACATCTGTACCCATCTAGGATTTTTATCCAATAATGAAAATAAACAAGAATAAGTACATCTCGTACTTAACAAGATAATATGGGGTTCATGAGGCTCAAAAGGTTGATACTGGTTGTACTGCAGTTGGCTTTTAATAAGTAACATCCTAATATTAATTAAGTTATGGTTATGCTTAAGCCCCAAGTAACCACAGCAGTATCATGAATAAGTAAACATCATCATTAATCATCATCATTAATCATTGTTATTAACATCATCAGCAATGATTCATTTATTCCATCAGTTTTTTGGGCCACCCGTAACCGTGGGCACGGCTGTTATAATAGTTTATTAAACTCTGCGCAGAGGTGTACACTTTCACTATGAGTCATGATTTACCCTTTCGTTCGAGGTGATCAACCTCCAAACCCACTTCCAAGGAAGGCCGACAGGGTTCACTATGAAGCCTTTTAGAAGTTTGTCTAACATGTTAGGGCCGCTAGGTTTCGGTGGCAAATAGATATAGGTCTCCCCTTCCCAAATGGCACAATGACACGCAGCCTATACACATAGGGACAGGAGCCAAACTATACCAGAGTCGGCAGACCCCTTTTGCGCCCTTTCGGGTAACCTCTAACATGCTAGAAAAGGTCTTCATACTTGACTAAAGCCAGAGCCATATGGCCCTCACAGATGTACTGTAGGTCCCAACTTTTGCCAATGAATAAGTCCTTATGGTGGGCCAAGAGCATCGTGATACACAAGCTCTCTCACCCTAAGTTCATGTTTCTCAAAATCAAGTTTTAACAAGTGTTTCATATAATCATTAGTCATTGTCCATATTCATAGAATTTAAGTAGAGCGCTAGCAACTACCCATATGCAAGAGTAAACCCATCGGTAACAAGGTACAAGGTAATCAAAAACTAGGATGTCCTTACTTTGCTCCATATTGACACATGCATATGTCTAATTAAATCATGAATAGGACAACAAGGAATATCCTATATTATACTTGCCTTGCTCGTAGAACTCCTGCTGGTCTAGATTATCACAGTAGTAGACCTCGTCACCGGTGGAGCAATTACCGTCTACTCGAACCACAATCAACAACACACATTCCAAGATCATTCATGCAAGGCAAACAAGACTATAGGTTAGAACAATACACCAATAGAGAAAAATTAGTATAAAAGGTTTACAAAACTATTCTACACGTTGCTACGATCCCACAAATATAAAGATCACAAAAACGGAGTTGAAACACGAAAGTTATGAATTTACTAAGATTTCCTATAGTTAAAATACATCCGAGTCCTTGACGAGACGCATCGCAATAGATGGAGAAACTCTTACTCAAATCTGGCAATATCAGTATAGGAGCCGTAGTTAACTTCCTTTTTAATTCCTCAAAATTAGCCTGGCACTTCTCAGACCATACAAACTTAGCATTCTTCTCTAGCAGGGAAGTCATGGGCTTAGCAAGCTTGGAAACCCCTTCAATGAACCTTCTATAATACCCAGCCAATCCTAAGAAACTACGGATCTCAAACACAGTGGTTGGTGGCTTCCAGTTCAGCACATCCTTTACCTTGCTGGGGTCCACTGTTATTCCACCATTGGAGACAACATGACCCAAAAATGATACTTCCCTCAACCAAAACTCACACTTGCTCCGCTTGGCATACAACTTGTGTTCTCTATGCTTTTGTAGAATCAATCTCAGATGTTCGGCATGTTCCTCTTCATTCTTAGAGAATACGAGTATGTCATCAATGAACACCACTACAAACTTGTCTAGATACTCCATGAACACTTTATTCATCAAATACATGAAATAGGCAGGTGCATTGGTCAACCCAAATGACATGACTATGTACTCATACAACCCATACCTTGTTGTGAAAGCCGTCTTTGGTATGTCCGAACGTGGGATTTTCAACTGATGATAACCCGAACGAAGATCAATCTTTGAGAACACACAAGCACCTCTCAGCTGATCAAACAGGTCATCAATCCTAGGTAAAGGGTATTTGTTCTTGATGGTAACCTCATTAAGAGACCTATAGTCTACACACATCCGTTGAGTACCATCCTTCTTGTCAATAGAAATCACAGGTGCACCCCAGGGAGATGAACTAGGGTGCATGAAGCCTTTGTCCTGCAACTCTTTTAACTGCTTCTTAAGTTCTTCTAATTTATCAACCCCCATTCTATATGGACACTTAGCTATGGGTGCAGTACCAGGCAATAAATCAATAATAAACTCAATGTCGCGGTCGGGCGGCATACCTAGCAAGTCATCAGGGAATACGTCTAGAAAATCATCCACAAAACGTTACAAATGCTTAGCATCATTAGTCATTTGATTCATGGTGGCCGTAGGTGGTGCTTGCACTGCCACTTCAACATTCATTCTGTCCCCTTTAGGGGTGGTCAGCACCACTACCTTCTCCTAACACTAAATTACTGTGTTGTGTTGTTTCATCCAATCCATTCCAAAATCACATCAATGCTAGCTGTCCTTAGCACAACAGGTTGAGCAGGGAAATCTACCCCCCTTAAAGATATGTTAGCAGAGGGGCAACAGTATGAAGCTGGTATAGTCTCACCCGGTGAATTCACTATCATGGTATGCTTCATAGCAACTAAGGGTATGCTATGATTTCTAACAAAAGCTTGAGAAATAAATGAATGTGAGGCTCCAGAATCAAAGAGAATGGTAGCGGGGATAGAGTTGACGCTGAACGTACCCAGCATAACTTCTAGCGCCTCTTGTGCAGTTTCCACATTGACGTGGTTCACTCTAGAACCATTAGGTGCCATCTTCTGATTGCCATTTCTGAAAGCATTCGGCTGGTTGGGAAATTCTAGGCAATTGTAAGACATGTGGCCTTCCTTGCCATAGCGAAAACACTTTTTAACATCATTTGATCCTCCATTCTTCATAGGAGCATTGTTTGGTGGATACTGGCGTGGTACTTGGTAACCCTTCTGTTGTTGTGGTCGTTGACCAACATTCTGTTGCTGAGGATAATGAGGACGTTGGCCACCACTCTGCTAGGGGTACTGAGAACGTTGCTGGTTCTGACCTCTGTTCCACTGGTTAGGAGGCCCCTGGTTTCTCTGTGGGAAGCCTGACTGTGGGTTAGGACGGAGATGGGTGTTACTCCCAGATGCTTGTCCTTGGAACCTCCTCTTTTAATTTTGGCCTCTATTTCTCTACGCTCACTGTCTATCACAATGGCGCGATTCACCAGTGTCTGATAGTCAGGGTATGTAGTGATCTTCAGCTGCAACCTAAGATCATCATTCAGACCTTTGAGAAAGTGACGCTGCTTATCTGTATCATTAGCCACCTCATTAGGAGCATAGCATGATAATTGAGTGAACCTATCACGATACTCACTCACAGTCATAGACTTCTACCTCAGGGATCTAAATTCTTCCCGCTTAATCTCCATCAATCCATCTGGGATATGATATGTCCTGAAGCTCTGAGTAAACTCTGCCCAAGTAATAGGAGCGGCATTTGCAGGGCGTCCAAACTTGAAGACCAATCTTGAGCTGCCCCTTGCAGTTGCCCCGATGCATACAACACATTTTCCATGTCGTTGCATTGAGCTATGTCTAGTTGCTTTTCCACCGTGTGCAACCAGTCGTCAGCATCCAACGGATCAGTAGAGTGTGTAAGCACCGGTGGATGTCCTTTCATAAATTTAGCACGCTTGTCCCTAACATGGACAGGTGGTGGTCCTCCAACAGGCTCATTGTCCATACGCTGCATCATTGCCTGCATGAGTTGAGCTTGCATCCCCATCAGCTGCTCCATTGTCACTACAGGCGGGTTGGGCGGATCCATGGTGACATTCCTGCCACGGCCTCTGCCCCTGCCATGTCCTCTGGTTGCCATCTGTTTTCCAAAAAAAATGCTCAAATTTAGGGTTTATCCAATTATAAATCACTTATAAATGATAAAAGATACAAATCTGAAATTTTCTGGGCGAATTCCAGAGACAACAGATCAGTAAAACGAACATAATTCTAACTCCAGATATCCTATTAAGGCGTGCTATACATGGTTGGAAATCTTAAGAAGTTCTCTGCAACTGTTGTATTTTACACGTTTTCAGATTCTGTCATTATGTCAGCCGAAAACAGAGTACAACCCAGACTGTTCCAGACTTCTCAGTCAGCGCAGCAACCTCAACTTAAAACTGTTATAACTCTCAGACCAGAACAGATATAAGGGTGATCTCAGATGCGTTGGAAAGGTGTCGAAGTCTAGTTACTGCTGTAAAATTTTCACAATTTTTGGACATACCAAAACTGAGATATTAAATAAGGAACACAGGCTGTCCCCAGAAAACAGCAACAGTGGAGACAGATAACGTGAACCCCAAACTTTATTAAGCATCAAACTAAACTTTAAAACTTAACTTAAGAGAATCACGGATAAGCCCATGAGTTCTCAGCATTCAAAGGAAAAGTCCAACTCAAGCATGACCATAAGAACAACCCATCAAACACATCAAAGTTCATGACCCAAGCAAACGACTCGACTCGAACGGCGCGACTAACGACCTTTATTACAACAGGGCATCGCAAATCTAAGAGTCATCATGATGCACGTCATAGTCCTCATCCAGCTTCTTGTAGAGCGGAGGCTGTCCCAGCTGAGCCCTCAGCTTGTTGATTTCCTTCTGGTAACGCCTCGTGGCCTTGTACACTCCACGCAGCTCCTTCTGGAGATCTTCGTTCCCCACCTTTAGTGCAAGAGCATACCGCACTGTAGTGTCCAAGGCAGGAGAGCTGTGCTGAGGGTCTGTCACCACCCAATCCTTCTTCTGCGCATCATAGCGGGGCAAGTACCTGAAGCAATCTGCCTCCATAGCATCATACCGTAAGCCATGGTAGTATGCATATGCCTCCTGGGCGGCGTCCTCCATACTGTTGAAAGCTTCAGCACGCTTGGACGTGTGCCCATGGACAGTGTTCACCACCCTGCCATTCTTGTCGTCCTTCTAGACGGTGACAGTCAGCTCTGTCTTCCAGTAAGTCGCCTCAGTGGGGTGAGTGTACTCAGCACAATAATACTAGATGCCAGTGTTCAGGTCGGCGTAGTAGTCCTGAAGCATGTCGTTGAGCAGCTTGTGATGGTAAGCAGTGTGAGGAGCGTGCTTGTAGATGTAGGTACGAGTCCACCCAGGCTCCTCTTCAGGTTCTTCCTCATCAGCAGGTGCCATCTCCTGCTCCCCCATTGCAGCAGGTGCAACTGGGGCTGGTGCAGGCGATGTAGGAAGTGGTGGAGTCGGTGCAGCTGGTGTAGGTTCTTCATCATCCTCCTCATGCCCAGTGATGTTCTCTAAGAGCACGGTGTCCTCCTCCATGTGTTCCTCTTCCACCATCATGGGCTCCTCTTCATAATCAGAGATGATGACAATCTCTAGGGCTAGCACCTCTTCAGGGAACAGGACACGGGGTGGAAGGCCAGCTCCAACGCTCTTGCAGACAGACTCCCTGGTGCGTGCCATCTACAAAATTTATTTTTAGATGGGATTAGAATCAATAATTTCATAACAGAATAAAGCAGAACAAGCATAAAGATTTTAACAAATAACAAGACTAAGGTAGTAAGCAAGAACAAGTAAAATAATAAGTAGTAAATGACCATTTCTAACTAGGCTTGCATCCTACAGTCGACATGAGCTTTGATACCAATTTGTCACGCCCATATTTTGTAAACACAAAATTTGGATGCAAACCATATGTGTAGAATATAGAACAAATTTTAAAGGAGAAGTATCATACTCGGTGCCTTATTACAATAGTGAACCATAGTTCATTACATAAATAAAAACATCTCAAAGTCTCGAAATCTGATAAATAAACTAAACAACTCCAAGAGCGTCTCCATCACCTCAGGATCTGGTCGACTGGTTGACACTAAACCTAGTTGTCCTCATAGTAATCATCGTAGTCATTGCCATCTGTACCCATCCGGGATTTTTATCCAATAATGAAAATAAACAAGCATAAGTACATCTCGTACTTAACAAGATAATATGGGCTTTATGAGGCTCAAAAGGTTGACACTGGTTGTACTGCAGTTAGCTTTTAATAAGTAACATCCTAATATTAATTAAGTTATGGTTATGCTTAAGCCCCAAGTAACCACAGCAGTATCATGAATAAGTACACATCAACATTAATCATCATCATTAATCATTGTTATTAACATCATCAGCAATGATTCATTTATTCCATCAATTTTTCGGGCCACCCGGAACCGTGGGCACGTCTGTTATAACAGTTTATTAAACTCTGCGCAGAGGTATACACTTTCACTGTGAGTCGTGATTTACCCTTTCATCCGAGGTGATCAGCCTCCTAGCCCACTTCCAAGGAAGGCCGATAGGGTTCACTATGAAGCCTTTAAGAAGTTCATCTAACATGTTAGGGCCGCTAGGTTTCGGTGGCAAATAGATATAGGTCTCCCCTTCCCAAATGGCACAATGACACACAGCCTATACACATAGGGATAGGAGCCAAACTATACCTGAGTCGGCAGAGCCCTTTTGCGCCTTTTCGGATAACCTCTAACATGCTAGAAAAGGTCTTCATACTTGACTAAAGCCAGAGCCATATGGCCCTCACAGCTGTACTGTAGGTCCTAGCTTTTGCCAATGAATAAGTCCTTATGGAGGGCCAAGAGCATCGTGACACACAGCTCTCTCACCCTAAGTTCATGTTTCTCAAAATCAAGTTTTAACAAGTGTTGCATATAATCATTAGTCATTGTCCATATTCATAGAATTTAAGTAGAGCGCTAGCAACTACCCATATGCAAGAGTAAACCCATCGGTAACAAGGTACAAGGTAATCAAAAACTAGGATGTCCTTACTTTGCTCCATATTGACACATGCATATGTATAATTAAATCATGAATAGGACAACAAGGAATATCCCATATTATACTTGCCTTGCTCGTAGAACTCCTGCTGGTCTGGATTATCATAGTAGTAGACCTCGTCACCGGTGTAGCAATTACCGTCTACTCGAACCACAATCAACAACACACATTCCAAGATCATTCATGCAAGGCAAACAATACTATAGGTTAGAACAGTACACCAATAGAGAAAAATCAGTATAAAAGGTTTACAAAACTATTATACATGTTGCTACGATCACACAGATATAAAGATCACGAAAAACGGAGTTGAAACGCGGAAGTTATGAATTTATTAAGATTTCCTATAGATAAATAATTACTATAATACAAACCCGAAATTTAAATATTACAAACCTACTGTACAACAGCACTAACATGTAGAGCTCACTAAAATGAACCTAACGGAATTTGAACGGGTCAAAACAGAGTTAAAATGAGCATTTTATGGCTAAAACAAAATCAGTGGCAAACTTGTAAATAAAGGAAAATGTATTCTTGAATTTACCGAGATCAACTAGGCTTTCAAAAGAAGAAAACGTATTCGGGATTTATGTTTTGGAATGCGGGTTTGATTCAAGAAATCCCGGGGGCTTTTTAACAAAATTACCCCCGAAGGGGCATTGGCCACTCCAGGCCGTCCGATCCAATTTGGACGGACAGGATTAGAACAAGGCCAAGGGGGAGCAGCACACCCGCCGGAGAAGACGGCCACGCGGTGGCGCGCCATTGCTGATGGTGAGGAGGCTCGCCGGCGCAACTGAAATGGGCCTTAGAGGCCACCATTTGGCTCGGGGTCGGTCCGAAATGAAAGAGGGGACAACGGGGAGTCTCACCGCGTAGACGAAGGAGGCGGGAAGGGATCGACGACGGTGGGGGGTGAAGACGGCGGCCGGTGCAACCCCTGCAAGTTCGGCAATGAACTAAGAGTCAACAGAGGGGTCAAGGAAGGGGAAAATGGTGCCAGGGTGCTCCATACCGTGCGGCGGAGCTCGGCAGCGAGTCGATTCCGTCAGCGAGGCGACGGAGAAGCTCGACCCAAGCTCGGCGACTCGAGCTAGGGTTTCGATGTGGATGCGAGCTCAAATCAGCGAATAGGATAGAAAAAGAGCACGACAGGTATGCGGCTAGCTTTATAGGAGAACTTGGCATGGAATCCGCTGCAAAATCGAGAAGGAAATGAGCTTGATTGCCCGATTTGCGGCGGCGGTGAAATGGGAAGGCTCCTGGCCATCCCGGCGGGAGGTAGGAGTCGGCTGATGTCGCGGCCCTGCGCGTCAGCGGAAGGAGGGCGGGAGCGCGCGCTGGCCTGTGGGCCGGCCCAAGAAGAGGGCAAGCAGGCCAACTTGGCCGGCTGAGGGAAAAGGAGAGGCAGCGCCCACTTGGGTCTATGGGAGCATGGAGGGGTGGCGGGTTGGTTGGGCCAGCGGGCCAAAACCAAGGAAGAGGGAAAAAAATAAAGGATTCCCTTTTTCTTTTATGAAACAATTTTGCAAATTCATTTTCAAGAGATTTTGAACTCCTTTTTGAATTCTGTCAAAACCACTCACCACATAAATAAATATGCAACAACATGTATGCATCAATACATGTCTAACCTTATATTTGATTTTAAATTCATAAAAATTATTATTTCCCCTATGTTAAATGCCCACAAATAAACATATATAAATCAAATTTCATCTATTTGAAAGTATTCAAAATTTTGGTTGTTACAATATTTTTGTATTTTTATATTTTCTATGATGCAAATGAAAATGCAATAGGATGAATGCATGCGTATTTATTTTTATTTTTATGCCACCACGATGAATATTCCTATGGGTTTTTTACACACCAAAAAATTATCCACATGGGGCTTTAGGATTTATGATGCAGCAAATAATATATATATATATATTTATAATGCAATGCTAATGCAGAAAAGTAAATATGCTAAATGAAAATGATTATGCAGAAAAGATAAATATGGATAACTACCGATTTTACCTCCCGACGAGGGTTCATTGTTTTAAGTCCTCTGAACAGGACTTCTCACCATGTTCATTCCTTAGGTGAATCATCTGGTCTCAGAGGTGGAGACCTTGATAACTGCACCTCTTGATATGGTGTTACCCATGTTCTTCATTCGTCCAGCAGCCATTTGAAATGAAGCATTAATTGTGGAAGTTGACAGCACCTTGCTCAGTGTGCATGTTCTTATAGATCCAGGACCTTCACTTTGTAGAATTTGGGAGAGTTGACAAACTTATCCATGTTTTGTTCAAAGTGTGTCCTACTCATAAAGATAAGGTAGAGATCAAGTGCATGGGCTCTGTTGGTGGAAAAACACCAACAGAACCAAAAATTTTGTTTGTTCTTCTCTAACCTTAGGCATGGTGAACAAGATAAAGTTGAAGTTATGGGTGATAAGATCAGAAGATGAGCATGAGTGTGAATATGCAATATTTTTAGCTCATTTGGTTAAGCCAGTGAGATCAAGAGAGTGAAGCTAAGAACAAAGATTAAAGAACTGAATATGTTAAGTTGATCAGGTTGAATCAAGCGAAGTTGTAACTTAAACATGTTTAGTTCTTCATTTATGTGCATACCAGGATCAAGAAAAACTTTTTGAATAGTGATTATGTACCTCAAGATATTACTTTTGTCATTGAAGAGTGATGGTACTGAACCACCCTATGGAAGCTTCTCTTGCCCAGCTGGTTCTGCTCATGAATGGCTTGTCTTCACCATCTTTTTATACGCCTGATCTGGACATTCTTATCGGTCCTTGTGCTCCCCTCATTGTCTTGAGAATTTCTCTATGATGGTCTTTATCTTGAAGGGGCTTGGTGGAGATTTGTTCACCTTCTTCCATGGAGTGAGTGCTTTGATTATAGATCTTGTTTCGTTTCACTCATCTTCTTGTTCCATGGATCTCTTCATGATGCGTGAGCTGTGTTTCCCTTGTGTTTGTTATTCCTTTGATCTTTTTGCTCTAGACCTAGAAAGGTTAGTGACAAGAGTACCCGATGGAATATTTTTACAATTATATCTCTATGGCTAGAATCCGCGAGAGGAAGACAAGGGACATCAACCAAATAAAATGCATCAAGGATGGGACAGATCGACTTCTGGTGAAGGATGAGGAGATTAAGGACAGATGGAGAGAGTACTTTGACAAGCTATTTAATGGGGAGAATGAGGGTCCTGCCCTTGAGTTGGATGACTCATTTGATGATACCAACAGACGCTTTGTGAGGAGAATTCAGGAGGCAGAGATCGGAGAGGCTTTGAAGAGGATGAAGGGAGGTAAAGCGATGGGCCCTGATGGTATCCCCATTGAGGTGTGGAGATACCTAGGCACCAGAGCGATAGTATGGTTAACTAAACTTTTTAACCTTATTTTTCGGTCTAACAAGATGCCTGAAGAATGGAGGAGAAGTATATTAGTACCTATCTTCAAGAACAAGGGAGATGTTCAAAGTTGTACTAACTACCATGGGTTTAAGTTGATGAGCCATACAATGAAGCTCTGGGAGAGGGTTATCGAGCATCGCCTAAGGAGAGTGACACATGTGACCCAAAATCAGTTTGGGTTCATGCCTGGTAGGTCGACCATGGAGGCGATTTTCTTATTACGACAATTGATGGAGAGATATAGGGAGCAGAAGAAGGAATTGCACATGGTCTTTATTGACCTCAAGAAGGCATATGACAAAGTACCGAGAAATGTCATGTGGTGGGCCTTGGAAAAGCACAAAGTCCCAACTAAGTACGTTACCCTCATCAAGGATATGTACAGGGATGTGGTGACGTTTGTCCGAACATGTGATAGCGACACCAGTGACTTTCCAATTAAAATAGGACTGCATCAGGGGTTAGCTTTGAGCCCTTATTTATTTGCTTTGGTGATGGATGAGGTCACAAGGGACATACAAGGTGATATCCCTTGGTGTATGCTCTTTGCTGATGATGTGGTGCTAGTTGACGACAGTAGGGCGGGGGTTAATAGGAAGTTAGAACTATGGAGGCACACGTTAGAGTCGAAAGAGTTCAGACTTAGTAGGACTAAGACCGAGTACATGAGGTGCGATTTCAGCGCGACTAGGCACGAGGAGGGAGACGTTAGCCTCGATGGGCAAGTGGTGGCCAAGAAGGATACTTTTCGGTATTTAGGGTCGATGCTACAAAAGGATGGAGACATTGATGAAGATGTTAGGCATAGAATTTCAGCCGGCTGGCTGAAATGGCGTCAAGCTTCTAGCGTTCTCTGTGATAAAAGGGTGTCTCAGAAGCTGAAAGGTAAGTTCTATAGGACGGCGATTCGTCCGGCGATGTTATACGGTGCTGAGTGTTGGCCTACAAAAAGGCGACATGTCCAGCAATTGAGTGTAGCAGAGATGCGTATGTTACGTTGGTGTTGTGGGCACACAAGGAGGGATAGAGTCCAGAACGACGATATTCGGGATAGGGTTGGGGTGTCACCAATTGAGGAGAAATTGATTCAACATCGGTTGAGATGGTTTGGACATGTCCAACGGAGGCCTCCTGAGGCGCCGGTGCGTAGTGGAGTTCTAAAGCGGGCCGATAATGTAAAGAGCGGTAGAGGTCGACCTAAACTAACTTGGGACGAGTCCGTTAAGAGAGATCTTAAGGAGTGGAATATCTCCAAGGATTTAGCTATGGACAGGAGCGCTTGGAGATTGGCAATCAACGTGCCTAAACCGTGACATCTTTTTGTCTTGTGCCATTTATGTCCCTTTATGTGTCTCCCTGTTTCTCGTCTCTTTTGGGTTTCATCTCTAGCCTACCCCAACTTGCTTGGGACAAAAGGCTATGTTGTTGTTGTTGTTGTTGTTGTATATCTCTATGCTCATTTCACAAGGGCAGTGTAGCAGAAAGGTGAATACTCGTGTTAGGATCTAAAAATTGCTTGTTTTAGGACACTAAGCTTGTCCTTGGGAAACCATCAAAATGTGTTTTGGTGAAGTGGGTTCCCCTCCAACACCAACCTTAAGAGCACAACGAGATCTACAATATTTATGATAAACATATACATCTACAACCACCCTTTTGAAATTTTTATAAACAGAAAGAGTGAGGGGGTTGGAGATCTTGAATGTGGGGAGGTTGAAGAGACCAATTGAATTGGGAGATGTCTCATATGAACATGGATTTAATAAGGTGGTTATGGAATAGATTCCATGCTCATTGATGTCATCTTTGTCTCAAATCTGAATGTTTAGAATTTCACTTGAATTGGTGACTCTTGAATTGGCCTCATCTAGGGCTTCCTCCACAGATGGATAAGTATCGTCCTCAAAGTCAAAGGGAGTTAAAAACTCACCATTTGAGTTTGAGCCAAGATTAGATTCTATTAAGGCTTCTTCCTTGTCCATCCATTCTACACATTCCTACCAATGTCGTGGCATCTCTTCGTCATCCATGTGGTCATTATGAGTCCTATGGTTTGGTTGTCTTAATGGATTTCTAGGATCATCATGAGACTTAGGAGGGAGAGCATACGAGGGATCATCGGGGTCAAGGATGGATTGAAAAATGGGTTGAGGTAAGTCATCTAACATGGGCATAGAAGGGGATAAGATAGAATAATTTCCAAAATTGCTTGGCTCTCCTTCTATGGCATCGCTAGACATGCCATCCTTACATTTCTTCCAATGTGCTCTATGGGGGAAAGGTAGTTGAGAACACTTTTTTCTAGATGTCATTCTATTTTTATAATGATCTACCAGCATCTTACAAAACTGGAAGTCTAAGCTATCATCATTACGTTGGGGTATTGATGTCTTAGGATTGACAGCTGAACCTCGGGATTGAAGTGGTTGTGACTTAGCTATCAAAACTTCCTCTTTTTGTTCAGGAGAGAACTCCTTTTTCTTGGGGGGCTTAAAATAGATTTTAGTCCAGTGAGTGGCTTGACTAGTAATTTTTTCAAGCATGACCCTTGCTTCACTTGTAAGCAAATGAAGAAAAGCTCATCTAGAGGATAAATCAAGAAATTCCCTAGAATCCTTGCTAAGACCTTCATAAAAATGTTGAAAAAGTATTGGGTCTGGAATAGCAAGGTCCGGGCCAATGAGGGTAAGGTCAATAAAGCGATCCCATGATTTGGCAAGAGATTCTTCTTCTAGTTGTCTAAAAGTTAGAACCTCTTTCCATAGGTCATTCACTTTGGAGATGGGAAAGAATTTTGATAGAAATTCATTGCATAGTGTCTTCCAATCTCCTTGCGCACATTCTACATTGAGTTTATACCAATGTTTAGCTTTTCCCGTTAAAGAGAATGGAAATATCTTCCATTGGATGGTCTCATCGGACATGCCCTTTATGCGAATGAGGTCACAGATCCGCTTAAACTCTCGTAGGTGTGAATATGGGTTTTCCTCAATTTCCCCCATGAAGCGTTTTTTTTCTAAACAAATTCTATGAAATCCGGGCTTATCTCAAAACCAGATGCTGTGATAGGCTCGGAATGTTCTGGTGGTCTAAGGTGTGTGCCCATAGGGTTAGCATATTGATATATAGGAGTGTTATTATCCATGCTAACAAAAGATGAAAGGAAAAAGAATAGAAGGGATGAGGTGAAGGATAAAAAGAAAGAAGGTATGAGAAAAGATTTTTTTCTTTTTAGAAAATATAAAACAAAAGGGTAAAGATAACAAAAGAGATTTTTTTCTTTTATGTATATATATATTTATTTATTTTTGTTTTTGAAAAAGGTTAGGCTAGGTTCGTAGTCAATTCAGCAACTGTTTCCCCAGCAACAGCGCCAGAAAGCTTGTTGGTATTTATTAAAGCGAACAGAAAATATCCGCAAGCGCACGGATATCATTGTAGCTTTCACCCGGAGGGTTTTAAATATCATATCCACAGGGAAACGTGTAAGTCAACTACGTGTTCTAACTTAACCAGAAAAGGTGAATGAGTTGGAAATATAAATAAGGTGGGAACAACTAAAGTGAAAATAATACTAAAACGTATGAGTGGATCAATCTAGTATGGGGTCGATAGTAGGAGTATAGAGAGGATAACTCGATCAGGGTTTCTACTTCTAACTTGGGCAGCCCACATCTTCTACTATTCAACTGGGGAATTACTATGGAAGACCGCAAATAGAGTACGAATCTACCATGTAATTATATATCCTGCTAGGCCTATAGACGGGAGGTGAACTACAGAGGACTCAACGAAGCTGTCACCTTCATGATCTACCACCGATCCGGAATATAGGGTGCATCTACGAGTAACCCTAGTCTAAGCACCACACTTACACTACGAATTATACTTTAACCTAGTCAACTTGATTAAAGCGCTCAAAAGGGACTCACAAACTAGAAGAATAATATAAACATGAATCTTACTTGAATCAGAAGTTGATTGCCAGAGCCTGAGCCATCTCAGGTGCAAGCCCACATAGAGCTCGATCCTACCGAAGTACCAGTTGTTGAAGAGGCACCGACAGGCCAGCACCTCCTCTGAACTCCTTCCTTGCTCTCCATCTCTCTACTATCTAGAAGACTAGATCTATTCTAACTTGGGAGTTGAGAGGACATCCATTTGAGGGACACCTCTCTTCCCCAAACCCTAGCTTTTCTCTTAAAGGTGATTATGATGATGGATTGAATGAATTCCCCTCTGGAGGGGGGTCTGGGGCCTTGTTTATATAGCCCAGAGCATGGAACGGTGGCCCTTGGATCAAACCGACCTTCACGTGGGGTTAGGATGCATCCTTGGAGGCGGTTGAAGTAGCTTGCAAAGGAAGGAGCCGAGGGGCGGCGGCCAGGGGCCGGTCGGCCTAGGGTTGAGGCCGGTCGACCCCACCTGGCGGCGCCTCGTGGTGGCCCTCCTCGTGGAGTTCTCTGGCGTCCTCTAGAAGTCTCTTGCGTATTCGTGACATGGAGATTAGGCCGATTGACGTGGGCTCCTTCTCGTGGAAGATATCAATTCCTGAATTGTTCTGATAACCCCCTGCAAAATATAGATTCACCAAAACTCATGGAATTTCGTTAGTTGACACCCTAAACCTATGGTGATCATTTATTAGCCCTTTATATATATATATTTTTTAACCCTTTATTATGGTAGATAACCATCGTCAACAATGAGCTAAAAATTTGCACATCTTATCTCTGAAAGATGATAGTCATAATCATGTAAAGATTGATACACTACGCATAGATAGACAATCCTTCCATGGGTTAAGAAACTCAACCCTTTTTGGTCTAATGTAATTAAATGCTACACTCATGCTCAATCTTTTGATCTTATCACCCCTGACATAATTGAACAAAACACACAACATCAACTTCATCTTGTTCAATGTGCCTAAGGTTAGAGAAGAATAAATAAAGTTTTAGGTTATGTTAGTGTTTTCCCACCAACAAAGCCCATGCACTTGATCTGTACCTTGTCTTATGAGCAGGACACACTTCAAGCAAAGTATGGGAAAGATAGTCGATTCCCCAATTTATACAAGTGAAAGTTCTGAACCTGTCAACCTAAAATCAAAACTCAAAATCAAGACAAGTTTGGCAGAGGAAGGTGGCACCACCATTAGAGGTGCCACCAAGAGAATCTGCATCCTCAAAGCAAACCAAGGTACTCGATCAATGAACTTCACAAGGAGAAGTCCGATTCAAAGGACTTACAATATCGAGCCCTCACCGAAAGAGCAAGCGTGGGGGAGAAGCACTCCTGTATATCTAGGTAAGTTTTCTATCCCATTTTTTTAGTTCTTTTTAATAAGAATTCTGAATGAAAACAAAATAAAAAGTTATCCTCATAATAAATAAATATATATAGTTATATTAATAATGTGTGATCTAGTAAAATTGAAAACAAAATAAAAGGTGTGTCTAGTTTGCTTAATTTAAGAGCTAAATAAAATAAAGAGGACTCAGAATAATCTCTTAAATGGAAATGATGAATAGTTCCTCTATTGAAATTCCTTTAAAGTAGCTAGTTTTTAGCCTTGAATTCTCTTGAATTTTGGATAAGATTGTTTTGATATAAGGATTTACTTTAAACTTGAAACTCGTGGGTAGCAAATGCTTGATCTAAGTCTAGGTAATTGACGGATACGATATGAGAAGGTCTGAGCTGCTGTTTATCTTGTTCCAAGTGACACTAAAGTTTTGGAGATTTATCTTTTAAAAAACATAAAAATGCTACATGTTGAGTTCCTGTATGACAAAGCTTGAATTCCCACTAGAGCCATACATGTTATTTAGGCTAGTAAAACTTCCACTCGTATATGCTGCTTCCTTTGCATTGAGTTTTGTCAATCTTTGTTGACCCTTTATGAGAGGTTTGTCATGCTCTTAAAATCAAGATGACATACACACCACATATACCTGCTACTCCTACACTAGGAGTATGCAAAAACATGCCTTCCTTCTAGATCCACCCAAAAATGTTCTACTCCTACACTAGGGGTGAACACCAAAAACATGTTTGTTAGGTTTTCCATCCACCAAATAAATGCTTCAAGTTCTTATTACAATCTCTCAAAGTTTTATTGTAGAAAGAGGCATGGGGCTATGCAAAATTTATTCATAAAAAAAGAAAGAGAAAATAAAAAAGTTGAGAAAGAAAAAATAGATAAGTGTTCAAGATATCTAAAACAATGGGTACTTAGATACCCGCCTAAAAAAGAGATGAATGAGATAGCCTCTGCTCTGTAGCAAATGTTCCCAAGTTTCAAAAGGGAGATATGTTTTCAAAGAGCAAAGTAGAATTAGGTTAGCCACCATATATATCCACCATATATCCACACACTTGCACATCTTGATTTGATTATATGACTCAACTCTCTTTAGATCCGTTATTTGACTTTACAATATATGCATTGCAAGTAAGCCCTATCTTTCTCCCTACCTATAAACTCCACATAAGCCTTAGTGGTAGGAAGAGAAAAAGGCATAACATCATTATTGCCTTGGTGAGGATCCACAAATACCACATATATTGAGAGACTTGAGAGTGTCGTACAAAGGAATCTCTGAGATTTATTTTGAAAACTTATAAAAACTCTAGAACAATGGTTGAACAAAGAACTTGAGACATAGTGCTTGGCTTGATTGTTCTATATTTCAATTGCTGAAGACCCAAGTGAAGGCTAAGAAGCCCATGGTTGAAGGTAATATGGGTAAGTTTGAAAGTCAAATCAGTTTATTCCAATCTGAAGGAGAATTCTTGATTGAATGCATGTGTACTTTTGAGGAGTGAAAACATTGTAGCAACTCCTAATCCACTACTGAGTTTGGCTTTGCTCAGGGACTGGCAAAGGTTAAGCTTCGGGGAGCTTGTTGACGGTCACTAACACAATTATAAACTATCAACATAACCTGCATATATGCTTAATTCCATCACCAAACATAGGTATAGGGGTTTAAACTAATAAATTCCATAAGTTTTAGTGAATCTGTGTTTCACATCTTGGCACTTGAAGTTTTTTTGGAAGTTTTTCTCAAACAAAAGCATAGATCACTTTATACTCCTCAAACGGCACTCTCAAATCACTCAGTTGTGTATATCCTCACCAAGGCATAACGAAGTTTTGCCTTCTTTTGTTTTCTCCTACTTCTAAAAAGTTTTATGTGGAGCTTTAGGTAGGGATAAACAAAGTGGCATACTTGTATTGCATATATTGTAAAGTCAAATCAAGGATCCATGGAGAGAAGTGCCATACTCTTAGATCAAGATGTGCATGTGTGTGGAAAGTATGTGAACTAGAACTATAAGGTGAACTATACTCCTTTTGTAGATATGATCTCTCTCTTAACTTTTTATTTTGAGACATGGTTATCATTTTTTATATACCTTGGGACCTTCATGTGTCCCTATTTTTTTCTTTTTATTCTTGGACCTTCATGTGTCCAAATATATATATATATATATTTTATACTTTTGCATAGCCCATGTCTCTTGTTCCATATTTGGAGAGAGATCACTATCTTTTAGAACATGGAGTATTTACCTCAGAAACATTTTATTTGTCTACTCCCAGTGTAGGAGCAGAATTTTTGGTGGACAAAAGCATGTTTTTGCGTACTCCCAGTGTAGGAGCAGCATATATATATGTGGGTGTACATGATCTTGATCTTGGGAGCATGATAAATCTCTCAACAAGGGTCAACAAGACTTGACCAAACTCAACACAATAACAAGCAGCGTATGTAGAAGCCTTCAAACTTGCAATATGTCACGTTTGGCTTTGGTAGAAATTTCTCACCAAATGAGGAGTATGTGATACTATGGTTTTATAACATTTTTATCAAAAAAAATTCTCCAAGTGCTTTGAGTAGAAATGGTACGATTTCTAAGTCAAAACTATCTCACACCTCATAACTTAGTCAACATGATTGTCCTATTAGAATATTTACCACAAGCATAAGTACATGTATATGGAACAAACTTTGTGCAAGCTTCTATCTCAGAATGTTATGAACATGTCACTTTTCAATTTTCAAACAAAGTGTGGTTGATAAATTTGCATGGAGGTGGAGCGACATTTGTTTTGTATTTTTAATTTGCTCAAATTTAAGCTTCAAATTTTTTTAGGAGAGTTGAGGGGATTGTTGCACAAACCATCATTGTAGAGGAAGGAGTTAAAGGATTCAGATGTGGTTTGGCTAAACTAGAGATCTAGCCAATCCTTTCTAGAACTTTTTGTCCTATCCTTCTGCATGCTAGATTGTTGATGTTTGTGCAACAGGAGGGGGAAGATCTCGAGTGTGTGTTCATCATACTTGAGAGACCTCCGCCACACATGTTCTTGTACCTATTTATTGGATAAAGAAACAAAAAATGGAAACAAACTTAGGTTAATCATGGATGCACCCTGCATTCCAGATTGCTGGTAGCTCATGAGGGTGACTCTTATAGCCTCGTTGAATCCTCTGTAGTCCACCTCCCGTCGTAGAGTCATGTAGGACCCAGTTGTGAAGGAAAGCATCCTCTGCTAGTGTCTTTCCCTAGTAATGTCCCTAGTTGAATTGTAGAAGACATAGTTTACCCAAGTTAGAATTAGAGAACCTTAGTTTTCCTCTCTACGCTCCTATTTATCCTAACCTTGTTGCTACCCTTAGTTAAGTTAGACCATAGTTAGTCTCACATGTTTCCCTCTAGATACGATACTTGGAATACTTCCAGGTGAAAGCTATAGTGGTATCCGTGCGCTTGTGGATTTATCTATGTGCGTTAAAATATACCAACAAGCTACCCCTCATCTAGCATAGGTTCTACCACCTCTTTCACCATTCTTGCACCCTCCATTGTAAGAACTTCAGAGCATTCAAGCAAGGAACACGCACTTGATCTTCTCTGAGACTGGACATAGGGCTCTTGCCTGAACCCGTATAAATCCTCGTGTCTATTGGATGCTACCATCATCTTCCTAGAGCAGTGTGGCAATCATATAAATTTACTAGTCTAGTTTATGAAACACCGACAGTTGGCGTGCCAGGTAGGGGGCAGTCGCGCACTCTTGATTGTTGAGAAGGAAGCAATGGCTCCTCATACCGCCAGTGGACTCACTGGTAGAATGGCCCATGATAGTCTCATCCACTATGAAAATGATAGGTTCATCGATGCCAACGGGCCAGCGCCCGCAACCACCATCAGCCCTAGTCTAGACCTCCACCTTGGAAATCTAAGTTCTATGGCCCATGGTGGACACACTCCCGGAACTACCCACGAGGTCTGCATCCTAGAGTTCATCTACCTAGATTGGCCAGTACCCTCACTCATCACAAGTCGTGGCCGAGTTTCCTATCCAAGAAACAAAAGGACCATGGCTCACAACGTACTCGCCCAAGGAATGGCCTCTACCGGCCACATCCTTTTGGGAAACCACACGGTTAACCACACCGTCGGCGCCCACATCCGCCCTTGACCATGGTGTGAACCTCCACCTTGGGAATCTAGGTCTCGTGGCCTTTGGCAGGTGCACTCTCGGGACTACCCATGAGGGTTGCATCCCAGAGTTCACCTATGTATGGGGCCCAGGGCCCTTTCTCATCACAGGCCATGGCCAGTCCTTCCACCCAGGAAGCCAGATGGCCGCGACTCATGGGGACCTCTCCCGGGGAATGGCCTACAGTGGTCACATCCCCAAAGGGAACCACGAGGTCACCCGAACTAATGAGGCAATGCCCATCACTAGTCTTACCCGGTCTAGGCTCGCCGCATGGCAAAACTAGACCTAACAGTAGAAACGTGCCCCGGACAGCGCCAACGATCGTGGAGCATGATGACTCTGAGCATGCATGAATAATGAGGCTACCAACCACCACGTGGCATCATCATTCGTAATCTAGCCGCCAGACGGCACCGCGCCACGTAAGATCAAACTCAAAACCAGGGTTCAACCCTGCACAATGAGCAAGCTGTGCAACACAATTCGATAAACTATCAGCCATCGCTCAAACGCACGTGCATCCAAGCAAGCGAGCTCCCTGAGCGCACCATGCATCATGACGAGCAGATCCAACTAAGTTGCGCTTAGGACCAGCTCCTATAGCGACACTCCCTAATAGTTCTTCGTCAAAAGTGGCAACTACACCAGAAAGCGGAGGCGCGGCAATAGCGACGCCATCGTGCCAAGAAGACTCAAGCACCAGAACACGCCAGCTCTCATGGCTAAGAGCCACTGCATGTCAGGAGCAACAAAGCCACCCTCGGGGGCACACAGGCTCCTCGAGGGCATCGAGTCGGCAAGGATCGGCCCAAGGCAGCCCAAGAGGCAAATCCACATCAGCTACAACCACCCCAAGTGGTGAAGAAGTATCTCCATTAGCTCATGGCCCCAGGACAACAACAACTCCAACGCAAGCAGGCACTTGGGGGCTCGCTACTCCTTGAGCAACAACTCCACCTTGAGCCAACGCTCGAGGGTTCGATGCACCCTGAGGTACGGTGACCTAAACACATCCACGTGCACATGCAGGCTCACCCTTAGCCCTAGAATAACATGACCAATCTGTGGAATGAGCCATGGAAAAGTGTGCCCGCACGCCTCACCTTAAAGCTACCCAAGTTCTTGAAGTGACCCGATCTGACCCACGCAAGCAGCCGGACATGATCCACTCACAGAAGCCACACGCGAAGTGCATCTATGTGCTCCACGACATAGCACTACCTGTCATTGTCCTAGCAACCCTTTCCCAAGTGCCTCGTAACCGCTCCCAATGCCACGGTGAGTTGGTGACCCATATTTCAACCTCTCGTTTAAGCTGCCTCGGCTGACCCAATGGACCAGCTCCTAGGCAAGGCCAGGCACCTATGCGCGAGCTCAAGAGGAAATGGGAAACCCATTCGCTTGCAACCAATGGTGCAAAGGGAAAGAGGACTCGCATTGACCTCTCGCTTCCTTCTCGCATCAAACCAGATCTGCGACCATCCCTCACTGCTCTGTCACCCCTACGGATCGCAAACATTTTAGCCCTATGGGCCAACCCCCAGGTAAAAAATGCATCCACAAGCACAGGGCTACGGGGATAAAGCACATTCCACTTTGAATGAAAAGCAAGCTAAATAGCAATAACATGATAGGCGAATACGATGACTGTGCACTATGTGCAAAGAGCCCAAACCTCACCTATCGTTGAACGAGGGACCAGCTTCAAGGCCCTCTGAGCGCACCTACGATAGGGCAAAACAGCGAGCTGCTCCTCGACACCTTGACCACTGCATCAGACTACACAACGTTCAGTCCTGAGGGCCAAACCCTAGACCAGGACTCATGCCCCAGATCATAGGGTGAAGGGAGAGGATCCTAAGTGACGAGCTCATTGAAGGCCGAATCAATGAAAGCGGCCCACATGCAGAACACTCATGCTCGCTTGAATGACCACGGCGGGCACACCATCCAGTTAGACTAAACCGTTAAGAACAGCTTGAGTCTCCAAGAATCAGGTCCCGCTTAGGAACGCCGAGCGCCTCGGTGCACGCCCAAACAGCCTACTAGGGCCACTTCATCTGGGTCTACAACAACCGCTCCCCCAAATGGAAACCCGGTGGAGAACGACAAACATGCCACCTTCCTCAATTGCGGCGGAGCATGCCACAACACACGAGCACAAATCCCCAAACAAAAAGATTCACGAGAAACAGAAACGCAGAGATCGACCCTAGCTCGGGCAAAAACCCTTTACACCAAGGATCATTGAAATAAGCCAGTCAAACAACTAACATTGGTGATTACAAAAGGGAAATCAGAAAAAGCAACACATGCATCATAGCCCCCAGGGCTAACGTGTTTGCCGATTACGACACCATCCTAAATATTAGGACCACCGACTTCCAAAGCCACGAACAAAGGCATCTAGTCTAGTGCGTCTTAGGACTAGATGGACCCGAGGTTACAACAATCATCAGATCCCCTCCCACTCACAATGGACATCACATGAAGCAGAGACACTAGTACAAGGTGTCTCTAACCTTTAGAGCTACACCATGAGCAGAAGAGGACTATCTAAAGAAGTCTCGGGGACAACCACCTCACAGAGCTTCCTCTAGCATCGGAGGAAGAGGAGCCTGCCAGAAACCACCCTGACACCACTTCCAGTAGAGCCAAGGGAGGAACACCTGGTGACAAGCCAGCAAGCGAGCCACCGAGCCGATGCTCGAATGCCCCTCGACCCAGAGTTGGGAGCCACATGCCCGCCGACCATGGAGGAGCCTAGCGTCCTGGCCCTCCAATGGCATCGTTCCCCCTATCTTTGCGAAACTTCCTCTAACACCCATGGAGGATAAACGCCGACAGGATGCTACGTAGCCCAAGCCATGATGCTCAAAGAAGACAGCCATTCTCTCACTTAGATTAAACACCATGGAAAATTGGAGATTGGGGGAAGAAATATGGGTGAGACTCGCTACCCTCTTCCCCATTGACTTAAATAGGTGGCACGAAGATGAAGGTGGAGAAGATAGTGGTTCGAGTTCAAGACGGGTGTAGGCCCCAGAGCACACTCGCAATCAAGTGGCGGAAGACATGGCGGTTCAGTCCCCTAAGCAGCATGAGACCAGCAATGGTCATCGAAGGTACATCAAATGCATGTGTCTTCTCTAACATTTACTAACCACTTTCTCGCAGCACAGGGGAGGCGGCCAGATGAAAGGCTGAGCAGCGGATGACAACGCAGTATCATATCCTAGGTAAGCCTTGTACCTTTCATCATCTTTTGATTTTTGTGCATGCGCCTCATGGCGCATGACCATCTGCAAGAGGGCACCGCTATTGGCGGTCCTTAACTCCTATTTTTTAACCGCCAATTCTCACATAAAATCATAGCAAATAGACACCAAACTTAGATATAGGGCTTTAAAACTAACGACTTCCTTTAGTTTTGGTGTTTACCATTTGCAGGAGGGCAATTGTCGAATTACATATAAAAAGGCCAAAATGTGCAAGAAAATAAAGCATAAATACCATTCCACACAAGCCCAATGGAGATAGGCCCACAATCAAGCAAAACAGGGCCTAAAAGAGGTGGAAAATAGGGCCAAACCCAAGTCCAAACATCTCAACTGCGTGGGACACCACCATGGGTTAGGTCCAGATGATCATAGGAGGCAGCCCAATGAAGATGGGCTGATTTGGGCCCACTAGTGGTGCAGCCATACCCTAGGTGGGGCCACACCCTAATTGGCTCTGTTCAGGCCCAAACTTCACCGGCCATCTCTTACTGCCTCTCTAATGCCGGTTCTCATGGTTAGGCGGTGCAATTAATATAGAGGAGGGCGGTTTACTCTATTTATGGAAGGATCCATGGAATATACCTTGGGATGGTTCCCTCCTCTCCACTTATAAAAGATGGACCCCTCCCCCTCATACAACAACACTCAAGGTATCAAGAGCTACACTACTAGAATAAGAGCATCATTCCAAGGGCTTATGCCCTAGTAGCTAGCTAGAGTTGAGAAAGCGAGATGTGAGGGAGAGTTTGGGGAAGCACCGGGCTTGTCGGTGACTCCCCAAACCTTGTACCTCAACGAACACATGCTTGGTACCCTAACGGGATCTTGGCTAAGTAAGTGTTCATGGTTCTTATGGTCTTTTATGTCTTTTGATTAGTTGGGCTTTACCTAAACTTGTTTGCGGGTTCATAGTGGGTGCTCTAGTTAGAGGGTCCCTAATAAAGATGGATCGCCCTGCGTAACGCTAGAGTAGTAGTCGATAGCATAGATGTGGTGTCTAGGCTAGAGGCTGCCTTTGTTTGCCTCGTACCCTCTGGTTGAGGGGTAGACGGCAGGTGATGACAGCCCTGTCCATCCCTTGTAATCCCCCACGTATGGGTATGGCATAGAGTTGTAGACCGAGTCGACTAGCAGACCAATTGCAACCCGGTGCCCGAAGTAAGCAAGTAGAAGTAGAGTTTATCTATCCAAAAGACCCAAGAGCCATAGGAATCAATCTCTACCCTTTCCAACTCTACCCTTATGCTATCCTTGGATGAATTAGCTAGAAGAAGTACCTCTGTTCCCTGTGGAAATACGATACCCTAAATACAACAGGGTGAAAGCTACAATGGTAATTCCATGCACTTGCAGAATCTTTCTGCATACGTTAAGAAATACCAACAACCGCCAAGATGCGACGTGGCCAGGGGAGGTCGACAGCCCCTAGACTCACACGCTGAGCGGCCGTTCGCACCCATGACCACGCATCATACTTAGGAAACCCACTCTTTGGCCAGTCCTTAGAAGGGCTTGAGGCCACAAAAGGGATAGGGGCAGGGCTGAGATGGGCCCCTGTGGCTCTAATCAGTGGTGTAGAGCCACACTACCATCTCTCCCTATGTTCGAGTCGTTCGCTTCGAAGTCTCCCAGGTTGACCCCCTCTGGGGGGAGGCATCTTGCCCTCTGGCCACTGCGGAGGTGGTTAAGGACCAACGGGATTGATGGTCGACGATTTATGGGATGTCTCACGTGAGGCACAACTGAACTCCACGTCAATTGGGGAGGATATCGAGTCCTGCTTGGATTACCCATAGACCTTGACGAGGCACACTACTCTGACCACGTGGTTACGGTGGACATGCCTCTCCCTGCGTGGGGCGAAATCAACCCCGCCTATAACAAGGCAACACGACATCTCAAGGTTAGCAAGGACTCTAGGGAAAAATCAGAGTTAGGTCCCCGCGACCCCTGAAAGAAGTTAGGGCCAAGACATGACTGACTCCTCCCTGTCCTAGGTCTCAAACCTAAGGCCTGCTCTAGAGACTCATAAACCGTCCGGGGTCCACGACCTCTTCGGGAGAGATCGATGAAGCAAGAGGCCGGGGTGACATGCAATGCAAAGCCTGAGCATGATCACGGCTCGGCCATGCAAGAAAAACAAAAGGTCCAAACATCTACGAGCCATGGTATGATCGCAAAAAATCCTTGCGATCGAGCAAACAAGAGGTCAGGGAAACGACTCCTCGAAGATTTCTGAAAAGGAATAGCCTTCCTGTTTGGTGACTTTGTGCCAACACTCCACCCTGACCTGTCGGCCCAGGGGCTCGCCGTGATAAAAAACAACGAATTGAGGAGAAAGAACTTGGCAAAATTCGAATATCCTCAAATAACAAAAGTGGATGAACCGCTTACAAGGCGAGGCATGAACTTCATTCACTGCCTGACAATTACAGGTGCGGTCACGCTGCACAAGGGGCATAAAACGCTAGACATCGATGAAGGTGACACACGAGCGCCTCTTAGTTCGCCGGCTACGAAAACATAAGAAAGGCAGACAGAATGTCTTACAAATCTCGTCGTGCTACCATAGCCCGTGGACCAAGAAAACAGGCATGGCAAGAGGAGGAGATGTCAGGTTCAAAATGATTTCACAAGGAACTGACATCTTTGCCGCCTCTCACCTCCCTACCCGCAAATCCCTTATAGCATGTAACATCCCACCTCTACAAGGCCGGACCCGCTTACATCTAGCAGCTTTTCTAGGCATAGACTGCCCTCACAGACCCACACAAGTCTTTTCTACGCACTTTATCCTCACTTGTGCGCACCAGGGAAGGACTTCTGGGTTGGTCACCCATCCTAAAATTGCTCTAGACCAAGCACGCTTAATCTTGGAGTTCTTTGGAGATGGGCTTCCGGAAAAGAAGTTGCAACTTGTTGGTATGAGTATCCTATTAATCCTATTAAGCCATGGGCCAGGATGTTACATCCTCACCCCCTAAAGAGACCGATGTCCTCATCGGTCAATCCCAAGCAGGAATGTCCCCTCTTGGCCACGTCCATGTGTCTAGTGCCAGCGCATGTGCCACGCTGTGTGACCACTCTGGGACCACTCTAGCCATACGCACCATGCCTGCACAACTACGACACACACGCTCGTGAAACCACGAGAGTCGGCTCTAATACTATTCCTTTACCTACAAATCCGATGATGCACATACTTTGAACTTATGGGCTACTTTTGTAGGGCATAGAGCATACTCCACATGGAGGACATTTCAGCAAAGATAATGAAACATTTCCAAATATTCCTCAACACTTAGTTCAATAGTGTTCTGAACAAAACTGTTTGTGACACCTAGGGGCACAAGGATGCTGATCAAAACTAGGGGCATGCTTTCTCCAGTTCTTCACCTAGCTGATATAACACCTTGCACTATCTGTGTGATTGTCCAACATGGAATTGACTTGATCACAATGGTTGTGGAAGATAGAGTATCATTCAAGTTGTTGGCTATTGATTAACTTTTTGTTGGTTATTGCTCTATAAGACATAGCCTTTGTGGCTACCAAGGAGTCATTACCTAGCTACAAATTAACCTTCCTATTGGAAACTAATTAGTTGTCTCTCAACACTAAAAAGTTCCAAATCTTCACTCTTGACCACAATAATCGTGGTTGATGCAGAACAAATGGTTGACATTGAAGTCAACAGATAAGGAGTCACACCAGGGATGATTGATTTCGATTGTATGGCCATTATGCATACAAAGATTAAGACTTGCATAATGTGACAATTGATTCTTATCCAACAGATGACTTGTCCAACATTAAGTGTTGTGTGCCCTTGTTATCTAACAGGGATGAGATACTTTGCTCACTACATGGTGGTCGTCAATAGTAGGACAACTAAGTAGAGTCACTTGTCTACCACCTCTTGTAGTCTGTTAATGTTTATGTCGGTGACCTATTCTTCAAAGGTTATCCTTTATGTATCTTCAGATGGAAGCTCTACTACTTTTGGTCTGAGCTATGGATCTTACGATACGATATGGAGAGATAACCAAGAAAAGGGACATGAGAAAATAACACATCGACTATCATTTCATAATGGATCATGACTAGAAACCACGATGCCAGTACATGCCAAGCAGCCAGCCATGTGTCTATAGCCACAGGAGGCCCTTGGTTTCGTCGCAGCACCATCAATCTCTACTCACAACCATTACCAATCATACAACCAATGTGAAATTCCCAAGTGGCACAAATTGGGTTGTAATGACAAACACTATGCAAAGGAGGGATAGCAAACAAAGGTAGTCACAAGGTTTGGACATAACCAGGAAGCGATTTGAAGATCAAAACATAGCACAAGAGAACATAGCTCAATTGCCGAAGACAACGGAGCACGTGATCTTTGCTTACATCCATGCACACTTTACATTCACCAAGGTGATGACCAGATGAAAGATTTACCATGAGATTTGGTCATGTTGGACAACAACATGAGATCAAGACTGATAAACATCCGAGACTTGAGAAGGTTGGAGATGGATTAAGCAAACTTCAAGGCAGAAATCGATATGCCAATCAAAGATTGAGTCGATAAAGCAACCACATGACTTGCATGCAGAAGATTTTGAGATCAGACGATGAGAGCTTAGCATTACACCAGATCACCTGTAGGAGAGGCAATCGGTAGGTCCATCATGGAATTGGGTATGATCTCCACAACTTGGCAAAGAACAACCATGATCCAAGGCTGGCATCAGCTAGAACTTAACTTGGTTGGTCGATCAAACAAGGGTCTTCACCAAAAGGTACGGACGCTATGGCATAAGCAAACATATAAGGGAACAAGCTTGGGCTTCCAGGTCAAGCAAATGCACAGGCGCAAAACATTCAAGGGCTAACAACCACGTCTACAGGCTCAGGCTCCTAAGAGAGAGAACCTAGTTGGAGATGACCATTGTGTGATTATGTAACTTGAGCGTTGTTCTAGGATAAAGCTATTCGACACTCGTATGCTCACCGAGGATAAACGAGGTGACAACTATGGCACTAATTAGATAACAAGCATACATACAAAAATCACAGTCAAGCATTTGAGAGATTCAATTAGATTAGCTTAAGCAACCATTACTAAGCACCAGGCTCATCCATAACAAGAATTTATCTAAAGCAAGAACTAACTACAAGTTTAGCCCAAAACAAACGCTAGCTAAGGTAGCCAACTTAGCATGTGCATAGAATCTGGTCAGCAGCATAGTAGTTACTTATTTCAACCATAACTAAGGTTGTAGGCATCAAACAAAGGTGAGAGGAGCATAGTTATGCATAAAGCAACAATCATGATGATGCATGCTTCGTCCTATTCGTCCTCACAAGATTGCCAACCTAAGGTGGCGATCATGTTCTATGTTGGAGGCATAACACACACTCTCTCAATATATAGCTAGTCGTCATCTACGTTCAACTTACGCATTCATGGTTAGCGTACCTGTAGAAGATTTCATTGTAGCCCAACTGTAAGGTCCTAGATGGCTAGAGGGGGGGTGAATAGCCTATAAAAATTCTACAAGCACCACTAAGCAAACTTGTTAGAATAACAAACGGCGTAAAACGAGTTTTGCTTAGCCAAAGGTTGTGATGCAAGCCTCCTATCCACAAGTCTAGTAGAATATGATCTCTAGTTCACACAAGTGCTAAGTCACTAACTTACACTAGTGAGCAAGCTAACAACTACTAGAAAAGACTACCACTAGAGCTACACAAGAAAATCTAGTAAAAGTAAATGCGAGAGAGAGGATTGTGAATCTTATACCGACGGTGGAGTGAAGATGTTGCCAATCACCAAGATGATATACAATCAATTAATATTGACAACAACACAATATGTAGACCAATCACCGGGAGACAAGAGACACAATATTTTTGTTCACCCGGTGTTCACTTGTGCACCGACAAGCTACGTCACCGGTTGTGTCGACCAACACTTAGATGGTTCCTCGGTGTGACCCTCAAGTCACTTGCCCTCAAGGCACGCCCCGCAAGGCACCGCAAGACACCACTCTCAAGTGAGGTAACTCAATGACACGCGCAATCCAATAGAGTTGCTTTTGGCGTCCCGCCGAGGAAAGCACAAGAACCTCTTACAAACAACCGGAGGTGGCCAAGAACAATCACCTTCTCTTGCCAACGCCTCCTACAATCTCCAAGCCGGCTAGGAGCGGTACTCTCCAAGAGTAACAAGAAATCCACCGGCTAAACCACCCACAAGTGCCACTAGATGCCGTCAAGCTATGCAATGCACTTTGGGATCACTCAATCTCACTTTTGATTTGCAATCAAGCAAGAGAGATGAGTGGGAGGAGTAGCTCTAGCTCAAAGGATGCACAAGAGTGTTAGAAATGCCAAGTGACCTCCTCAAGGGCCGGCCAACGAGTATTTATAAGCACCCCAAACAAATAGAGCTGTTGCCACTCCACTGACCGTTTTTTCGGGACGACCGGACGCGCCGGTCGAAACTGACCGGACGCGCTCAACCGCGTCCGGTCGCCCTGCGACGTCCACGTGTCCCTCAAATTTCAAATGCGACCGTTAGATCCTCCAACGGTCACTGCGCGCCAACGGTCAAACGCTATGACCGGACGCGCTGCTCAACCGACCGGACGCGCCGGTCGCACAGCACCGCGCCCGCGAAACAACGACCGGACGCGCTCCTCGCAACGACCGGACGCGACAGTGCCAGCGTCCGATCGGAGTCCAGTAAGCTCCCTCGACGACCGGACGCGTCCGATCGCGTGTGACCGGACGCGCCCCGCGTCCGATCGTCCTTGCGAACCGTAGTTCCTTCTGGGCACTTGACCGGACGCGCCGGTCCCGCGAGTGACCGGACGCGCCGGTTGCAAACCCTAGCCCGCGCGCCTGATACCGCGCTGTACTGACCGGACGCGTCCAGTCACACCGTGACCGCGTCCGGTGCAGCGTCCGGTCACCTCAGTGACCCCGTTCGCCTCCGTTTCTTTTTCGACTTTCGGCGTAGTGGAAAATAGGCATTTCATTTCCCCGAAATCGCCTGAATCCCGCGCTCACACGCTCGGCGGGAGGGAGAGAGGGACCCAAACCCCTCTCTACCCGCAAACCACAGCGCGACCAATGCCACCTTTGCAAATGTGCCAACACCATCAAGTGTACATCTCCATGTGCTTGTGTGTTAGCTTTTTCTCAATCATTTTCAAAGGTTTTCCAATTAGCTCACTAGGCCCTACATGCAATGCACTTCATGAATTCACCTAGTGGCACCCGTGCATCGAATAACCGATAAGACTTCCCCTCTTAATAGTTCGGCTATCGATCCTAAACCACTCACACCCTCTATGGTGTCTTGAGTGTAAAACAAAATGGCCCTATGGTTATACCTTTGCCTTGAGCCCATTTTGTTTCTCCAAATGATATGATCCACTTCATATCATCACATGACCGTCTCGATCCATCGACCTTGGCTTCACTTGCTCTTCACCGTTGCATTGGTCCGTCGACGCTAAGTCTTGCTCAAGCTTCACCATCGCATGGTCCTTCGCTTTGAAGCCTCGACTTGCCCTTCACCTTCACAACCGGTCCATCGAGCCAAGCCTCATCTTGGTCTTCACCATCTTGGTCATATGAGTCAATGTCATGTCTCATATGCAATGACCACCTTTATCTAAATCATCCACTTAGATACAAAGGTTAGTCCTAGGTTTCATCAATTAGCCAAAACCAAACTAGGGACTTTCAATCTCCCCCTTTTTGGTAATTGATGACAACCCTGACAAAGATGATTTTGATAATAAAAGTTTTGAACTTGTCATACTTGTCCAATCATTTTGCTCATAAGTAAAGTTTGGACAATTATCACAAGCTCGGTTTTGGTAGCATTAGCTCCCCCTACATATGTGCATAGAGTTTGGATTGAAAGCTTTGCACATATGCATGGATAGAAGTGTTGGGAGAATAATTCTACCAAAATGATGCTATGGTGTAAGAAATGGACCTTTGAAGCGTGATACCAATCGGAGTTGCCTTTTGCACCATCCTTAGCATCATGAAGTAACTAGACATCCATCAAAACTCAAGAACCCCATGAGATCAACATTATATGTAAAGGTTCTTGGACCACTTGTAAAGCTAACCACTTGTAAAGCTTTAGGCAAGTCTAGATACCACATGTAAACTATTCCTATGCATGCTAGTAGATCATTTCATCATCCAATTTCTATACTAGCATTGCACCACACAAGCATGTATATTGAATTTAAATACATGTGCAATGAGCAAGTCATGTGAGAATGCACAAACAAATGCAACAACTTTGTTTATGAGCTTGCTCCCCCTACTTGTGTGCATCAACAAATTTTATTTACCCCTTTAACAAGTTGAATCATCTTTTTCTCATCATAAATTTTATTTACCCCTTTATCAAGTTGAATCACCCCTTTATCAAGTTGAATCATCTTTTTCTCTCCCCCTTTGTCAACAACTTACCCAAAAAGGGATCAAATTGTGGAGAGAAGGAAAAGTGTTTGATGGAGTAGATTGAAATTAATTCGATACCACATGTAAGGTTAAAAATTTATCAAATTTGGTTTAACCTAGAATACTTGCCAAAGATATTTAATTCAATTTGAACCAAAGACAAGCTTCTTCACTCCTCAAAATAAGGGTTATCTTGCCTATGTTGAATTAAACATTTATAGCAAATCTTCTAGATTCAACACTAGGTTTACAAGCTCACAAACATGTCATATGCCACCACTAGATCAAAATAAGCATAGAAGCAATAGTGGTATCATATATCCATCAAATTCATTTGATTTATCATGAATGCTTATGCGTACCACTTATTATGTCTACATGCTCTATCAAGTCCTTAGCATAGGATGAAAGACATGTCAATCAATTTTACCTTGCAAAGTCGAAGGAGAGGCATGTCATTGAGTGGGTGGGGTGCATTCAATTCATGTTTGAGAAATCAAGAATGTTCAATTCATTCCTTAGCTTGCAAAACCTCTTTTCATCAAGTGGCTTAGTGAGAATATCGGCAAGTTGATCATTGGTGCCAACACTTTCAATGGCAATATCTCCCTTTTGTTGATGATCTCTAATGAAATGATGTCTTATGTCAATATGCTTTGTTCTTCCATGTTGAACCGGGTTTTGTATCATCTTGATTGCACTCTCATTATCACATAGCAACGGCACATTCTTGAAGTTGAGGCCATAATCCTTCAAAGTTGATTTCATCCATAGCAATTGTGCACAACAACTCCCCGCACTCACATATTCGGCTTCGGCGATAGAGATTGCCACACTATTTTGTTTCTTTGAGGACCATGACACAAGTGATCTTCCAAGTAATTGACATGTGCCACTTGTGCTTTTCCTATTGATCTTGCAACCCCCATAGTCGGAGTCCGAATATCCAATCAATTCAAACTTTGACCCCTTGGGATACCATAGTCCAACATTTCTTGTTTGTTTCAAGTACCTCAATATTCTTTTTGCCGCCGTGAGATGACTTTCTCTAGGTGAGGCTTGATATCTAGCACACATGCAAACACTAAACATGACATCCGGCCTTGATGCGGTGACATAGAGTAGACTTCCAATCAAAGACCGATATTCCTTTTGATTCACCATTTTGCCATCAAGATCACTATCCAAATTGCCATTTGTGCCCATTGGAGTTGAAATTGGCTTTGCATCTTGCATTCCAAACTTCTTCAACATGTCCCTTATGTATTTCCCTTGACTCACAAATGTTCCATTCTTCAATTGCTTGACTTGGAGACCAAGGAAGTAGCTAAGTTCACCAAACATAGACATTTCAAACTCTTTGGCCATCATAGCACCAAATTCTTCACAATAAGCTTGATCGGTTGATCCAAAGATGATGTCATCAACATATATTTGCACTATGAATAGATCATTTCCAATCTTCTTGGTGAATAGTGTAGTATCAACCTTGCCCATTTTGAATCCCTTAGAGAGAAGGAAATCTCTTAGCCTCTCATACCATGCTCTAGGTGCTTGCTTTAAGCCATATAAAGCCTTCTTCAACTTGTAGACATGGTTGGGTTTCTTGTCATCTTCAAATCCGGGCGGTTGCTCAACAAATACTAACTCATTGATGATCCCATTGAGAAATGCACTTTTGACATCCATTTGATATAGTTTGATATTGTGTGCACAAGCATAAGCCAATAGAATCCTTATTGCCTCCAATCTTGCCACGGGAGCATATGTCTCATCATAGTCAAGACCTTCAACTTGAGTGTAACCTTGAGCAACTAGTCTTGCTTTGTTTCTCACTACAATGCCATCTTGATCTTGCTTGTTTTTGAACACCCACTTGGTTCCAATCACATTGTAGTCATTTGGCCTTTCTACCAATTCCCAAACATCATTTCTTGTGAAATTGTTTAGTTCTTCTTGCATAGCCATAATCCAATCGGCATCCCTCAAAGCTTCTTCTATCTTCTTTGGTTCTATGGTTGACACAAATGATGCATGCTCACAAAACATAGTCAATCTTGGTCTTGTTTGCACACCACTTCTAATATCACCAATAATACTATTAATGGGGTGATCTCTTGAAACATGTTGTGGTTGGAGTACTTGCACTTGATTGCTTGAGCTTGGTTGATCACTTGATGTATCTTGATGAGATGAACTAGCACCTTGATCTTGCACTTGAGAGTCACTAGCTAGCTTGAATGGAGAATTGAGCACTTGATCTTTATCATCATCTTGAATATCAATAACTTGCTTTGCTCTAATGTCCCCAATGTCCATGTTCTTCATTGCTTCCACCAATAGTGTTCCACTAACATCATCTAGATTCTCTTCTTCATCTTGTGACCCATTGGTTTCATCAAATTGCACATCATGGACTTCTTCTAGAATGCCACTTGAGTTGTTCCAAACTCTATAAGCTTTGCTTGTAGTTGAATAACCAAGTAGGAACCCCTCATCACATCTTTTGTCAAACTTTCCCAATCTAGTGCCCTTCTTCAAGATATAGCATTTGCAACCAAACACCCTAAAGTAAGAAATATTGGGCTTTCTTCCATGAAGTAACTCATATGGGGTCTTCTCTAGCAATGGATGACAATATAGTCTATTGATGTAGTAGCAAGCGGTATTGATTGCTTCATCCCAAAATGATTGACTCACATTGTACTCATGAAGCATTGATCTGGCCATATCAAGCAATGTTCTATTCTTCCTCTCAACTAGGTCATTTGATTGTGGAGTGTACTTGGCCGAGAATTGATGTCCAATACCATAATGATCACAAAGTTCTTCAATTCTTGTATTCTTGAACTCACTTCCATTGTCACTTCTCACTTTCTTGATTCTAATCTCAAACTCATTGTGAACTCTAGTGAGAAATGTCTTGAAGGTGTCAAACACTTCACTTTTGTCACTAAGAAAGAATACCCATGTGAATCTTGTGAAGTCATCCACTATGACAAAGCCATACTTGTTGCCGCCTATGCTTGTATATGTTGTTGGTCCAAATAGATCCATGTGCATCAACTCAAATGCTTTGCATGTGCTCATTGTACTCTTCTTTGGATGTGAGCTTCCAACTTGCTTCCCGGCTTGACATGCACTACAAAGCTTATTCTTCTCAAATTCAACATCTTTCAAACCATTGACAAGATTGTGAGTTGTAAGCTTCTTCAATTGTTTCATGCCAACATGACCAAGCCTTCTATGCCAAAGCCAACCCATGCTTGATTTGGAGACTAAGCAAGTTGTCAAAGAAGTTTCTCTAGCATTGAAGTCAACTAGGTAGAGATTCTCATATCTAAAGCCCTTGAATGCCACATTTGAACCATCCACACTAATAACTTCCACATCATCAACCCCAAAGATGCATTTGTAGCCTAGATCACATATTTGTGCCACGGATAGAAGATTGAAATCCAAACTTTCAACTAGCAACACATTGGAGATACTCATATCATTTGATATTGCAATCTTGCCCAAGCCAATAACCTTGCCTTTCTTGTTATTGCCAAATGTGATAGAATCAACACCACTATCATTGTCATTGATTGAGTCAAACATTCTTGATGTACCGGTCATGTGTTGAGTGCACCCACTATCAATAATCCAATGCCTTCCTCCGGCTTTGTAATTGACCTACAAGCAAATCAATGAAGCTTAGGTACCCATTTTTGCTTGGGTCCTTGTAGGTTAGTAACTAAGCTCTTTGGTACCCAAATAGCCTTCTTCTTTGGGCCCACAATTGGTATACCAACAAACTTAGCTTGCACACCCTTCACACCCTTGGTAAGCACATAGCAAGAATCAAAAGGTATAGCATTAACAAAGTTCTTGCTTTGGTTCTTTTTATTGCAATTATGCTCTAGGTGCCCAACTTGCTTGCATCTATTGCAAAACCGACCATTGCCCTTCACAAAGCTAGGCTTTGGAGTTGCAAAGGCCGACTTGCCTTTCTTGGGGGTGTAGCCCAATCCCTCTTTGTTAAGAGAGAACCTTTGGCTACCCAAGCACTTAAGCAAGCGGGCCTCACCACCATAGGCCTTGCCTAGGGCGTGAGTGAGCTCATCCACCTCTCTCTTGAGAGTCTCATTCTCAACCATTAGTGAGGCATCACAAGTGAAACCATCACTAGTAGTAGAGGTAGAGTTGGTGGTGGTGGATGAAGAGCTACAAGAAGGGTTAGCATTTGACATGATGATAGGTTCATTAAAGGATTCATCAATTATATCACATGTAACACCTATATCACATGATACAACAACCTCCTTTCCTTTTTGTTGCTCAAGTAGCAATGAGTGAGCCTTTTCAAGCTTGAAATGAGCCTTACCAAGATCCTCATGGTCTTCCACTAGACTCTCATGAGTGGTCTTAAGCTCACTAAGAACTTTCTCAAGTATTGCTACTTTCATTGAAAGCTTCTTACACTCTTTGTCCTTGGCAATAGCTATGTCTCTAGTTTGTTGCATCAAGTCATATAGTTGTTCTTTAGTTGGTTCATCATCATTATTTTCATTATCGCTATCATGTGCATATTCCATTTCACTTTCATCATCACTCTCATCATATAATACCTTAGCTTCTTTAGCCATGAAGCATGAAGAGGATGAATCAAATAGTGATGGCTTCTTGTTGATAGCAATGGAAGCAAAAGCCTTGTTGGATGATTCTTCTTCTTCTTCATTATCATCACTTTCCCAAGTGATCACATAGGCACCATTTTTGCCTTTCTTGAATGTCATCTTGGCCTCTCTCTTCTTCTTTTCAAACTTGTCCTTTTTGTTCTTCTTCTTATCATAGGGACATTCCGCTTGAAGGTGCTCGGTGCTATCACAATTGAAGCACTTTCTTTGTTGCTCATTTCTTTTCTTAAAGCCTCTTCTCTTGATGAACATGTGACCCATCTTCTTGACTATAAGAGCAAGTGCCTCATCATCAATTTCAAATTCCCCATCTTCATTGTTGTCTTCTTCTTCTTCAATGATGGTAGCTTTGCCCTTGGAGGAGGTGGCCTTGAATGCCACGGTCTTCTTCTTCTCATCTTCCACCTTTTCCTTGTCATCAACATCTTGATCATATTTGTCATAGGTCAATACTTCACCAAGCAAATCATTAGGCTTCATTGTTTCAAGCCCATCTCTTTGCAACATCATGATCAACATCTTGAATCTTCTAGGTAATCTCAATAAGAACTTGTGACAAAAATCTTGATCTTGAGTTTTGTGCCCTAAGCTCTTGAGATCATTGACTATCACTTGCAATCTATGAAACATTTCAATGATTGTTTCATCATCCTTTTTCTTGAAGTTCTCAAACTCACTCTTGAGCCCATATAGCTTGGCACTCTTCACAACCTTAGTGCCTTCATATGTCTCACTCAACCTTGTCCATACTTCACTAGCCAATTCCAAATCTTTGATGCCCTCAAACACTTTTGTGTCAATACCATTGTAGAGTGTATTGAGAGCCATTCTATTGCATGTTCTATTTGCTCTATCTTCATCGGTGAGATGATTGGGATCAATGATAGCAAAATCATTCTCGGTGACTTGCAATACTCTCTCATGAATAGAACCAAGGTACATTGTCATCTTTCTCTTCCAATGAGCAAAAGAACTAACACCATCAAAGAACGGTGGCTTGCCCCCAACATGATTGAACACAATTTGAGCCATTTTTCACACCGAAGGATGTTAAGCCTTGATTAAAACGGTGACCACGGCTCCGATACCAATTGTAAGGTCCTAGATGGCTAGAGGGGGGGTGAATAGCCTATAAAAATTCTACAAGCACCACTAAGCAAACTTGTTAGAATAACAAACGGCGTAAAACGAGTTTTGCTTAGCCAAAGGTTGTGATGCAAGCCTCCTATCCACAAGTCTAGTAGAATATGATCTCTAGTTCACACAAGTGCTAAGTCACTAACTTACACTAGTGAGCAAGCTAACAACTACTAGAAATGACTACCACTAGAGCTACGCAAGAAAATCTAGTAAAAGTAAATGCGAGAGAGAGGATTGTGAATCTTATACCGACGGTGGAGTGAAGATGTTGCCAATCACCAAGATGATATACAATCAATTAATATTGACAACAACACAATATGTAGACCAATCACCGGGAGACAAGAGACACAATATTTTTGTTCACCCGGTGTTCACTTGTGCACCGACAAGCTACGTCACCGGTTGTGTCGACCAACACTTAGATGGTTCCTCGGTGTGACCCTCAAGTCACTTGCCCCTCAAGGCACGCCCCGCAAGGCACCGCAAGACACCACTCTCAAGTGAGGTAACTCAATGACACGCGCAATCCAATAGAGTTGCTTTTGGCGTCCCGCCGAGGAAAGCACAAGAACCTCTTACAAACAACCGGAGGTGGCCAAGAACAATCACCTTCTCTTGCCAACGCCTCCTACAATCTCCAAGCCGGCTAGGAGCGGTACTCTCCAAGAGTAACAAGAAATCCACCGGCTAAACCACCCACAAGTGCCACTAGATGCCGTCAAGCTATGCAATGCACTTTGGGATCACTCAATCTCACTTTTGATTTGCAATCAAGCAAGAGAGATGAGTGGGAGGAGTAGCTCTAGCTCAAAGGATGCACAAGAGTGTTAGAAATGCCAAGTGACCTCCTCAAGGGCCGGCCAATGAGTATTTATAAGCACCCCAAACAAATAGAGCTGTTGCCACTCCACTGACCGTTTTTTCGGGACGACCGGACGCGCCGGTCGAAACTGACCGGACGCGCTCAACCGCGTCCGGTCGCCCTACGACGTCCACGTGTCCCTCAAATTTCAAATGCGACCGTTAGATCCTCCAATGGTCACTGCGCGCCAACGGTCAAACGCTATGACCGGACGCGCTGCTCAACCGACCGGACGCGCCGGTCGCACAGCACCGCGCCCGCGAAACAACGACCGGACGCGCTCCTCGCAACGACCGGACGCGACAGTGCCAGCGTCCGGTCGGAGTCCAGTAAGCTCCCTCGACGACCGGACGCGTCCGATCGCGTGTGACCGGACGCGCCCCGCGTCCGATCGTCCTTGCGAACCGTAGTTCCTTCTGGGCACTTGACCGGACGCGCCGGTCCCGCGAGTGACCGGACGCGCCGGTTGCAAACCCTAGCCCGCGCGCCTGATACCGCGCTGTACTGACCGGACGTGTCCGGTCACACCGTGACCGCGTCCGGTGCAGCGTCCGGTCACCTCAGTGACCCCGTTCGCCTCCGTTTCTTTTTCAACTTTCGGCGTAGTGGAAAATAGGCATTTCATTTCCCCGAAATCGCCTGAATGCAATGCACTTCATGACCCCGCTCACACCGCGTCCGGTCACCTCAGTGACCCCGCTCACACGCTCGGCGGGAGGGAGAGAGGGACCCAAACCCCTCTCTACCCGCAAACCACAGCGCGACCAACGCCACCTTTGCAAATGTGCCAACACCATCAAGTGTACATCTCCATGTGCTTGTGTGTTAGCTTTTTCTCAATTATTTTCAAAGGTTTTCCAATTAGCTCACTAGGCCCTACATGCAATGCACTTCATGAATTCACCTAGTGGCACCCGTGCATCGAATAACCGATAAGACTTCCCCTCTTAATAGTTCAGCTATCGATCCTAAACCACTCACACCCTCTATGGTGTCTTGAGTGTAAAACAAAATGGCCCTATGGTTATACCTTTGCCTTGAGCCCATTTTGTTTCTCCAAATGATATGATCCACTTCATATCATCACATGACCGTCTCGATCCATCGACCTTGGCTTCACTTGCTCTTCACCGTTGCATTGGTCCGTCGGCGCTAAGTCTTGCTCAAGCTTCACCATCGCATGGTCCTTCGCTTTGAAGCCTCGACTTGCCCTTCACCTTCACAACCGGTCCATCGAGCCAAGCCTCATCTTGGTCTTCACCATCTTGGTCATATGAGTCAATGTCATGTCTCATATGCAATGACCACCTTTATCTAAATCATCCACTTAGATACAAAGGTTAGTCCTAGGTTTCATCAATTAGCCAAAACCAAACTAGGGACTTTCACCAACCCACATGATATATATAGCACACAAAGAAAGCAATAAATAAAATTCTAAGTACCCCATATACATATACCCCCGTATATATACATGTAGCACCAAAACTACCCGAACTTCAATCACTAGAGGATCGCCCACACAATTGGTACCTTCCTAACTTACATGGTTTACAATATGTAGGCTATTCCAGACACCACAAAATATATATCACTCCCCTAGACTGATGGATGTTCGGTCATGCTCTCCCAACTCACACTTACTTGAGCGTAGGTGTGACGTTGCATAAAAGTAAATCTATCGACATATATGGCTATTTCATATATGAAGGCTACCTCTAATCTAACCCACAGGGTAGCATAGTGCGTAAATAAAAACCCCCAAGTTAGTACTTAAATAAGCCACCTAAGGGTTCTTATTTGGGCATAAAGGAAATGACCACAGGCATACTTAGATTAAAAATACAGATTTGAACACCTATATATATAGTTATAAGTTGTCAAAACTAACTTTTACAAACAAAAACCTTTGTTTTAAATACACATATGACATGTTTAATATTGAATCTTGCTCCGATGCCAGCTGTCATAGAACCATCGAAATTATAAGAGCACAAGTATAAAAACAATCACCGAAGTGATTAGATTCTCACACTTGAGCCCATATAACTCCGGTAGTCCAACGAAATCACGAGGGATTTCAAACCAACCAACATACCAATCAAGATCATAGTGATTTAACATAACAAGCCACATGCTACATCCATTTTACAAGTAACTTAATATACATCGGAGTTCAACATAGTTATTACAACTTAAATTTAAAAATAGCGGAAGCAAAGTAATTTAAAACTAACATTTCTCTTATTTCAAATACATGCCAGTATCAAGGTCAACTTCCAACAAAAGCATTAGAGACAAGGTAACTCAGAAGGATCATGCCCATGATCACACTCTGCTGCTACAGCAGGAGCCATCCAATTCTTGCAGTATACATGATACATCACAACCTGCAACAAGTGGGAATAAACCCTGAGTACGAGAAGGTACTCAGCTAGACTTACCCATCAAAAACCAGGAATAAAGTGACACCAAGGATCATGCAAGGCTGATATAAAGTGGGCTAGCTTGACAATATTTTGCATAAAAGCTGGCATAACATAAGTAACCATTTAAAGCTTAGCATCAAGTTAATAATCATTAACCTGTCATCTATATTAGCACCTGTACTAGAGCACTCACTTTATTAGGAGCAAACAATAATAACCATAGTAGGTATAATAAGACCATCATCATATCATCATTCTTGAACCATCAAGTTATTTAGTGTATCTACTTTGGAGATAAGCTTGTCAAGTTCTCACTAACCAGTGGGAGACGGCGACTCGAATCAAATTACAACTTAGCTGAGAGGGTATTCCTAACTCTCACCCTGGCATACTTTGCAAGGGTAGCCATGGGTCATCTTTGGTATAACTCAGGAACCAACTTCGCGGGTTCGGTCAGCGCCAGCACTCTTAGAGACTACCCTTCTGCTAGGACGATCAGTACTTTTAAATCACCTACCCTTGGACTCACGCCTATGGCTCCCTTCCAAGGTGCACTTTATACTTGCCGGAGCCCGACCTGAGTTGAGCTACTAGGCTTCATGGTCAGTCTCTAGACCTAGCCAACTAAGAGAGAGGCATGCGTTCAACATGAATAGGAAAGGCTCCAAGAGTCGGTCCTTAATCAACACAGAAAGAGTCACTGTAAGCCTACCACTCTACAAGCCTCCGCCCGGTCTTCATTCATATTATACTAGGTTTTTTCCACGATAGCAAATATAGCCAACCGTGCCACATGTATATTCCTATAGCTCGCAGGTGACAGGAAATCACCTGACTTCTATCGCTTAAATTAGGGTTAAGCATCTACTCGAGCCTGAGCTACATAGGATTCATGGTAATAATATCTAGACAAGGATTCGATATCAATGCAGTAAGTGTTTTCATCCAACACATATAACTTAATGCAACAATATATATAACATAGTACTTAATTGCATTTTAGAAATTAGGAGACTTATAATGCTCCGGGACTTGCCTGGGATCCGACACGAGTCAATTAGGTTAGCTTGCACCATCTTGATAACATCTCCACTTCAGGCATGCACTCCAGGCGCCTTCCATCTTCGAAATGGATCTACCAACACCATCTTTGGGTTCAGCTCCACACCATATCCTTCACGTGGTGCATCTAGCATACCTAGATGAGATGCAAGATGCAAGTGTATGAATACATGGAAGTGCAATGGACAATGCATCACATACAGTAAGCAAGACAAGCACCATATTACACTACTCATGCATAGACACTTCATGTTGCTTAAATAAACACCACACAACTTAATATAATAGATAGCAAGCATATTAGACATAGCACACAAGTTTCATAAGATCTCAGGTGTATTAACTTAACTACCGTCAAAGTCATAAGTCACACTTAACAATATACAAGCAAACAGCTATAATTGGAATCTGTCAATTTCTGGACATGCAAACAGTAGCTTCATAAAACCAATCATATCTAGAGTTTTATAAATCCAAATGATATGAAGAAAGACATTCTAGAAAGCTTATGAAATTATAAACATTTCATCTTTAATCATATCAGCATGATTCCCAAGTTAGCATGACCAAACATGCCAATCTTTCAAGTCTGCACCGAATGTAATCAAAATCTGACTGTAGACTTATTAAGCATGCAACTCCTAAACTATCAAACCTGGGATCATGAAAATTTAACACAAGCAATATAAGATAATTATATACAACTTTTGTATTTCAAAACTACAGTAAACATCATTTACACCTTGAAAGTAGTTGCACAAGTAAAACTGCACATGCAACTCAAATAGCATAGGCACAACTATGGACAGAAAACTTATAGGAACTTCAGAGAAGCATAACTGGAGTTCTAGACCTCCAACAAATATGATTCTTAACTTTTTTGAAAGATTATAAAGTTACCTACAACTTTATTATTATCATCTTAAGATGATTTCATAGTTAACAAGGTCAATTAAACCAAGGAAGACATCTATGTCCAAAACATGAATAGAAACTAATATGCTACTTTAAACAGCTATAAGTTGAGTTCCACATGTCCAATAAATATGGTTCTATAATTTTTGGAAAGATTAACAAATTGTGAACAACTTTTCTATAAACATCTAGAACTAATTTTGCTACTAACAAGGTCACACATGGCACATAAAGCAACCCTGTCTGGTTTTGGGCAGAAACTGCCATAGTACTTTAAACAACTATAGCTAAACACATACTTAACCAAAAATTGTGCTCTTTAGCTTTTTGAAAAGCTTATGAAAATTACTACAACTCATTTATTATCAATAATGCATGATTCATAACTTAACTGAGCCAAACAATGCATAAATGCAGAACTATCCAGAATAGAAGCAAAGCAGCATATGGCATTTGTTATTTTTCATATCTCTAAATCTATCATGCGTAAAATCCTGAAATTTTTACTAGACATTATAAATTACCAGAGTAACATGCCACAAAAATTTCACTTCATTTGGAGTCCTACATCTACAGTTATGAAAAAGACAAACACAACTAGCATTGAAAACCTAGCTGCATAAATCTATTTTTACAACTAAAACTTTAAACTAAACATGCCATATTACAGATCTACTGCATAGACAATTTCACAAGGTTTCCAAAAAGTCATCATTTTCTATTTTTGGGTTTTTCTATGATTCACTATGAATTTTCAAAGTTTATCATCTAAATCTGCATAAACAAAAGAAAAGGACAAACGTATTTGCGCCTAGGCCCCTGCAAGAAACTTTAATCAACTCAAGCAAACAAGTCCTATCAGCACTATTTACATGAGTCTTGGCTTCGCATCTGGACCAAAAAGCTTCTAATTCATTTTACTCCCTCCTTCTTTAACATAGCAGAGGAGGAGGATGAGCTCGGCACGGTCCATTCCGGTGGGGGAAGCGGCGCTAGGGCAGCCTAGGAGGGGCACCCGACCTGACCGTGGTCCGCCACGGCCATGCCCTCTGGCCCAGCCGGCTGTAGGCGGTGGCAGTGGCAACGGCTCGGTAGCTACAGCAGCGCGGCATTGCCTGGCGTGAGGGTGGCCGGCGGTGCCATGGGAGTGGCCCGATTTGCAGACCAGCAGCGGGTGGCGAGCTGCGGTGGAGAAGGATGGAGGAGGGCGCAGTGGCGGTGAGCTCCACTCGTCAGCCATGGCGGACGTGCGCAGGCACCAGCGGAGAGCGAGAGAGGGAGACAGAGAGTGAGAGGAGAAATAGGAGAGGGGCAAGCACTCGGGTCTCCAAAACGACGAGCTGGGCGACGTGGCACGCATGGAGGCGAGCGTGAGAGGCCACGCAGTAGCGGGGCGCTACGGTCGGTCGGCCACAACACTACTGTACCGATTCAAAAATCTGATGAGTTGCTAATACTACCTCGAATATACCACTAAAACACCGATATTCCTCCCATTGTAACTCTGAATTCCTTCCGTTTTGGCATAAGTGGTAGTAACCAAAGTTGTAGAGCTATGCGAGGTCTCCAGCTTTTCTTAAAGGCTCAAAGTCTAATTTGGCATGGTTGAAGAGATACAAAGCTCCAAAGTGGGGTACGCAAAACTTGAAAACTAAATTCAGTTTCAAGCCGACTGAAACTGCAATCTTCTTCCATCTCCATCTCCCAAACCGAGCAAGCAAAAGCTAAACCGATTCTACAGTGTTGTAGAGCTATAAGAGGGCTACAACTTTACTTAAAGGGTATAGGTTTGGTTCGACTTGGTTTGAGAGATATATTGTTACAAAGGAGGGTACATCAGAACTGAAATCAGCTCCAACACTTGGCCAAATTTGCGAAGTCCAAAAACAGCAGCAGATTGCAACTTTGAGCCTCTGTTTGACTCAATTCCAAGCTGAACTCAGGGATGCTCCAAAAACAAAGTTTGTTGTACAAAACATGGACTACAACTTTTATTTAAGGTCCAACCTCAAAATGGGTATAGAACCTATTGTTCTACTTTGACCAAAGTAGCATCATAATAAAGCTTATATTATCCTTTGTGATCTATTGGAGCATTTTTAGGGCATTTGCTCAACATGAACCTTTCATGACTTTTGTTGTAGAGTTCATCTAGAGCCATTTGGGTAAAGTTACAAGGTTTGGTTGATGATCTATAATTCCATTCACTTAATGGTGCAATTCCAACACTTGATAAAGTCATTGAAATAAAGACATGACTTATCATTTCATGTAACTTTTTGATTCCAAGCTTCATGAAACTTTTCCAGTGCTCACTATAGATAGAGAGTGATGTGAGACACATGAAAGAAGCACCTTCAAACATCACTTAGCTTGCCATGTTTGAGGCCAAACTCAATGCTTAGCCGGTGACAAACACCTGGGGTGTTACATAGCATCAGTTGTCGGGGGATGCCACATAGGCTCCAGGCCGCCATGAACAACTCCCAACAAGGGGAATCCAGAATAACTCAAAATCATGGCCATGAACAGTTCAAACGAAGAACACATATTTATAGGTCGAAAGGAGGACCAAACAACCTAGGACTCCCCCACCGCATGGCAAACCATGGGGGACATAACCAACGTCAGATGCCCACGTGAGAACAGGAGGGTCGAGGCCCTCACAAAGGTAGACTAGTACAATGTCAACAAGACTACTCAGTTTTGCTTGGATCGTAAACCCCGATGCATGGCACACGAACACAGCAAGACTCAGCGGTCATGAACCACAATGCCAGGACATCCTGGCAAAGCAGAACACAACGACCACCTTTTGCATCGAACACACCAGTGTTGGTGGTCCTTAACTCATATTTTCACCCACCAACTTTACACAAAATTTATACAAACAAACACCAAAACTTAGTAAATAGGGTTTTACACTAACATATTCCACGAGTTTTGGTACTTGTATGTTTTGTAGGCACAAATGAAGAAATACACTAAAATGCGCTTTCCAGAAGGCGTATTAACAAGCAAGCCCATCCAAACATCAAACTGGGCCGAAATACCAGCATGGTAGGGGTCTAGGCCCATGTAGCAACTGACTAGAGGTAGGCGGTCATGGGGCAGCTCTACCTGGGTGTGGCCGCACACAGGGTGTGCCCGCACCCTGGCCATCACCTCCCAAGCCCATTCTTTTCTGGCGGTATCATCAATGCACCTAGGGTTGGTTTCGGGTGGTTTCCTAATTTATCTCACCCAAACCGACCATGAAGCACTATATAAGAAGAGCTACTCCCCCTCCATTCATCATCAAGGAAGAGCAACACAAGATACACAATGTAGCATGAAGTAGAGCCACACTCATATCTTAGCTTCTAGCTAGTTGTAGTAGGGAGTGAGTGAGTAAGAGTGGAGAAGTAGCGGAGTTGTCAGCTACCCCCTCTTGTGTACTCAGAGCCCCGTGTACACTTAGCAGAAGGAATGCCGGGAATGTCGGTTTCCTCTACACTTGTACCTCGATGAATTGTTGGTATAAATTAAGTGCAACTAAAATATGAAGGATTCTGCAAGTGCACAGAACATACCATTGTAGCATTTTACCAGGAGTAAACCAGGTATCATTATTTATATTTTACCACAGGGAAGCAAGGGTTAAAGAATCTGATAATTCACCATCATGTATCTACTAACTTAGTAAACCAACTAGACTAAAGCAGGGGGTAAATGATATATGATAGGTATATGAATAAAAGCACACATAGGAGAATTCTATGATAAATGAGTAGCTAGCTAAAGTGAGAGGACAACGGGAGAGATCAAGGTTCCTATGTACTTCTCTACTACTTTGGTTCTTTAATAACTAAAGCATGAATAGATATAGCAATCATACACATGACACTTTGGAGCAACAGTACCTTTCTGACTCTCGAAAGAGACTGGGAAGAAAGTAGTCGGGGGAAGGCTGCCAAAAGCTCTATGAACATCAACCCAAACGTGGTGGATTACGAAGGCCTTACAGAGCTGTCACCTCTGGGGCTACCACAACTATACGCAGGGTTGAGCACAACCTCAGGTAACCTATAGCCTAGACACCATGCCTAAACTATTGATTACTACTCTAGCTATGCGCAATAACTAAAGCACTCAATACGAGCTAAGATCCCATGCCAAGGTATAACAACTATACTAACCATATATAATAAAGGCATAAAGTAAATAGAGAAGATAAAAATATATAAAGCATAAGTCTTGTAAAGAATAGATACAAAGACATACCAAATCTCTGAAGACTTCTCTAGAATCGGAGCACAGCTCCGCTCTCTCATCTAGATCTATTCTACTACATTGGAATGTCTAGCCCTAATTCTCTATGGAGGAGAGGTCATCCTTTCATGGGACACCTCTGCCTCTGATCCTAGCTGAGAGATAATGAAATTAGGGTTTATGGGATGCCTCCTCCAGGGGCCAGGGGCCTTGCTTATATATCCCTCTAAGAAGCACCACAGCCGTCGGATCAAACCGACCTTCATCAACGACTTTTTATTGATCCTCAAAGGCGGTGGAGGCAGGATCCACGAGACGGAGCCTGATTGGCTACAGGACCTGGGCGCCCACCCAAAGGGCTGGGTGGCTGCCCCATCCCTTGGCCCAAATGGGCTCATATTTAGTGTGGGCTGATAGGTCTTTTTTTTAGCTTTCTAAAAAGTCCTGGATCACTGAAAACGGAGTCCAGATGAAGGAGATGTCCAATTTACTCCGGACTGCTCTAGAAGCCCATTTGCAATCTTCCGGAAGACGTAACTTTGTCGTCTGGACTCCGATTTGGGTGAACCAAAACTCTATTTCATGTGTCTTGATGAGCTCTTCGCAATGGTGTACTCCAATTCATCACTTGAGATACTTCTATTTGGTGATTCTGATCCTTTTCTAGTTTAACCCCTACAAAATATAGATTCACCAAAACTCGTGGAATTATATTAGTAGACCCCCTATATCTAAGAGATAATTATGTTTAGATCATTTCTCATGCTATGTTGATGGTTAAAAATGATACTTATCTACCGTCAACACGAATCTAGTACTATTTGGAGTACAAAGGTTCGTGTTCTTCTACGGTGGTGAGCTCTTACTTTAAGTTAGTCTTGTTTACTATTTACTTGCGGGTTCCGTCCCCGTGGCGGATACTCTAGTAGAGGGCTCCTGATAAAGATGGATAACCCTGTATGGCACTAGAGTAGTAGTCGATAGTGTAGACATGGTGTCTAGCCTAGAGGCTACCTTCGTTTGCCTCGTGCCATACGGTTCAGGGGTAGGCGGCAGGTGGTGACAGCCTTGTCCGTCCCTTGTAATCTCCCACGTGGTGGTTTGATATAGAGCCATAGGCCAGCAACGCTTGGCGGACCAAGTGTTATTCGGTGCCCGAAACAAGTCTATAGTGGCATAGCTATCTTAGCTTAGGATTTCTATCCCTAGAAAACCTCGCTACATGAGCTATCTTTGTTCTTGTTACCCTAGGTGAACTAGCTAAGAGACTCTTACACATCTGTACCCTATGGAAATATGATACCCTAAATACTTCAGGGTGAAATGCTACAACAGTAATTCTGTGCGCTTGCGGATTATTTATATATGCGTTAAGAAATACCAACAAGCATTTCTGACGTCGTTGCTGGGGAACGGTTGTCATAATTATCTCTGAACCTAGTTCACCCGAGTTGTCTACTCCTAACGATGAGTTTAGAGCCACCACCATTGAAGCCAATCACAGCTTCTGGCTATAAACTCCATCCTAGCTTTGGCGGTCAAGCTTATAACCATAAACTAAGCACTGCCGGGAGATACCCCGGATTATCATAAAAATACTTTTATTATCAATAAAAGCAAGAACATGTTTTCAAGTAAGTATGCACCTTCGGGCATTCTTGTTTGCTAACCATTTCAGGTTAAGAATAAGAAGAATAGGGGACAAATGATGCCTAAAAACATGGGAGCTGCATCCATTATACACCATGATGTTCTTTGGTGATGGAACACACTCAAGAGAAGACCCCAACCCTGCACACTTGACTTTTACACAAAAGTCCAAGTGTGGACGAGGATGGTGAGAATCTCAAAATTCCATAAACAACAAAGGTTATCTTGGATAAAAAGAAAAAAAGGTGATGTCAGCTCTACCTTGCTATAAAAAAAGAGAAAAAAAGAGAGCCATAAAAAAGGAAGAGAAAAAAAGGGCTGAAAAAAGTGAAAAAAAAATATATGAGATATATATGAAAAAGAGTGAGAGAAAAAGTATATGATAAAAAATATATAAAAATTATATGTATAAAAAATATTATTAATAAAAGAAGAGAGAGAAGCCGAAAGACGGGTGCTCCTCTTCTAGGCCTTTGCTACTACCATCAAGGCCCATGGTCCATACGCACTATTTCTGTGTGGCCTAGCCTTGTTGCTCGCCTGGGTAGGGCCATCAAGTCACCGCTGCAGCAACTCCAAAAGCTTCCATCAATGCTGTCGGAAAGGTACACTTAGGTATGCAAAGGTAAATAAATGTTCACCAAACTTCTTATCACACCCAGTTTTAAGGACAAAACTAGATATACACTATATGTGAAATAAAGGAGTCAAATCTCACATATAGCCGCAGATAAGTGTAATACCAAGAGGCAAATACTTAATATACATAACTCAATAGTATAAAATATACCTTAGAGAGCAATACAGCGGAAAGACAACTTCGAACACCGGGTGTAGACTTCACTTTAGGAACAAACTGACTGGTTGATCACAAACCTAAAAACTCCAGAGACTATCCTGAGGTGTGGGAAATAGCAAGAGTGAGTCCATGTCGAACTCAGCAAATATATCATGGGGTTCATGAGGCTCAAAAGATTTGACACGGGTTTACTGCAATAGCTTTTAGTGAGTCATCTTTTAGCAATTGAGTAGCAACAAGTTTAACATAAACCCAAATAACCTCATGATCATGTAAACGAGAATAATGTATAGCAAGAAACAATAATCATTAGTGAGCATCAATATCATTAGTATTATCATTATCATCAGTGTCATCATTTATTCTGTAAGGGTCCAAGGCCACTTGTGACCGTGAGCACGACTGTTATAACAGTTTTACACTCTGCAGAGGTTGTACACTTTCACTGTGAGTCGTGATTTACCCTTTCGCCCGAGGTAGCTAATCTCTTGACCCACTTCCAAGGAAGGTCGGCAGGGTTCACTATAAAGTCTTTCAAAGGTTCGTCTAACAGGTTAGGACCGCTAGGTTTTATCAGTCAGTCTGTGTGATACAACCACGCAGGGATCCACAGTCTGCTTTTCCCCATTTGCGCCACAAGGGTAACCTCTAACAAGCTAGAAAAGGTCTTTCTATATGACTAAAGCCAGAGGCATATAGCCCTCACAGTTGTACTGTAAGTCCCGAATGTTTGCTTACAGATAAGTCCTTAAGGAGAGAAACTAGAGCACCATAAAAACAACCAAATATGCTCTAGCCCTCTTGAGCCATATTTCTATAAAGCATCTTTTAAACATTTATTACATATAACATTAGTCAAGTTACAGATCATGGTTATTTATCTTGAGCACTAGCATAATACTACCCAATGCAATGTCCCATGGGTGTCAAGGTACAAGATACAAAAACTAGGATATCCTTAGTGGTAACAAGGTAGACACATGCACATGAATTAAATGTATTAAAGGTGAATAGGAAACAAGGATGATCCCATGCTATACTTGCCTTAAATTGAGATCCTTTCTTTGATCCAAATCTTCAATTAATAGCTTCTTGAATCTCCACGTAAATCTCACCGACTGTACTTAATCAATAAATCACCACACACGCATCGAGCAATCATACAAAGCAAACAATAAATAATAATTAGAACAGTACACCAAACAATTAAAGAAATTTGTAAACTAACCTACGCGTTGCTACGAACACATAAACGCGGGAAACACGCTAATCGGAGCTACGGTGAAAGAAATACATACACCGAAAGATTTTGTTGTATAAAACAGAAAATTCTAGGTCTCATTTGTTTTAACTATATAAAATCATATATATAGGATAAAATACTTTTTATAGATATTCAAAAGTGACTTAGGCTAAATTACATTTAAATTTAGAAAACTAAAGGAGAAATCAATAATATTTTATTTATAAATCTAGTTGCACAGTTATTAATCAAGTTAGATCTAAACTATGAAATTCTAGAGATTTTGATAAAGAAAACATTAATACTAATACGTAGTTCATGTTGTTATAAATCCATTGCAATTTGAACGGACTAATCGGAATTAAAACAAATAAGTTATGAATTAAACAAGATTTTCTTTAATAAAATAATAGATTAAATCTAACATTGAATCTTAAAGGTAGAAAACCTAACCAACAGTAGCACTAACAGTATAAAAAGTTTGTAAAACTCTTCTACATGTTACTACGATCACACAGACGTAAAGATCACGAAATTCAGACTTAAAACGTGAAAGTTATGAATTTTCTAAGATTTCCTATAGATAAATAATTACTTTAATATAAACTCAAAAATTAAATTTTCCAAACCTACTGTACAGTACTACCAACATGTAGAGCTTGTAAATACGAACCTATCGCAATTTGAACGGGTCAAATTGGAGTTAAAACGTAGAAGATATTGCCTAAACAAGATAGTGGCAGTTTTGTAAATACCTAAAATTTTAATTTTGAAAATAAATCAAAATCTGGTTTTTAATGTGATCTAGACAGTGGAATTCAAGTAAATACCTCTTCTTCCTCTTGAGTAGAACGTATGCTCACAAGCAAGCAGCCTGGTGAAGCAGCCTGGTGGCTTCGTCGGACGGCGGTAAGAGAAGGAGGAGAAAATATAATTTACTACACGAGAGATTTCTCAACTAGGGGCTCCTCTTACGGTAGTTTTGGTGTGCTTTAGCCATGTGGTAGGTATATATATATAGGGAGGCAAACTCTCCACCTCCATATCAACTAGCGATATGGTGCTAATTGACGTTGCACCATCCACCTTCGCTAATAGGCCTAAGTAATCATTTAAGCCCTTTAGTAAATAAATGTATGGGCCTTTAAGATTTATTAGGATTATTGCACACGGGCTTTGAGCGTTGGAAAAAAAATAAGAGATTTATTATTTTCGGAATTAATTATTTTTATGGATAAAATAATTCTAGAAAAGTCCAGAATTATTATTTAAGCCGCGAAAAATACTCCGAAAGCTCCGAAAATTCAGGGAAATTTTCCAAAGACATTATGGAACATGAGGAACCCAAATAAAGTATTTAGAGCTCACTAAAAGGTAATTTTGGAGCATCTAAAAATTAGATTATGCTCACAGATAAGTGGAAATAAGCTACAGAAAAAGTCGGAAAAATTCCCGAGAAGTTTATAGAGATTAATTGATGGATGAGAAACTGAAAGGAGTGATTCGGGTTACAAAGAAAAGATTTTGAGAGGCTCCAAATGAAAACTTGAGCTGAGAAACATGGAATTTAATTGCAGAAAACGATAAAGGCTTGCTAGAGAAGGAAGATCGACCTACTAAACGTATTTTAAAGAGTTTGCTCACCCTCAACACATAAAGAAACAATAAGCAAACATCACATCAAATCATATGCACCAGCATGTATACACACAATGTTGCTAAACCCTATGATAAATTTTAATATAATGAAAATATTATTTTCCTATGTTTTCATGAGCACTAGAATGCAAAATTAAATCACTTTGCATCTATTTTGAAAGAAGCAAATTTTAGGGTGTTACACTTCTTTACTCATGTTTGTCTCCATGAAAAATAAAATCATGCTTCCTTTGTTCATGTCATATACTCTGGTTTGGATGCACTCGCTAAGCAATGCATCTATAGGCATTTTAAATTAAGAATGGTGCTTAGGTTAAAATAGCCTTCTTTAATCAAAACTTGGTATGGTGTTAAATTTTGGTTAATGAACTTAGAGTATTATTTTCATAAACAATGAAAGTAATTTATAATGGAGATAAACTAAGGCCAAGTTTATTCTGCAAGCTTTACCTCTAGCCTTGTTTGAGTTATGCTAAAAGAAAAAAGGTTAGGTGAATAAATGAAATAAAATAAATAATAAAATATTTTTTGAATGCATAAAAAATATGAATAAATATAATAATCATAAATAATAAATAATAATAAAATAAAATTTAGGCTCCCTAGTGTTTAAGCTAGTAGATCCTTTGTTTGTTTTGTTTTCTTTATTTTTCTTTGTCAAATAAAATAGGTATAAAAATAAGTGTGGGGGAAATCTCTTATGCATAATGAACACACTTGTGAGATCTTCCACCAACACATTGCACAAACATTAGACAATCTAACGTGCAGGAAGGACAAGACAAATGGCTACAAAGAGGATTGGCTGAACTTACAGTTCTGCCAAACCATCTCTAATTCTTCTCAGTCCCTTCTTCTCTTCAACGATGGTTTGTGCAACACTACCGTCACTCCCTACATTAAGTAAAGATTAAAATTAAAAAAAAATTAAACTATAAAAAAATGATGCTCCATCTCCATGCTATCCTTTGATGAGATGTTTGCATACACTTTATTTCTCGCCAATATTCCTAAACTTGTGAACAATTTATCATAGGGACCCCATTTTATCTAGATAATTGGAATATGAGGTATAGTAGGATAGAAATAAAACTTGCTCAGTTTGGCAAAGTACCTAGGATTTATTTTACAAAATCAACATTCAAATAGCATGCTCCTCAATGATATGCAAATTCCTACCAAAGCCATATTTAGTGTTTAGAACTTAAAACCTCCAATTTTATGCAACTTATTCCTGCATTAAGTTTTGTCAAGTCTTGTTGACCCTTGTTGAGAGAGTTATCATGCCCCTAAGATCAAGATCACGTACACCCACATACATAAGCTATTCCTACACTGGGAATACACTAAAACATGCCTCCATCCACCCAAATCTCTGCTCCTACACTGGGAGTAAACAAAAAAATATTTGTTAGGAAAATACTCCATATTTTACAAGATAGTGATCCCTCTAAATATGTGGTTTAAGAGACATGAGCTATGCAAAAGTATGAAAAAGAAAAAAATATGGACACATGAAGGTCCAAGAAACAGGGACACATGAACATCCCAAGGTATTAAAAAAAGATGAGCACATGAAGGCTCATAGAAAGAAAAAAATGATAGCCATGGCTTAGAATAAAAAGCTAGAGAGAGATCACTGATACAAAAGGAGTATAATATAGATTTAGAAAAGTTTTATCCACACACTTGCACTTCTTGATCTACGGGTATGACATCTTTCTCCTTGGATCCAAGCTTTGACACAACAAAATATGCAGAGTAAGTATGCCTTCATATCTTTCCCTACCCAAAGATCCATATAACCTTTTAAGTAGGAAAGAAAGAAGGCAACATTATAATATGCCTTGGTGAGGAACCAAATACATATATGAGTGATTTGAGAGAATCATTTGAGGAGCTAAGCTATGTTTACATTTTTAAAAATCAAATGAAAAACCCAAGTTTCTGAGCTAATTGATGCAAGGGGATTTGAATCCATGTTGTTCCATTATCCAATAACTTAAGATTTTATGGTAGACACTTAGAATGTTCACAGGTGAAGATGAGGCTTGAAATAACTTGTATGCAAATATCCTATCAAGGAGATGACCCATCTAAGTCCCTTGAACTTTACTCAAGGATGAGCAAAGGGCTAAGTGTGCGGGAGTTGTTGGTGGTCCTTAACTCATATTTTCACCCACCAACTTTACACAAAATTTATACAAACAAACACCAAAACGTATTAAATAAGGTTTTACACTAACATATTCCATGAGTTTTGGTACTTGTATGTTTTTGCAGGCACAAATGCAGAAATACACTAAAATGTGCTTTCCAGAAGGCGTATTTGAGTAAAACAACAAGCAAGCCCATCCAAACATTAAACTGGGTAGAAATACCAGCATGGCAGGGGTCCAGGCCCACGTAGCAACCGACCAGAGGTAGACGGTCGTGGGGCAGCTCTACCTAGGTGCGGCCGCACTCTGACCACCGCCTCCCAGGCCCACTTTCCTCTGGCGGTATCATCAATGCACCTAGGGTCAGTTTTGGGTGGTTTCCTAATTTATCTCACCCAAACTGACCATGAACCACTATATAAGAAGAGCTACTCCCCCTCCATTCATCATTAAGGAAGAGCAACACAAGATACATAATGTAGCATGAAGTAGAGCCACACTCACATCTTAGCTTCTAGCTAGTTGTAGTAGGGAGTGAGTGAGTAAGAGTGGAGAAGTAGCGGAGTTGTCGACTACCCCCTCTTGTGTACTCAGGGTCCTGTGTACACTTAGCAGAAGGAATGTCGGGAATGTCTGTTTCCTCTACACTTGTACCTCAGCGATTCAAGTACTATTTGGAGTACAAAGGTTCATGTTCTTCTACGGTGGTGGGCTCTTACTTTAAGTTAGTATTATTTACTATTTACTTGCGGGTTCATCGTCTGTCCCCATGGCGGATACTCTAGTAAAGGGCTCTTGATAAAGATGGATAACCCTATACGGCACTAGAGTAGTAGTCGATAGCGTAGACATGGTGTCTAGGCTAGAGGCTACCTTCGTTTGCCTCATGCCATACGATTGAGGGGTAGGCGGCAGGTGGTGACAGCCTTGTCCGTCCCTTGTAATCCCTCACGTGGTCGTTCGGCGTCGAGCCATAGGCTGGCAACGCTAGGCAGACCAAGTGTTATCCGATGCTCGAAGCAAGTCTATAGTGGCATAGCTATATTAACTTAGGATCTCTATCCCTAGAAAACCTCGCTACCTGAGCTATCTTTCTTCTTGTTACCTTAGGTGAACTACCTAAGAGACTCTTACACATCTGTTGCCAATGGAAATATGATACCCTGAATACTTTCGGGTGAAATGCTACAACAGTAATTCCATGCGCTTGTGGATTATTTCTATATGCGTTAAGAAACACCAACAACCAGCCCATAAGGGATCGAGCAATGAAGCTCGAGTAGACCATGACTACAAGCTCGCACTTTGAGCAAACACGCATGTTAGCGCTTTCATGATCACTTCGTGATCGCAAAAACGCTCAGGGGCTATTGTCAGGGTTATGACCTCGGGGTGTCTCAAGGCGCCAATTAGTTGGTAGGCCACGAGGCCCGTGACTCATCGGATTAACAATGGCCTGAACGACTGAGGCCTAGCTAGGACAAGCACGCCAGACGAACGCCTAGCCACGACCCCTTCTCCGACCTTAGCCACATAGAAGACGCACGACCTCTCCCCCGTCATGACCCCTAGGTAGGACAGGGAGAGGTCGAGCATAGATTAGAACGCTAAACCATAAGAACCGATGTGATAGTGGTCACCTCGGTATGGTCAGACACCATCCCTATGCCCGATGCACCGACAAGACAACACCGCACAGTGGTGACATCGGGTATGAAACCCACCATCTGAATACGGACCGACAGGACACGCGTACGATCCCACCTGCTATGGGATGGGATCCATGACAAGGGCCTCAACCTAAAGACCTCCCTGGCTGGCAGAGTGCCCTGACCCCAACGATTGGGGTCATGACCCTCAGCTCCACAAAGTGACCAAGCAAACAACGACCCGGGGTAGCTACCTACTATGGGTATGATGCCCCGAGGAACCTAGAGATGATGGCGAAGACCATGATAGATGTCGTGTTGCACAGGACGGCTGACGAACCATCGATGTGCCTACAATGACCGCCATGGCCGACACAGTAGCACCACGTCTCGTTCTCTCGCAACATGGCCACAAGACCATGACGATGGCCATGCCCGAACGGATACCAGAAGAGGCGTAGCTTGCAAGCTAAGTTAGTTAGGACCTCCCTCAGGCTCACAACCCTTCGGTTAGGGGAACCTCCTCTTTGTATCAAGCCCTGGCCCTGAACTCTATATAAGGGCAGCCAGGGCACCCACCTTGGGACATCTTCTCATTCTTCATCCTCTACCATTCCATCCATTCACCATAGTAGTAGGGCTCCTGGAGCTTCTCTTTGGGCTGCCCCTCATCTAGCATAGGTTCTACCACCTCTTTCACCATTCTTGCACCCCCCATTGTAAGAACTTCAGAGCATTCAAGTAAGGAACATGCACTCGATCTTCTCTGAGACTAGACATAGGGCTCTGGCCTGAACCACTATAAATTCTTGTGTCTATTGGATGCTACCATCGTCTTCCTAGAGCAGCGTGGCAATCATATAAATTTACTAGTCTGGTTTATGAAACACCGACACGAAGGCAGAGTGATGCTTTTCTAAAATGGTAAGGAGCCAGAGGGCCTCATCCTTAGAGAGTTTATCACTAATAATTATAAGAGACTCCCTATCGTTGTTTAGAAAAGCGTATCTTAAACCTGAAGGAAGAGGTTTGAGCACAATGGGGGGTATTGGCAGCTCATGAGTTTCATCCAAAGGGAAAGGATCTCGCGGTTCTTCTTTGTCTTAGATGAAATCCTGGGCGTCTTCTTTGAGATCTTGGTCAGAGGCTTTCAGGAGAAATGTTGTCATAATCTCCTCCATTGGATCTTGCTTGGGACTCATCTTCTTCTTAACATGTAATGACCGAGTGATGGGAATAGAAAGGTTTATGCTTTTCCCAAGACTTACATTTATACTCCCTTTTCTTCCTTCGTGGAGAAGTCTCTCTATTGGATGCCCTATCAAAAGATCAAACTCCCAAATATCAAAAACATAAAAACTAAGATACACCTTAGTTTCATCTACTTAGATAGGGATGAGGTGAAAAATTCCTTCACTAGGAAGGATTTGCCTGGAGAGACTTTTTAAGAGTTTGGTTGTTGGAGTTAATTGCATATTTCTAGGAAGGGTATGTGCAAAAGATTTAGACATAAGATTTACTCCTACAACTGGATTATAAAAAGCATCGAAGGAGGTTTTATGAATCTAACAACAAATGGAAGTAGAGGGAGAATCTAAATGAATGACTTCTGGAGAAAGCTTGGATTCCCCAACCACTCATTGCTTACGATCGTTATCAACTCCTTCACAGTCTTTTTAAGGAACTTCTCTTTGATTGGGTTAGGAAGATACTGGTTAGGTGCTGATGGTGCCGAAGATTTCCTTATTGCATAATAATTCAAGGCGTTTCCAAAATTAGAGAAAAGATCTTCCTCGAATTCAAACATATTTTCCAAATGTAGAATTTCTTCCTCCTTCGGTGGTTCGGGAACTTGGAGGACAGTTGAGTCATCAAGTGTGGTAGCTAAAGGTTCAGGCTCAATTATCACAGGTTCTATCTCAAGAGTTTTCTCAACTACATCTTCTAGGCCATCATCATGCACGCTGGTGGAGGGGGTGTTTTCTAGGATTCTTCTAAGGATTTTTCTCCCTTCACTAGTAGAGCAATGTAAGAAGGCACCTCCAGAAGCTGTATCAAGAAACTATGCAATCTCCCCACTAAAACCCATGTAAAAGTGTTGTAAAATCATAGGGTCTTGAATGGCAAGGTCAGGGCTACAATTGACTAGGTCATTAAAATGCACCCATGACGCACCAAGAGATTCTTTTTCTTTCTATTTGAGATAGAACCTCTATTCAAAGGCTAACCACTCCAGAGATGGGAAAGAAAGATAATTAAAAGCTAGAACATAAGGCTTCCCAATCACCTTGTACACTCCCTATGGTTCGCGTATACCAGTGTTTAGATGTTCCTGTCAAAGAGAACAGAAATAGCTTTCACTTTAAAGTTTTATGTGACATGCCCGTGATATGCAAGCATGCAAAGTTTGCTCAAACTCTCATAGGTGGGTATATGGGTTTTCATTGCCTTCTCCTAAGAACGATTGTTCCTGGACCAAATTTATTAAACTCAGACGCAACTCATAGCCTGGTGTAAGGATAGGTTTCGATGATTTTGGTGGCTCTAGTTGTGCGCCCGTAGATGCAGCGAGTTGATTGATAGGCGTGACGTTATCCATGCTTAAAAAGAAATAAAATAAAAGATACAATGACAAACCTGGTTCGACGAAATGACAGCAACCGTTTCCCCGGCAATGGCGTCAGAAAACTTGTTGACACTTGTGGCACACAGAGACAAAATCCACAAACGCACAGGTATCAAAGTAATTTTCACTCAGAGTATTATCAAATATCGTATCCATGGGGAAACGTGTGTGTGTTGGCTAATGATTAGTTTGTCTAGGGATAGCAATAAAGGTTTAAGGTATGAGTAGCACTGCTACAGAATATTTATTGGAGGAGGGCATTTTTTATTTTTGGAGGCAGGCATTGCAACCGCCTCCAATCAAAGGTCATGGTTAATCCGTGACCTATGGAGGCAGTTGTTTTGCCCGCCTCTGTAAATCAAACACAAAAAAAGATAAAAAGATAAAAACCTATGGATAGGCCCGTCGAGCCCATCCACGTGTCGTGCTGAGATGGGGCCACTGCTAGTTGCTCACCGGTGCATGCTGAGATGGGGCCGCTCGCCGCCGGATCCGGCCTCCCGTAGCCGGATCGGGCCGCTCGTCGTCGCACATCGCCATATCCATCGGATTGATGCTTGATGAAAAGGAGCGCCGCCACCTAGCCTGCGCCAGCCCTCGATCCACCGCCAGAGGGCGGGCACATCGGTGAGCTCATTGGACCCACGAGCTCCAATGCTGGATCCGCGAGCCCCGAGGCCGGATTGACGCGCCGCCGCTGGAGGCCCCGCATCCAACACCGCCGACGCTGCTAGGGTTGAAGAGGAGCGCCATCACCACTGCTATGGTAGGGAGGAGCGCTGGGTGGGGGAGGAGCACCGCCACTGCTACTAGGTGTGGCCACCCCACGCACCGCCGCCACAGGTGTGGCCACCCCGTGCGCTGCCGCCGCTTGTGGGGGTTGCCCCGCGCGCCACCGCGAAAGGGAGAGGGATGACAGAGTGGAGAGGGAGAGGAGTGGGAGGCCAGAGTGGAGAGTGCCAGGGAAGGTAGGCCAGAGTAAGAAGGGAGGTGTGTGGTCTCGTAGAGGGTTGCACAGGGCCAACTCAGAGGGAGGTGCGTGGTCTCGGAGGGAGGCGGTGTGAGAGAGAGAGAGAGGGGAGTGAAGAAACCCTAAGTCTCTATATTTTGTTACCGCCTCCGTTAATCAAAGGGCACTGTCTTGCAAAATCATTTGTGTAGTAGTGTAGAGAGGATTCCTTTGGTTATGACCCTATGCAAAGCAAGGCTTATAATTCTAGTGTTCACTTTGAGACACCGCTTAAATGGTAAAGCATAGCTAAAAGAGATAACTCTGCCATCATGACTATGGCCCTACTAATTTAAGAACATGCTCAATTCGGAGTGGACTACAGAGGATACTTGGGGCTATCACCACCCACTACTACCATGCAACTAGGGAGCAAACATAGGTAGCCGATAGCCTAAACACCATGCTTATGCTAATGAATAATACTCTAATCTAGCTAGCAAGAACTAGAGTACTCCAAAGAACTATGAACCCGTGAACAAAAGAACACAATACTTTAAATAGAAATCAATTACTAGAAGTATCTCAAATGTAGACTTGGAGAAGCCTAGATCCACCAAAGTACAAGCCGTAGAGGTAGCACCGATAGGTCGGTACTTCTTCCAAACTCTTCCCTTACTCTCTCCATTGTGTACAAAGAATAGATCCTAACTAGAGGACTAATCTCTCTTGATGCCCTTATTGATGTGAACTAGACATCACTTATCCTAAGATGAGGATATGAATTAGGGTTTTAGGATGACCTCAGGGAGGGGGTAGGGGCTGCTATATATAGGGAAACCATCAATTCTGAGCCCTCGGATCAAACCAACTTGAAACAATGGCGTAGATTTGATCTTTAAGGCGGTGGGAAACCGACGTACGAAGGAGTGGGAAACGACGTACGAAGGAGGGACTGACTGGTGGACCCACTGGGCCGGCCAGCCCCACATGTCATCCCCTCGAGGTCTTCTTCCGTGGGTTGCCTTCTGGTGTCTTCTAGAGTCTTCCTAAGTCGGTATCATCATGAATAAACATGATTTACTTTGACGAATAGGTCCCCTTGATGGTTTTCTGATTAAATCCTGCTGAAAACACAAATTCACTAAAACTCATGGAATTTGTTAGTTTAAACCCTTAGAACTATGTTTGGTGATGGAATTAAGTACATATGTAGGTTATGTTGATGGTTTATAATTGATGTTAACGACCATCAACAAAGACCACATTGACAACAGTACGTTTGCAGTTTAGCCATTTGCCACTTTACATGTCAACAGGTTGCTACCACTCCACACCCCACCTCCTCACTGGCAACCAGCACCACTCCCATCATCATGTCCACCCTGAAGAAGGGAAGGCTGCTCCAAGCATCATGTCCACGCTAATGAAGAGGAGGTCACCTAGCGTGCTAGGGCCCATTGCCACTCCATGACTAGCCTCCTCGCTAGCGGCTAGCACCGCTCAAGGCGCCATAATGGCACCAAAGTAGGGGAGGCCACCTCTATTGCACTGTCATGCTAGGGGCTACCACGGCAAGGCCCATCGCTCCACCGTGGACCTCCTCCTCACTGGGGCTCATCATGCCAAGGCTCCTCCATTCTAGGGAGAGAGAGGGATTGAGGTAGCAAGCTAAAGGATAGTGAGGGAGTCTGAGAGATTGGGGGAGACGGTGAAACAGACATGAGCAAAAGATAGAGGAGTTGCAATCCGTGTGCTCCCATGAGAACCAATCATGTGATGACATGGGGGACAGATGGGCCTCACTTGTTGCCCATAGCAAAGAAGTAAAGAAGCACCGCAGCTTTGCACACTTTTGATTGCCGCCGAATGAGTGATGAAAATTAAAATGATTTTCACTGTCGGTTCATGTCCTGAATTTTAACTACAATGGCTCTTCGCGGTAGAAGGGGACAACTCACGGCCACTTGTTGATCTTGTGAAGGAGGTACCCGGCCGCCTAAAGCAGTACGTGTGTGAGATGGCCAAGAGCTATGTCAAGCAAGTGCTAGGGAAAACCCTAACCATGATTTTGAGCCTTTGACTCCATTTGCATATGCATGATTTTACTATGGTTTTGATATATAGTTGTGCTATAATTAAGATGGTCGACCCATTGCAAGATGACAACCAGAATCAAGCCATGATGGACATTATTGCCCACAAACAATATGGCATCACCGAAGAGGATAACCAGGATGTCAATGACTACTTGATCAATTTTGATGAGGAAGAAAATGTTGTGCAAGAAAATGTTGTGGAAGAAAATGTTGGCAAGGTATATATTGTTAATCAAGCATCTCTTATATATGAAATTAAACATGATTCTATTTGGATATATATATTAGTTACTAAATCTTATGTTTGTACATAGCCCTCTAGATCGACACCATCAAAATCTAGAAATGTACAAGGCCCGACCATAAAGTTGGAGGGACACTACATAATCTCAGCAATCAATACCAGTACTGGTGAACCGCTTCTGCCAAAAGGTAATGCAAAGAAATTCATAAATCACTGTGGGTTTCTTGTCAGGGACAAGCTCTCGATTAGTGCTCGTGAATGGAAAATGAAGAAGGAAGATCCTCATATCAGTTATGTCTCTGATAGAGACAAGAGGATTCTTTGGAACGAAATCACTGCACATTTTGAGCTACTAGGAGATGAAAGTTTAAAAGAACTAGTTAAGAGTTGGGCTCTCAAGAAGATGGTCACACAATTCCAGACCTAGAAGAAGACCATGTACAATAAGTTTGTCAAGAAGAATCTAACTCTAGATTTCACTATGGGCCTGTACAAAAAGTTAAGGGCCCATTGGGATGAATTTGTGAGGTACAAGAATTCAGAAGAGGGTGAGGTGCAGGCGAGAAGGAACCAAGAGAATGTGCGACAAAAGATAAACCATCATAGATTGGGAACAGGTGGCTACAAGAGTGCCATTGCCAAGTGGGAACCTATGGAGGCAGCATAGGTTGTCAAAGGGATCACACCTCATACCTTGGATTGGCCTGAACACTCGAGGACTTGGATTTTTGTGCATGGGGGATCACTGGACCTAGAGATAGGGGCCTGTATTATTGGTGAAACACTCTGAATAGCCACACAAAGACTTTTTAATGCTATAGATGCTTCTGCCCAAGGTGAATTCTAGCCCAACAGAGAGAAGGATGAGCTAACGTACACCCATGGGAATCCTAAACACCCTAGCCAAATGTGAGGCAAAGGGTTGATTTCATGGAAGCATGGCTTCCCTCAGGATGCTAAGAGCTACAGAAGCCATCAGAGAAGAAAGGATGAGGAGGCAGAGCGGCTCCGCAAGTTAGAGGAGGCAGTGCATAGATCGCTGGACCGAGAAAAAGACTTAGAGGCGAAAATGCAGGAGGAAGTCAAACGGCAAGTGGAACTAGCATTGAGTAGCCAAAGGCAGTCAACATCAGAGCTGACAGTCAACATTAGCCCCCTCAGCTAAGAAGCAGTTGTACTTCCACGGGGCTCCCAGATCAAGATGATGACGCATTACAGTGCTTCCGCGTGGATGACATCACTCAGAAGATGTCTTGTGAGCTGCACAATTCCTATGGGGAATATCACAGTCCTGGTGGCTACCGCTATTGTTTCTCTTGTGGACCCTGACAAATCACCAAGAATCCATGGGAATCCGATTCCACCTGGCTATGCTAGCATCTCGGTGGATAGAGTTGTCAAAGATTATAAGAAACTAAGTCTTGACATTCTTGAAGGTGATGGGGAGAAGACCTTAGGACAAGTAGAGCATTCATTCATTCTATGGTGCAAGCACTACATCATGGTTCCTAGAGAGCTGCCTAGGGTACCGTCGCCTCTATCCTCAACTACCTCATCATAGGTGTGAATGAAAGTGAACAAAACAGTTTTTCAATCATTTTCAATTGGCTTCTCATAATTAACCATTTACTCAATCATTTTTATACTCACAGGTTCCCCATCTTAACTCCAATTTCGATCTCCAGATCATGAGAGTGCTTCGGATGATGATGCATTCCAAGGCACAGCTGCATCTCCATCTCCATCTCCTCCATCACTGTGGCGGTCTCCCCTCCTCCGCCTCCTGTGCCCCAGAAGTATAAGAGGAGGTCCCCGCCTCCGAGGAAGTCCCTGGTGAAGAAGAAATCCATCCGTAGAACAAAGCCCCCTCTTGAGAAGCTGCCTTACAAAAAGTCTGAAGAGGAATCAATAGCGGTGGTAGCAAAAGATGTGAAGACATTCTTTGAAAATGTAACAAAGAAGCACCGTCAAGAGAAGCCAACATTTTGACCCCACAATGTACTAAGGCAACGAGTCAACCAATATGAAAAAAGCGGCATGAAAAAGCTAAGCCCCCGCCATTAATGGACTATGACCGCTCTCTTGACAAGTCATATAAGGCGGTGAACAAAGCGAAGAGAGCAGGGAAAGATGTTGCACACCTCGGACAACAATCTTTGCAATCAATCGAGCTGCTCGTTATTCACGATGGTGGCAAAGGTGATATTAATGTAGAGCAACTCTAGATGTTGATGGATAGAATTGGTCTCACAAAGGAAGACCTGCTCGCAGGGACAGGATCGCCACCAAAAGCCCAGTGCGTTGATGAATGGTAAATCTATGAGTATGGTAGGAGTCTTGTCAACCCTGACTCATTTCCATCACTGCAAATGCAAATGTACTTGTTAAACCAGTGGTACTTACGTGCTTGTAAGAAGGACGTGCAACAGATTCTTGTCAGAGTGAAAGAAGAGCATTACTTCCGTGCTGATGACATGGTACATGTTGAGTTCAATGAATTACACCAACTATTCCACCAGGAGGCTCTCGACAAATCTCTCCTCAGCTGCTGGTGTTTGTAAGTGATTTTTTCTATAATTAAAGTCACTTGTACGTTAGTTTGTTGTCTATATATAATTATCCTGATAGTATATTCTTTTGTACTATATATATGCAGAAATGAGATGGTGAGCCATAGAAAAAGAGGTATTTGATGTTAGTTTCATTGATCCATATATCATATTCAAGGACTATTACTAAATGGCCAAATCAAGTGAAGAGAAAATGTCCAGGTTCTTACATAAACAACATTACAAGACAACGATACTCTTATCTTACAACTTTGAGTGAGTGTTAATGTCTTGTGCACATTTAATTTTGCTTACTCCATGTTGAGTGTAATTAATGAGTTACATCTGTGTATAAACATGTAGCTTCCAAAGGTCATATAAAAATCTTGGACTCATTGAGAAAACCCCTAGCAGAGTACCAAGACATGATAGATCTTCTCTAGAGGTAATTTCGGTCTCGCACTCTATACCTCTTACATCATTTTATTGATATCAGCTTTCACTGGATACTGTTGGTCATCAATCTTTCCAAAAGTCATATAAAAATCTTGGACTAATTGAGAAAACCCATAGCAGAGTACCAAGACATGATAGATCTTCTCCAGAGGTAATTTCGGTCTCGCACTCTATACCTCTTACGTCATTTTATTGATATCATGGGGATTAACTCCATTTATTTATTTTCTTGGGCAGTGCTTGGGTAAAGTTCACTGCAAAACACCATGGTGATTGGAAGATGCCTCTGGATATAGTCCAATACCAAGTAAGTACTAGCTAGGTCCCACATCTTTATTTAGTTCAATTCATTATTACCATGCTTCATTAGTCGATGAATCGTTTTCTCATAAAGTGGTGTCTGATGCAGGAAAAGGGGAACAACTTATGTAGATACTACATTTGCAAGCACCTCATGCAGTACTCATTGAAAACAAGTGAAGAGTACCTCAAAGTACGTAAATAATATACACAATTTATTTATTACCATTGTGTTGATATATACACACACTAATCATATATATATATTCATACTTTTTATTCCATTCGAATTGAAGCGTGAATGAAGGAAGCAAAAGGTCATACGAAATGACCAGATCAAAGCAATTTAAAGTCATTAGCAGGATTTATAATGACCAGGACTTACATCCCAATGGTGACTACTACTATGATGGAAGAAAAATAGTTCCCAGCCGTGATGAAGATTAGAATTGAATGTAATCCCAAGAACATACAAGCTTTTGTTAGCTTATGTACATATTCCAAGTACAAGCTTTTGAAATAGTTGTATAGTTTCATACATTTTAATTTGTTATTTATGTATAATGCTCGAATGGAAGCTTATATGTATGGACGTATATTAGTAGCATAGAATTCATAAACAAAAGGCTAATTGAAACAAAAAGAATTGAATTGAAAAGAAACCATAAAAGAAAAAGGAAAAAATGTACCTTTTTGTACCGGTTGGCAACACCAACCGAGACTAAACGTGCCAGACCCGGGGCAAGCTCTGGAGCCACATTTAGTCCCGGCTGATACTACCAACTGGGACTAATATAAAGGTCCCCTTTCAATCTTGGTTCCCTGACCCGGGACTAGGGGGGAGGGGCCTTTAATCCTAGATTTGAATGGACCGGGATTGAAGGGGTTTTCCAACCGGGACTAATGCTCACTTCTGCACTAGTGACAACCATTGGTGATATGGTAAAACCGGCGATGATGATCAAGACATCATCACCAGATAAAACGATGCACGTACAAGCGCTGATGATTAAGACATCACCACCGGATCAAATGCTACATTGGTAGTGATCGATGAGCTCTTTATCCTCGCTTGATCATACGCCACACAGGCGATAATTATCATCATCAGTGCCGGATCAAATAACGAACTGACGGTGATGAGCTCTCCATCACCGCCCAATCATACCCCAGACCCATGGTGATGTCTACTTTAGCATTGGTGGATCGTACTCCAAACCGGTGGTTTACTGTCGATTTCTATCCGGCGGTGATAACCTTGGCTATCACTGCCCGCTTTCACAAACACTGGCCAAAACCTGCGGTGATGGGTTTTCTGAACCAACGGTGTTTCTACAATAGTGAATGCTTATTCACCTGTTATGTAGATTATATGTAGGAGCACAGGTATGCATTAGTAACTGCTCAGTAGGCATGCCGAACCAAACTGCTATACCACATCATCTCGCTGGATTTAAGATGACATATATAAAAACCTAGGGCGTGGGTGTACTTGATCTGGCCTACTGTTTCATCTCCCAACTTTTCAAAATAATAGATGACTAAAGGACTTGAAGAACCTCAGATCTCTGCCACCATGAAACTAATGCCTGGTTTAGTTCCCAAAAATTTTTTGCCTCCACCCATCACATCGAATGTTTAGACACATGCATGGAATACTAAACGTAGACGAAAAAAACTAATTGCACAGTTCTCAGGGAAATCGGAAGACGAATCTTTTAAGCGTAATTAGTCCATGAAAGCCTTAAGTGCTACTGTAACCAACATGTGCTAATGACGGATTAATTAGTATCATTAGATTCGTCTCGCAGTTTCCTGACGGGTTCTGTAATTTATTTTTTTATTAGTATCTAAAAACTTCTCCAGACATCCTTCCGACACATCCGATGTGACACCCAAAAATTTTCTTTTCACGAACTAAACGCAGCCTAACGCATACCCTTTTTTCTCTAAATAAACTACAAAACACAGGAGCATCTCCAAGAGTTTGCCAAAATTCACTTGGCAAATATCGTGATTTGGTAACTTGCTAAAATATATGGCAAGTGAAAAAAAAGACTCTCTCCAAGAGTTTGCCATTTGGACTTGGTAAAATAAGAAGAGGCCCGCTAAGCGAACGAAGAGCCCCGCTAAGAAACGAAGAGCCCCGCTAAGCGAACGAAGAGCCCCGCACGCGAAGCCGGATGGGCGCTCGCGCTCAGCGCACAAATATGCGCGTGGAGGGGGGAGATTTGCCAAGTTGCTAAAATTTGCCAAGTTGGATGCCAAACTGTTGGAGCACAATTTTTCTGTTTTGCCAAAAATAGATGGATGTCAAGTTGATTTGGCAAACTGTTGGAGATGCTCAGGCACTGTCATGATGGAAAAAGATACGCCTACCGTATACAATTGTGTGGATGGCTGGGCTGCAGGATTAGATTTGACAGGTGGACCTCAGGCTCAGCATGGACACAGTACAGGGAATGTCAGGCGCGTGACACATGCAATGGGGAGGAATGGCAGGCGCGTGTGAATCCAAGAGATCTATGGGCTATAGCACGAAAGGCTACTACAGCTCTATATGGCTTGCTAGTGAAGTGATGAGGTGTGGCGTACGTACGTAACGTACGTGCGGCGGCGACAGTGCTACGAGTTCAATGCGTGATAGGTACGTGTGTAAGCCGGCCGCATATTATGCATAAAACTACACTGCAGAGTAGTTGGGATATGCTGGCTATATAGCTAGCTTTGCATGGCATACAAAGTCTTTTTTTGGAGTAGATATGTGTTGTAAGGTCTCTTTCGCCGGAATGTGTGCGTAATGATTATCGGTAGACTCTCTAGAAACACAAATAGACACTAGGGGTGAATTCCGGCTTGTAGGTTTTAATTCTTGCATTTAAATTTTAGAAAAGCCCAATTCACCCCCCCTCTTGGGCATCTTGATCCTTTCAATTGGTATCAGAGCCTTGTTGCTCTTAATTTAGGCTTTACCGCCTAGAGCAAGATGTCTAACGGGGAAGGACCACCTCCCACCTTTGAGGGGGATGATTTTCCATATTGGAAAATCCGCATGGAGGCGTATCTCGAAGCCATAGATGTTGGATGTCTTAGAGCCGCAACCCGAGGGCTTCCCGCTATCAAGGATCCCGCAAATCCCATTGGTGATGAGGAGAAGTACGATCGGTGGAATGCAAAGGCCAAAAATGCACTCTACCGGGGGCTAGGCAAAGATATCTTCAATCGTGTGCGTAATGCAAAAAATGCTCATGATTTGTGGGAAAATCTTTGTGCTCTCCATGAGGGAACTAAGAGTGAACGTGAGGAACGCTATCACATAGCTTTAAAGAAAATCAATTCTTTTGAGATGCTTCCCAAAGAAAGTGCTAATGACATGTACACTCGTTTGAATGTTCTTGTAGAGGACCTCAATGCTCTTGGGCTCACTAACATGAGCCAATCGGATGTTGCAAGGAAGATCTTGAGTGTGCTTCCCGTTGAGAAGTATGGTCACATTGTCACGGTGCTTCATCAAAGTGATCTTTCCACCGCAACACCGACTCAAGTTTTGGGGAAAATCAATGCTCATGAGATGTACATGCATATTACTCCGGAAGAGAGTTCATCCTCTTCCAAGAAGAATGACTTGGCCTTCAAAGCTAGTCATGACAAGAAGAAGAAGGGCCAAGCCATGATTGTGCAAGAAAGCTCAAGTGAAAGTGATGTTGATAATGAATCACTTGCACTCATGGTGAGAAAGACCACTAAGATGCTAAAGAAGCTCAACAAGAGTGGCATCAAGTTCGATAGCGAGAAGAAGAAATTCTTCACAAGTAGCAAGAGAAAGCCAATATCGGAGATGGATTGCTACAATTGTGGTGAACTTGGCCACCTAGCTCATCGATGCCCTAGACCACCAAAAGACAAGTACAAGAACAAGAACAAGGGCAAGAAAAATGATTCAAGTGATGAAGAAGAAGAGAAGAAGAAAAATAAGCCATACAAGAAGAAAGATGGCAAGAAAAGAGAATTCTACAAGAAGAAGAAAGGAGGCAAGGCTTATATTGTTGGTGATTGGCTCACCGACATTGAATCATCTTGTGAGTCCTCCGAAGATGAGAGCGATGATGAGAAAGAGAAGGTTGCCGCATTTGTGATGGGGCCATCATCCTCACCCATATCTTCATCACCACCTTCACCGCCTCCTTCACCATCATCGTCCACTACTCACCTATGCCTTATGGCCAAGGGTGAACGAAAGGTACAAAACCATGATAGTGATGATGATGATGATAGTAGTAGTGATGATGAATATGATGCACCTTCTTATGATGAACTTGTAAAATTGCTAAACAAGTATTCTAAAATCATAAGGAGGACTAGAAACGAAAATGATGAGCTTCAACATGAAAATGAAACACTCACATCTAAACTTAAAAGTGCACATGATGCTAGGGATGAGCTCATAGATCAAAATAAAACCATGTCTTCCACTCTCAAGGAGCTCAAAACCTCTTACAAAGAGCTTAGAAATCAACATGATAAACTTGAGAAGAAGAATGATGAGCTCCTCACTAGATATGATTCTCTAAAGGACAAATACACCCAAATAAAAATTGACTATGATAGTTTTGTGGTTGCTAATGAACTTGCTCTTGAGACACATGATGCTACTAACTATGTTGTTAAGTGTGATATAGCTACATCATGTGATGATTTGATCATTGAAAGCATTGAGCAAGGTTCTAGTAGCAAAGGCAAGAGTGTGGTTGAGTCAAGCAACAATGATGATTATGCCAAGATCAAATGTGAGAATGAGAAGCTTGCAAATGAGAACAAGAAGCTAAAAGGTTTGATGGCTCTTGAGAAGCAACCAACTAATGAGTCACTCATTGAAGAAAACAAAAAGCTTAAGCAAGAAAAAGAGCATCTCAAGACCGGCCTAAGCAAGTTCACAAGAGGCCAACATTTGCAAAGTGAGCTCCTCATGAACACCATAATGAAGATGGATAGAAGTGGCATTGGGTACTTGGCAAATCAAGAGAAGAAGGCAAAAGCTCAACAACAACAAAGCAAGTCAAAGCCCAAGCCAAAGAGATGTGTTGAGTGTGGTCAAGAAGGTCACTTTGCTCATGAATGCAAAACTCCACCACCACAACCCTTGCCCAAGCATGCTAGACCTTTTGCCTTCAATGCTCATTATATGCTAAGAAAAGATTCAAATGGAAAGATGAAAGTCATGTTTTTGGGTCCCCCAAACAAGAATAGGCCAAAGAAAATATGGGTTGCCAAGTCACTAGTGGAGAAAGTCAAGGGCCCCTCTCAAGTTTGGGTCCCTAAACAAAAAGCTTGATCTCTTGTGTGTAGGTGAACTACAAGACCGGTGGATCTCATTGGGTGATTGATAGTGGTTGCACTCAACATATGACCTGTGATCCTCGTATGTTCACCACCATTGAAGAGAATGAAATATGTCAAGAGAAGATCACATTTGGGGATAATACAAAGAGCAAAGTCAAGGGTATAGGCAAGATTGCAATATCACATGATCACTCACTCTCAAATGTGCTCTATGTTGCTTCTTTGAGTTTCAACTTGTTATCCGTTGGGCAACTTTGTGACCTTGGCTTCCAATGCTTGTTCACACCAAATGAAGTGGAAGTTTCAAAGATAGATGACAAGCAAGTGATATTCAAAGGCTTTAGATACAACAATCTTTATCTTGTTGACTTCACCTCCGAAGATGCTAATTTGATGACATGTTTGTTCACCAAGACCTCACTTGGTTGGCTTTGGCATAGGAGGCTTGCTCATGTTGGAATGAACACTCTCAACAAGCTATTGAAGAAAGAACTAGTGAGAGGATTGAAGGATGTGAAGTTTGAAAAGGACAAACCTTGTAGTGCATGTCAAGCGGGCAAACAAGTTGCAAACACTCATCCAACCAAAGCTTTCATGTCAACTTCAAGAGTGCTAGAACTTCTACACATGGATTTGTTTGGGCCTACAACATACAAGAGCTTGGGTGGTAATCTCTATTGTCTTGTGATAGTGGATGACTACTCAAGGTATACATGGACTTTCTTCCTTCATGACAAATCCGAAGTGGCAAATTGCTTCAAGAAGTTTGCAAAGAGAGCTCAAAATGAATTTGAAGTCAAGATAAAGAAAATTAGAAGTGACAATGGCAAAGAGTTTGACAACACCAATATTGAAGCTTATTGTGATGAAATTGGAATCAAGCATGAGGTCTCTTCAACCTATACTCCTCAACAAAATGGTGTAGTTGAGAGAAAGAACCGCACTTTGATCACCCTTGCAAGAACAATGCTAGATGAGTACAACACTCCGGAGAAGTTGTGGGCCGAGGCAATCAACACCGCATGCTATGCTTCAAATCGCCTCTTCCTACAAAAGTTTCTTGGCAAGACCCCCTATGAGTTGCTTAATGGGAAGAAGCCGGACGTCTCTTTCTTCCGGGTGTTTGGTTGCAAATGCTACATCTACAAGAAGCGTCAACACCTAGGGAAGTTTCAAAGACGTTGTGATATTGGTTTCCTTGTTGGCTACTCATCAAAGTCCAAAGCATATAGAGTATTTAACCATGCTACCGGTTTGGTTGAAGAAACATATGATGTGGAATTTGATGAATCTAACGGCTCCCAAGGAGCAATTAAGAATTGTGATGATGTAGGTGATGAACCCTTGAGGGAGGCCATGAAGAACATGCCGGTGGGAGACATCAAGCCAAAAGATGATGATGACGATGTACAAATTGTTGATCCACCATCTTCATCAAGTGTGCCTCAAGATGATGACAAGAATGAGAGAGTTGAAAATGAAGACACTCATATCTCTCATGAACAAGCCGAGGCACAAGCTCAAGATGTTGATGCTCCCCATCCACCTCCTCAAGTGGTTGATAGAAGAAACTCACCACTACTTCAAGCACGTCCACAAGATCTCATCATAGGGAGTCCTACAAAGGGAGTAATGACTCGATCTCAAAAGCTAACTTCTTTTATTGAACATCACTCTTTTGTCTCTTGTGTTGAACCTAAGAATGTAGAAGAAGCTCTTCAAGATCCGGATTGGGTGAATGCAATGCATGAAGAATTGAACAACTTCGCCCGCAATCAAGTATGGACACTTGAAGAGCATCCTAAAGGTGCAAGAGTCATTGGAACCAAGTGGGTGTTCCGAAACAAGCAAGATGACCAAGGCTTAGTGGTGAGGAATAAGGCAAGACTAGTTGCAAAGGGGTTCTCTCAAGTTGAAGGTCTTGATTTTGGAGAAACCTTTGCACCCGTTGCAAGACTTGAAGCCATTCGTATCCTCCTTGCATATGCATCACATCATGATATGAAACTATATCAAATGGATGTGAAAAGTGCATTCTTAAATGGCTTTATAAATGAACTAGTCTATGTTAATCAACCTCCCGGGTTTGAAGACCCTAGATATCCTAATCATGTTTATAGGTTGTCCAAGGCATTATATGGGCTCAAGCAAGCCCCTAGAGCGTGGTATGAGCGCCTCCGGGACTTCCTCATTGAGAAGGGCTTCACCATTGGGAAGGTCGACACCACACTATTCACCAAGAAGTTTAATGGAGAGATCTTCATTTGTCAAGTATATGTTGATGATATCATCTTCGGATCAACAAATGAAGATTATTGCAAGAAATTTGGTGAATTGATGTCGAAGGAGTTCGAGATGTCAATGATTGGTGAGCTCACATTCTTCCTTGGGTTTCAAGTAAAGCAAATGAGAGAAGGGATTTTCATCTCTCAAGAAAAGTATACCAAGGATCTTCTCAAAAGATTCAAGATGGAAGAATGCAAACCAATCAAGACCCCAATGCCATCAAATGGACATCTCGACCTAGATGAGGGAGGTAAACCGATTGATCAAACTCTCTACCGTTCTATGATTGGTAGCTTGTTGTACCTTACCGCATCTAGGCCCGATATCATGTTTAGTGTGTGCATGTGTGCCCGCTTTCAAGCGTGCCCTAAAGAACCTCACTTAAGTGCCGTAAAAAGAATCCTAAGATATCTTAAGTACACTCCAAGCATTGGTCTTTGGTATCCCAAAGGAGCTAGATTCCAACTAGTTGGCTATTCCGATTCGGACTATGCCGGTTGCAAAATTGATAGAAAAAGCACATCCGGAGGGTGCCATTTGCTTGGAAGATCTTTAGTATCTTGGTCATCTAAAAAGCAAAATAGTGTGGCTTTGTCCACCGCCGAGGCGGAATACATTGCCGCGGGGGCTTGTTGTGCACAAATCTTATATATGAAACAAACCCTCCTAGACTATGGAATTGTTCTTGAAAAGGTGCCACTTTTATGTGATAATGAAAGTGCCGTTAAAATTGCTAACAATCCGGTACAACACTCTCGCACCAAGCACATTGATATCCGCCATCACTTTCTAAGAGATCACGTTGCTAAAAATGACATATCACTAGAAGGTGTAAGAAGTGAAAATCAATTAGCGGATATCTTCACTAAACCTTTAGATGAGGCCACCTTTTGTAGGTTAAGAAGTGAACTCAATGTGCTTGATTCAATCAACTTTAAAAAATGAGCATGTGTTGTCCCTTGCATTGCATTGTATGATATGCCATGTTTATTTTATCGCAATGCATTTAGAGCTTGGCTAACACGGTTACGATAACCCTCCTTTGGAGGAGTGAAAAAGCCTAACCGTGGATCAAACTTGGCAAGCAACCTAGCTTTACTTACTTGTATTGCATTGCATATGCATGGTTGTTGCTTTGTCGTTTCTTCTTGGTTAAGCTTTGAGCAACCTCTGTGTTCGTCCATGGATAGAGAGAGCATTTTGACGCTCCTAAAGGTTCAAAAACTCTATTGCATGGCCATACGTTGCTCCTCGGGTGTTTATTGCCTATTTTCTTAAAAATAATACTAGCCTAAGGCAATCTATTTTGAAATTTTTTTGAGGGTTTGAGTGAGGTCACTCATATCATGTTCCAATTGGTGTTTATTTGTGTCTCTTTGAAATTGGAACCTGATTGGGAGAAGTCGCGTCGTAATTTGGAACGAAGAAGGGCGAAGAACAGTGACCGGACGCTGGACCGGACGCTACACCGGACGCAGTGATGCTTCACCACCGCGTCCGGTCCCGGCGTCCACCAGCGCGTCCGGTCATCCAGAAGACCAACTCCAGATCTAGTCACCGGACGCTGCACCGGACGCGCCTCTATTGACCACCGCGTCCGGTCCCGGTTACCACCACCGCGTCCGGTCATTCGCGATGTTTTCCCGAGCTCCCCTCGACCGGACTCTGACCACGTCCTGATAGTCATCACCGGACGCGTCAGGTCACTCCAGGAGCTTACTGGAGTGTGACCGGACGCTGCACCACCGCGTCCGGTCATATCGACCACCGCGTCCGGTCATCACGCGTCGAGCGGATCTAACCCTTCATAAAACCGTTCGTCTTCGGCCGTTTTTCTATCTCGCCCGAGTCCTTTTTGCGCCGCCGCTGCCCGTGCGCCTCCGCCGCACCTCGCGCCACCGCCGCACCCCCTGCCGCCGGTGAGCCACGCCGGCCCTCGCTCTCGCGCGCGCGCCAGCCCGAGCCTGCCCACGCCAGCCGTCCGCACGCGCTCCGCCCGCTCGCACCGCGCACCGCGCCACCACCGCCCGCTCCGCGTCCGCCCGCTCCGCGCCGTCACCTTCCTCATGCGCCACCGCCGCCGGTGAGCCGCGCTCTTGCTTGCCCTCCTCCGGCAGTTGACGACTTCACAACTTGCCTCGATCGATCTTCGTCGTGTTGCCCTAACCCTAACCTAGGGTTCGCATAATTTCGTTTCGGCCGATCGTCGTCGAGTTTTTCGTCACGCGCCGTTCTTTCTTCGCGAGAGTTCGTTCGGCGATTTCCAGGAATCTCGCGATCTAGGTCACCTCACCTTGTCAGTCGTCTCGTCGATCCGAGGTAGCTTCGCCTTTTCGATTCACATCGTATCTCATATGCTTCTATCTCTAGGGTTTCGTACCTTTTAGTTATATATGTGCTTAATAGTAGATCTCTCTTTACCGTCGTTGCAGCGAGTTGTGTCGGTGTGTCAGGGTGCTATCTGTTTGCTGAATCCGAGGCCAAGCCTGCGGATAAGGACTGAGGCCAAGCCTCTCGAGTGACAGTTCCCCATCTTACAGAGGTCTTCGGTCAGTTTGTCAGCATGGTGCGTTGTAAGAACGCCGGTGGTGCTCCTGGTGACGGGGACGACAGTCCTCCTCGTCGGTCTGAGATTGCGCGGGGGAAGCGCATCAAAGTTATGGCCAGGAAGAAAAAGAAGACTCTTACCGATGCAGAGATTGCTCAGGCCGTTGCAGATGCAGCAGAGCAGACAGAGAGAGGTGGCAGAAGCAGTGGCATACGCATAGGCGAGAGTCGATTTCATCTAGAAGGTCGCCAGCTCGGCACAGAGGCCACTGAGGGTACTGAGGATACTGGAGCTACAGAGGGTATGTCAGTTGATCCACCTCCAGAAGCCACAGAAGCTCCAGAGGCTACAGAGGCTACAGAGGAGCAACCAGTTCAGTCTCCACCACGTCGCCGCTCCACACGCCCACGTACTCAGGTGACTCCTAGGCCAGAGGGCCAGCGTCGTGGAGCACGTCCTCCTCCCAGAGCTAGAGGTTCACCCCCGGTCAAGCACTTTGACTTGAGGGGTGCTACAGCACGTCAAGTGCACGGGTTGAGGTTCGTGGAGGTCAGTCGGTGGTTTCCACCTGTAAGGGATCCCAGAGCTTCAGAGGGTTTCTATACCCCACTTCAGGAGGATTTCTACAGGGCTCTAGTTGACAGCGGTATTGCTTTCCGACCACAGAGGGTCTGTCGACTTGAGTCACTAGTTGAGGTTGTGGGAGAGCAGCTACGTCCGCATCTGTCCTTTCTGCCAGGCTTATCAGATCTTATTGGACGGACAGGTGCATACTGCGGAACATGGGTCAGAGAGTTTTATGCTTCACTTTGGATTGATCCTGCCCATGAGTTCATTCACTTTGCATTCCGAGGTCGTGATCATAGACTCTACAGCACTAGAGTGCGGGAGATTCTCAGACTCCCTGCTTCCGACACGAAGATACATCAGCTGTGTTATGGTCAGACTCCTCCTCCGAGACGTCCTCATGGCGGGACAGTGCCACCTACAGACTTCGTTCGACCCTGCTTCCGTGAGCCTTTTGGCGAAGGGTCTCGTCGCACGCCTGCCAGTTTGACACCACTTGCCAGAGTTTTGGATGCCATAATCAGACGCACTTTACTTCCCAGACTTGGATACAGAGAGGGACTGACTCGGATGCAGCTATGGGTTGTTCACCACCTCCTCTCACAGACACAGTTTGACATTTGGGATCTCATACTTAGTGAGATGGAGGACACCATAGCTGAGGGCTTCAAGGGTAATCGTCAGCTGCCCTATGCACACTGGATCTGCTTCATCATTAGAACATCCATTCAGCTTCCAGCAGAGATCAGAGTTGAGATATCAGATACTACTACTGCTTTTCCAGAATATGATATCCGTCAGCTTTGGGCTTCAGTCACTAGAGATCAGGCCCCAGTGCCAGGACAGCGTGAGAGACCTGAGGTTCCTGAGACAGCGGCTGAGCAGGACGCTACAGTTGATGAGCTTGCAGAGGCAGAGCTTGCCGATCTTGACGCTCAGCCTGCTGATCTACCTGAGGATGTGACATCTGACAGCACTGATGAGGACTACCAGCCCATCCCCAGGTACCGGTCTCCTCGGTCTCATGACCACGAGGCCGGTGGCTCTGGTTCAGCCTCCCGCACAGACCCAGCCATGGTGGCTATACTTGAGAGGTTGACCCAGGCACAGGAGCAGCAGCAACAGCAGATACAGCGACAGGCACAGGACACAGCTGCAGCACTTGCACAGATTCAGGCTCGTCAGGATGAGTTTCAGCGTCAGCAGCTTGAGATCCAGAGGCAGCAGGTTGAGATGCAGCGACAGCAGTACGAGATTCAGCGCCAGAATGCAGCTAGTCAGCAGCAGTACTTGGATCTCCTGCGCCACCTAGTCACTGTTGGGGTTCCTCCGCCTGCTTCTATCCTGACTTCTGCTTTACAATCCAGTGATCCATCGAGTCAGGGACAGCCGAGCTTCCAGTTCACATCTCCACAGCAGCAGGTTCCCCAGTCATTCCAGTCCCCGAGCTTCACGCCGATTCACACGGGGTTTACACCTTCAGACCAGCCTCGCCCTCACCTCCTGACAGGCACCCACTTCGGTGATTTCAGTGCTACCTACAGCGAGTTGACTGGTCATCTGACACCCTCACAGTCTCCTTTTGTTACTTCTTCAGGGTTGTCAGCTTCAGAGGCAGCTATTCCTCCAGTGACAGGGACCGGTACTTCTGAGACTTTTCCTTCGTCAGTTGCCTCGACAGATCCCCCTGCTATTGGCTCGCTACAGGCTCAGGTCACTCAGACAGATCCTCTTGTTGCTACTACATCAGTACCTGTTCCTGCAGCTCAGACCCAGACCGCTTTACAGCCACGTGTTTCTTCAGAGGGTCAGCCAGATATCTCAGATTCCGAGGGAGATTCTCTACACTTTGTGTTTACTCCGCGCACCTCGGCACCTGACACGACTCCGTCTGTCCCCCCGTCAGATCCTTAGATTAGTTTTTGGCGCTTGATGCCAAAGGGGGAGAGAGAGTAGTTTCAGGGGGAGTTTTGAGAGAGGGTTTTCGCTCTTTGTGTGTGCTACCTTCATGCATCATGTTTACTTTTCAGTAATTGCATTCGTGTGGCATGTCGTCATGTGTTAAACCTTGAGTCTTAATGCCTTATCTAGTCAGTGTTAACACATGTCACCGTTTTTACTTATAGCTCTAAGGTTGTGCTTCCGTGCCTTACTCCGATTTATTATGAGCTATATCTGTATGTGTACTAACGCTCTTTTTGTCTTATCTTATGAGTACACTCTTTTGGCATGGGGCACATAAGCAATTTCTAACTCCTTGTGCTTATTGCTTTTTGCTTATGTGAACCATGCATACTCGAAAACCTCAACTCAAATCTTTTATATCTTAGTGTTGTCATCAATCACCAAAAAGGGGGAGATTGAAGCATCTAGGCCCCAAGGTTTGGTTTCGGCAATTGATGACAACGCTTTATTACCATGACTAACGTGTGTTTTGCAGAAACATTGGTAAGTTAGGTCATGGAGGTGTTAACTGCTTTGGGCACCATGGTATTCATGCCCCTTGATGGAAGTCGTTTCGGTTTTCAAAAGAGTGACGTCAAGATTAAGGACGGCTAGTTCCAGATGTCGAGGTGTTGAGATACATTTGGAATAGTCGTAGGATCTTTGTTTTTCTCTTTGGCCGTACTATAAAGGGGGGCATGAGCGGGTAGCTTGACCTAGGAGAGTCCTATGTTTAGGTGTGGTGCACACTTGTTAAACTTGGCGCTAGGCAGCACTAGAATAGCTCAAAGTTCAGTTGGAAGCAACTTGGTTCAAGTTGTAACGCGTTTCGGAAAGTTTCGGGTCGTTTTCCAACCACCGGACGCGGTCCTCGCGAGGACCGGACGCGGTGGTCAGTTCAGTTCCGCGGCTAGAGTTTCAGCTCTGACCACCGGACGTGGTCCTTGCGAGGACCGGACGCAGTGGTCAGTACAGTTCCGCGGATAGGGTTTCAGCTTTGACCACCGGACGCGGTCCTCGCGAGGACCGGACGCTGTGGTCAGTAGTCGACACATGTCACTTGAGGGAAACACCCGATCGGACGTGACCTGGGTGTGATCGGCGCGTCCGGTCATAGTCCAGTAAGGTACAGAGATGATCGGACGCGTCCGGTCATCACCCATCGGACGCGGTAGTGCGTCCGATGCGAGTACAGTATGCTCCTTGCACGATCGGACGCGTCCGGTCATCCCTGACCGGCGCGTCCGGTCACTCAGCTGTTTTTCGGTTTTCGACCGTTACGGGCCACCGGCGCGTCCGGTCAGTTCGACCGGCGCGTCCGGTCAGCCCGCGTTTTGCTGAGTCAGCAGGTAACGGTTAGTTTCGTCTGTGGGGTGTATAAATACATCCCGACCACCTCTTTTAGAGGTCTCTTGCTCATTTGATCAGCTGTAAAACACCTTTGGAGTGTAAGAGAGTGCAAGAGCACTAGTGAGGATAGAGATTTGAGAATCGAAGCTTGAGAGCACCTCACTAGCGATTAGAGAGAGTAGCAAGTGTGCATCCACCTTCTCATTTGGGCTCGTAGTGGTCAAGTGAGAGTTCTAGCTTGTTACTCTTGGTGATCGCCATCACCTAGACGGCGTGGTGGTGATTGGGAGTTCGGTGATCATCCGGTGGAGCTTGTGGATGACCCAACTCGTGTTGTGAGCGGTTTTGGGTGATTCGCCGCGACGGAGTGTCGAAGAATCAACCCGTAGAGAGCACTTGATCCTTGCGCGGATCAAGGGGGAGCTACACCCTTGCGCGGGTGCTCCAACGAGGACTAGTGGGGAGTGGCGACTCTCCGATACCTCGGCAAAACATCGCCGTGTTTCTTGCCCCTTTACATTCAAGCATTTACTTTCTCGTATTCACTTTCATTGCTTGATTTACATTCCTAGACTTGCCTTGCTAGACTAGGATTGGAAACTAGGGTGCAAAACTTTGTATCGGTAGACTCTCTAGAAACACAAGTAGACACTAGGGGTGAATTCCGGCTTGTAGGTTTTAATTCTTGCATTTAAATTTTAGAAAAGCCCAATTCACCCCCCCTCTTGGGCATCTTGATCCTTTCATAGTCCAAATCAAGTTTGAGTCGGTCTTAATTGTAAATCTCTCATGTATTTATACTCTACCACTAGAATAGACCTTATGAAGAGCCATAGCTGATTATCATCCAATTGATCAAACACATCTTTTAACCTTTTAACTTTTATATGCCTTCTACCTTTTCCTGTTTTCCTTATGTCTTCCAAGCTTTATGTGTTATTCTTCTCTCGCTGGCGTCCTAGTTGGCTGACTGATGCTAGGGCAACCTAATGTACTTTCACTTTCCCCGACGATGGGGTCCTACAAGCATTTCTTGGTCTGTCCCGACCAAACCAGCAGGTCACCCAGTTTCCGCAGACAAATCCTGATTGGTACTGATGCTGACAATTCTACTTTTATTACCTTATTACTCGGCATCCACATCGATCCACTATATGAGATCTTGTGTTGGAGTAGAAGACATCTACTGTATGTACAAAGTGGTTGCCTCTACAGATGGTGTGACAGGATCCACACATTGCCGAGTATATTCCTGCATACACAAGAGTTCTCTAGACGTTGATATGGTCGGCATCGGTGATCATAATCATAAGTTGAAAACCATGGCAGCAGAGAGAACCATGGCAAAGTGATGTGAGATCGATGGGACATGGCGGTTACTCTCTGTTACATACACATCAAGATATTGACTTGCAAAATTTGGCAATTAGTCTGTTTGCAATTGATCAGGATTGACTAAATGCAACATGGGAATGGCATGGAGGTGCGAACCCAATATGCATCATTGAGATATAGATCAAAGATGGTCTACGCGTGCCATGTGATATCCATGTGGAACACTGACGGAGCTAATGGGCTGTCCGGGTATGGCATGGCATACCCTAAGCCTAGCCCAACAATAGGGGTACCCCTCTGGTAAAAAAGAACGAGCGAGCCTCTGCTGCCTGCTCTCCTCTCCGCGTCGTCCGAACTCCCGAAGCCCCGTCGGCGGCTCTTCGCTCGTCACGTCGTCGCGACCGGGAGAGGGGCGACCGAGCGCAGCCACGCACGCGCAGCCCCCACCATCATCGGCCAGCTTCCCCGGCCGCCAGCTGCCAGCGCCCGCCGCTGCCTGCTACCGCAGCCGCGCTCATGCCGTGCTTGGTCGGAGCCCGGAGGCACCTGGCTGCTGGCTCGGTGGTTCCCTGTCTGGCGTTCGGCGACCAGACGACCAGTGTGGCAGTGTCCCTCCCTGCCTCCCTCTCCTTGCTGGCCTACTGAAGCAAAGGTACTACAGTCTACAGAACGCTGAAGCATTTCCCCCTCAAATCTCTAACCCTAACTGTTGATTGTTGTTCAATTTGTCCCCAAATCTCTAACCTTATCAGTATGTCCTTTTTAGGATTTTCGAACTACGAAGAGAGACGGAGACATTGCTTCTATGTTTCAAAAACATGCTGCAAAGAAACGTGCTTCATCAACTCCTGTTGTGGAAGAGCATAATCAAGTGGAAGAGGAAGATACAATAATTGAAGAAATTATTGATCCTGCTGTTGAACCAACTCCTGCTCCTGCTGTGACTGATATGTTGCCACCAAGACATAAGAGTGATTGGACAAAAATTCATTTTATGGTTGGAGCATTTGAGTCATTTGATTTTGTGTTCAGTGCACACTTATTGTTTGTTATTCTTGGATATACAAATGAATTATCTGAGTGTTTGCAAAGGAGGGAGCAAGATATTATTCATGCGATCCAACTTATTAATGTGGCAAAAAACAGAATGCAACACTTGAGGTCTAATGGATGGGATCAATTCCTTCAAAAGGTCACTTTGTTTTGCAATAAACATGGTGTCGGAGTTCCTGATATGGAGGCTATTTATGTGTGCCTTATGGAAGATCAAGAAGGTTTGTCCAAGATCAAACAAATGATGATCACTTTAGAAGAGAGGTATACATTGGTGTTATTGACAAAATCAGTCAAGAGCTTGATAATCGGTTTGATGAGGTTAATATGGAGTTGCTTTCTTGTATGTCTGCCCTCAACCCTTCCAATTCATTTGAATCATTTGATGCACAGAAGGTACGCCGACTTGCTGAATTCTATCCTAAGGACATATTTGGCTCTGAATTGCTAAAGCTTGAATTGCAACTTGATACATATATTGATGTCATGAGACAAGATGATAGATTCAGTGGTCTAGAAAACCTTGTTGACCTCTCAGTTAAGCTAGTGGAAACAAATAGGCACAAAATTTATGATTTGGTTTATTTGCTTATCAAATTGGTATTGCTTCTACCGGTGGCGACGGCAAGTGTTGAGAGGGCATTTTCTGGAATGGATTTTGTCAAAACCAAGCGAAGAAACAAGATGACTGATAATCTACTAGATGACTGCCTTGTCACGTTCATTGAGAGAGACATTTTGGATGAAGTAGATGAAGACGATGTAATCAAGACTTTCATGTCCATTAGAAAGCGTAGGCCTCAAAAGTAGTGTTGTAATCTTATTTGGTCAAGTTTCTTCATGCATATTCTGAACTATTAGTGTGCTATCTGAACTATTTCTATCTTCATTTAAGACTTGTTATGCTATTTAGTGATTGTGTACCGAATTGTCAGGCAATTTTTATGATACTGTACCGAATTGCTAAATGGATTTTACCGGTTTACATATATAAATTTTCGTTCGGCATACCCTTCGCAAAAATCCTAGCTCCGTCACTGATGTGGAGGCACAAAATTTTGACTAGCTGAAACTCATATTGAAAACAAGGGTAGAGTACCTGCAAACCTAGCTTCGACGCATGAGCTGAAAGACCTTACCGATCCAGAACATTTTGCTTCTGCCAATAAGAACGGCCGACGACAACGTACTGCATGCCTCTGGGAATACAAAGCCTGCAGACGGTGTCTTGCTTAGGAGTTAGGACCCCGAGTCTTAAGCTTATAACAATATAATATAACGCTGAAATTTGGTTTATGCTGATTTGTTGTGAGAGAAAAACACTATTCGTTCGTTGAAAAGTATTACTGAAGTAGTGCTGAAAAACAAGGCCATAACTAGTCTAATGCATGTTCGCATTGCACCGGGACAACGATCAAGATCTCTTGATGTTGTTGCTTCGGCTCATGCTAGGCAACGACGTCACATCCGACGGTTAGCACGGCGAGCCAAGCAGCGTCAGCGAGTTCTCGGCACAGTAGGTGGCAAGCTACTCTGCTCATGCTAGGCGACGTCATGTCCGCACCAGTGGCCCACGCGGCGAGGCGAGCGGTGCCTCTCGTAGCCCACCTCCCCACGTGCGCCCCTTCTTCCAGGCCACTGGCCCTGGCCCTGCGGTCTGCTCATCATCTTGGACTAAACCTCAATAATCAGACACAGACACGTGAGCTCCGAGTACTTCATATCGGGTGCGAGTACATGGATCCGGTCTTCATATCAGAAGTTCGGAGCCAGATAGGACACGGATGCATGAGCTAGAGTAAAGGATGGTTCGTGTTGGACGCAAATGCATGAGTAGTGATCGATATTTGGTATCACCAGGTAGACAATGACTTTACAGTCTTTCAGACGTAGAGATTGGTTGAGTGACTCTTTTTCCTTTTTGCCTCTCTCTTAAATCCTGTATCCCACAATCTTGGATGTGTTAATTAAAGCTCAAGTGGCCTTGTGCGCTGTGCCTACCGCAGTCCTCAGCAAGAGAGCATTTGTTGCAACACAATGAATGGGGGGGAGCGGGGGTGGAGAGAGAATTTCTGGTAGAACCATAGAGGAGTCCATATGTCGTTTTTTTGCAGTGGCCCATCCTTCCCATGTTATTTCACAGAAAAAAAAACATAAATTGAAATACTCTATTAGAATTTTCGTTATTGTTCCTTCATTCTCCCCGACCAAAGTTGGTGTAAACTTTTTTTTAGTCTAGAATGGTAAGAGTGGATCTCCTCATCACTGGTGGTGAGTTTTTCGGGAGGAAGCAAGACAGCAAATAGAAGATCATGCCATCAAAGTCTGAGGGCCTACCAGGTTCCATCCTGATAAATGCGTCAAAAAGCTCAACGACAATTAAACCAAGGTCCAAAGTTGAAGCAACAGGCTCAAACACCATTGAAGGGACTATGACGCTTAAGAGGGATAGTGAATTACCTCACTTAAAACTAAGCCTGAAAACGTTTACAAAATCGATCTACACAAGCTCCATGTAGATGTGCACTAGTTTTTCTAAGTGTTTCTATATCTAACGCAAAAGGAGTTTTGCACCCCTAGGATCCAATCAACTAACCTAGCAAGCTAGACTAGGAAGATAAGCACACACACCAAGAAATGCAAAGTAAAAGCAGAAATGCAAATTGAGTTAGAGAACACAAACTCCCACATGACGATTTTCCTTGAGGTATCAGAGAACTCATGCTTTCCCCTAGTCCTTGTTGGAGCCCCCTCGCAAGGGCCAAGCTTCGTGACGGGGTAACACCACAAATAGCTCATTGGCCTTCCCCATGCACAAGCGGGCCTCTACCAATCGCTTGTCGGACCACTCCCTATCGTCTTCACTATGGAGAGCTTGGCAGCCACACTACAAACCCGATTGGTGTGATCTCGTAAGATTGCAAACCCCATGTGTACAACTCTTGGTGCATGCATGTACCGATAACATGGAGGTATGCAAACCTCATTAACACTAGATAGAAATTTATTGATAGCGCTAAAGCGGCCTCAAACTAGCCTAAGCACTCATCCTAGCACTATTGCTAATCGCCTAATCTTCTCTAAAGCACATATGGTGGCTAGAGCATAAATGTTTGAGCCTCAACTTAACTATAGCTTTCTCTAGCTCCTAACACACTCCAAATGGCCACGTATGGCATATAACCCCAACATGCAAATAGAGCCACAATTGCAATGAGCCCAGAATTCTACGGTGGCCACAACAGAGAAATTCCGATGCCCTACCATGTCAACTAGTTGTTGGCCGATCGTTGGAAGTCTTAATCCAATCCGGCCCATTGTGTACAATAGACTAGTGCCTAATTGGTGCACCTCATGTCTCTAGTGCGATCTCCAGTGCATCACCGGAGAGCATCAGTGGTCAGTGCTCTCTTCTTTTCCACTGCGCTTGTGCATCGCCTCTGTACTGTAACTCATGTGCACACACCGGACTATGCCTTAGACTCGACCCCACCAGAATTCTACAGTGCCCATTGGAAAGCTCCACTGCTTTCTTCGGTCACTTCTCTAGTGGCTTTCTTAGTTATTTCTTCGTGTCCATTTGTCTGGGCTGTGATGGCTGCTGCAGCAACCATATCTATGGCTACTGTTCTGGACTGAAGGATAACGCTATAAAGCTGTTGAAGTAGCACAAGCGAGCAGGCTTGAGTTTCTTGCTTGTCTTCTAGGGTCTTCAATGCTCCTCTATGATCTTCATTTGATGTGTTGAGTCCTTGATCTTTACCCTAGCATAGCTCAAGCTCATCTCTTGCATCCATAAGACTAAGTATCTTGTTGTATACTAGCAAACTTTGTTAGTCCTAATGGTTATACTGTCAATTAACCACCGGAGTTCTATGTTTCTTACTTACAAACTGCAATGGAATTTGTAAGGTTATTTGCTGAAAGCATAGTACTATTTTAAGCATCGAGATGACAAAAATGCATGAAAACTTTTAAGTATGTTCTCTAAGAACCCATTTGGATCTCTAGAATTGGATAGAATTAATCATATTGTCTGAACAGCCTATTTTGATATGTTATAGAACTAGAAATGGCAATTCCATTTAGTTCTAGTGAAGTCCACAACACCTAGGTTAGATTCCCAGCCTAAAAAATGGTAAGGCCAATTCCATTCTTTTACTACTACTTCACTCGCTTGCTGCCCATCCTGTCCTCCGAAGCAGCGACCTGATCACTATGGAGCATGTCTGCTCAAAGATGTTGGAAAGGCATTATTCCGATTCAAATGACCCAAACCGCACACAACATAGTTTATGCCAACGACTACAAAATTTAAACTTCATACTTAGTTGGTACGTGGAGAAACAAAAAGGCTTACAGGCTTACTACATGAGAAGAGGTGAAATGCAATTATTTGAGATCATAAAAAAAAACTTTTTCCTTTTGTGCTTGTTGGTTTGCAGTCCTACTAAATGTTAAAGAAAATAACTTGTATCCCCCAAAACCATACACACACCACCACAACAACAACAGGTGTGTTGGCTGCAGCTGCAGCAGCTCTTGTTATAGTACCACGTACTAGCGGTCTTAACAACAACACCAGCAGCCACCACTGCCCCACACTGAACTTAAAGAATTTGGTATCAGTGTGCTCCTCTCGTTACAGTTTTTTTCCATGGAAGAGTAAAGGTGATGACAATATTGGACCCAGGACAAGAGGCATCAAGAATGTACTGTTATGACGAGTGAAACAGCCATTGGCAATGAACATAATGTATTTAGATTAAGCAGTTAAACTAGGAAAGATAGCATCGTCCATAGCTTAAATTTAATTGAAAAAACACACATCATCATTCATAGCACAATGTAATCATTGAACTCAAAGCATCATTCTAAGCACCAAACTCACTGACCTCGCATTTAGATAACACTTGCAGACTATAGGGTAAGTATTAAAAATCTCCCTACTACATACACATGCTGCTTGCGCTTTAGAAAATCTTTCATTTTGATAACATTCATAATACAAATCTGAATGTGTCACATGCTTCGTATAGTTTAGTGTGGAAATCAATTTCACCACAAATATCAATCAGTAAACTTTCTGTTATAAGTCATCTGGCAGTGTGTCACTTTACCTTCAATCAGCCTTCAATTGTTTCAATGATGATTGGGGAAGGTTATACAGAATCAGGCCCATCAGCAATACCATGGCACCAATGATGAAAGACGTGCTTAACTCCGCGCCATGAGGGATGTAGGGCAAAGGAAGTGAAAGAATATAGATTGATATTGGCACTAAAATTGAAAACAAGCATAATTAGTACCGTATGGTTATATTCCTTCCGTTCAGTCTACCCACTGGCATAACACCTAGAAAGAAGATGAAAATGCAGGAGGGGTAATCAAGGGGCAAAAAACAATAATGGACCTGCTGATGTTGCTGTAAGGGAAGCCACAAGGGCAGATGACATCTTCACCAAATTGAGGAGAGAGATATTGAATGCCATATTCACCACTATAAACAGCAAAGGCAGGAATGGAGCTCCTCCGCAATCTGTAAGAAAAGTAGCAAGTGAGCAACATACAGAAACAGGTTTTCCCAAAGCAAAAGAGAAAGCATGGCCTAAAATCAGAATGTCAGAAAGTTCAGTAGTTCATTAGACTGAAAGTTCCTCGACATTTCCACAGAAGTCCAGAGAGAAATCTCTCGATTAGAATTCATAAGCATTTATGAGTTGCTAGTCAGCTAACAAAATTGCACATATTTAACAACAAAATACATATACACTAATTGGAAACGTATAATTCTGTGCAAGAACCATTACCAATTGGACTTTCTGCGACATTTAAGAAGCACTCAGCACCACCATTTAAATAAGCAGGAAGCTCAGCAAACTTAATTCCCCTCAAATTAGAAAGGAATGGAAGAAGAAGAAAGACAAAAAGAGCCTGAAAAAATATTACATAGTATACAATATTAAATCCAGGTTTAAAGACATGACAATGCAGTCAAGCACGAACCAAGAAAGTATGTAATAGAACAGCCCAACTCTGTCCAATTTCTAAAATCACCTGAAATCCAGATCCAAATGAATTGACCACAAAGATGTCTGGACGCTTCCCCTGCAAAAATATTTAATTTATGAACATTAGATCATGAGTTCATAAATAAATGTGTACCAATGAACAAATAAAAGCAACATGGAGAAAAGATGCCTCAACCTTAAGACGTTTTGCACCATCGATGAAAACATCTTCCTGTAATACGCAATTAACATATTTGAGTTAAGTGTTGACACCAGTAGCAAAAATGAACAACATGAGATAAAGAAAGCGGCTATACCTTCAGAATAGATGCACCAGCTTGAAATGCTGACGAAGCGATCATCAATGCTGGCCAAATTAACTTGACTTCTGAGAGAAACTGGCCCTCATTCACTCCACTAAAAAAGTAAAAAATCTTGTGGTCACCAATCAATTAAAATTTGGCAATGTGGTAGTAATGACTTAGTACAATAATAGCACAATAACACTTCTCTAGAAAACTAATAAAATGTTACTGATGTATAGGTGCACGTGTAGCATCCTTTTTCTCCAAACATATATGTTGTGCCACAAGAACCAGAAAAGTAAAGCAGATGTTTCAAATGGTATACCTTGCAACAGCAAGAATCACACCAGAAATTACTAGGAAGCAACCAATGATTTGTCTGGCTGAATACGTCCTCCCTAAAAGCAGGGCAGAGAAGATAAGCTGCCACACCAAGAATGACTGCAGCAGACATACAAAGGAAATATCTCACTTCACATTTGTAGAACCACAGCAGAATCAAATGAAATTGGTAAAAGTAGGCATCAACCAAAACCTCCCAAAATCTCAGGGTGACTACAGAAGTAAAATACTGTTGCCTAAGTTAACAAAGAAACTACAGCACAACGTGGAAAATTTAATTTAGTAATAACTGAAATAACTCAGATCAAAGAACCATCATAGTAGATAACTGAACAGAGATAAAAAAAATAACGGATTACAACAGAAACTAACCAAAGGGCATATATACCTGGGACAGTATAGGAATAGCAGGCCCTGGTAGCATAGCTGCAAGTTCCATAAACAACAGCCAATTAACGAATTTGAATTAGAACATAGAACTGCATGAAACCAAACCATTTTGTCCCTTCTTTTGTGATCGAGCAAGAAATCCAATTTAATCTGTAAAAGTCAATCACACCATTCTCAGAGTGGGCGTGACCAAAACTACCTCCAGCAGACATGCCTGAAGCGACTCCAAGTGCCTCCAGCAAACCGATCGCGACGAACCGGTGCTTGGGGAGCGCCAGCATGTCTCTAGTCACCACCCCCGAGCGGCACCTTGCGTAGAGTATGGAGAAGTACACGGCGACGTATCTGCACGCGCAAACAACGACGAACCGCAATTCAGGATCCGAAGAAACTAGCTGGCACGTCAAGCGCAACGAAAATTGTTTTCTCCGCATTTCGTCGAACAACAAGCTCGCGGCCGGCTGGGACAGCAGCGGAAGAAGAAGAGAACTTGGTTTGACTTACTTACCCGAAGGTGGTGAGCTGGGCGAGGAAGAAGGGGTACGCCTTGAGCGGCACGAGTGCGAGCTTGTAGAGGACGCGGTTGGCGACGGTCAGTGCCACCACGGCCGCCGACGCCGCGGCGGTGGTCACGGGCGAGGAGCTCATCGCACACGACAGGGTTACACCGCCAAGCTATTCAGCTGATCGACGGAGCGTTGGGCTGGGATGGGGCAAGGTTTCGAGAGGAGGGACACTGAAATGGAATCGCCGGCTGGGAACCGAGCATGGAAATTGGAAAACCATGGGGACGGCGGCCGCGGCGTTGGCGGCTACCGCGTGGATTGCTTGTGTCGGGGTGCGGGAATCAAACCTTTTACGATATGGCCCATGGGCACTAATGGCAACTCCACCACGGCAACCCAAATCGACCCCTACTTTTGGTTTAGGTGTTCTTAGAGCAACTCCTTGTAAATGGGCTTTGCATTCCTGTTTTTGTAAAGAAGTCAACAAAACTCATATCCAACGGTTTGGCAAATGAGATTTGCATTTTTGTTAACTTGGCAAAATCCTGGGATGGATTGGCATATATGCAAGCTCGCGATCAGCTTGGCATTCCGTCTCACGCACTACTCCCACGTGCGCTCTTCCCTCCCGCGCCGTCGGATTTCCTTTTTTGGATTTTGGCAAGTCAATTTTGCCAAACCGTTGGAGATAACCTTTTTTTCTCCTCCCCATATTGATTTGAGAGTTGGCAAACTCCATCTTTTGCCAAACAAAAAATGCAAAACCGTTGGAGTTGCTCTTAGTTTTGTTGGTCTAATTTTTTTACTTCTACTCCTGCAGTAGCACTCAAATTTGAGCCTCCAAATTGATTCTAGGAGACACTGACAGATAGAGCTCGCTCGTCATCCTCTCTATCTTCTTCCTCCGTGGACAAGATTTGTTCCACTTGGATTCGTGGGTCGACCGGAGCTCGCGGATGGAGCATGGGGCTCGTGGATAGGTCGCTCCAGCGCTGCGGATCGGAGGGAGCCTAGGGCGCTCGAGCATCGCAGAGGGAGACAGGGCTGCTCGAGCACCCGCCCGCGCGATGAAGGGTCGCGCCTGGGTGACGGAAGCGGACAGCCACGCACGAGCGGCGGAGCGGAATGGGGTGCGCCACGAGGAGGGGAAGCAGCGGCCATGGAGGGCGCTCGTCGAAGGGGAAGGGATGCGCTGCGAGGAGGGAAGCACTGGCCCTGGAGGGCGCTCGCCGGAAGGGAGTAGGGTGTGCCGCGACGAGGGGAAGCAGCAGCCATGGAGGGCGCTCGCCGGAGGAGAGTGGGGTGCGCTCGTGAGGAAGGGAATGGGGTGCACCGCCGCTCTGAAAAGCCCTAGTTTAGTTTTAGATAATTGATGAAACCTAGAGACTAATCATTGTGCCAAGTGTGTAGACATGAAATGGTAAGTCACATGTCAAGTGGTGGAGCCTAGAGAAGGATCATGGTGATGATGATGTTGACTACAAGATGATCAAGGGCTCAACTTAGAAAAGAAGAAAGAGAAAAACAAAAATGGGTTCAAGGCAAAGGTATATATGATAGGGTCATTTTTGTTTTTGCACTTAAGACACCATAGAGGATGTGAGTGACTTAGGATCGATAGTCGTACTATAAAGAGGGGAATTTCATGGTTAAAACGGTTATCAAGTGTCACTAGGTGAATTCATATGAGCATATGCATTAGGACCTAGGGTGAGCTAACATAACCCTTGAAAATGTTTGTGAAAATATGCTAACACACGTACATAAGGTGATACACTTGGTGGTTAGCACATTGGAGCAAGGGTTGAGAAGGTGGCGAAGCCGTGGAAGTGTTTCTCGCTGAAAAACACTGGCTGGACGTTGGTCACGCTGTGACCGGACGCTGACGTCAGCGTCCGTTCAATGTTGACTAGCTCCGCGCAGGAGGCGATGGTCGGACCAGACGCTGGGCGCGTCAGGTCACGTGTCACTATTTTCATGTTAAAAACCCTTACTAGAGTCGACCGGACCCTAGGTTGGCCGTGTCCGATCATTTCTTCAGGCGCGTCTGGTTACGACTTTGACTGCGCACTGACTAACTTCGCAACCGTTGAAGATCAATGCGCAGTATTTAAACGAGGACACGCGGCGCCCATCCGTGGGCTTGGCCGGTCGCCCCACAGGGGGCACGTTGTTGAGCCTAACGGCTCTATTCTTTGGGGACGCCTATAAATAGTTGGTGGCCTGCTCTTGGAGATCGCTCTTGATATTTTGATCATCTTGACATCCTATTGAGCTGAGCATACTCCCTCCCACTCATCTATCTTGCTTGATTGCTAATTCAAAGTGAGATTGAGTGATTCCAAGTGCATTTGCTTATCAGTTTGCATCTAGTAGCACTTGGGGATCGTTTGAGTTGCAGGATTCTTGTTACTCTTGGTGGTTGCTGCCACCTAGACGGCTTGGAGCAGCGGAGGAGTTGTGGCAAGAGTTGGTGATTGTTCTTGGCCACCTCCCGGTGATTTGTGAGGGGTTCTTGTGTCTTCCCCGGCGGAGAGCCAAAGGCAACTCTATTGAATTGCGTGTGTCATTGAGCTATCTCACTTGTGGGTAGGTTCTTGCGGTGTCCACGGGTTGGACGAGGTTCGTGCTACACCTCTTAGCCGCCAAACCACCAAGTGTTGGTCGACACAACGGGGACATAGCATGTTGGCAAGCACGTGAACCTCAGAAGAAAAATACTTGTATTTCTTGTCATTTGGTATTATCCCGATGCATTGATTGGTTATCATTTTGGTGATTGGTTCATCCCCTACGTGGTGGTATAACAATCTTGAATTCTCCATTACTTTTCCACAAACTAGTTGTAGCAAGCTCTTTAGTGTAGCTAGCTTTGAGAGCTTGTTTTGTAGCTTAAGTTCTTCTAGTGGAGCTCTTTAGTGTAGCAAGTTTGAGAGCTCTTAGTGAGTAGCTACTTAGCTCTTGTGTGTGCTTAGTGTTTATATCAACTAGAATTGTTTGGATAGGTGGTTTGCAATCCTTGTAGAACTAGAGCAAAATTACATTACGCCTTTGTCTTACTAATCAAATTGCTCTAGTGATCTTGTAGATTTTTATTAGACTATTCATCTCCTTCTAGCCATATTAGGACCTTTCACACTTAGGGACTGGCCTGGCACCGGCCACCGGCGAGCTAGAGGGTAGGCACCTGCGGCGTGTAGGAGGTTTCTGCTGCAAGTGGGGAAGAAACTAGCCAAAACGGCCTTTTGGGGGCCTAGAGCTAAGCCAACAAGAATGGAGTCTGGAGGGAGGATTTGAGTGCCCAGCCAAATTTGGAGTCTGTAGTAGGGGCCCTGCTGGAGTGGTGTTTTTGGCCTAGGCACTCATATTTAGCTATGGGAGTTTAAATAGGGGGCCCTACTGGAGTTGCTCTAACACTTCTTTCTTTTTAATATAGTCACAATGTTGTCTATCAAAGTTATGGTCGTATGGAACCAGTTCAAACCCAATTTGTACCAAATAATCAAAACACAGTGATGCTGAAATTGATCAACGCCAAAAATCTAGAACATTTGAAAGAGAGATAGAGAAACATGAAAAATTATCTAAGGTATGGCCAATCTCTTTTTATATACCTTTTGAGATAAAGACCAACTAATTTAGGTCTTGTTTGGTTCCAAAAAGATTTTAAAAACTTGGATTTAAACAATCTAATATATGTTTTGTTAGATTCTATGTCGGTATGTTAAAATTTACTTGAATCTAGTCTATTATTAGATAGGATTTTTAAAACTATGAGAATTTTTATCTAGATTCTCGTCCCGGCCTTAGTCTTTGTTTGAATAGATGGGGGATGACGGGGATTCATGTCCAATCCCTGCCACCTAGGGAACTAGACCCACATGGAGGCGCTATCGATCTTTGGCTCGGGTAGGGGTTTGAAACATTCCAAGCCGATCCGCCGAGAAATGAGCAACACCACTCGAGGCCGGGAACGTTCGCATTGCTCTTGTCCGTGCAGAAGGTGATGTCACCGCCACAGCTGCTTCTCCCCTCCTAAGGTGCTGATTGTCGATGCAAATCAGCAAGTGCGCCCCTCTAGCTCCTAGCCTCCATCTCCTCTGCCTCATATTGGTGGTTTGCTTGGGTGTTTAGAGCTAGTGCAAGTAGTCCTATTAGGGCTCGCTATTTTACTAATCGCCTTTGTACTAATGTTTGTGAATTTTGTAGAGAATTTTTATAGACCATTCATCCTCTCCTAGCCATCTAGATCTTTTCAAGTGGTATCAGAGCCATGTCACTGTCAATTTGCAGGGCTTAACAACCTACGGTGTAAAAGATGGTCACAAAATCACATTGGCAAGTGATGGGGACAGGGTTCCCAATCTTTCATCAGGTGATGACAACTCTCGTTTTGGTGGAACGTGACACATACCGATTCGGCTTCAAATCAAAAGACCTGAACACTGCAACCTTAGCACCATGATTCCTCTGGTTATCAACAGTGTCACTAATCAAGTTGATCTCACCAATAAGGCTAATCCTTGCATGCGAAATAAAAGAACACGAGCAAGAACTCTAAAGAAGCAACTCAATGTAAGTGACAAATTGCAGATGTATTATCAAGCACTCGAAGTTGGGGTTTCACAACCGAAAATGACGATTATTCGAAGACAGGCTGATCTAAAGCAAAACCCAAAACCTAACATGGGCGGTGGCTACTAAATATATAGTCCAATGGGCGTGCAAGGACCCCTTTTCACGTCCCTAAGGAGTCCCAACACATTACAAGGTCCAATAGCCCAAAAGACGGCGGTGCAGCACCGTGACAGATTCTGGACATCAACTTGTTTTGACGATTCTCGTTGATTCCGAAGGAATTTTTTGTGGGACCAGTTCCATTAGTTATCTTATCAAATTATTTTTTCATCCATACGTGGATCGTCAAGAACAGAGTCCATATACAACCTGGACATCCATTTTAGCGCGAGGTGCTTCTAGAGTTCGAGATGGACTCGAATTTGATATAGATTGGGCCTCCAACTTAGCTTGGATGCCCTTGCTGGTCTTCTTAGATGGTGGCCAAGGAGGAGGAAGTCCAAGGGCTTCCTTGGTGTGTTATCCATCTCATTGGAGCATGCTCCGACTTGGGCCAAGGTCACAAGGGTGAATATCAGACCCATGACGATGACACAGCTCTCGGCAGAAACAATGATAACTTGTCATGATGATTTGGAGGCCTTTCCAACATGATATTGAGGTCAAACTAGGTCCATTTGAAAGTCCATTTGAAAGCTTATCAAATAAGCTTTCCATCAAGTGCTCATGGACCTCAAACTCACTTCGGATGGAGTTGTGGCCTTCCAAATGAAGCATTGTTGGGCCACCGACGAACCGAATGTTGTGCTTTGATGGTCTTGTACCCCAAGATGGGTCTTGAGCATGTTGTATCCATGCCCCATCTATTGTATATGCCATAGAAAAGGGCCTTTCCCAAGTTTACATCATCATCATCTATGTTCTTAAGTATATTGAACGCAACAGCATTAGGTAGCAACAAATTCTTTCTCAAGTTTACATCATCATCATCTATGTTCTTAAGTATATTGAACGCAACAACATTAGGTAGCAACAAATTCTTATATTGTTTTGTAAACATAGGAATGGGCTTACCTTGTCTTTAACTTTCATGGCCGTATCCATAGGTGTCTTGCCCTCATCAGCAAGCCACCACACTTTGATGGCACAAACTACGATTATTGGAAGAGAAAAATGTGTCTCCATCTCATGGCAACAGGGAGAAAGATCTGGGAATCTGTAGAGGAGTTTGTGGTGCTTGATATGAAGGATCCAACACCAAGACAAGAACAAAAGCTCCGACTCAATGATCAAGCCATCAATATGATCTATTAGGCATTGGACCCTAGGTATGGAGTATCTATGGGGTATTTTCATGAGAGATGAAATAATAAAATCATAGTAATAGTAAAAAACAAATTTATAGTTAAACAACATATAAATTCGTGAATCTCATTTACATAGAGTTCACTAGAATAATAAACTTGCTCAAAAGTGATAATACATTATAGATTCATGATTTTGTGCCATACTCATACAAATAATACAAAGCAAGAACTAAAGTAACAACTAATGTCGTAAACAACCACTTATTCATCTATCCACAAAAAATATCATCCTCATAGTTCGGTGTTCATGTGTCATGCTAATGAATCACTGATGGCAGATTGAATATATCATACTAACAACAAACAAAAAAAAGAATTGGGCTAGACCAAATTAAATGGAGTAGTTGAGATGGTATACAATATATATGCATATGTATTTTGAAATTGCAAGTATCTGTCGGGTATCCACGAATAAAGTTTCAAACTCACACCATTGTGAATGCTCGACCCTCATATACCCACGGATGAGTTTTTTTACTTGTGCCCGCACCTATTAGAAACTTTAAAACCAACTAATGGAACTAATAGTTAGTAGTCTTCTAATTAATAATTAGCAAGTTTGTTTAGATCTACTAGTACTAATTTTAGCTGCTAATAATTTTTAGTGCTAATGGATCTAAATAAACCCTAATTAGATACAACCACATTGAAGGTCATGACAACATAATCAAAGAAATAAAAGACGTAGGTGTATATCTGCACCTACTCTATATCCTCGCGAGTCACCTTTGTTGCCTAAACAAGCAACATCTTGAGTAAGGGTGGGCAAAATACCCGATACCCAATTCCCGTACCCGAATTACCCAAACCCAGACCCGAAGTACCCGAACCCGAAATACCCGATCACAATTTTGGATAGTGATTGTAAAAACCCGAAATTAGTTCGGGTAATTCGGGTAATGTTTCCCGGTACCCGAACTACCCAAATTACCCGAAATATCTCAAATATTTGCTCTTCTATTCCTAATATGAAGACATGAAGTATTTCAATGCCATATAAATATATTATTTGGTATGAATTAATGTAGATTTATGCTAACTTGATAATTTATTTATTGGTAATTGATATGAAGACATGATGTGATTTATATGACTATTGTTTATTGCTTTAAAATGGTACTTGAATTTTTCTAAAATGGTTGGTTTTATCAATTTCGGGTATATCGGGTAAAACCCGAACCCGAACCCGAATTATCGGGTACCCGAAATTTCGGGTAATATTTTTTCGGAGCAAAAATCGGGTAACAATTTTTAATACCCGAATTTCCAACTACCCGAATTACCCGACCTGAATTTTTCGGGTAACCCGAATGCCCACCCTTAATCTTGAGTCGAAGTCACAAGTGCTAAAGGAGATCCAGTTTTGCGTAAACCGGGAATGACATGGCTGTGATTAGCCCAGCCTTCTTAGACTACCTATAGTGTGTGTTTTAACTATGCTTCAAACCCCCTTTTTTCATTTGAGCCTTGATGCTAGCACATTGCAAGATGGAATTGAAGCATCGGAAACCCAACATCAAGGAAACTTCATGCATCGATGCCTGTCTTGGAAGAAAAAACGTGGCCCCACTTGTAGGTGACTTTAGGAGATGAGACCCTGCAACTAGATGAGTGAGTTAATTGCTGTTCTGTTATGCCCTCTCCAATTATATTAACTTTTATCAACGGTATAAGATAATTCTTGAGAGGCTAAAAAATAGTCCACCTTGTAAAAATGGATTAAACATGAGTTAGTTACGGACTAATAAGGGTTAATGTACTCTAACCACCAATTAGCCCTCGTTAGCTCTTATTTGCCTAGAATTAGCTCACATTTAGGCTTTATAATTGGTATAAAAAAACATGGGCTAATTATTAGCTCTTAATCCAAACACCCCCTATGACATCGGGTTTCAGTGTGTGTGTATATATATATATATACACTATTATATAGCCTGGGTTTCCAATAACGTTCAACGCACCGGCGGAGCGCCGCCCGTCACCGGCAGTCCGGCGACAAACCAGCAATTAATACTACTAATAATATCTCTCCTTTATTTACTAGAAACAATGGCGCGGCTTTGCCGCGCCAGCCCTTGATCAATCGGTTGTGGCCTAGGGGCCAGTTTCCGTTTGCATCTTGCTAGTTTTAGTATTCTAACTATTAGCACCTGGTAGCAATATTTCAGTTGCTAAGAGATGCTAAGAGATTCAAAGGTGAAAAGATGGTCTATTATCCCATCTTATTTGGATCCATATTTGCTAATTTTGTTAGATTCATGTTGCATAAATAATCAAACATGGTCTAGTCTGATAGTAATGTACGGATACGGTGATGATCGCTGTCGTGATTCTCGATTTGTAGTAGAACATGACTGGGGATTTTTACCTGAACTCCGAACAGTTGTGCTTTAGTACAATTGATCTAGAAAAGAGTACATTTTGGTAATTCATTGACCCTGTTTTTACAACTCGTGGTTTCCCATTTCATTCGCAACAGGCATTTTCTTATGCTCGTGTCAATTGTTGGCACCTGAAATTGGTGCCACCTGTAAAGGCGGACGACATGATATATAAGTATTTGCAGTTACTCATAGCAGCCGAGTTCACTCGCTGATTACATGTAATTATCTAACAATATAAATTAAGATTGAAGACATAAACAGTCAACGATAATGTAAAAAAAAAGTTAATCAGTACTGGGTGTCGACGTACCCTTTGCACAACAAAAGAAGTTTTTTGTTTGTTAAAATATTTTTAATATGAAATAAGTAACACCTTCAAGAGAGATTGAACAATGGTTAAATGGTCATGGCCACATCCTTGCCACTACGTGAGGATGCCCAAAGTCCGAAATGTTCAGAGATAGCACCAAAAAATAGTGACAGATCAATATTCGGTAAGATCAGCCAAAAAAAGATCTTACCTTAACTGTTAAACATGTTTGACTCCTAGCAGCAGAAAATATATAGCTAACAACGTTTGTTTTATGTTTGTGGGGTTGTAGCGTATAGCTAGAAAATTATCCTGGCACATATGTACACCAAAATAAGCTAAACTTGTGTTGATTGAATATGTAAAGTAGATCACTACAGCATGTTGTTTAATAGAACACTTAAAAGTGAATACAAGCCATATCAAGCTTTCAGCAAAGGCACATTATGTTAATTTTATTATCAGAGCTTTCAGCAAGATATGAACAATAAGTAATTTATAATGGAAGCAAAGGCACATTATGTTAATTTATAATGCAATCAACTTAGTGATTAGTATAGTCTAAAAAAACCCTGAAATTTTGGTTTGAAGTTCTTGAGCTCCTTGTTTAGAGTTTATCGGACGTTATTACATAACTCTTCAGGCAATATGATTGATTGCTAGAGCTTGCTTGCCTCTTAGTCCCATGTGCCTGTTAGAAATTACCAACTCAATCTATTATGATGCCCAAAAGGGGCAGATATGGTGATGTACAAAGTGCAGATAGCACCCTACACTAGTGAGCAATTACAAGAGATGTATATACATCTAACACCCCCCCTCAAACTCATGGTGGGTCAACGACACTGAGTTTGGAAAGAAAAAAGGTATGCTGCGCCCTAGTCTGAGGCTTGGTGAAGAAATCCGCCAATTGAAGCTCTGAGGGCACATAGTAAAGAGCCACCACCTCATCATGTACTTGTGATCGCATGTAGAAAGCATCAACACCAATGTGCTTGGTAAGTTCATGTTTGACAGGATCACGAGCAATACTGATCGCACCAGTGCTGTCCGAGGATAGAGGAGTCGGTGTGGAAGTCGTCACACCGAAATCCTCAAGTAGCCACCTAAGCCATGTGACCTCAGCCGTCACAGTCGCCATAGCCCGCAACTCAGCCTCAGCACTGGATCGGGAAACTGCCGTCTGCTTCTTGGTTTTCCAGGCAATCAAGGAGGACCCAAGAAAGACACAATAAGCTGAAAGGGAACGGCGATCAGACTGATCACTAGCCCATGTCGCATCAGAGTACGCCTGAAGCTCAAGAGAAGTAGAGTGAGGAAAGAACAAACGGCGTGAGATGGTGCCACGAAGGTATCGAAGAACACGAAGAAGATGAGCATAGTGGAGCTGTGTGGGAGCAGAAACGAACTGACTCAGAATATGAACAGCATGACAACTGTCAGGACGAGTAATCCCAAGGTAAACAAGGCTCCCAACAAGGTGACGATAACGAGTGGGATCAGCAAGGGGAGCACCATTAGTAGACCGCAGGTGAACACCTAGCTCCATAGGTGTATCAACAGTGCGCTGATCGGTGAGAGCAGCACGGGAGAGAAGATCCTGAATGTACTTTTCCTGGGAGAGGTAGATGCCATCAGGCATGGAAGAGACCTCGAGACCAAGGAAGTAACAAAGAGGACCCAAATCAGACATCAAGAATGTGTCACTAAGACGCTTCTTCACACAATCAATAAACTGAGAATCGTCACCAGTAATGATCATGTCATCGACATAGAGAAGAAGAAGTGTGCGACCACGAGGGGAAATGTGGACAAAGAGAGCGGGGTCGTGGTCGCTGGGCTTAAAACCAGCATCAATGACAACAGAGGAGAAGCACTCAAACCAGGCCCGAGGAGCTTGCTTGAGGCCGTAGAGAGAGCGTCGCAGCCGGCAAACCATGCCATCCGGAACAGAGTATCCTGGAGGTGGCTGCATGTAGACCTCCTCACGCAGCTCGCCATTGAGAAAGGCATTCTTGACATCAAGCTGGGAGATGGACCACTGTCGGACAGAAGCAACAGCAAGAAGAGTCCGGACTGTGGTCATGTGAGCAACAGGAGCAAAGGTCTCATCATAATCACGACCTTGCTCCTGCTGAAAACCACGGGCCACAAGACGAGCCTTGTAGCGCTCAATGGAACCATCAGAGCGAGTCTTGATCTTGTAGACCCACTTGCAAGTAATAGGAGTCACCTGAGGCGGCAAAGGAACAAGGTTCCATGTACCAGTGCGCTCCAAAGCGGCAATCTCCTCGGCCATGGTGCGCTGCCAGTCAGGGTGAACAGCAGCCTCTTGGTACGTGGCTGGCTCAACCAACGCAGCAGCAGTGAAGCCATAGCGATCCGGAGGATGGAGAGTACTACGGTCACGAAGAGCATACAGAGAGGACGGCTCTAGAGGAGATCCAAGAAGCGAGGGAGAAGATGGTGGTGGAGAGGAAGGAGGAGGTCGGCGGCGGCTATAAACGTGAGTGAACTCACGAGGAAGTACCCCCACAGGAGTAGGCCCAAGAAGCGACGGAGAAGACGCATGGGTGGGTGCTGGAGTGAGGACGGGAGGGAGCTCGTGAGAGGGCACCTCCCATGAGGGTGTGAGAACAACGGGGGGAATGGAAGGTGGGGGGAGGTAGGTGGAGGGCGTGAGTGAGGCAGCGGAAGACGCACGTCAGGAAAAGTCAAGAAGGAGATAGACTCAACATTAGTGGAAGAAGAACCGGAGGAGGAGCGAGGGTAGTAAGGACGGGATTCATCAAAGGTGACATCCCGAGAGATCCTCATCCGACGAGCAACAGGATCATAACAGCGATAACCCTTATGCTCGGTACTGTACCCAAGGAAGACACACTCAACGGACTGAGCAGTCAGCTTGGTGCGCTCACGTGGAGGGAGAAGAACAAAGCAAACACACCCAAGACATCGGAGGTGACTGTAGCGAGGAGGACGACCAAAAAGGCGCTCGTAGGGAGTACACCCCTAAAGAACGGTGGAGGGCTGCCTGTTAATAAGAAAAACAGCCGTGGAGACAGCCTCAGCCCAGAAGTGAGGTGGAAGCTGAGAGGAGAGCAAGAGAGCACGAGAAGTCTCAAGAATGTGACGATGCTTACGCTCAGCCACACCATTCTGAGCATGAGCACCAGGGTAAGAAAACTGAGCAAGTGTACCCTGATCAGTAAGAAAGCGATGATGCGCGTCAGAGATGTACTCTCCAGCAGAGTCGGCACGAAAGGCACGGATGGGTGAATCAAACTGAGTGCGAATCATAGTGGCAAACTGCTGGTAAATAGACAAAAACTGACCACGAGATGACATAAGATAGATCCAAGTAAACCTCGAATAATCATCAATAAATATAACATAATAGGAGTGACCACCTTTGGAAACAAAAGGAGCAGGCCCCCATACATCAGAGTGAATGAGATCAAAGGGACGCTGCGACATAGAATCACTGGAAGGATAAGGGAGTTGCAGCTGTTTGCCAAGCTTGCAACCCGTACAATGAAGAGCAGCGTCACCAGAAACAGGACCTAAAACACCACTACCAACAAGAGTGGAGAGTCTCGAGCCGGAGAGATGTCCGAGACGACGATGCCACTGAGCAAAAGTAGTGGTAGTGGAAGCAGCTGAAGCTGAAGCTGGAGAACCGGATGACTGACTGGTCAGAGTGGGCGAAGGAAGACGCAGCCAATCAAGCTCCCATAGGCGCTGAGAGTCATGACGCCTAGGCCCAGTCCCCACCAGAAACCCCGTATGAAGGTCTTGAACACAACAAGAGTCAGATTCAAGAATGATACGACAACCATGATCAGTAATTTGACCAGCAGACATTAATTGCATAGTGAGCTGAGGGACATGAGAGACAGTAGGAACATGAAAAGAGGACGTAGAGAGAACACCACGACCAACAACAGGAAGAGAGGTGCCATCAGCTGTCTGAACAATAGGAGGAGGATCAACAGGAGACAGAGATGCCAAGCAACTAGAATCCGGAGTCATATGGAAGGATGCACCAGAATCAAGAAACCACTTGGATGATATACCGGAGGGAGGAGGTGGTGGTGGAGTCCCAGAAGCCCGGGCAGTAGTGCCAGAAGCCCGAGCAGTAGTGGCAGAGGGTGAGGAAGCAACAGCATTGAGACGACGAAACAACGTGAGGACCTCCTGCTCCAAGGCAGTTACAGAGCGAGCTGCACCGGACTCCCCACGGCGAGTCCTCTTGTCGCGCTGCTTCTTCCGACAGACATCCTCGGTGCGTCGAAACTTGCCACAGTAGGCACACTGAGGCTCGGTGGACGGTGGCGGCGATGGCTGTGGAGGAGCAGTGGACAAAAGGGGAGCTCGGGCAGCCAAAACAGAGGACTGCAGAGCCCCACTTATGCCCCCCGCCCGAAGACGAGTCTCTTCAGCACGTAGCTCCGGCATCGCCTCATCGAGAGATGGGCGAGGTCGGCGTGTCAGGAGCTGGGACCTGACAACCTCAAACTCAGGACGGAGGTGAGAGAAGAACTCGTGAAGGCGCAGAGTGTCCCGCTGGCCCCGGTGACGATCACAGCACCGACAAAGACCAGCAGCACAGTACTCCGCACCCAAGATGTCAAGACGATGCCAGACGGCGGACATCTGACGGTGGAACTCCTCCACAGTAGAGTCGTGCTGACGGAGCGACTGGGCCTCCTCCACCACCGCGAGATACAACGCCTCGTTACGAATCTCATAACTGCGGCGGAGGTGAGCCCACATCGAGTGAGAGGTGGAGAGGCCACGAAGGGACAGAGAGATGTCAACCTCCATACTCGCGAGCAGGATAGCCTTGGCACAGGCCTCCTCACGCAGCCAGGTTGCATGTATATCAAGAGCTGACTGGTAGGCCTCCATCTGATTCTCAAACGCCTCAAGGAGAGGCTTCTTGACCGCGTCGTCTGCATCAGGCGCATAGGTGGGCGGAGTGGGAAGAGGTGGGGTGGGCGGACAAGGCCGCTCATACGTGAGATAGCACCACAGCTGCTGCCCGCCCATGTGTACCTCCATGTGAAAAGCGAACTCGCCCCAATTTGTGTCATTGAAGATGACAGGGCAGCGAGGAACAGAAATGGCACCCGGCTTTCCAAGGGACGCCATCGAAAACAACTGCCCAGCGCTCTGCCCTGGCACTGCTTGCTATGACTCCTCTTTTTTTTGGAAATGAAGGAGCAGAGCGGACTAGAGGGAAGCTCGGTGCGAGGAACTGGAGCGAGAAAACAGAGAGCGGAGCAGAGGAGACTAGAGGAAAGGAGGTACCGGAGGGAGAGAGGGAGAGCGGAGGCAGGGAGGCGAGCCGCGGCGGGAGAGGCAAGGCTCGTGCGGTCGCGCGGGGAGGCGGGGTCGGCCGCGTCGGCGCGAGGACCTGGGGCGCCTCCGTAGGCAGCCGCGACCAGTCGCGGCGGCGCGGGGAGGCGGGGTCGGCCGCGGCGGCGCGAGACAGCGGCGGGTGCGAGGTGACCCGGACGACCGCGCGAAACGCGGGCGAGGCAGCACGGTCGGCCGCGCGAGGGTCGCGCAAGTGGAGATGGCTTCGCCGGCCGGCGGTGGCAGCTCACCAGCGGCTCGCCGGTGGCATGCCGGCGACGGCGGGATGGTGAACCCTAAACCTAGGCTCTGGTACCATGTTAGAAATTACCAACTCAATCTATTATGATGCCCAAAAGGGGCAGATATGGTGATGTACAAAGTGCAGATAGCACCCTACACTAGTGAGCAATTACAAGAGATGTATATACATCTAACAGTGCCTACCATTTAGTTCACATAAAGGAGGTCATAACGTTCAGAGAACAATATGGTAGACTCCATGTATCCATGCACTGAATCGTTTGGTAAGCAAGAAATAATTATTTCCAAGTGTACTGAAATAAATCAGGCAAGCTATCAGATTATTCAGAGGTTTGCCACTTCAAACACAATTTTGAATCTGAATTTGAGTTTTGGAGTTAGCAATCTTACTACTCAAGGATTAAATTTGTGACCTGACTGCAACACTTAAGTACTTATCTGACATTGATTATCCCATATGTTTCAGGAAAAAATGCTACACCAAAACAAGCTTATGAGCTTTAGAGAAAAGTATGGTTGGCTCAATATTCAATTATGCCTCCAATAAGTCAAGTCATTAAATTATAGAATATAGCCATAGAAAGATAGCCGGATAATATGAATACAAGTTTCACCCAAAATTAGATTTTTTTAGCAAACCTAAAATTAGATGTATTCAGTGAGCATTTTACCTTGAAGGCATTTCCTCGAGCAACTGTTGGTCGTCGTCCATGTGGGCGACCACTCTGTCTCCTAGGGTGCGGGAGGCTGCGCAGGACTGGTGCAACTGGCCTTTTCCGTCATGTGCGGCTTCGTATGCTATTGCATACCTTGGAGCACGGGAGCAGTACCACGAAGGCAGCCCGCCGCCGGCACGGTCTAGCGAGCGCCGGCAACAGCGGGGTGGGGGTGGCTCAAGAAGCACTACACGGCGTCGTCCGCAGCGCCGCCGGCCCGCGTCCTCCTCTCTGCTCGGCCTTGCCCCTCGCCAGCGCTGTCGTCGCCTGCTGCAGTTGCGTGTATCCCCAGTGAGGAGATTCTTGTGACCAAAGGTTGCACGTCGGCGGTGGAGCAGGCGCTGTGTGAGGAGGGGACATCGGAGCCTGGCTCAAGTCGAGCGGTAGGGGGCGTGGCCCTCGTCTTCGCACCGCTCTCTAACGCTCGTGGCGAGCGGCGGCGCGGCCTCAGATGGGGAGCGGGCGATGAACGGCGACGTGGGTGGCGTCCGACAGTGCGGCCTGGGCGGGGCTGGGACAGGGGCGAGGAGCGGCCTCCGTGGTTGGGGACCGGCCCCTTCTTGATGCTTGCGACTTGCGAGGCGGAGGGGATGTGGCCGGAGGAAGGGGCGGTGCCGGAGGCAGGGCGGCGCCCGGCTGGATTGGTGCCCAGGAGAGGCTGCAGGAGGAGAAGGTTCGGGCGGCCGAGCGGCTTTGCGAGGAAGGGAGCGGGGAGACCGAGCGAGGCAGGGACACGTGGCAAAAGAATAAGCCTGATTCTATGGGGCGGATTTCAATATTGAAAGATTACTATGGCTCCGTTCACTTCCCAAAATATTTCCTCTGTCACCCGTCACATCGAATCTTTGGATCTATATATGGAGCATTAAATGTAGGTAAAACAAATAACTAATTGTACAGTTTATCTGTAAAGGTCGAGATGAATCTTTTGAGCCTAATTAATTCATAGTTAGATAAATTTTGCCAAATAACAACGAAAGTGCTACAGAAATATTTCTTCCAAATATTTTGAAGCTGAATATAAAGGCAGGCCTTTACTACTGACTGCTCCGGTAGTCCGGTCCATGGTATCCGCCCCGTGAAGACCGCACTGATGTCAGCTACTCCCTCCGTCCATAAAAACATGCAATTCTCGCTTTTCGAGAAGTCAAACAGTTTGAACTTTGACTAAATTTATATAAAAAAATACTAATATTTATAATACAAAATAAGTATCATTAGATTAGTTATAGAATATATTTTTTTAATAAATATATTTGGAGACATAAATGTTAATACTATTTACTATAAACTTGGTCAAACTTGAGTCAGTTTGACTGGCACGCTTCCCATAATTGCTTGTTTTGTTGGACGGAGGGAGTATTTATTTACCGCAGCCCATCCGTCCGGTTCCACAGCGGGCACCACTGCGCCGTCGTCAACCGAGACCTCGACAGGATCTCGCTCAGCTACTTCCTCGGCCCGCCGCCGCACGCCAAGGTGCCACCACTAAGGGAGGCCGTGCCGCCCGGCCGGAACCCCGCGTACCGCGTCCGCAAGAAGGCCTTCACCACCGGCGCATCCGTGCTCAAGATGGTCGCCCTCGCCACCGAGGTCAACTACGATGCCGGTGGCCGGTGGCGACGGCGGGGCGCGCGGAAGGACCGGTGGCGCGGTGCCCGACGGCCGCGGGAGGCCCAGCGGTGCGGATCGACCTCTTCCCCGTGCTGATGCCGGCCGTTCCCCGTCCTCCTTCCCCATCGGCGGCGGTCGCCGCTACTTTCCCATCGGCGGCGGTCGGCGGCTGCTCCTTCCCATCCGCGCGGGTCCCATCCATGGTGGCGGCAGCATCGTCCCCAGGTCTGTGGTGGCAGTTCGCGGCGACGATCTCCTCCCTTCAATCCGCCTGCACGACACCCTCCGGCGGTGCTGGGCCAGGGGTGGCGACGGATCCTCGGTGATGTGCATTCCGCGTACTTGCTTCGTTGGCGCCCCCGGCGGTTGAACCAGGCGGGATTTGGATGGGGCCGTGGATCCAGGCGGCATTCCGCGCACGTGCTGCTCGCGTCCTGGGAGCTCATCTTCCTCGCCGCCGCCGTCGTGCGTGTCATCGATGGTGGCATGGTGCGTCCCTCTGACAAGTAGCGTCTTCGGCACGGGCAGCACCACCATTGGATCCGAACCAGAGGTGCGCCATCCCCTCCTGCCGATCTGATGGGGATTAGCGACTCGTAATCACAGTCAAGTCGACTGTGCGTGCAGCAGCGACATCCTCTCCTCCCCTACCTTTGGCGGTTCCGATCAGGCGGCACCTCACGCAGTTCATGTTCACATGCCCCTCAAGAGCAACTAGTACTAGTTCATGTTCACGCAGTTCATTGTGCTGGTCTGCTGGATGCCTGGGTCTGGATCGTTCTGCACCTGTAGCGGTTAATTTTATACAAATGTTTTTTTATTTCTAGGGACCCGATCCCAAATACAATGATCCTGTTCATTCGGCTTATAATCCGTTTTTTTCAGTTTGTTTTTTCAGCCAGAATAGTATTTTTCTCTCACGACAAATCGGCCAACCGGGTTTTTCGGTTGGCTTATCAGCACAACCGAACGGCTCCAATATTGAAAGAGATATGGTGTGTGAATCTAAAAACCATTTTAATGAATTTGGTATGAATCGGTACTACGAATCTTTGGCTTATGAATTTCTGCTTCTACTCACAATTTATTTACATGTTTTGTCTCGTGAATTCTTCGGTTCTTCCCATGACATGTGTGTTGCTGTCCGCGATTGGATCATGCAGGCACAGCTGTTGATCCTTGCGTTGCGTGACGAAGGCAGTGTTTAGATCCCTCCACCAAAAATTTTACAAGATTCTCTGTCACATCGAATCTTTAGACGCATGCATAGAGTATTAAATGTAGGTAAAAAAATAACTAATTGTACAGTTTGTCTATAAATGTCGAGACGAATCTTTTGAGCCTAGTTTATCCATGATTGAATAAATTTTACCAAATAGCAACGAAAAGTGCTACAGGAACTTTACGCCAACTTTTACACCATCTAAACACTACCGAATTCCGATCGACATCCGTGTGGTTCAAATGACTTGCTTATAATGTAATGTGGTGATCAAGAATAATTTATTTACTCGGATAATTTATTTACTTGTACTACAGGGACTATTACAACAAATTTAATTACGCACATGTCCGGACTGAATTATTTTCTTAATAAAATCGTACTATCAGTAATAAAAAAATCCGAACGGTGACCGGATGTCCCGGCGATTAGTACAAACGAATTTACTGCTCACGAAACATGATGTAATTATTTTCTTAATAAAATAATACTATTAGTAATAAAAAAGTAATAAAAAACGGTGACGAGATGCCCCGGTGATTAGGACTACCGCTCAAGGGACGTAACGGAGCTATTTTCTTAACAAAATGACATTATCAATATAAAAAACAGTCTAATCAACTAATCAAGGGACATAAAGAGCTATTTTCTTAACAAAATGACATTATCAGTATAAAAAATAGTCTGATCGGAGACCGGACGTCTGTGTGACTAGAATAACATTAGTAATAAAAAGTAGTCTGCCATTAATTATTCTCCGGAATTATTTATCCAAACAAATGACTATTAGTAATAAAATTTACCCTGCATGGAGACCGGGCAGCCAAGTTTACTACTTATATCTATGCCGGTAATTATTTGACAACACAGAAGATAATACTAGTAATAAAAAATAGTCTAGCCGGCCGATTAGCACATGCAAATTTACCGCTCAAAGGCCTGGTAGGAATTATTTACTCAACAAATTAATGCTTTTCGTAATTAAAAAATAGTGTGACCGGGCAAACGGACACAGATGAGGACATGTAAATTAACCGCTCACTTGCATGGAAGTAATTATTTACTCAACAAAATAATACTAATAGTAATAAAAAATAGTCCGACCGAACACTCCGTGATTAGCTCAGACAAATTTACCGCTTACACACCGAGAAGGAATTGTGTACTTAACAAAATGATATTATTAGTAATAAAAAGTCTTGTTAAGTACTCAAATGGTACTATTAGTAATAAGGCCGGACGTGTCGGTACTATCACAACTCATTTTATTACGCATCAATCTAGTTGGAATTATTTATAGACTTAAATGATTTACTTGCCTCGACGAATTATTCCTGAGCAAAAATAACTTGATCCAAATTTTACAACAAATTTTTCTACGCATAGGCCTAGACATAATTATTTATAGGCCTTAATGATAATATTAGTAATAAAAAACCTAAACGGAGACGAATTTTACTATACATCGGTCCAGGCAGAATTATTTATAGACCAAATGATATTATTAGTAATAAAAGTTACCTTGTCCACGTCAAAGGTAAATATAGAGCACATGGCTAATTTACTGCTCACGAGAAATGAAGGAATTATTTTATTAGCAAACTGATACTAATGGTAATAAAAATATAACGAGTGGTGACCCGATGACCTGGTGATTGACATAGACGAATTTATCGCTCAGGGACATTATGGAATTATTTTCTCGTCTAAATGATACTATTAATAATAAATTAATAGCCCCACCGGTGACCGGATGCCCCAGAGATTAGCACATGGCTAATTTATCGATCACGGAAAAGGAATGAATTATTTTATTAGCAAACTGATATTAACGGTAATAAAAAGGGACTTGCTATATCCCAGTCGTCTGGGTTTTTGGGAAAAATCCAGGCGACGTCCTGGACTATTGGATGAAGATCCAAGGGTCAGATCTGTTTCTGTCCCTGTTTCTGTCATTGTGTGTACAAACGGGTCCGCGAATAAACCTGCAAACCCACCCCAGCCAGATACTAGGCCCGCCGAACCTTAACGGGCACATGATCCGATACCCGCTAACTGAGGTTGGTGCTCATTTGGGCCAAAATGAAGCTATCGGCCCATTAAACATACGTACAAGCACACACAAAAAAATACAACTTTGCCACTGCACCCTCCAGCCGATCAAATTAACAACAGTCTGTATCGAGTGCATCACCATTCTGATTCTCTTAAAATTACAAAACACAAATATAAAAATTGCACATTTCAAAAAGTGCAAATAGTACTTGTTCTTAATGCAATTATAATGTATATGTATATAAACACAAATCTAGCTCATGCACGTGGAGCCTGCTAATAGCGTGGTTAACTTGTGCTACTGAACAAGTCTTTTGCACACAGATGGGATGCATTAGTGATAGCAAACAAAAATCAGAAGTTTTCTGCAGAAAATTCAGCAAATGGGAATTAAGGGGGCCACCTATACAAAACCATAGTAATAGGAAATTCAGCAAATGTCCTGATACGATACCTGAAAAAATCAAGGACATCAGGAACATGATCTGCAAAGGTCATCAATAGATGGAAGAGGCACATCAGATGAAATTGAAGCTCCTCTAACTGCAATACTTAACCTACACTATAAAAGAAAATCATGTAAGAACCTGACCTAACATGAAAAGAATGGTAAGCGGTTGGCAGCATGAAGTAATCAATGCAAGAAAAAACATATTATAACTGACCTTATGTCCTTGAGGTGTGATGTGGTACACACAGAAGTTGTGAACAAACAACTACGCAGCCTCTGGACATAAAACTTGAGCTTGAAAACTCCTCATGCAAGTGGTCCAATCAAAGTTATTAGAGACCATATTAGATAGCACAAAAATAAGCAAGGACTATTGGAGGGGAGAGGGCATGCTACTCACATGCCATAAGTGCAGAGCCACCGCGCTACCATAGTACATCCTAAAAAGTAAGAATACAAATACAAATGGCAGACAGACAGAAGCTTTATCTATAGTTGTTAGCTGCTTCTAGGGCAAGGAGAGAGAGAGACCGAGAATGGTTGGGTGGCCAGGTGGGTGGGGAATAAGAGAACAAGACAATAATCTAGGTCCAGGAAATGGCAAAAATCACAAAGAACAGAAATACAAGGACAAAAATGTGGTCTATATTGGCACTAAGACAAATATACTGAGCTCATTCAGTAGTCAAGAATGTTCACCATGGAACTTAAGTGAACAAATATACAGAGCTCATTCAGTAGCCAAGATGAAAGTGGATTCAGAAACCTGATGGAAACAGGTAATAAACCCAGGTGGCTTCAACATAGTTGTCGTCCCCCTCCTGCAACAATGGTGAACCCACTATCAGGGACGAGGTGTAACAAGGAAACAACAGAAATTCTATGCTATCAAGCCGAAGTATTTTCTCAATACAAGTTATGCAACAAAATATTTATTAGCACAAAGATATGAGAGAGGAGTGTGACAAACAGGCAATGACTGGTGTTGGAGAAAAAGACAGGCCACCAGCTTCAAAATGATTCACTTTTCATTTCTCTCTTCTTCTCCTTTGAAAAACTTATCTGAGATAACAAACCTGAAAACAACAGAGCTTGTGTCAGTAACATAAATCAAATAAGCTTGACCTCAGATAAATAGCTAACATGTCTCAATACAAGTTTCACCTCACATAAATAGATAACATGACCTCAGATAAATAGATAAATAAAGAGACAAACCTACTGTATCCCTAAACAGATATGACAATTTAAAGACAATTCACACAAATTTTATCCAATGCAACAGAATAAAAGGAGTGTGCTTGCACAAGTCACAATAAACAAAAATTTAAGATGTGTTAGCACAAAAGACAAAAAATAATTTTTTTCTATGGAAAGACAAGGATAAAATAAGAGGTGTGTGCTAGCACAAGTCACAATAAACAAAAGTTTGGGATGTGTTAGCAAAAATGACAATTAACAAAGGACAATCACAGACTACAAGTGACAATTTTTCACTATGTATAGACAAAAACAAAAAAAGAGGTGTGTGGTTCCACATATCACAAATAACAAAGGCTTGGGATGTGTTAGGACAAATAACAAGAAATAATTTTTTTTCTATGCAAAAACAAGGACAACATATGAGGTGTGTGCTTTCATAACTCACAAAGGACAAAGTTTTAGATGTGTTAGCACAAAAAACAAGAAATAATTTTTTTTCTATAGAATGACAAGGACAAAGAAGACGTATTTGTTGGCACAAATGAGAAATGACAGATGACAGAAAAATGTGGTCTATATTGGCACAAAGTACAAATCACTATAAACAGTTGATATTGCACATGTTAAACATCATAATTGCAGCAATTCAAGTGTGCAATTTACTACTTATAAATGTGCAATCAAGAAATGGATGCTACACACATGTTTCTTGTACAGTATATGCAACACGTAGTTAAAAGTGAGTTCCTACTATTCTACTAAAACAACCATGAGACAATGTCCTAAAAAAGGTATTCCATTTCTAGATTTTACCCAAAATTTACAGTGGTGCTAGGGCCAGCCCGAAGTTTGCATATTGAGCTAGGGCCAGCAACAACCTGAGGTTGCCTAGTTGCTACAGAAGTGCTCCGTAGTGAAAACACCAGTGAGCTGCACCCTTCTCGTGGTCAATGAAAACACAAGTAGACTACACAACATAATCAACACCAACTGAACCCCACGGGATCTCCTCAGGGTTCCTAAAAAGTAGGACAGAGCACAAGTTATTCCTATTCAAACACATACACAGATCACAAAAGCCAAAGTTGTGGAATCAAAAGATATCACATGTTCAACATTTGGGGAATGGAGCTATAAATTATATAAAGAACGATATATGAGGAGCATCATGATTCATGAGCACATTTATCAGGTCTGACAGTTCAAAAATGGAAAATACCAAGTATGGCCATGGTGAGTGGTGATTCATAATCTCTAGAAAAATTAGCTATATCCTAAAGCAGCAGCAACACCAATGAATAATTTGACAACTGCTAATTATTGATAACTTTGCAGGATAAACAAGTATCATTGTCACTACAGTGCTATATTTTCCTTTGAAAAGGCTCAAAGTGTGCAGCAACAAACTTACAACTAATTGTAAATAAAAGGGGTACCAATCAATCTTAGTGGTTCGGTGATGTATAAGAAATCTGCATACAGAGGTACAAAAACTTACGTATTGTTGCAATGTTGTGCTCTAAACAGCTATGATAGCCATGATTAGACCTCTTGCATTGACACTGACATCAGTAACAGTGTAGACTGCAACTCCTATGCAACAATAAAAAACACCCGTGAGCAAGCTGACATCATCGTACACGAATAAAGTAGCATTCAAGCTGACATGTGACTTTATCCAACAAGCAACACATCACACATTCAAACAATGGAGGTGACCAAGTCATTCTACCTTGGTTAGAGTCAAGCTCTGCTGGTGTCAAATGACAAATCAAAAATAATCAATGCAACAATCAAAAGCACCCGTAAGGATAAATGACAAATTTTTTCCTATACGTAACAATAAGATGAGGATCAAACCTTTCAGCATAGTTATTACCATCATCTCTATCAACTACACATTATTTTGACAGATACTTTAGTCTAAATTCAACAACTTGTCTAAAACATTTAAGATACTTTAGTTCGACTAAAAAAGAATTATTAAAAATTGCACATTTAAGATAGTGCAAGTAGTACTTGTTCATAATGCAATTATATTGTATATGTACATAATTAGAAAATCTGACTGATACATATGAAGCTTGTTGTGAGTACTAAGTACAGTTAATTTAAACTGGTGAAAAGCAAACACACAAAAAAGATATGAGAGAGTCACATGCACATCATCAGCCACTCACAAACTGACTACAGTTAATCTAAATTATTTAGCCCTCAACAAATAGAAGAGAGTCAAACCTTGGACTGATATATTTACAACCTCTGAACACAAAACACATTCAGTCATGCACATCACCAGCCACTCACAAGAAAACAATCATATCATGGCTAGTAAGGAATGGATAAACAGACATGTCAAATACACTAAGAAGATAGATAATGCCACATAGTCTGCTGCACTATAAATCTACATCAGCGTGTGTAATTGGTGCACCAGCAGCTCTTGCATCAGTCCAATAATAAACAGCATACCACAACACAAACTCCAGCCAAGAAATTCCTTCACCGTCCAACAATCTGTGAGCGTCTGGCTGCTGTTAAAAGTCACAGGCTTTATGCAACAGCAGCACAGTAGGTCCATAACTGGATTGATGGAAACAGCAGCACAATAGCACAATTGCAACTAGTGTAAAGCTACTCATACTGAATGTCTGAATATATATAGGACAACACTATACTGACACCACGGCATGCAACTAGTGTAAAGCCATCTCGTCTGAATGTACACACCAACTCGAGAAGGAGACAAACAGTGCCACCTCATCTTAACTCATGCTCCATTCAGCATATATTCCACCAAAAATGTTATTTTACCATGTCATCAATAGATAAATACCATACATATCACATTCACACTAACTGAAATTTCAGAAAATTCATAGTACACGCTAACTAAAATTTCAGAAAATTAACAGTTCACACTAACATATCAGATATTGTTTCCAGTGGTCGTGCATGACTGCACGGTGTCATACTTAACATGTAGGTCTACACAAAATGGAGGAAGTACATAAATATGAGCATGTCACACTGAATGAAGCATTAAGTCTATGACATCTCGAGCAGCACAAACCAAAGACCTGCCACAAATCCCCAGATCGAGAATCAATCAAAAAACCTATAGGAAATCCCCAATTCGACCACTGACAGCACGAAAATCGACACTAACCACAGATAGACAAAATTCGGCTAATATTCGACAAATCATTAATTGAACTGTGGACAACCGCAAGGAACTAAGATCAAGCCACAAAAATCACAAGGAAACATGGAAAAAAGTTTACCTATGCTTCCTACTTCCAGAGCACAGGTAATTATCTAGTATATAACAGTTACAAATCGAGTTCGTTCCGAGTTGCATCCCACAAAGGGAAGGCAACAACTTGCTGAAATACAAGAATATAATTGCTACTCCTAGCTCTGCTACTTATCGATTAGAACTCAGAAGTACAAATTTGAAGAGATCGATCTTGACTAATTCACCAACACATAATGAGCCACAAATCAAAAACATGTTGCTCAGTTCAGAGCGTAAAGCATATATATACCTCAGCTCCAGGCTTGCTATCTAGCATTCGTCGACTGTGAGGATGTGAAACTCCTCAAATGCCTCGTACAAAACAAATCGAAAAGGACCTTCCCATGCCGCGTTATCCTGGACAATAATGAACAACTCGTCATCGACATATCTGTGACCGATGCAGATGATACTATGGTTGGCGGGAATGGCCCTGTACCCTCGGTATACCGTACTGCTGAAGAATTCGTCACCTGCGTACAATGCACCAACCATGGGCCCAATTTTATGGAGCATAGTGGTGACTTTCAGGGGGCTCAGCTCGCTGACGTGGAAGGACTCGAAGCTTTGGAGCCTCAGAGAGATATTGGCGTCCTCAGTTTGCAACCCCTGCTTCAACGAATGGATCACCGCCAAGACATCCTCTATAGCTGCCCCATGTTTAGAGTTCCACACTCCTTTCTCCTTGCACATATTTTTATTGACAATGAAAATGAAATCTAGAGCTTAGCAATTTATGACAATGAAAATGAAATCAGCAGCTGCATGTCTAAATCACCCCAAAAATGACCCAAATCACAGCATGAACGTGCACAAAATACCCTAAATCAGACGCAAGCAACCACCCCTGCTCCAAGAAAAATCCACAACCTCACAGACAATCTAACAATACCAAAAACACGGCACCTGTTGTTTCCCCAAATTCAACGCCACGCACAGGACAAAAAAAACCCTAAATTTGCCCCTGCTCCAACCAAATCTGGAACCCTAAAATCATCAGGACGAGAAAGCAATCCCACTAAAACATACACCATCCCTCTGCCTAAAATGACATGAATGCACCCCGAAAATCATAATCAAAACCCTAAACCAACACAGAGACGAGATGCAAAATCCACACAAATCCACCGGGGCAAATCCCTAAAAACGACGTGATTCTGAATCCTACACGAACCATACACAAACCCTAGACATCTACACTGAGTAGTACACGAATACTACACTCACCGAAATCCGAGAAGACGACGCTGCCACCACCGCCGCTGACCACCGGAGGAGGCCGCCGCCGCCGCCGATAGAACGCCTGGACCTGCGCCGGGAGGGAGAGGGGTGGTCGTCGCCAACGATGAGCACCGGGACGAAGAAATGGAGCCGACCCCGGGGAGGGAGGCGAAGTGAGCGATAGAAATGGGAGCAGCCACAACCAGCGGATGCAAACTCCAAATCTAGGACCCGATAAAGCATTGCGGACCCGCTACAACCAGCACAGACCAAAGCACGGATCGCAAAACAGATCGAATGAACCACGCGTCGCCTGGGCGAGCTGCCTGATTCCAGACGACAGAGACATAGGAAAAGTGTAATAAAAAATATCACGAGCGGGTCCGGACGCCACAATGATTGGCACAGACGAATTTACTGCTTACCGGACATAATTTACTGTACATGAGCCAGTACGGAATTATTAGAAGTAATATGGAGAATAATAAAAAAACTTTACGCGTCTACATATTTATTTGGGGGTCTTACCAGAATTATTTATGGAAGAAAACGATAATTATGGGGTTGTTTAGGCCCGGTTTAGATGCAAAAATTTTTATAAAATGGGCACTGTAGCGTTTTCGTTGTTATTTGGTAAATATTGTCCAATCATTGTCTAATTAGGCTTAAAAGATTCGTCTCGTCCATTTCGTCTAAACTGTGTAATTAATTTTATTTTTTATCTATATTTAATGCTTCATGCATATGTCTAAAGATTCGATATGACGGGGAATCTGAAAAATTTTGCAAAATTTTTGGGGAACTAAACAGGGCCTTAGTTGGTGAAAAAGTTTGGGTTCGGCTACTGTAGCACTTTTCATTTTATTTGGCAATTTATGTCCAATCATGGACTAATTAGGCTCAAAGGGTGTGTTTAGTTGTGTAAAAAGGTGTAAAAAGGTGTAAAAAAAGTACTGTAGCATGTTTTGGCTTTATTTGGCAAATAGTGTCCAACCGTTGACTATTAGGTTCAAAACGTTCGTCTCGCAAAGGACAACCAAGATGTACAATTAGTTTTTAATTTCATCTACATTTAGTACTCCATGCATGTATCGCAAGTTTGATGTGACGGGGAATCTTTTTTTTGCATAGTGTTTTTTTTGTGGAACTAAACACAGCCAAAAGATTTGTCTCGTGATTTACAACTAAACTGTGTAATTAGTTTTTTCTTTCGTCTACATTTAGTACTCCATGCATGTGCCGCAAGATTTGATGTGACAGATACTGTAGCATTTTTTGGGTTCACTTTTCGTGAACTAAACAGGCTCTATATAGTAATAAAAAGTACATTTGGAAGAAGACATGCACCTGGCAAATTGAAAATCACACCCGTTAAATATAGTAATAAAAAAATACGTACGTACTCAGGAGGAGGCCGACCTCAATCGGGTTTCATAGAGTTTTATGAGCATTAAATACGCTGACATGGCACTATATTGATGAAGAGAGAGGTGATAAAAGTTTCATGGGAGCAGTGACGGAGCTAGGATGTTTGTGAAGGGTATGCCGAACGAAAATTTACATATGCAAACCGGTAAAATCCATTTAGCAATTTGGTACAGTATCATAAAAATTGCTTCACAATTCGGTACACAATTACTAAATAGCATAATTCCAGTTCTCACTGCCTAATTCCAATTCTGTATAAGTAGTAATCAATTAATTCATCCCTATTCCCTAATTCCAGTTCTCATTGCCTACAACAGTACAATTACACAACTACAGCTACATCAATTGAAGAATTGAACTAATTTGAGGAGAAATTGAACAACAACCAACAGTTAGGGTTAGAGATTTGGGGGCAAATGCTTCAACGTTTAGTAGACAGCAGTATCTTTGCTTCAGCAGGGAGAGGGAGCCAGGGAGAGGAAGCTGGTCGCCGACACCGGACACTGAGAGATGCGACGTAGCGAGAATGCAAGAGGGAGGGGACAGCTCGGACAGGGAACCACCACGCCAGGCGCCTCCAGGCTCCGGCCAAGCGCGGGCGTTGCTGCGGTAGGCGGCAGTGGCGGGCGTTGGCAGCCGGCGACCGGGGAGGCTGGCCGACGGTGGCGGGGGCTACACGTGCGCGGCCTGCGCTCGGTTGCCCCTCTCCCGGTCGCGACGACGCGACGAGCGAACTCGCGCGGAGCCGTTGTCGGGGCTACGGGCAACGCGGAAGAAGAGCAAAGCCTCGTTTCGTTTTTTTACAGAGGGATATCCCCATTGTTGGGCTGTGCTTAGGGTATGTCATGCCATACCCGGACAGCCCATTAGCTCCGTCTATGCATGGGAGTAGAGAGAGTTTCATGAGGATAAAACTCTTCTGCACTATTTTCAAAAAGTTATTGTGTTGAAAACTGAGCCATGAAACCCTCCACTGAGTCACGTTAAAGTACGGAGTAATACTGATCCCGGTCTTTGCATGCAAGATGCGGCGTATACTGATCCGTGACGATTCGCATGCACCCGTTTCCAAATTCCAGCATTGATTCGTTACTTCTAGAAAAACGGCAACAGGTCAATTAATGGGACACTTCATGCATGACGAGACCACCTTTCCATCATCCTGGTCACATGAATGCTCGCCGGAAAAATTGCACCGTTTGGTGCCTACGGTGGGGAGCGCTAAATGTTATTCACAGGGCAGGCTGCTAATTAGTATGGTTCAATATTATTCTACACCACAAGTTAAAACTGACCTGAAAAAATACTAAGTACTACTGAACCACGTTCAGTATCAGTCAGTACTACATCCAACACCTCGAAAATACTGAACAATACTGAAACGCGAGTACTGAACAATACTGAATTATGTTCAGTATAACTGTTTGATGTAGAATAGTATTCTATAGGCGTGTATATATATATATATATATATATATGCTGGGCGTTGAATCCGAATCAACGCACCGGGGGAGCTCGTACGAATGAATGCTGACGCAATCAATGGGACACAAACGAATCAATGGGACACAAACGCTTTTAGGTAAAAAGTATACTGTAGCAGGTTTTGGTTTTATTTGATAAATAGTGTTTAATCACGGACTACTTTGGTTCAAAAGATTCGTCTCACGATTTTACACTTAACTGTGAAATTAATTATTTTTTATCTATATTTAATGCTCCATACATGTATCGTAAGTTTGATGTGACGAAGATTTTTTTTTTTGCATAGTGTGCTTTTTTTTTTCCAGGAACTAAACACAGCCTTGCTCTTCCGTTTCTTATAATATCAGGTAATAATAAAACATCAAACAAAGATTCGTTCGAACACTCATTAATCGCGCTAGCTACCTCAACCGCGGTCAGTATCGCAGTTAGCGCCACAATCCACGCCCAACACATCCGCCGCGTGATCCCAGCACCCCCTCAACGGCCCACCCCACCCATCGAACCGATGCAGTCCCTCGCAGCAGATTTCCGCGGCGGCGAGGTGGGCTCGGCACAGGCGACGCGGCGGGCAAAGGCGTCGCGGCGGCGAGTGAGGGCGCGGCATCGAGCGACGGCGCGATGACACCCCCCTCCCGGCGGTCGCGATGCCAAGCCAATCGCTCGATTCAGAGATCCGGTCGCACTTCACCGACCTCCCGACCTCGACACTACTAAAAAGTGGCGCCCCCTCCAGCCCTTTACTCCATTGGCAGCGGCGCCCTTCACCAACAACGGCGCGGCCCGACCTGCGGGCACGGCAGCGCCCGGCAGCGGCGCGGCCGGACCCACGGGCATGGCAGCTCCCGGCGGCGGCATGATCCGTCCCGCGGTCACGGCGGCCCCAGGCGGCGGCGCAGCCACCCGTGATCCTGGCATCTTGGAGAAGCGCGAGCCCCCTCCCCCGCTGGATCGGCAGGGCCCCTGGTGGTGATGCGTTCCGCCCCGCCCCGCCTGGAGGCAGCGAGCCCTTCTCCCTCCCAGCAGCGGCAACAGCCTCCACCTTCCCTGGCGGCAGCGAGTCCTTCCCCAGTTGCAGCGGCGACGATGGGCCCCTTCAGGGCAGATCCGGCCGCTACGAGCCTCCCCTCCCCCACCGGCGGCATCACGGCGGCGCCTGTTTCCCTTGTGACGGCGGAGGTGCCTCCTTGACGCGACCATCCCGGAGTGAACGGCACCTTCCGTCATCGCTGAAGGTTCCCTTCCGACCTCCTCCCTTGTGGATCCGGTGCTTGCAGCCTTGAAGGTTCTCATCTCCTGTTTCCCTTGTGAGTAATGTGTTCTTTCATAAACCACCACTATTGTTACTAGTTTACTACTATCTTGAAAATCTGGATTGTGCACACGTTGAAGTACACATCCACAACTAATAGTTGCAATGTTCAAGCTCTTTCCTCGTTGCAGCACATTTATTTTGCAGCAGAGTACAGTCTACATCTATAGTAGCAGTAACGTTTATTGTTTATTAGTGCCAATTCTCAGTAATTTCTTTTGACTATAACCTTACTACTGCAACAGCTATTTCATTTAGTGGTACAGATCAGTATTTTCTTTTGACTAAAACATTTTTACTACTGCAACAGCTAATTTAAACTATGACTATGGCTGTGGGGATGTACAAATTTGGAGCAGCAATTTAAACTATGACTATGGCTACACATTTGGAAGCCTTCCGACCTCCTCCCATGTGGATCCGGTGCTTGCAGGTTCTCATCTCCTGTTTTCCTTGTGAGTAATATGTTCTTTCATCTCCAAGATGAATTACGCTTGGTAGTAATTGTTTACTTATATTACACACTCTTGGTAGTAATACTCAATCCCGCAAGCATAATTCATGCCGTACTAGTAGTTCTAATATCACGAGAGCGTAAAATATCCCAAGCATCACATTTATTTTGCCCGGATCTGGATTCTTTGGTCAACGGAGGAGCTTATTCTCTCAAGGAACTCTCCTGAATAATTTAAACTAGAGATTTACTAGTAGCTAGTGTCCCAATTATAAGACAATTACTTGTAGAGAAAGGAGCTCTACAAGAAAATTACTACTATTAGAGAAATGAACTCAATAGAAGTAATTTCAGAGTGTTTCTCTTTCTTTCATACATATATACTAATAATAAGAGAAATGAATGCTTTTAGAGAAATGAAATTGCTACTATGGAGTCTGCTATTATGGGTAGCTCTATAAAAAAATACTGTGGAGTCTGGTGTTATGGGTAGCATCTTGTACTTTTCTAGACTGTATCAGTAGTATTTTGTGCCTGGTCTGTCTGTTTGGTGCGGCCAGTAGTCAATTTTATTGTCAGTTTTTGTAGTAATATGCAACCCAATTAGTACCATCTTAGCATGCATTTTAATTCTTGGATAAAGGTAGTAGTACGGGGTAAGTTGTATGGCATGCTGTTAGTTGCAACAGATGCACATATGCTAATCTTGTATTGCTCAGTAGATGTACTCGTGAGCAACCTATAGTAAAGTGCTGTGGTATGTTTAGTGTTATATTTATCTCAATTCTGATGGCAAGCAGTAGCAGTACTGTTCCTCGTTTTGCGTACATTTCCTTTCGCTTGCCTTCGTTGTATCGTTATTGTTACTACTAAAATGTTCCAAGTTGAACCAGAGAATCTAGTATATGTATTCAGCAAGTTTATCTTTAATCTCAGAATACTCGATGTGAACATCAAGGGCACCCTGGATCACCATCAAGGAAGAGGTCAACAACCAGGCTCCCCTCTCACAGTGACATAGGTGTAGATGGCGGTGGATGGATGGCTAAATGTTAATTTATTTTGATGGTTTTGTATGTACATTAGCCTACCCCAACTTGCTTGGGACAAAAGGCTATGTTGTTGTTGTTGTTTTGTATGTACATGCTGATTTATATGTGAGTACAGAATTGCAGGTGGCAACAGCACATTCATGAATCGATGGATTGAGGATGTATTGTGCTGAATCTTTGATTTCTTTTGAGTCTCCTTTTCTGAATCTTTGACGCCTACTAAGCTCTGGTGTCTATTCCACCATGCTGGCCGGGGATCCATCGAGGCGGAAGCACATCCATGGTGAGGATCAAGCCTCCTGGTGGCCAACCGAGGAGCATGTGCTAATGATGGATGTTGTATTGAATTTTTGGTAATGAATTTGGCCAAACGTTTGTACAAATGTGTTGGATCTTAGGATTTTCAACTCACGCTTACGAACTGTGGCTATGGATCTGTAGGAAGTGATGGACGTGAGCATTCAGATGTTTAATGTTTTTTAACGTGAGCAACATTATAGAGATGATTAATGTTTTTATTTTTCTAGATTAGATTTTTGTACAGATTGATGAAGGAACCTTTAATTATTCTGGTTGTTTACATCTGATGAGCGCATGTCCTCGCCTGTAATTACTACAAATGACTACAGTAGTAATAAAAAATTATTACAGAAAGAAAAATTATTACAGAACGTACCACAACCAAGTGTACTATGTCCCTGCCAGTAATTATTTGTCGAACCAAAAGATAATAGTAGTAATAAACAATTATTCTTATCGACTGATTATAGTAGTAATTTCTATTACTACTAGTAATAAAAAATTATTACGCCTCAATGACTCTCACAGCCAATTTTACTGCATACGGGTTTAGACTGAATTATTTCTAAATCCAAATGATACTATTAATAATAAAAAATACCCCAAATAGAGACCGGAAGCCTCGATAATTTATCATCGCCAATTTTACTACTCATGGGTCCTCGCTGAATTATTTATAGACTCAAATGACCCTATTAGTAATAAAAAATCGAGACCGGCCACCCGGTGATTATCAATGCCAATTTTACCACTCAAGGGTCTAGAAGGAATTATTTCTAAACTCAAATGAATACTATTAGTAATAAAAAAATTACCACAGCCAAGTGTACCACTCTAGCCCCTGCCGCTAATTATTTGTCGAACCAAAAGATAATAGTAGTAATAAACAAATATTCTTATCTACTGATTATAATAGTAATTTCTATTACTACTAGTAATAAAAAATTACTACACCTCAGTGACTCTCACAACCAATTTTACTGCAGGTCTAGACTGAATTATTTCTAAACCCAAATGATACTATTAGTAATAAAAAATACCCCAAACAGAGATCGGACGCGTCGATAATTATCATCGCCAATTTTACTACTCATGGGTCCTCGCTGAATTATTTATAGACTCAAATGAATAATTATTTGTCGAACCAAAAGATAATAGTAGTAATAAACAAATATTCTTATCTACTGATTATAGTAGTAATTTCTATTACTACTAGTAATAAAAAAATTACTACACCTCAGTGACTCTCACAGCCAATTTTACTGTAGGTCCAGACTGAATTATTTCTAAACCCAAATGATACTATTAGTAATAAAAAAATACCCCAAACAGAAATCGGACGCCTCGATAATTATCATCGCCAATTTTACTACTCATGGATCCTCCTGAATTATTTATAGACTCAAATGAATCTTACTAGTAATAAAAAAAAGTACCCTGATTCGAGCCCGGACGCCCGGTGATTATCACCGCCAATTTTACCACTCAAGGGTCTAGACGGAATTATTTCTAAACCCAAATGATATTATTAGTAATAAAAAAATTACTCCACACGAAGATTGGACGTCTCGATGATTTTCACCACCAATATTACTACTCATGGTCTAGATTGAATTATTTATGGAATCAAATAATAATAGTAGTAATAAAAAGATCCTTGCCCAGAGCGTGATAATTACTCATGGCCTAGATTGAATTATTCAGATGTTTAATGTTTTTAGTAGTAATAAAAAGATCCTTGAATTATTCAGATCCTTGCCTAAATAGAGACCGGATGCCTCGATAAGTTATCACCGCCAATTTTACTACTCATGGGTCCTTGCTAAATTATTTATAGACTCAAATGACCCTATTAGTAATAAAAAGGTACCCTGACTTGAGACCGGATGCCCGTGATTATCAATGTCAATTTTACCACTCAAGGGTTTAGAAGGAATTATTTCTAAACTCAAATGACACTATTAGTAATAAAAAAATTACCACAGCCAAGTCTACCACTTATGTCCCTGCCAGTAATTATTTGTCGAACCAAAAGATAATAGTAGTAATAAACAATTATTCTTAGCGACTGATTATATTAGTAATTTCTATTACTACTAGTAATAAAAAATTATTACGCCTCAGTGACTCTCACAACCAATTTTACTGCACATGGATCCAGACTGAATTATTTCTAAATCCAAATGATACTATTTGTAATAAAAAATACCCCAAATAGAGACCGGACGCCTCGATAATTTATCACCACCAATTTTACTACTCATGGGCCATCGTTGCATTATTTATAGACGCCCGGTGATTATCACCGCCAATTTTACCACTTAAGGGTCTAGACGGAATTATTTCTAAACCCAAATGATACTATTAGTAATAAAAGAATACTCCACACGGAGACCGGACGCCTTGATGATTTTCACCGCTCATGGTCTAGACTGAATTATTTACCGAATCAAATAATAATAGTAGTAATAAAAATATCCTTGCCCGGAGCGTGATAATTACCGGAGCGTTTGGATAACAGACGAGGTCATCTTTTATTTTACTCTTCACGGGTCCGGAGGGAATTATTTATAGAAGCAAATGATACTGGTAAATAGCAAAATTATTTATAGAAGCAAATGACAATAATCGTAATAAAAATATCATCATACCAAAATATAACGCCCTGGTAAATAGCAAAATTAAATTTACTGTACACAGGCCTAGTCGGAATTATTTATTAAAGCAAATGACAATAGTAGTAATAAAAAATATCCTCCTGACGCCTCGGTACTTAGCACAGCCAAATTTACCGTGCACGGGCTGTCCATAATTATTTGTCCAATTTACTACCCAAATCCTCTTCATATGGCAACACACGTATGATTAGCTGTAACAGTGGCAACGTAATTGGTTTATGCACCCAATTCAGTGCATTGATGGCAGTAACTTTGTTTTAGACGGACGGTAATTTTGTTTAAAGAACACGGCCACCTGTCAGTCAATATTACCGACCATGCATGCACCATTACAGGAAGTAAAATGCCAATCCTGGTGGTGTTTAGATCCCTGAAAAGGGGTAAAAAAAGTACTGTAGCACGTTTTGGTTTTATTTGGCAAACAGTGTCCAACCGTTGACTAATTAGGTTCAAAACGTTCGTCTCGTAAAGTACAACCAAGCTGTACAATTAGTTTTTGATTTCATCTACATTTAGTACTCCATGCATGTATCGCAAGTTTGATGTGACGGAGAATTTTTTTTCGCATAGTATTTTTTTTTGAGGAACTGAACACAGCCCCTACCGATAAACCTTGACTCGGCATTATTTTAAATGCTCTAATGACGGAAGTAGCTGTGGTTCAATGCTATTTAAAGTTGCATGTGGACACGGCAGTAGGCGTCATCATGCCATGCATGCAAGATATTATAGGAAGTAAATACGCCATCTCATTTACTACCAACGGTTTAATAGGTAGATCAACGGAGCTGGTGAACAGGGCGGTGGGTGATGAATAGTATTCACAGGCCTGACTGCTAAATAGTATGATCCTATATATATATATATATATATATATATATACGGAGTATACAATTTTGAATAATTAATTTGTATTTGTTAGACATTAAACATTAATAACTAGCCGGTGCGATGACGAGTAGATATAATTTATGTAACAATACTGTCGTTCAATCCCAACACACAGTCTACTTGAAACGTATTGCTTTCTTCGTTCCAAATTATAAGACATTTTGGCTTACATAGATATATGTATGGTACATTTAGATATATAGTAAAAGTAATATATCTAAAAATGTAAAAATGTCTTGTACATGAGAGGCATTGACAAATGCAAGTTCTTTTGTTCTTTTTCTTTTTGCGGAAAATTTAAAATATAGTATTATTTATTTTATATATAATTCCAAGATATATATATATATATATATCCCGTCCGTTTCGATTCTCAAGTTATTAAGGTTTATATATGCAAATCTTCCTTATAAAATAAAACGAACCCTCAGGCGTGAAGGAAGCGATAGGCATTAGCAAGAGCCTGAGGGTACGGTGTTGTACACAATCTGGCAGCCGCCATGACGATGCCGAAGCAGATCGCCCACAACGGCCACAGGGAGCACCCCCAGGTTCTCCATCACACCGGCGGTTTCAGCTGAAAACGGACGGAATTTTTCCCGTACCGTCTTGTTTCGTTTTCTACATTTTTCTGTCCGTTTCTGTTTTTGCGAGATCTCGTTTTCGTATTTGCGGAAGTCAAAAAAATGGTGTTTTCCGTTCGTTTCCGAGTAATCCCGTTTTAATACAAAATAGACCCGTATTTATCTCGTATTTATCCCGTTTTCGATCTATGCTCAACATGTTCAACAATTACATATCCTTATGTTATGTTAATATAAATACGAATCACCAAATATGCATGTTATGTTCACGTACATAGCATATAAATGAATATTAAACATTGTATATATTATTACATGACTTTATATATGTATACTTTGAGAATATTAGATTATGTGATCGTAATTTAATTTTTCGGCTCTCCATCCGTATTTGTCCGTTTTCGTATGTCCGCATATTCCGATTCTGTTTTCGAACCCGCATTTTCCGAACCCACTCCCGTTTCCGCCAAAAAATATAGAAACAGAAGTAGAAATAGGGTTTTTCCGTTCGTTTTCATCGCTAGTGGCTATGACGGCTTCGGCCTCAGCTACCGCTGCGGCAAGTGCGACTTCGACCTCCACGAGCACTGCATGATGTACCCGCCCACCACGTCTGTCCCTTTTCACGCGCAGCACGCGGTGGAGTTTGAGGCTGAGGCCGCCATGTTCCCCGAGAACCCGCACAACTGCAGCCTCTGCAGCGCGTTGTAAGGTCCAAATGGCTAGAGGGGGGTGAATAGCCTATTTAAAAATCTACAAGCTTCACTAAACAACCACGTTAGTATAAAAAATGGCTAAGCTAATTCTAGCACTAGCTTAACTACACTATGCAAGCCACCTGTACAATTCTAGTGAAGCAAGGCTATGATATCTAATACACACCAACGAGGCTAAGTCACTAAGCTACTTACTCCTATGCGATAAAGGCTACACTAAGAAAAACTACACTAGGGCTAGTACAAGAAAGTAAAGAGCAAGTGACTTGATTCTTATACCAACGATGTAGAGAAGTAATGCACTCGAAGAATCAATCACAAAGAGCAAACATAAGAGAAATCTTCGGTAAAGTGATGACACAAGATTTTTACTGAGGTTCGCTTGCTTTCCGGCAAGCTACTCCCCGTTGTGGCGATGCACCCACTTGTCGATTCGCGAGCTAATCGACTATCAAGAGTCGGGCCCTCGGCGGGCGCCGCACAACCGCACACAAGATGGGGATTCTCCAAGCCACGAGCTCCACTAGAGTATCCAATTTACGAACTCCCACGGGGAAGGATCAAGAACCCCTTACAATCAACTTGGTGAGGCTCGAACAATCTCTAATTGCGAGCTCAATCACCTCCGCTGCTCAAAGCCGTCTACCGCGTCGGGAAACACGGAAGAGTAACAAGAAATCCACAGCAACTCGAAGATCAAGTGCCTCTAGAATGCAACTCTCAAGTAATGCACTTGAATCTCACTCAATCTCACTCAAGATGTGCAACCAAGCGAATAGATGAGTGGAGGGGTTGTTCTCTAGCTCAAAGGATGTCTCAAGGTCTCAAAATGTGCAAGAGTTACCCCCAAACCCCGGCCAACTTCTATTTATAGTGAAGGGGTACACAGCTAGCCATTACCGTATGACGTAGTGAAAAACGTGATGACCGGACGCACCGGTCAGGGTGACCGGACGTGTCCGGTCACTACAGGACAAGTGAGAACAGTGTGTGTCAGAAGTAGCCGTTACTGTGACCGGACGTGCTTCAACGTTTGATCGGACGCGCTGCACCCGGTGTCCGGTCGGAGTCTAGAGAGCTCCCACCGCGACCGGACGCGTCCGGTCACACACGACCGGACGCGCCACCGCGTCCGATCGAGTCGCGTTACTAACCGGACGCTCCGGTCCCAGGGACCATCGGACGCGCCGGTCGCGCGTTCTGCGTGCACCTTTCCTCTGCGTCTAGGTGAACTGACCGGACGCGCTAGTCAGGCCAGACCAGCGTCCGGTCACAAACCCTAGGCGCGCTGCGCCTCTGCCCTCGACTTGAGCTGACCGGACGCGTAGGTCCACCCTAGATCGCGTCCGGTCCAGCGTCCGGTCACTGTTTTTCAGTGAGAAACACACCGGACTTACGCCTCCGTTTCTCCGCCTCCGGCGCAGTGGAAGATAGGAGTTTTACTTCCCCAAAAAGCGTCGAATCCCGCCTCGCAAACTCGGTGGGAGGGAGAGAGGAACCCAAACCCCTCTCTACCGCTCAAACTCCACCGCCTTTGCAAATGTGCTAACACCACTAAATGTACACCACCATATGCATGTGTGTTAGCATTTTCACAATTATTTTTTAAGGTGTTATGTTAGCTCTCTACTAGATCCTAATGCATATGCTCAAGACATTGATCTAGTGGCACTTGATTCCCGAGCTAACCGTGATTGCCCCTCTTGATAGTCGGCTATGTATCCTAAACCCGGTCAATCACTTCTCTACTCATCTTAGACCGGCAAAAGGAAAACCCTATGGTTATACCTTTGCCTTGCGCTCTTAGATCCTTCTCCTCCACTTGAACATCATGTCCATCATTTTATGTGCATTTCTTCATGATCTTGCTCATCATTTCATGCACCAAATCATGTGGTCTTGTGGCCATCTCTCCATGCCATTTTCACCTCCATCACATGTTGCTTATGCCTAGCTCATTTCACTTGATACAATAGCATTAGCAAATTGGTGTCATTAATTACCAAAACCAAACTTGGGCTTTCACGCGTCCATCGGGGGCATGCACTACTTCTGTTATATATTTAGACAATTTCCAAGTCAATTTAATCCGGAAAAATAATTGTATCATGATGATGTCATATGAGAAAATAAGCAATAACATCATGGCATCATATATGTTCATCCAAAAACTATAAGCATGATCAACATGATTATAAGCATCAAACCATGGCAAAAGGTATATACCAGCAATATCATAAAACATGTATGAACCAAAAGCATGATCAAAAACATATAACCATGTTATATAAAATGTTCTAGGAAGCGCACAAGCCATGAACATAACATAAACAGGGATAAACACATATAGCCATGGCATATTAAATGCAATAGAGATAGTGCACATCATGAATATCAAGATGTTAATATAAGATGATGAGTTTAGGGTGTACCCAGAGGAGGGTCCCATGCCGAGGGCATTAGAGGCTCCATTCTCACTTGTACTACCCATGGTAGAATCAGTGAGTTTCTTGAAGTAGTGGATCGCAGTTGGTGCAGGGAGAGGATCGCAGTGCCGTCCGCGCCTCTAGGAAGAAGAACGAGCAGATGATGTTACCGAGAAGAAGAACGAGCAGTCGCGTAGTTGCTCCCCAAAAACCTAATCGCCGCACATCCCGAGCAGGATTCTCAGGCAGCAAAGGCTTCAGAGGCACATGCTCTCTTGCGGTTCCGTGCGTGCAGAATCATGAGACGGGGAGAGCCATCTCGCAACAGAGGATATCGTCTCTGTATTTTGGCATTGTCTCTTCAAGAGAAAGATAGGAGCGAGGACTCTTTATTTCCGCAGAGGGCAGGAGAAGGGACCAACCGGAGAGATCAGGAGACGGTAACTCTCGGGATTAATGCCAAACCACATTCACCATAATGCAAAAGAGTTAAAACTCTAGTAATCATGAGAGGTGAATGGTAAAACCAAGCCACGCCACGCCCGCCCGCTCGCTCACTCGCCGCCTGCCTGCCACGCCCACGCCCACGGCTCGGCCGGTGGTGCCGGCACGCGCGTGTGTGTGGCACGCTTTTGTTCTTTCCTCAACTTCTCAATATAGACGGATAAAATCCAACCATATAAGTTGAGTCAACGTTTAGTCAAACTCCCGTATGGTACAAATCATACACTACATAATGTTACGGACCACAGGGTTTATTGATTTATTAAATGTATTATGGGCTAAACCCACAATAAATCAAACAATCCTCACCAAACTCTAGGGTTTGTAACAAAATGATTTTAGAACCACAACTCTTTTTATATACCAGTGTTTCGATAGAGACTGTTAAGTTGAACATCCATCTAGAATAATAGTTTCACTCAGTCACAACTGAACAATGGACTATGTCTTGAATTGATAGTTTTGCATGAGGTGAGATTCACTAAGGTCCACTACTGATACTAGGCTGCAATAGGCATCCCCTCTGTTTTGAAGCGTATAAGTCATACTTCAGTGTCTTTTATGAGTATTTAGAGGTTACCCAAACCTCATAGACTATGACCAGTAGTCTGACTCATATAGGTGCGTTCCTCAAAAGATGTTTTGTAGGACAACATTTTTTCTTAATCAAGACACTTGGAACACATTAAGATAAACACCACCCTGTCTTACAGAAGGAAAGATGTACATCCGAAATGAGCCTTTATAAGGGATCTTTTCTCATAATCTACTACTAGCTTGTTTCACCATCATACTTCACGAGATCTCCGATCACATAGGACATGTTACCACCATAGTAGATTTAAAGTGGGTCTCATACCCATTTCTCTCGATGCACTCTCTATCACATTTTGTGACAGGCTCTTTGTAAATTGATCTGCTAGATTGTTGGATGAGTGAACATAGTCCAATGCAATTACTCTAGAGTTTCTCAACTTTCTGACAGATTTTAAACATCTCTTAACATGTCTCGTGGACTTCATGTTATCCTTAGAACTGTTAATCTTGGTAATCACCGTCTGGTTATCACAGTTCATAGAAATAGTTGGTATCAGTTTTTTAACAACGGGTAAATCCATAAGGAGATCATGCAACCACTTGGCCTCAGACCCAGCAGTGTCTAATGCTGTGAGTTCTGCTTTTATTGTAGACTTCATTAAAATAGTCTACTTGCAAGACTTCTAGGAAACAATGCTACCTCTAAGCAGAAACACATATCCGCTCGTGGCATAAAGCTCATTAGCATCAGAGATCCAGTTGGCATCACTATAGCCTTCACCTTCGGGTGTCCGATATAACGAATACCATAGCTCATAGTGCCTTTTAGATAGCGCATCACTCTCTCAAGAGCACGCCAGTAATCATCTCCTGGGTTTGACACAAACCGGCTCAGCTTGCGCACAACAAATAAGATGTCAGGCCTTGTTGCACTAGCAAGATACATGAGTGAACCAATGATCTGGGAATATCTCAATTGATCCCTTGCTATTCTCTGATTTTTTCTCAATAGCACGCTAGGGTCATAAGGTGTAGGAGCAGGCTGACAATCACTAAATCCAAAGCGACTCAACACCTTTTCCACATAGTGAGATTGTAGCAAAGTTATCCTACCATCACCTTCTCTTAAAAGCTTGATATTAAGAATAACATCAGCTTCTCCCAAATCTTTCATCTCAAAATTACTCGATAAAAATTTCTTTACCTCCTCAATCACTTTGAGGCTTGATCCAAAGATCAATATGTCATCAACATACAGGCACAAAATAACTCCTTCATCCCCACCATACTAATAATACACACATGAGTGAACTTCATTCACAACAAATCCAGCAGATGTTAAAGTTTTGTCAAACTTCTCGTGCCATTGCTTAGGGGCTTGTTTTAGGCCATACAACAACTTTAATAGCTTACACACCTTGCCCTCTTGACCATTTGCTATAAACCCATCTGGCTGATCTATATAGATCTCCTCCTCTAACTCTCCATTTAGGAAAGCTATTTTAACATTCATTTGATGAATGGTAAGACCATAGGAAGCTGCTAGAGAAAGCAACACTCAAATTGTAGTCAATCGGGCAACTGGTGAATAAGTATCAAAGAAGTCTTCACCCTCTTTTTAGTATAACCTTTGGCCACAAGCCTTGCCTTGTACCTCTCGATAGTACCATTAGGCCTAAGCTTTTTCTTGAACACCCATTTGCAGCCAATAGGCTTCCATCCATATGGATGATCAACTACCTCCCAAGTTCCATTAGACATGATAGAATCCATCTCACTCCGTACTGCTTCCTTCCACAAGTCAGCATCAGGAGAGGAATATGCCTGTTCAATGGTCGTTCGTGTGTTATCTACAAGTTACACAATATAGTCATCCCCAAAAGATTTTGCAACTCTTTGTCGCTTGCTCTTTCTGGTGACTACAATCCTCCTCATAATTTTAGCGTAAGAGGCTCCTCAATTTGTTCTATCAGAATAAAATTTTCATGTTCATGGGGAATTACAGATTCATGACTAATCGTGCTAGATGTAATTTTTATGGAAAATTCATTCTAAAAAATGTAGCATCTCTAGACTCCATTATTGTACCAACATGCATGTCAGGTACCTCAGAATTTATAATTAAGAACCTATATGCAACGCTGTGAATAGCATAACCAAGGAACACACAGTCAATAGTTTTAGGCCTAAGTTTGCGCTTCTTGTTGATAGGCACATTTATTTTAGCCAAGCAACCCCAAGTGCGCATATATGAGAGATTTAATCTTTTCTTTTCCCATTCCTCAAATGGTGTGATTTCTTCATTTTTTGTGGGAACTCTATTTAGGACATGACACGCAGTCAAAATTGCCTCACCCCACCATTCCTTAGATAGTCCCGTAGTGTCTAACATGCAGGGCCGGTTCTATGTTTTCAAAGGCCCTAAGGCGAACTTGACAATGGGCCCTTATGGCTACATATATGTTTGATTATATACTCCCTCCATCTCAAATTATAAGTCATTTCAAGAATCTTGGAGAGTCAAAGCATCTCAAATTTCACCAAATTTATATGATAAGATAATAACATTTATGATACAAACTAAATATTATTAGATTCTTCGTCAATTATATTTTCATAGTATATCTATTTGATATCATAAATCTTTGTAATTCTTTCTATAATTCTGATCAAACTTAAAATATTTTGACTCTCCAAGATTCTTGGAATGGTTTATAATTTGGGATGGAGAGAGTATGTGCTAATATGCAGTTGTATAAAGGTATATATACAGAGGAGTTAATTGATGAGCAATGACAATATCAGGATAGAGTGACAAGGCCGTTGTTGGGTTGGACAATGGATATTATATGGGATACACATATCTGGGTCTGGGCCCTTTAGTAAGCTGGGCCCTAGGGCATCGCACCCACCGCACCTCCTCTGCTACAGCCCTGCTAACATGGCATTTACCAACTCAGTCAGAGTACAGTTCTTTCTTTCAGCAATTCCATTAGATTGTGGTGAGTATGGCGGTGTCCTCTCATGAATAATACCATATTCAACGCATAATTCAGAAAATTCACTAGAGAAATATTCTCCACCTCGATCAGACCTTAACCGTTTAATTTTCCTCTCAAGTTGATTTTCTACTTCAGCTTTATAGGCCTTAAAATAATTTAACGCTTCATCTTTTATTTTAAGTAGATACAGGTAGCAAAATCTAGTGCAATCATCTATAAAAGTCATGAAGTATCATTTACCGCCCTTAGTCAAATTGTCATTCATTTCAATAAATCAGAATGAAAGAGTTCTAGTGGTGCTAAATTCCTTGTCTCAGCAGCCTTGTGAGGCTTGCGCGGTTGTTTGGATTGTACACACACATGGCACTTAGAACCTTTGACCACGTTAAATTTTCATATTAAATTAATATTCGCTAACCGCATGAGATAGCCAAAATTAACATGACATAAGCGTGAATGCCATAAATCCGACTCATTCGAGATATCGACAGTGTTCACAACCTTATTACACATATCAAGCAAGGATAAGCGATACAGACCTCCACAATCGTAACATTTACCAACAAAAGTACCATGTCTCAACACAACACATTTATTGGACTCAAGGATGATCTTGTAGCCATCGCGACACATCATAGAAACACTAACAAGGTTTTTCTTGATGAAGGGCGCATGCTGCACGTTCTTCAATAGCACCGGCTTCCCCGAAGTAAACTTCAGATTGATCGTACCAACACCAAGAACATGCACACGCGAGCCGTTCTCCATCAACAAGGCTCTAGTCCTACTGAGGCTCCCTGCCATCATAGATCTAGGTGCTAGAGGTGCTCCGCCTCCGCCTCCGCCTCCCTGCCGTTGCGGCCTCCACTGCCACCACACGTCCCGCTGCCGTCAGCCAGGGGTGCCACCGCGAGGCACGCTGCCGCCAGCTCGATGCGCCACCGCATGTCCCATTGGCCCAGGGCGCCATCACGAGGCACACTGCCACCGACCTGAGGCACTACCGCGCGTCTCGTCGGCCTAGGGCACCACTCAGACTCCACAGTGCTGCGGGAGGAGAAGGAGGAGAGGGCGAGGGAGTGATGCATCGGGTTGGGAGGAGGGGTGGGAGATGGAGGAGAGGGCAAGGGCGCGGGCCTCGGGAGCATCGCTCGAAGGGGTCAGAGGGAGCGGCACATCGGGCTAGGAGGAGGAGACGAAGAGAGAGTCGAGAGGTGTGCGTTGATTGAGTGAAGGGAAACCCTAACTCTTCCTGTATTTATATTGGTAACGGTTGTCGGGCCTCTACTGGGCCTGTTGGGCCTCAGCCTTTTTGGAGGTGAGCTTTATAGTGAGCCCGCCTCTAAAAATATATTTATGGAGGCAGGCACCTTAATACGACCACCTCCAAAAATAGACCATTTTTGGAGGTGGTTGTCTTAAGGTGCTCGCCTCTGTAAATCGATTTTAGGAGGCGGTTGAATTTTGACTACCTCCAAAAATCGATTTTATGAGGCGGACAAACATGACCACCTCCATAAATAAAAATGACCGCCTCCGTTAATAGCCTAGCATTTTAAGAGGCGGTTGGATTTTGTGTCCACCTCCGTTAATGTTTGGGCACCGTCTTCTAAAATCATTTGTGTAGTAGTGCACTGCCATCCTATGAGCGGAAGTGTTCCCCTACTTGTGTACCTCTCTGCCCCGCACCGCTGGTGAGCAAGCATAAAAATGCCCACTAAAGTCAGCCACTCGCGACCACACTCCCACGCGACACCTTCCGTTAGGCCGCCATCTCCTTCGGTCCTTCTCCTTTCTCCTCTACCGATCTCATCCCGTTCTTTCCGTCCCCAAAGCAAAGCTGGCAACGCTTTCCATCTGCCGCTGCTCGGCACGACGAGTGTGGCTGTGACCTAGGCCCGCGGTATAGCTATTCAGGACCCAGGCCAGGTCCTTGGCCGCTGTTTCTGACCGACCTTCGAGTCGTGTGTTCTTTCTCATGCACATGCTCTTTTTTATTTCCTTAGTTTTCAAGAACAATAATTTTGCAGCTAGGATGTCCGTCCGTCTTCGTCCGCCCGGACGCTTTGTTTGTTGGGCCAACTGACCAGGCAACCGACTACTCATCTTCACTGCTCATAACTCAAAATAAAAACGAAATCGCCATTTCCTCACACGACCATCGCGGCTGGCTCCACCACCACATCCTGGCCACGTGTCCGATCCACTGCCACATCATATGCACGAGGTCACTCCACCACCGCATCATGTTCGCGCGGTCACTCCACAAGCTCCTCCTGCCCGCATGACCAATTCCACTGGCATCCGGTTGCCGCCGCCGCTCCATCGATCGCGCCCCTGCCTTCCCCACTCTGCCTCCACCGCGTGGCCCGCCTGCACCAGGGCATCCTGCCACTACGGCTGCTCCATCACCGCATTGTGTCACCTGGCCTTCCCCAACCCTAGTAGACGGTTGCTTTCCAAGTTTCGCCCATTTTCGGTGGCAACTCGTGCTAGTAGCTGCTACCTTTGCCTCTCCATCTACATGGTGAAAGTGCATCTAGCCCTTTTGTGGGTTTTGGTGAATTGAATGACAACACAAGTAAAGGTCTAATAAGTTTGCTAAGTGTTGAACAAGAAATTAAGTATATTGCATACACATGAATATTGCATAACAAGGTGTATCAAAAGTTCAACAAGAAGGCAAGCTTGATGGTATTCCACATAGTGTTGAAATAAAGGCTAGAATTGAGTATTGTTGTGTTGGAAGGTTATGGAAACAATATAGTTCAAGAAGAAGACAACAATGCAAATGGAATTGATGAAATGGCTTCTATGTTGTGGGATATCATAGTATCATGAGAAAGCAAGCATACTTGTCAAATAGCAAATGAGACATGAGTTGATGATTTTGGATTGGTCTTAATGATGGCTTGCTTTGCATGAACAAAAAAAGAGTTTGATAGTGAATTAGCTTTGATCAAGGTTGAAGAATGAATCAAGAATGCATAAGTGAAGAAATACCATGCAAAGGTTATATGATAAAGGACACAACTCATATTGGATGTAAGTCAATCTCTATGTTGGTTTGCTTGCATGAATAAAGATTTAGAAAATAATTTTGCATTGATTTGATCAAGCTAAAAGTATAAATATAAATATTGAAGTGAGTGTTAAGATTGTCAAGCCAAAATGAAGAGGATACAAGGAATCGTGAATTAGCTTGACCATATTGATGTTGATTCATAATATCTCAATCTATGTGAATCCAACTAAAGCTTGATTGATCTCAACATTCATATCTAGAAGATATTCAAGCAAGGATCACAATATTGAAGAAATAGTTTTTTAATGGATGCTTAATATGATGTGACTTGAGTATGGCTTGATACGGTGAAGATAGCAAGGAAAGGGCTTCGAGGGACTAAGCGGAGGTGAAGGGCAAGCGATGGCTTGAGGACTGAGGTACCATGGCTAAGGTGAAGAAGAGAGTACTTGCATTGAGTCGAGGAACTAATCAAGCTATGAGGAGTCATATTGTTTTAAGGATCAAATCATTAGTGAAAGTGACTTGAAGCCATAGATTGAACTCACATGTGTTGAAATGGTTCAAGTCACATGCTCAAGGTATGTTTGGTCAAAGAGAGGAGACAAAGTTGATTGCAACCCCTCATGAAGCGATATTGAGAAGAAATAGCATATGAAGACATTGAAGACTCAAATGGTTGAAATGGTTATATTCTCTTGATCTTGAGTATAGGTATGCCGTACTATCAAGGGGATGCAATACGAATCTTAGACAAATCTCAAGTGCTCAAACTAATCGAACCCAAGTGCTAACATGAGAGAAAACACTTAGCACTGCACCTGCACTAATTGATCTTGGAGCTTGTTCTCTGCTGGGTTGGATAGCCCTTGAAACAAGTTTTTTGAAAAGTCCAAGATCACGTAAACGGAGTTCGGAGTAAAAAGTTATGACGTTTTCCGTGAGGTGACCTATGCTGTTTCAGGGAGCTGCGGCAGTGCCGCGAATTTTTGAGGCAGTGTCGCACCCTGGAAGTGCCACGCGTCAAGTGTGGTAGTGCCGCACCTTATAGAACATAACGTGACGCGCGACACTGCCGCACCTTACATACCATAATGGCTAGTTTTTGAATTCTGACGGCTAGTTTTTGTGGGGTGGCTATATATACTCATCCCACGCCTCCTGGTCGGGCTGCTAACATTCAGAACATTGCCAACCCTTTCCAAAGCCTTGTGAAGCTCTCCCTATCCCTCTCTTTGTGAGAGTGAAGTTCTTAGTGAGTGATTAAGTGTTGGCCTGAGAGATTAAGCAAAAGAGAGCAAACCAAACCTTGAGCACTTGTCGGGCTTCGTCAATCTTCGTTGCACATTTGTTACTCTTGGAGGTGAAGCCTCCTAGATGGCTAGGCATCGCCCGGCGAGCTTGAAAGTCCTATGTTTGGTGTTGGTAATTAGTGACAATGCCTAAGTACTAATCCTATGCCTAAGTTGTATGTAGCATATGAGGATTAGTACACTCCAAGGTTGGTGGCAAGATGGACATGGTGATCATGATGGCCACACTTGGATTTGGACGCAACCCTACGTGATCAAGGCAGAGGTATATGCTTAAGGGTTGTGTTTTAGTAACCAAGACACCTAGTGGGTGTGGTTACATTGTAGGATAGATAGCCGTACTATAAAGAGGGGAATGAAGCGGCTATTGAACTCCTAAGTGCCTCTAAATGTGCATTTCATAATCATATGCATTTGGATAGAACTAATATCGCCTCTAAAAATGATTGTGAAAATGCTTACACACTCACACATGACGAAGATCACTTGGTGGTGTTAGCACGTTTGCGAAGGCGGTGGAGTTTGAGCGGTAGAGAGGGTTTGGGTTCCTCTCTCCCTCTCGCCGAGCTTGCGAGGCGGGATTCAGGCGTTTTCGAGAAGTTGAAACGACTATTTTTCCACTACGCCGGAAATCCGGAAAAGAAACGGAGGCGAACGGAGGTCACAGAGGTGACCGGACGCTGAACCGGACGCGGTCCTTGCATGACCGGACGCGTCCGGTCAGTGTTCAGTGTCGGCGCGTCCGGTCACTGATGATCGGACGCGTCCGGTCGTTCAGGGAGCTTACTGGACTCTAACCGGACGCTGTCACTGTCGCGTCCGGTCATTTTCTTCAGTGCGTCCGGTCACTATTTCGTTGAGCACTGCTCAGGCGACCAGCGCGTCCGGTCCTTCACGGGACCAGCGCGTCCGGTCGTTCCCGACGCGTCCGGTCAGTTGGACCAGCGCGTCCGGTCGTTGCTTCGCAGTTAGCCGTTGGGCGACCAGCGCGTCCGGTCGTTTGGACCAGCGCGTCCGGTCAGTACTTCACGAGTTAGCCGTTGGGCGACCGGCGCGTCCGGTCAGCCCGATTTCGGCTGTTTAAGTTTCTAACGGCTATATTTGAAGGGGTACGTCTATAAATACTCGTTGGTCGGCTCAAGGCTCTCTCTCTCGGATATTTCTCGAACATTTGACATACTTGTGAGCACTTTGAGCAAAGCAACTCCCCACCCACTCATCTCTCTTGCTTCTTCGCATATTCGAAGTGAGATTGAGTGATCCAAGTGCATTTGCATTGTGAGATAGCATCTAGTTGGCACTTGGTGGTTGATTTGCTGCGGGATTCTTGTTTCTCTTGGTGGTTGCCGGCACCTAGACGGCTTGTAGCAGCTTGGAGGCGTTGGCAAGAGTTGGTGATTGTATCTTGGCCACCTCCGGTGATTGTGAGGGGTTTGTGCCTACCTCGGCGAAGCGCCAAAGGCAACATTAGTATATTGCTCGTGTCATTGCAACCTCTTGCCATTTGGTAGGTTCTTGTGGCGCCTTTTGAGAGGCTCGGTGTGTGACCGATTAGCCACCGAACCACGTGGTGAAGAGGGACACAACGGGGACTAGCGTGCCGGCAAGCACGTGAACCTCGGGATAAATCTTCGTGTCATCACTTTCATATTGTGATTGATTGATCCCGGTGTTCGGTTATCTTGGTATTCATCTCTTAATCATATTAATTGGTTGGCTTAATACTTCGCCCCTCGGTGATACCCTCCTATCTCTCTTGTATTAATTTCTTAGTTATCTTTGCTAGCTAGTTAGCTTTGCTAGAATAGTTCTTTTGTGTAGCTTGCTAGTTGTAGTTGTACTTACCTTCTCGGTTTGACTTGTGCGGTTGAGTGCAAATACTAGAATTGTGGATTGGATAGGTGGCTTGCAAACACCCCTTAGGCTAAGCAAAACTCGCATCTCGCTATTTGTTATATTGATAAACTTGTTTAGCTTGTCGTTGTAGAAAATTTTAATAGGCTATTCACCCCCCCTCTAGCCATCAAGACCTTTCAAGTGGTATCGGAGCCGTGGTCACCGTTTGTAAGGCTTAACAACCTCGGTGTAAGATGGCTCAAGTTATGTTCAATCATGTTAATGGCAAGCCTCCATTCTTTGATGGCGTCTCTTTCTTTGATCATTGGAAAAGGAAGATGAAGCAATATCTAGGCAATAAACATGAGAAGGTTTGGGATGTGACAAAAGAAGGATACATCATTCTTGATGAAGAAAATCTCACTCCAAATGACCGCATCAACAAGCAATGCAACACGGCGGCACTTGACATAATCTACCGTGCCATTGATGACAAAGTATTTGAGCAAGTCAAAGATCTTGAAAAGGCAAATGAGCTTTGGATAAGGCTTGAAGAAATATATGAAGGCACTCCAACGGTAAAAAGTGCCAAGCTATATATGCTCAAGGACAAGTTCTCCACTTTCAAGATGAAGGATGATGAATCCATCCTGGAGATGTTCTATAGGCTCCAAGTCATTGTCAATGATCTCAAGGGGCTTGGAGAGAAGGTTGAGGACAAGGACTTCTCACACAAGTTCTTGATGTGCTTACCCAAGAAGTTTGCCACCTTGAGAAGAATGATCTTTAGAGAGGGATTGGACAAGGTCAAACAAACCAATGTGCTTGGAGATATAATGACTGATGCCCAATACAATGATGATGAAGATGAGGTAGAAGAGAAGAAGGAGACCAAGGTCAAGCAAGAGAAGCCCATTGCATTCAAGGCTTCATCCTCTAAGGGCAAGAGCAAGGTGGAGAGTGATGATGATGATCCATTCGATGATGAGACCATGGCCCTCCTTGTGCACAAGATGGGAAGGTTCATGAAGAAGAGAGGATATGGGGCAAGGAAGAGGAGAGACACTATAAAGGCAAAGACCCTTTGCTACAATTGCAATAGCCCCAATCACATAGTGGCGAATTGCCCCTATGAAGATAAGAGATTTCATAATGGGGACTTGAAGCTCAAGAAGAACAAGAAGGATAAGAAAGAGAATGAGAAGAAAGCAAAGAAGAGCTTCACTTTTAACAAGAAGAAGAAGGGTGGTGGTTATGTAGTCACTTGGGATAGTGACAACTCCGATAGTGATGATGATGCAAGCTCTAGTGATGATGAGAGGATCACTCGGCGAGCCATTGCAAACATCGCCCTCTCCAACAAGCCATCCATCTTCGACACTACATCGACTTGCCTTATGGCCAAGCCTACTAAGGTAAAATATGATGATAGTGATGATGATTCTTGTGCTAGTGATGGTTGTAGGAGTGATGATGAGGAGGATGAGGACTACTCCAAGGATGATCTATTGGGCGTAATAGATCAAATGAGCAAGGGCTATAAGAGGACAACCAAGAAGTGCAAAATCTTGGAGCAAGAGCTCATTGCTAAGTGCAATGAAAATGATGCCTTGATGGAGGAGCTTGTTGCTCTCAAAAAGAGTAAGGAGTGCAAAGGAATTGAACAAGAGCTCAAAGCTCTTAGGAAATCCTTTGATGAGCTAGAGGCCTCTCGTGAGTGTCTAAAGGAAGACCACGAGGACCTTGAAGTTGCTCACACTAGGCTTAAGGAAGCCCACTCCTCTCTACTTGAGCTCATCAAGGAGAAGGACCTCAAGTTGGAGAAGCTCATGAAGGAAGCTAAGGAGGAGCAAGTGATTGTCACTTGTGATATTGGACTAACATGTGATATTATTGATGATTCTCTATTTGTTGGTCCTACTAATGCTTCAAGTAGCTCATCATCATCCACCACAACCAACTCTACCTCTACTACTAGTGATTCATCACTTGTGGTTGAGACTCTCAAGAGAGAGGTGGATGATCTCACCCGCGCATTAGGCAACGCCTATGGTGGGGATGCCCGCTTGCTAAAATGCTTAGGTAGCCAAAGGTTCTCTCTTAACAAAGAGGGATTGGGCTATACTCCCAAGAAGGGCAAGGCGGCCTTTGCTACTCCAAAGTCTCGCTTTGTGAAGGGCAATGGTCGTTATTGCAATAGATGCAAGCAAATTGGGCATCTAGAGATTAATTGCAATAAAATGAACAAGAACAAGAAAAATGCTAATGTACCTTACATTCCTTTTGATTCTTGTTATGTACTTACCAAGGGTGAGAAAGGTGTGCATGCTAGGTTTGTTGGTACACCAATTGTGGGTCCAAAGAAGAAGGCCATTTGGGTACCAAAGAGCTTAGTGACTAACCTCCAAGGACCCAAACAAGTATGGGTACCTAAGAAACATTAAATTGTTTTGTAGGTTAATTACAAGGCCGGAGGAAGGCATTGGGTGCTTGATAGTGGGTGCTCTCAACATATGACCGGTGATTCAAGAATGTTCAACTCTCTCAAATCAAATGATAGTGGCATTGATAGTATCACATTTGGTGACAATAGCAAGGGTGATGTAAAGGCTCTTGGAAGGATTGCAATCTCAAATGATCATAGCATTTCCAATGTGCTCTTAGTTGAAAAGTTGAACTTCAATCTTCTCTCGGTTGCTCAATTGTGTGATCTCGGTTTCAAGTGCATATTTGGTGTTGATGATGTGGAGATAATTAGTGTTGATGGCTCTAACTTGATCTTCAAAGGTTTTAGATATGAGAATCTATACTTGGTTGATTTCAATGCTAGTGACACTCAACTTTCAACATGTTTGCTCACCAAATCAAGTATGGGTTGGTTATGGCATAGAAGACTTGGTCATGTTGGCATGAAGCAATTGAACAAGTTAGTGAAGCATGACTTAGTTAGAGGCTTGAAGATGTCACATTTGAGAAAGATAAGCTATGTAGTGCATGTCAAGCCGGAAAGCAAGTAGGCAACACTCATCCATTGAAAAGCATTATGAGTACTTCCAAGGCATTTGAGTTGTTGCACATGGATCTATTTGGGCCAACTACATACACAAGCATTGGTGGCAACAAGTATGACTTTGTGATTGTGGATGATTTCACTAGATACACATGGGTATTCTTTCTTGGGGACAAAAGTGATGTATTTGACATATTCAAGAAATTCATCAAGAGAGTGCAAAATGAGTTTGAAACCACAATCAAGAAAGTGAGAAGTGACAATGGAAGTGAGTTTAGAAACACAAGAGTTGATGAGCTATGTGAAGAGCTTGGAATCAAACATCAATTCTCGGCCAAGTATACACCTCAATCAAATGGCCTAGTTGAGAGGAAAAATAGAACCTTAATTGATATGGCAAGATCAATGTTGAATGAGTATAATGTAAGTCATTCATTTTGGGCCGAAGCAATCAACACGGCTTGCTTCTATAGCAACCGCCTCTATTGCCACAAGTTTCTAGAGAAGACACCATATGAGATCTTAAATGGAAGAAAGCCCAACATTGCATACTTTCGGGTATTTGGTTGCAAATGCTACATCTTGAAGAAGGGCACTAGATTGAGCAAGTTTGAGAAGAAATGTGATGAAGGATTTCTACTTGGTTACTCAACTACTAGCAAAGCTTATAGAGTTTGGAATTTGGCTAGTGGTTTACTTGAAGAAGTGCATGATGTTGAGTTTGATGAAACAAATGGCTCTCAAGATGAAGAAGATAACTTGGATGATGTGAGAGGAACTCAATTGAGTAATGCTATGAAAGAGATGGATATTGGTGATATTAGACCAAAACAAGTAATTGATGTGGATGACAACAAAGATCAAGTGCTCCAAAGCCCAATCACTCAAGCTAGTGGTTCTCTAATGCAAAATCAAGCTAGTACATCATCTCAAGTACAACAAGATCAACAAGTGGCTAGTTCATCATCTCCAACTCATGATCAACATCAACATCCAAGCAATCAAGTCCAAGTGCTTCAACCAACTAACATTGCAAGAGACCATCTATTGGATTCTATCATTGGTGACATACAAAGAGGAGTTCAAACTAGATCAAGATTGACATCATTTTGTGGTCACTCTTCTTTTGTGTCAATGGAAGAACCCAAGGATATTGATAGAGCATTGAGAGATCCGGATTGGGTAAATGCAATGCATGAAGAGCTCAACAACTTCAAGAGAAATGAAGTATGGAAACTAGTTGAAAGGCCTAAGGATCACAATGTCATTGGAACAAGATGGGTCTTTGGCAACAAGCAAGATCAAGATGGGATAGTAATAAGGAACAAAGCAAGACTAGTGGCTCAAGGTTACACACAAATAGAGGGTCTTGACTTTGGTGAAACTTATGCCCCGGTTGCAAGATTAGAAGCAATTAGGATCTTACTTGCCTATGCTTGTGCTCACAATATCAAGCTATATCAAATGGATATGAAGAGTGCATTTCTCAATGGGTACATTCAAGAGGAGGTGTATGTGGATCAACCTCCCGGTTTTGAAGATGACAAGAAACCCAATCATGTATACAAGTTAAGGAAGGCTTTGTATGGATTAAAGCAAGCACCTAGAGCATGGTATGAAAGATTGAGGGACTTCTTGCTATCCAAAGGATTTATCATGGGCAAAGTTGATACAACACTATTCACTAAGAAGATTGGGAAAGACTTATTTGTGTTGCAAATATATGTTGATGATATCATATTCGGTTCAACCAATCAAGATTATTGTGATGAGTTTGGAAAAATGATGTCAAAAGAATTTGAAATGTCAATGATTGGTGAACTTAGTTTCTTCCTTGGACTTCAAATCAAACAAATGAAAGAAGGTACATTTGTGAGCCAAACTAAGTACATCAAAGATATGCTCAAGAAGTTTGGCATGGAAGATGCAAAGAGTATTACAACCCCAATAGGCACTAGTGGAAGTTTGGATAGTGACAAGAGTGGCAACATGGTGGATCAAAAGCTATATAGATCGATGATTGGTAGTCTACTCTATGTGACGGCATCAAGGCCCGATGTGATGTTTAGTGTATGCATGTGTGCAAGATTTCAAGCCTCACCAAGAGAAAGTCATTTGAAGGCAACAAAGAGAATATTGAGGTACTTAAAGCATACACAAGATGTTGGATTGTGGTATCCCAAAGGTGCGAGCTTTGAGCTAGTTGGATATTCGGACTCCGACTATGCCAGTGACAAAGTGGAAAGAAAGAGCACTTCCGGGACATGTCAATTGTTGGGAAGATCACTTGTCTCATGGTCATCCAAGAAGCAAAATAGTATTGCACTATCTACCGCCGAGGCCGAATACATCGCCGCGGGTAGTTGTTGTGCACAAATCTTGTGGATGAAGGCAACATTGAAGGATTTTGGAATCAATTTCAAGAATGTGCCATTGCTATGTGACAATGAAAGTGCCGTGAAGCTAACCAACAATCCGGTTCAACATCAAAGAACAAAGCATATTGATGTTCGCCATCACTTTATTAGAGATCATCAACAAAAGGGTGACATTGCTATTGAGAGTGTGGGCACCGAAGATCAACTAGCCAATCTATTCACCAAGCCACTTGATGAGAAGAGATTTCACAAGCTAAAGAATGAGTTGAACATACTTGACTTCTCCAACATGAGTCGATGCACTCCATATATGACATGCCTCTCCTTCGAGCCCCAAGGTACAATTGGTTGACATGTCATCCATTCTATACTAAGGACATGTTTAGTGCATCTAGTCATGATTTCTTATGTTCTAGGATCATTCATGAAAATCAAATGAATTTGAAGTTTATATGGTGCCACTATTGTTTCCATGACTTGTATGATCTAGTGGTAGCATATAACTTGTTTAAGTAGCTTGTGATCCTAAGTATTTAATCTAGAAAACTTGTCTAAATATTTGCTTCAACATGGTGCATGATAACCCTTCTAGTGAGGTGTGAAGAAGCTTACCCTTGGATCAAACCGAAGTATTTTATTTATGCAAGCAATCTAGGTTGAATCATAAACTTGATCCTCACCCCATATTTCAACATGATAATCTATCTAAAGTTTGCTCCTTGTGGTCAATTGGTGCCAAAGGGGGAGAAAATATTGTTCACAAAGATAGAACTCAAAGGGGAAGAAAATGTTGTGGGGGAGAAAATGTTGTTCACAAAGATAGATCCTAAAAGGGGAGAATTGATAAAAGAAGGGGATCAACTAAAAGGGGAGAATTGATAAAAGAAGGGGATCAACTAAAATTTTGAGCACACAAGTAGGGGGAGCAAGCTCTTAAGCATGAATGTTGCATTTCCATGTGCACTTCATATGTATGATGCATAGTTATGCATTTTGTTTTCTCCGATACTTTGCTTGTGTGGTGACTTGCTAGTATAATTTGAATGATGTATTGTGATACTAGCATGAATAGGAAGTAGTTAGATTTTTCTTGCTTCATGTTTTTCATAGTGGTACTAGAGCCTTGCTTATAATGTTGATCTCACGAGGTTTCTAGTTATGTTTGTGCTTTTACAAGTGGAATCTAACTACATAAGGTGCTAAGATGGTGTTTATCGCTACTCCGATGGTATCACGCTTCAAAGGTCTATAATCTTAAACACTTAGCACCTATTGGTAGACAATGCTCCTAATCTTTCCTATCTAACATGTATGCTTCCAAAATCCAAACATATAGCATACATGTAGGGGGAGCCATTGCTGTCAATTTGAATTCATGATCACATGTCCATAATTCTTACACATGGTAATATACTTGGATAATATGATATGGGTTCAATCAAAATTTTATCATAACATCTTTGTGAAAGGGTTGTCACCAATTACCAACAAGGGGGAGATTGAAAGTCCTATGTTTGGTGTTGGTAATTAGTGACAATGCCTAAGTACTAATCCTATGCCTAAGTTGTATGTAGCATATGAGGATTAGTACACTCCAAGGTTGGTGGCAAGATGGATATGGTGATCATGATGGCCACACTTGGATTTGGACGCAACCCTACGTGATCAAGGCAGAGGTATATGCTTAAGGGTTGTGTTTTAGTAACCAAGACACCTAGTGGGTGTGGTTACATTGTAGGATAGATAGCCGTACTATAAAGAGGGGAATGAAGCGGCTATTGAACTCCTAAGTGCCTCTAAATGTGCATTTCATAATCATATGCATTTGGATAGAACTAATATCGCCTCTAAAAATGATTGTGAAAATGCTTACACACTCACATGACGAAGATCACTTGGTGGTGTTAGCACGTTTGCGAAGGCGGTGGAGTTTGAGCGGTAGAGAGGGTTTGGGTTCCTCTCTCCCTCCCGCCGAGCTTGCGAGGCGGGATTCAGGCGTTTTCGAGAAGTTGAAAGGACTATTTTTCCACTACGCCGGAAATCCGGAAAAGAAACGGAGGCGAACGGAGGTCACAGAGGTGACCGGACGCGGTCCTTGCATGACCGGACGCGTCCGGTCAGTGTTCAGTGTCGGCGCGTCCGGTCACTGATGATCGGACGCGTCCGGTCGTTCAGGGAGCTTACTGGACTCTAACCGGACGCTGTCGCTGTCGCGTCCGGTCATTTTCTTCAGTGCGTCCGGTCACTATTTCGTTGAGCACTGCTCAGGCGACCAGCGCGTCCGGTCCTTCACGGGACCAGCGCGTCCGGTCGTTCCCGACGCGTCCGGTCAGTTGGACCAGCGCGTCCGGTCGTTGCTTCGCAGTTAGCCGTTGGGCGACCAGCGCGTCCGGTCGTTTGGACCAGCGCGTCCGGTCAGTACTTCACGAGTTAGCCGTTGGGCGACCGGCGCGTCCGGTCAGCCCGATTTCGGCTGTTTAAGTTTCTAACGGCTATATTTGAAGGGGTACGTCTATAAATACTCGTTGGCCGGCTCAAGGCTCTCTCTCTCGGATATTTCTCGAACATTTGACATACTTGTGAGCACTTTGAGCAAAGCAACTCCCCACCCACTCATCTCTCTTGCTTCTTCGCATATTCGAAGTGAGATTGAGTGATCCAAGTGCATTTGCATTGTGAGATAGCATCTAGTTGGCACTTGGTGGTTGATTTGCTGCGGGATTCTTGTTTCTCTTGGTGGTTGCCGGCACCTAGACAGCTTGTAGCAGCTTGGAGGCGTTGGCAAGAGTTGGTGATTGTATCTTGGCCACCTCCGGTGATTGTGAGGGGTTTGTGCCTACCTCGGCGAAGCGCCAAAGGCAACATTAGTATATTGCTCGTGTCATTGCAACCTCTTGCCATTTGGTAGGTTCTTGTGGTGCCTTTTGAGAGGCTCGGTGTGTGACCGATTAGCCACCGAACCACGTGGTGAAGAGGGACACAACGGGGACTAGCGTGCCGGCAAGCACGTGAACCTCGGGATAAATCTTCGTGTCATCACTTTCATATTGTGATTGATTGATCCCGGTGTTCGGTTATCTTGGTATTCATCTCTTAATCATATTAATTGGTTGGCTTAATACTTCGCCCCTCGGTGATACCCTCCTATCTCTCTTGTATTAATTTCTTAGTTATCTTTGCTAGCTAGTTAGCTTTGCTAGAATAGTTCTTTTGTGTAGCTTGCTAGTTGTAGTTGTACTTACCTTCTCGGTTTGACTTGTGCGGTTGAGTGCAAATACTAGAATTGTGGATTGGATAGGTGGCTTGCAAACACCCCTTAGGCTAAGCAAAACTCGCATCTCGCTATTTGTTATATTGATAAACTTGTTTAGCTTGTCGTTGTAGAAAATTTTAATAGGCTATTCACCCCCCCCTCTAGCCATCAAGACCTTTCAGAGCTCCCGTTCTTGTGGTGAGCAGTGGGAAAGTTTTAATCATCATCTCGCAGCTAGTGGAATCACCCCTCATCTCAAGAGTTAACTCTCTTGACTTGAGAACAAGGAAGGGTTGCAAAGCCCTAAGCCTTAGTGGCAAGCCTCAACAACGTGGACATAGACAAGCCTTGGTGGTGAGCTGAACCACAAGATAAATCTTGTGTCATATGCCTTTATGTTTTGAATTGCATTATTTGTGTTCCACTTGATCTACTTGGTTGTGAGTGTTTGTGAGTGCAGGTACTTGGTGAACTTGTCACTGGACATCTCTAGCACATCTCTACCAAGTTTGGTCTGTGTTGAACTCTCTGTAGGGGCGAGGCAGTGCTGCAGCTGGAGTGAGGCATTGCCGCAGTAAGGCACTGCCGCACTCAAGTGAGATAGTGCCACACCTAGAGTTTAACTTCTACTCGAGTTTGTTTTTAAATAGGCTTATTTAAAAAAACAAACTCGAGTAGAAGTTAAACTCTAGGTGCAGCATCAAGGTCCTTTCACATGGCTGCATCACCATGTGCTCCCTTCGCGATGGTTTTTCCACCGAAGCGGCGAGCTCCGTACCACCGACGAGCTCTACACTGATGAACTCCATGCGTCGACGAGCCTTCATTCCAATTTCCAGGTAGCAAGGATATATTACGCTGAAAGCGCATGTTGCAAACATACAAATGTTTTAAAGGTAGGTTACAAGTGTTTTATATCGGTGTTGCAAAAGTAGATCGGGATGTTGCACATGTTGCAATGGCTATACACATATGGTTCAAGTGTATGTTCCAACTGTTTTATCTGCTTTTAGACGTATGTTACAAATGTTTCATCTGGATGTTGCATATACATGCATGTTGCAGCATATGATTCAGGTGTTTTTAGTTGGTTCAAACATATGCTTCAAGTGTTTCATCTAAATGCTGCATATATTTTACAATGGTTACACGCGTGTTTTTCTGGTGTTTCAGACATACGTTGCAAGTGTTTCAGCTGTTTCGGACGTATGCTGCAAGTGTTTCATTTGAATATTGCAAAAGTAGATCGGATGTTGCATATGTTATAATGGGACCCACCTGCTGCAGCATGTGGGGCGTTGTGCATGCACGTGGGAAGCGGGGGAGGGGGAGGGGATGGAGTGCGACACGGTGTGGTGCAGCTGCGGACGCCGGAGGTGGAGAGGGATGGCGCAGAGGCGCGGGCAGTCCCCGCCTGTGCATGCGGCAGGGCACGGGCGTGGGCAGTCCACGCCTATGCGTGCAGCAGGGCGCGTGCGCGGACGGTCGCCCCAATGCGGGCAGTAGGCGTGTAGCAATCGTTTCCGTCGACGGAACTAGTTAGATATCGTTTTCCGTTGATTGGTGGAATCAGATAAATAGGCTAGGTGGGAGCAGCGTCCAGACACGCCTCCTAGGGCTCCGGCGCTAGCAGTCTCCTTTTTAAGAAAGCAATATCAAACTGCTGGGGATGTCAGCTTATAACTAAACCGCAGCTTTTAACAGAATCACCAAAGCTAGAAAACTAGCCTAAGCACATCCAACACAGGTTCAGACCACTAGAGCTAGATTTTGACCTATGTCTGTCTGCGGCTCTGCGTTGTGCTCGTCGGTTTGAAGGCTTTAAGACAGTTCAACATTTAGTCAGCGACCTCCTGCATCTTGCAGCTCTCCTCTTCATTGAGCACAATGCAACACTTATGCACAAATGAGTAGCAACATATAGATCACATCCAAAGAGTTGCTTGTGAGGGTCATTTCAAGGCCTTGTTCTTGTTCTTCCACGTTGCCTAGTTCAAAAAAAAACCCTTAAATTCCGTGACATGCCTGATCTCTTGTTGAGCCAATTCTCCATGAAATCCACTCTAGAAGTGGAAAACTTTCCCAATTAAGGCCTCGTTTGAATGCGTATATATTCATCTCAATCTACATGTGTTGAAGTGAATTAGAGTGGAATTAAACTAAATTCCATTCCATTCCACTTTAACACACGTGAGTTGAAGGATACACATGCATCCAAACAAGGCCTAAAAGTATCCCTTAATTGTGCACCATACAAACTGAGATAAGGAGCAGAAGGGCTATTACAGAGAGCAATATACTATGGTCCGTAACGTTGTTATAAGCAATATAAGTAGTTGCTGACTTGCCGGATGTGATCTAGCAGGGATACGTGTAGTACTAACAGCTATTTCATCTGGTTCTTCCATCAATGGTAGAATTGTACAGCAGCCACCAGACACTGGGAGCAACAATGCAGAGGTACCGGACAGTGTGCCGCCTAGAATTTCCTCGCTCCATCACGGAAAACGCAATACATAGTCAAGCGTTGGAAATCGCCGGGCATCAGAATTTCACAATGTTTTCACTGTTCACCAATATCCCGTCATGAAACAGTTCGCAATTTACACACGATTCAACGTTAAGGGCATGGCAATTGTCAAGCATAATGAACTGGTGCCGTTAATCGGCAGAGAAACAATGATGTCATGAAACCATATGTCCCTAATTATACCCAATTGCAAAGAAGACAGTCTTGCTATTTTTTTGTCACCGTACAACAATAAAAAAGCATCAGTGATCATCATGTCAGTTAATCCATTCTGTATCAAACATATACAGGAACCAACGCCTTAATGGAGGTATTGCCATTTGTCAGTCAACTGGAAAGCCAAGAAATCTGTTGATCAGGGTGACAACTGGTTTGGCGTCCCCTGGCTCATAAGGAACTAGTGTCTCTAGGTCCATTGCCCGGATGGTCTCTCCCAATGTTTGTGGGCGTGCACAGAAGAGATGCTTCCTTTCAGCCAATTCTTCTGCTAATTCACTCTGGTGGTTGTCCATCAAATCTTCATTTACAACAACGATTAGTGGTTTGCCGAGTCGTAGTGTCTCAAATATGCTTCCTGAACCTGCCAGAGCTAAATCTTGAGAAACTAAACAATAAATAACACATACAGACAAGATATTTCAAACAAAAACTTAGTCAACCATAAGGTCTGGCTTTTGAGTGCAGTTAAAAGCTTATTGATCCAGATATGCAGAACTGCTCGAGTTGCAACAGGGCACCATGCCAATCATTTTGAGCATCACGAACTAAAAAAAAAAAAAACTCATACTGCCTGGAACTTGTGATACATTGCTGCAGAATAGTCCTTACGCAAATTATTCGATGATATGCAAATGAAAACTGTTATAATAAAAAGATGGAGCACATTCCAAACAGTAAAAAGTTAAAATATATTGTAGTTGCAATTAAGGAGTGTACTTTTTACATTGCCTTGAACTGTCCAGGATTCTAGACTAACCCAGCAATCTTTCATGATCGTAGTGGCATAATTCTCAACACTAAAGGTTGTAGATCATTTACTGGTTTTCTACCATCTATTAAGGATGGATGGTTCTCAAATCTCAATCACTTCATCAGATGAATAAGTGGGGCAGGGTGAAAACAGTCCAGGATCAAAGCATATAATAAATTGGTACCTATATTGGAAGAATTTACCAGGTCATCATTCTTAAATAGAAAGAGAGGAACAAGCTAGAAGAAAGTATGTTGTTCCACATTTTATGGTCTAAAATACAATTACTGGAAAATTCACCAACGCATCAAGTTCAAGCTAGCAATTTCTAGATTTAGCCAAGAAAAGATATGATACCATGGAAAATATTCCAACATCTTTCTGTTTTTCACCATTGGGAAACACTATACTTACCTGCATGACTGATAACTAGGGAAGCTGTTCTCATATTGTTAGCGATGCTTGGTGAAAATGTGAAATGATCTACTTGAAGTGTAGCATCTCCTGAGACCTGTAGTCCCAAATAGATAAATACTATTAACTTCACTATATAATTAGAAACAGGGGACTAGGGAACTACATGAATATTTAAAAAGGAAAGCAAGGTTAATACAATTAAAGTAAGCAGCTGGTGAAATAAGTTGGACATATGGATAGGGAATGAACAGGATCGTGAAACAAATATAGGTTTGTTTTCTCAAACGTAAAGTAAGAATTGCTGCTCAAAAAACATCAGTTCACACACACCCTGTTTACTTAAAACAACATTTGTTTGGGAAAAGTCTTCATCATAAAGCATCTGAATCATTATTTTGCACAAAACAATTTGCATGACATCCATTTGCACCAAAAAAAAAAGTGGTGTCTTTCCAGTTGGGCTTTCATTTAGGATGACTTAAATTGCCAGTTATGAAGATTCTTATAAGAAAGAGTAGATATTGTCATAACGCAAACTAGACAGGAATTAAATGGTTGATAATTTACTAGAGGTATAAGCATACTAACCTTCGATGGAACATATGTTCCTCGGCCCATTTGAATAAGAAGATTACTATAACCTTTTTGCAATAAAGCCTTCTTCACTTCCGGAGAATCTACCGCCATGACAAGAGCATCAAAACATGTGGTCCCCACCGTGACAAACACTGTTCGATGCTCACTATCTGCCATCGATCCTAACAAGCAGTGAGCTGTGTGTAAGTATATTTCTTATGCTGCAAAACTGTAGGTAAAGAAAACAAAAAATTAGATAACGATGCAATGTTGGGTAAACTTATAACAAAGATAAATGCAATATAAGAACAGACCAAACTGTTTGTTCCAACCACATACTAGTTTCTTGGTAGCTAGGACCATGGGAGCAAATCTTATGCAAAAAAGTAGTGAAAGGCAGTTTCTTACTGTGGTGGAAAACATATGATAACTGGTCTCTTTCAAAACTGAATCGAGACTGAAATAGCTTTCATAACCACAAGGATCACAGAAACACCCACATGAAGAGTAGTAGGACCATGGAAAAGTTTCCACGGCTTGGCTCGTTAAGCTTGTGGGACATGACAATAGCATACATGTATATAACAGCCAGTCCGCAATACATCACTTCCATAACTAATTCAAACAAGTTACAATAACGAGAAATCGCACAGATCTTGTAAGGCTCAGGAGGATACATTGGTTGACATAGGAGTTTTTGTGCCAAATTGGTTCTAGCGTCCCCCGATGGAAGAGAATGACGAGCAAGAAGCCATAGGAAGACCCAAACCTTGGTTGGCACTTGCACTTTCCACAGAGCCAGAGCCACCCATTCTTTCTCCTCCGCTCTAGTATTCAATCAACCAGGTCTCCCTTCGAACCATGCATTCGCCCTCTCCCTAATTAGCAAAAACATCAGGTAGGACAATCTAATTGTGAATAATCCCTTGTGATCAAAGTGCCAAGCCCAAAAATCAGCTTGTCTCCTCGTAAGCAGAGGTATGTTGTAAATCACTTCCATGTCCATCAGAGTGAAGTGCTGTACTTTTTTGCTGCCACAACAAGGTGCAGGAGGCAAGAGCAGCAGTGCAGTGCAGGTGCAGCGGCTGTACTGGATATCATGCATGCAGCATGCTCTTGTGTGTGTGCAATACCTAGGCACGACCGCTTGAGGGATGTGGTGCCTGTGTGGGCTGAGCTGCAGTTTGATGGGCAGTATGGGCTATTTTTGTTGTTGCTTGTTGGGCTGTATGCTCCAGGGTCTGGCTCATTTTGGCTTGGATTGTGATGCAATAATCTATAATGATGCCTTAACCATAGATGCAGATGCATCAAATTGATGCAGATGCCTCTAATTACTCTTGTTGTATACATCTGCTACCCAAAAGCTTGGGGATACCTGTTCTTGGCCAGGCTAAGCAAATTCGCCAATGATCATTATTATTTAATCTGAAATTTGTTTTACCTTGATTTCATTATACTTTTTGTAAGGTATACAAGCCTTCCATAATACCAAGCATATCTTCAAACTCCAGCTTTACATGCCTCCAACGAAGGCAGGGGTAACTGTTAAAATCCCTATTTCTTTTCTACGGATCATGGGGCAAGCGGCAAGTCCCTCCTAAAGTCCTAATTAACAAAAAGAATAAAGAGCCAAAAATATCTAAAGATTAAAATCAAGAACATCTATTTGGCTGTTTTGAGATTTCTAAAAAGTGAGGAAGTGAGCCTGTCACAACTGGTTGGAGTGGTTGGAGCGACATGTAATCATGCCCAAACCAGAAACCACCAAGGTTTAAAGTCCTCTTCAACTCAAATTTGGGTGTCTATTTTCTTATTAAAAACACATACTTCCTCATAGGTTGGTCTAACTTTTTAAGATTTATGAAAAGTGGCTTTCGTTTTGCCCAATTGATAATCAAAGGCAAATTGATGCTGGAATTTTCTCTTTCAAGTTGTTACTGTGGAATCTTGTTAATTTAAGATTAAATCAATTTTTATGTCCATATACTCCATCTCATTGGGATCGCAATTTCAATAAAAGAAGAGCACTGAAACAGTTCTATAACCTGCATACTAGCATTTATCTGATAAGGCATCTATTTACTCAAAACTATATATGCGTCACTGTAAATACACTGCTAGTCTCTCTCGAGTATGGAGTACCTAGCATCAGTGGCAGACCCAGAAATCGGGTACACGATTTGTTAAACAATTAAAGGTTAGAAATCGTACTACCGGCAAACTTAAAGACATAATACTAATAATAGACGTAGTAAAGAGCACAAATAACGACATCTTTTGAAACTGCTTCAGCAACATGTAGACCAACATTGCATCATTATCACTGGGTTTCACAAAATTGCCATTAGGCCCACAATTCATAGGCCCTGTACGCTGGATGGTTTCTGACTGGCTAATGCTGATTTGCTGTGAGAGAAAAACACTGTAAGATCAAGCGAAGGCTGATACACTCAGACGGGTCCATGTGTCATTCACTCAGTGGCAATCATAATCAAGGAGGCAACGTATTGAAGGGCAAATTTCCAATTATTTGTTTAACCAAAAGATAATATGCCCTACTGTATGAAATACTGCAATGCAATTTTTAGAAAATAACAATTGGCACTCATCAATCAAAATAGGATGCGTTGATGCAACGATAATAATCACTTAAACAGTAAAAATTACTCACTGTCTGGCTCACCGCACAGCAGCAGCAGGGGGCAACCGGGCAAGGGCGGAAGGGCTTGGCCGTTTGGGGGCTGGGCGCCTGGCGCCTGACGCCCTGGGCGGCTGGGCCGCTGCTGGCCAGTGGCTACTAGCGTGCTGGGGGCCGACCGGCCAGGCAGGCGGCAGGCGGCAGGTGCAGGCAGCCAGGGGCAGATCCGGTTGGCCTCAAGCCAGCGGCGGGATCTGCGCTGGGGCGGCGGGAGCCGGCCGGCCGGACGGGCGCTAGGTGGCTAGCCGTGGAGGCGAGGTCGGCTGGACGGGTTCGTGGGTTAGGAGGCGGCGCCGCCACGGAAGGGAAGACGGAGGCGCAGGCGCGGTCGTGGCTACTCGCTCGGGAGTCGGGAGCGGAGAAGGGAGCTGGGCCGAAGGAGAGGAGACCTCTTTTGTGTGGGCTGCAGCTGGGCTAATCTGAAGAGGGGTATCTGACCGTTTTGGGGCTCACCCTGGGCTGCAGCCCCTGAGCCGGGTCTCCAAGTCCGCCCCTGCCGAGCGTGAAGGAAGAAGACAACAAAGGTAGCCGTTGTTTCAGACTTTCAGTCAATTTCAAAACAACGAAAATGGTTGCATGACAAGGGAGTTTTGATCCATCTGCACCGACAGCGTGTTTGGTTCACGTAGGAGAACAGTGCAGAATGATCCAAACATGTATCCGAGCTTAAACGTGCCATTTGGTTTGACACATCGGTCCAACTCGTCTAGCACCGAATCATTCCACTAGCAGGCAGAAGTCACGGACCAATTCGTTCCCATTTAAACCATCGGAAAGGCGCGTTCCCAAACTCGGTTCACTCGATTCCATACCAACCAAACACAATCAAAGGATCATCCAAACCTAGTGGTGCCATGTTGGACAACCAATGCTACACAGGATCCAAGTGTTTGATCCGGAGTTGCAAGTGAGAATCTTGGTGAGAGTCTGCATTCATTGAGCAATTTTGGAGTAATGGGAGGCAGGTTTCTTATGACTGGCTATCCTGAAAGGAGTCTAAACTTGCATCTTGTTAGGGATCTGCTATGGCTGGGCCGTCAACCTGGGCCTGGGCCTTGAGCCCTTTGCTGGGATAGAAGTCTACAAAAGGAAGAGAGCAAGAGCGGAGACGACATCGAAGAATTTGAATAAGTTATTGTTCTTCTTTCCCACTGCTTCTCTCATGTACATGCTCCTTTAGCTTCTAGAGCCTTCTAATCTCGTCCTAATCAATTCCCTGCTGCTTCTCTAATTCTATTCCTTATCTAGATTGCTCTGCTGATCTCTAACCTCCCTTCCCTAAGGTTGTGTACTCCAATCCGTTCCTGGATCGAGTTATCTGTGAACAATCTAGTGTGATTATCAGAGCCGTCGATTCTCGGTTCGTAGCAGCATGAATCCTCGTACCGAGATCTCTGCTTCTACCCAACTCCTTCTCGACGAAATCCGCAAAATCTTCCACAAGTACGAAGCGAAGTGGGATCGGTGATTCACCGAGCAGGACGCCGCGCGCGAGGCCTCTCCGGGCGTCTTCGTTCCATCTCCATCTGCTGTAGACGAAGTCGAGGTGGTAGCCGACAACTGGGGCAGATTCTTCAAGCAGCCCGCCGACATCTCCTTCGCTCCGACCCAGGCTGCTGCCGTCGTCGCCGACAACTGGGGTGGGCTTTTCGAGCAGCCCATCGACAACCGCTCCGCTCTAACCTAGGCTGCTGCTGTCGTCGTCGATAGCTGGGGTGGGCTGTTCGAGTAGCCTGCCCACATCCTGGAGGAGCCAGTCACCACCGATGCTGCTGACGGCGCCGACATCTCCCTCGAGCTCACGTCCGCCGACCAGATCCGCAACGGAAACGGCCTCACCTCCACCGTCGAGTACGCGCTGCTCGATGCCAGCCAGGAGCTCTTCCATCCGCTGCCCTGTGGCTCTAAATCGGCATGCACCTCCTCCACGACAACGACTTCACCGACAATTTTGGTCATGGGGAGGCGAACCTTGATGGGAAGCTGATGGGCTCCGCAAGGTACTGCGCCACTAGCCACTAGTTGGTGATCGAGTGCAAGCCCTGCCTGGATGCTCAACTGGTGTCTGAAGAAATGCCAAGCCAGGAGACCACCACCGCTTACTCTGCTCATTCTGTGAGTTTTCTTCCGTTCTGTGGTGCTATCAACATCTGTGAGGGCCATAAGATATTTGTGGAAATGTTCGGTCCCAATCCAGTGGTGCTAGAGCTACTACTTGCAGATAACAAACAATAATGGCCACCCCCTTGGTTGGACTACAACACTAAGCTTGTGATCTCCACTCAACCCTATGGTTTATGGTCACTGTTCTGTCGTAGCTGGGATGTAGTGTCGCATAGGCAACCATGGCCGCCACCTATGCAGTTTGAGATACAGAATATGATCATACAGTGCAACTTCTGGTCTCCATTTGGTTGTGGTTGGGATGTTGTCTTGCACAGGCAACCGTGGACACCACCTATGCAGTTTGAGCTACTGGGTGGTGGTGTTCAAGTCAGGCCTAATCCGTGGCCATCTTCTAGTAATTGTCTAGCTACAGCTTGTGCTTATGGGTTGGAGAGTGTATCACTATTACAGAAGGTGCATTACTGTTTCGCACTGGTCAACAATCTGAAAGTGGATTTGTTTCAGTCATCTCAATGGGACTCTACTTCTCTATTTTTCCTACTAATTAGCAGTAGAGGTAATGCTTCCTTGTTGACTATTAGCACTGCAAGCTGGAGAGCTAAAAATTCGTTGCTGCATGTGAGGAAAGTGGAAGTGGCCCACATAGATATGACAGCTTGGTTCATCTACAATCTCGTTTTAGTACTTGTTTTGAGCAAGCGATTGGCCAATGTTGGTTTACTCAGGATTACTTGCTGCATTGAGTTATAACCAAGGCCACCACCTGTACAGTTGGTGATGCATAGTATTGGTATTCAGCTAAGGCCAGCACCTTGGCCATCTTTTTATTGTTATGCAGCTTTGGTGCAGTGGATTACATCACTAGTCGTGGCCAACGGCATCCTGCCAAAGCCTCCTTGGTTGGCATTTGATCCAGGCACCTTGTTCAAAGTTGATTGTAGCTGCAGCAACACACATGCTTCATTACAGTATGCATTGCAACTTTCACTTGATGGTGGGTATATTCAGAGCCAATGCTATCTGAGTGCAGTGACATATAAGTCTTTGTGGCCACTAGTGTTCTTTCAATATATATCAAATTGTTGCTGGCCTTCAACTGCACACACTAATGAGCTAATGATGATTGACTTCACCTGGGAAGAGGATCGAGTTCTCCCTTTGCCTCCACTCAAAATTCAGCATGGCTTCAGTGGGGTGCACTCTACTGATGCAGACTATGGCCCAAGTGTTGTTACTAGCAGCAGAGTGGCACTGGCATGGGATCCAGGAGGTAAAATGGGAGAGCAGTATGATCCATGCACTGAGAAGCATTCAACTGTATACTTCAATTTAGCTGAGGTTCAAAAGGCACTTCATGTTAATCCAGTCATTGGAAATCAAAACAGGCGACCTGCAGTGAAAGCTGTTAATACTCATTGGGGGACTGCGAAAGATCTATGCTGCATATCTATCATTAACTTATACACTATGGCCTTCGTATATGGGTGTTCAGTGGAGACACAGATGCATTTCCTTGGGATCCCGGTGGTTCCATACTTTTTCCATCGGCTTGGGGACAAGCCGAATCTCAAGGAGCATGCCGTCAACCTGGGCTTGGGCCTTGAGCCCTTTGCTATGGCTGGGCCGTCAACCTGGGCTTGGGCCTTGAGCCCTTTGCTAGGATAGAAGTCTACAAAAGGAAGAGAGCAAGAGCGGCGATGGCATTGAAGAATTTATCAGAACAAGTTACTGTTCTTCTTCCCCACTACTTCTCTCATGTTGTGCTCCTTTAGCTTCCAGTGCCTTCTAGTCTCTTCCTGATCTATTCCCTGCTGCTTCTTTGATTCTATTCCCTATCTAGATTGCTCTCCTGATCTCTAACCTCCCTTCCCTGAGGTTGTGTACTCCAATCCGTTCCTGGATCAAGTTATCTGTGAACAATCTAGTGTGATTGCTAACACATCTCACTATCCCCTTGAATCTAGCGTATCTAGCTATGCAAGGATGCATTTGCATCCGCACTGTAGGCCCTTGCATCCATTGTGCACTTCCTGCTCCTCTCCCCCTGTTGTTGTGGCCTCGCTCTAGCGTGGTGCCGCCACCACGGCCCCACCTCTATGTGCCTTGTCATCTTCCTCTCTACGAGTGGGTCCTCGGAGGTCATCGTGACCTCACTCCGGCATGGCACCGCCATCACGTGGCTACTGTCCCTGCGCGTGCCTTCTCCTCTTGAATAGGTCCTTGGCAACCCAAGGGGTCATCGATGGATAGCTCGACTGAAAGGTCTAGATGGCTAGAGGGGGGGTGAATAGCCTTTTAAAAATTTCTACAAAGACAAGCTAAACAAATTTATCAATATAACAAATAGCGAGATGCGAGTTTTGCTTAGCCTACAGGGTGTTTGCAAGCCACCTATCCAATTCACAATTCTAGTATTTGCACTCAACCGCACAAGTCAAACCGAGAAGGAAACTACAACTAGCAAGCTACACAAAGAAGCTACTCTAGCAAAGCTAACTAGCTAGCAAAGATAACTAAGAATTTAATACAAGAGAGAGTTAGGAGGGTATCACCGAGGGGCGAAGAATTGAGCCAACCAATCAATATAATCAAGAGATGAATACCAAGATAACCGAACACCGGGATCAATCAATCACAATATGAAAGTGATGACACAAAGATTTATCCCGAGGTTCACGTGCTTGCCGGCACGCTAGTCCCCGTTGTGTCCCTTTTCACCACGTGGTTCGGTGGCTAATCGGTCACACACCGAGCCTCTCAAAAGGCGCCACAAGAACCTACCAAATGGCAAAAGGTTGCAATGACACGAGCAATATACTAACGTTGCCTTTGGCGCTTCGCCGAGGTAGGCACAAACCCCTCACAATCACCGGAGGTGGCCAAGATACAATCACCAACTCTTGCCAATGCCTCCAAGCTGCTCAAAGCTGTCTAGGTGGCGGCAACCACCAAGAGAAACAAGAATCCCGCAGCAAATCAACCACCAAGTGCCAACTAGATGCTATCTCACAATGCAAATGCACTTGGATCACTCAATCTCACTTCGAATATGCAAGGAAGTAAGAGAGATGAGTGGGAGGGGAGTTGCTTAGCTCAAAGTGCTCACAAGTATGTCAAATGTTCGAGAGATATCCGAGAGGTGAGCCTTGAGCCGGCCAACGAGTATTTATAGATGTACCCCTTCGAATATAGCCGTTAGAAACTTAAACAGCCGAAATCGGGCTGACCGGACGCGCTGGTCCAACTGACCGGACGCGCCGGTCGCCCAACGGCTAACTCGTGAAGAACTGACCGGACGCGCTGGTCCAAACGACCGGACGCGCTGGTCGCCCAACGGCTAACTGCGAAGCAACGACCGGACGCACTGGTCCAACTGACCGGACGCGCCGGGAACGACCGGACGCGCTGGTCCCGTGAAGGACCGGACGCGCTGGTCGCCTGAGCAGCGCTCAACGAAGCAGTGACCGGACGCGCTGAAGAAAATGACCGGACGCGACAGTGCCAGCGTCCGGTTAGAGTCCAGTAAGCTCCCTGAACGACCGGACGCGTCCGATCATCAGTGACCGGACGCGCCTTGCGTCCGATCATCGAACTGAAAAACACGCAGACACTGAACACTGACCGGACGCGTCCGGTCATGCAAGGACCGCGTCCGGTTCAGCGTCCGGTCACATCTGTGACCTCCATTCGCCTCCGTTTCTTTTCCGGATTCCGGCGTAGAGGAAAATAGGCATTTCAACTCCTCGAAAACGCCTGAATCCCGCCGGAACCCAAACCCTCTCTACCGCTCAAACTCCACCGCCTTCGCAAACGTGCTAACACTACCAAGTGATCTTCGTCATGTGTGAGTGTGTTAGCATTTTCACAATCATTTTTCGAGGCGATATTAGTTCTATCTAAATGCATATGATCATGAAATGCACATCTAGAGGCACTTAGGAGTTCAATAGCCGCGTCATTCCCCTCTTTATAGTACGGCTATCTAACCTATAATGTAACCACACCCACTAGGTGTCTTGGTTACTAAAACACAACCCTTAAGCATATACCTTTGCCTTGATCACATAGGGTTACGTCCAAATCCAAGTGTGGCCATCAAAATTACCATGTCCATCTTGTCACCAACCTTGGAATGTACTAATCCTCATATGCTACATACAACTTAGGCATAGGATTAGTACTTAGGTATTGTCACTAATTACCAACACCAAACATAGGACTTTCAATCTCCCCCTTGTTGGTAATTGGTGACAACCCTTTCACAAAGATGTTATGATAAAATTTTGAATGAAACCATGTCACATTGTCCAAGTATATTACCATGTGTAAGAATTATGGACATGTGAACATGAATTCAAATTGATAGCAATGGCTCCCCCTACATGTATGCTATATGTTTGGATTTTGGAAACATACATGTTAGATAGGAAAATATAGGAGCATTGACTACCAATAGGTGCTAAGTGTTTTAGATTATAGACCTTTGAAGCGTGATACCATCGGAGTAGCGATAAACACCATCTTAGCACCTTGTGTAGTTAGATTCCACTTGGAAAATCACAAACATAACTAGAAACCTCGTGAGATCAACATTATAAGCAAGGCTCTAGTACCACTATGAAAGACATGGAGCAAGAAAAATCTAACTACTTCCTATTCATGCTAGTACCTCAATACATCATTCAATTTATACTAGCAAGTCACCACACAAGCAAAGTATTGGAGAAAAAGAAATGCATAACTATGCATCATACATATGAATTGCACATGGAAATGCAACATTCATGTTTAAGAACTTGCTCCCCCTACTTGTGTGCTCGAAATTTTAGTTGATTCCCTTTAGAATCTATCTTTGTGAACAACATTCAACATTTTCTCCCCCACAACATTTTCCAACATTTTTTTCCCCTTTGAGTTCTATCTTAAAATCTATCTTTGTGATCTACATTTTCTCCCCCTTTGGCAGCAATAACCACAAGGGACCAATTTTAGATAGATTATCATATTAAATTATGGGGTGAGGATCAAGTTTATGATTCAATCTAGATTGCTTGCATAAATAAAATACTTCGGTTTTATCCAAGGGCAAGCTTTTTCACACCTCACTAAAAGGGTTATCATGCACCATGTTGAAGCAAATATTTAGACAAGTTTTCTAGATTAAATACTTAGGATCACAAGCTACTTAAACAAGTTATATGCTACCACTAGATCATACAAGTCATGGAAACAATAGTGGCACCATATAAACTTCAAATTCATTTGATTTTCATGAATGAGCCTAGAACATGTAAAATATGACTAGATGCACTAAACAAGTCTTTAGTATAGAATGTATGACATGTCAACCAATTGTACCTTGAGACTCGAAGGAGAGGCATGTCATATATGGGAGTGCATCAACTCATGTTGGAGAAATCAAGTATGTTCAACTCATTCTTTAGCTTGTGAAATCTCTTCTCATCAAGTGGCTTGGTGAATAGATTGACTAATTGATCTTCGGTGCCCACACTCTCAATAGCAATGTCACCCTTTTGTTGATGATCTCTAATAAAGTGATGGCGAACATCAATATGCTTTGTTCTTTGATGTTGAACCGGATTGTTGGTTAGCTTCACGGCACTTTCATTATCACATAGCAATGGCACATTCTTGAAATTGATTCCAAAATCCTTCAATGTTGCCTTCATCCACAAGATTTGTGCACAACAACTACCCGCGGCGATGTATTCGGCCTCGGCGGTAGATAGTGCAATACTATTTTGCTTCTTGGATGACCATGAGACAAGTGATCTTCCCAACAATTGACATGTTCCGGAAGTGCTCTTTCTCTCCACTTTATCACCGGCATAGTCGGAATCCGAATATCCAACTAGCTCAAAGCTTGCACCTTTGGGATACCACAATCCAACATCTTGTGTATGCTTTAAGTACCTTAATATTCTCTTTGTTGCCTTCAAATGACTTTCTCTTGGTGAGGCTTGAAATCTTGCACACATGCATACACTAAACATCACATCGGGCCTTGATGCCGTCACATAGAGTAGACTACCAATCATTGATCTATATAGCTTTTGATCCACCATGTTGCCACTCTTGTCACTATCCAAACTTCCACTAGTGCTCATTGGAGTTGTAATACTCTTTGCATCTTCCATGCCAAACTTCTTGAGCATATCTTTGATGTACTTGGTTTGACTCACAAATGTTCCTTCCTTCATTTGTTTGATTTGAAGTCCAAGAAAGAAACTAAGTTCACCAATCATTGACATTTCAAATTCCTTGGCCATCATTTTTCCAAACTCATCACAATAATCTTGATTGGTTGAACCGAATATGATATCATCAACATATATATGCAATACAAATAAGTCTTTCCCAATCTTCTTGGTGAATAGTGTTGTATCAACTTTGCCCATGACAAATCCTTTGGATAGCAAGAAGTCCCTCAATCTTTCATACCATGCTCTAGGTGCTTGCTTTAATCCATACAAAGCTTTTCTCAATTTGTATACATGATTGGGTTTCTTGTCATCTTCAAAACCGGGAGGTTGCTTCACATACACCTCCTCTTGAATGTACCCATTGAGAAATGCACTCTTTACATCCATTTGATATAACTTGATATTGTGAGCACAAGCATAGGCAAGTAAGATCCTAATTGCTTCCAATCTTGCAACCGGGGCATAAGTTTCACCAAAGTCAAGACCCTCTATTTGTGTGTAACCTTGAGCCACTAGTCTTGCTTTGTTCCTTACTACTATCCCATCTTGATCTTGCTTGTTGCGAAAGACCCATCTTGTTCCAATGACATTATGATCCTTAGGCCTCTCAACTAATTCCCATACTTCATTTCTCTTGAAATTGTTGAGCTCTTCATGCATTGCATTTACCCAATCCGGATCTCTCAATGCTCTATCAATGTTCTCGGGTTCTTCCATTGACACAAAAGAAGAGTGACCACAAAATGATGTCAATCTTGATCTAGTTTGAACTCCTCTTTGTATGTCACCAATGATGGAATCCAATGGATGGTCTCTTGCAATGTTAGTTGGTTGAAGCACTTGGACTTGATTGCTTGGATGTTGATGTTGATCATGAGTTGGAGATGATGAATTAGCCACTTGTTGATCTTGTTGCACTTGAGATGATGTACTAGCTTGATTTTGCATTAGAGAACCACTAGCTTGTGTAATTGGACTTTGGAGTACTTGATCTTTGTTGTCATCCACATCAATAACTTGCTTTGGTCTAATATCACCAATATCCATTTCTTTCATAGCATTACTCAATTGAGTTCCTCTCACATCATCCAAGTTATCTTCTTCATCTTGAGAACCATTTGTTTCATCAAACTCAACATCATGCACTTCTTCAAGTAAACCACTAGCCAAATTCCAAACTCTATAAGCTTTGCTAGTAGTTGAGTAACCAAGTAGGAAGCCTTCATCACATTTCTTTTCAAACTTGCTCAATCTAGTGCCTTTCTTCAAAATATAGCATTTGCAACCAAATACCCGAAAGTATGCAATATTGGGCTTTCTTCCATTTAAGATCTCATATGGTGTCTTCTCTAGAAATTTATGGCAATAGAGGCGGTTGCTATAGAAGCAAGCCGTGTTGATTGCTCCGGCCCAAAATGAATGACTCACATTATACTCATTCAACATTGATCTTGCCATGTCAATTAAAGTTCTATTTTTCCTCTCAACTAGGCCATTTGATTGAGGTGTATACTTGGCCGAGAATTGATGTTTGATTCCAAGCTCTTCACATAGCTCATCAACTCTTGTGTTTCTAAACTCACTTCCATTGTCACTTCTTACTTTCTTGATTGTGGTTTCAAACTCATTTTGCACTCTCTTGATGAACTTCTTGAATATGTCAAATACATCACTTTTGTCCCCAAGAAAGAATACCCATGTATATCTAGTGAAATCATCCACAATCACAAAACCATACTTGTTGCCACTAATGCTTGTGTATGTAGTTGGCCCAAATAGATCCATGTGCAACAACTCAAATGCCTTGGAAGTACTCATGATGCTTTTCAAAGGATGAGTGTTGCCTACTTGCTTTCCGGCTTGACATGCACTACATAGCTTATCTTTCTCAAATGTGACATCCTTCAAGCCTCTAACTAAGTCATGCTTCACTAATTTGTTCAATTGCTTCATGCCAACATGACCAAGTCTTCTATGCCATAACCAACCCATACTTGATTTGGTGAGCAAACATGTTGAAAGTTGAGTGTCACTAGCATTGAAATCAACCAAGTATAGATTCTCAAATCTAAAGCCTTTGAAGATCAAGTTAGAGCCATCAACACTAACTATCTCCACATCATCAACACCAAATATGCATTTGAAACCGAGATCACACAATTGAGCAACCGACAACAAGTTGAAATTGAGCTTTTCAACTAGTAGCACATTGGAAATGCTATGATCATTTGATATTGCAATTCTTCCAAGAGCCTTCACATTACCCTTGCTATTGTCACCAAAAGTGATACTATCAATGCCACTATCATTTGATTTAAGAGAGTTGAACATTCTTGAATCACCGGTCATATGTTGAGAGCACCCACTATCAAGTACCCAATGCCTTCCTCCGGCCTTGTAATTTACCTACAAAACAAATTAATGTTTCTTAGGTACCCATACTTGCTTGGGTCCTTGGAGGTTAGTCACTAAGCTCTTTGGTACCCAAATGGCCTTCTTCTTTGGGCCCACAATTGGTGTACCAACAAACCTAGCACGCACACCTTTCTCACCCTTGGTAAGCACATAACAAGAATCAAAAGGAATGTAAGATACATTAGCATTTTTCTTGTTCTTGTTCATTTTATTACAATTAATCTCTAGATGTCCAACTTGCTTGCATCTATTGCAATAACGACCATTGCCCTTCACAAAGCGAGGCTTTGGAGTAGCAAAGGCCGCCTTGCCCTTCTTGGGAGTATAGCCCAATCCCTCTTTGTTAAGAGAGAACCTTTGGCTACCCAAGCATTTTAGCAAGCGGGCATCCCCACCATAGGCGTTGCCTAATGCGCGGGTGAGATCATCCACCTCTCTCTTGAGAGTCTCAACCACAAGTGATGAATCACTAGTAGTAGAGGTAGAGTTGGTTGTGGTGGATGATGATGAGCTACATGAAGCATTAGTAGGACCAACAAATAAAGAATCATCAATAATATCACAAGTTAGTCCAATATCACAAGTGACAATCACTTGCTCCTCCTTAGCTTCCTTCATGAGCTTCTCCAACTTGAGGTCCTTCTCCTTGATGAGCTCAAGTAGAGTGGAGTGGGCTTCCTTAAGCCTAGTGTGAGCAATTTCAAGGTCCTCGTGGTCTTCCTTTAGACACTCACGAGAGGCCTCTAGCTCATCAAAGGATTTCCTAAGAGCTTTGAGCTCTTGTTCAATTCCTTTGCACACCTTACTCTTTTTGAGAGCAACAAGCTCCTCCATCAATGCATTATTTTCATTGCACTTAGCAATGAGCTCTTGTTCCAAGATTTTGTATTTCTTGGTTGTCCTCTTGTAGCCCTTGCTCATTTGATCTATTACGCCTAATAGATCATCCTTGGAGTAGTCCTCATCCTCCTCATCATCACTCCTACAATCATCACTAGCACAAGAATCATCATCACTATCATCATAGTTTACCTTGGTAGGCTTGGCCATAAGGCATGTCGATGTAGTGTCGAAGATGGATGGCTTGTTGGAGAGAGCGATGTTTGCAATGGCTCGCCGAGTGATCCTCTCATCATCACTAGAGCTTGCATCATCATCACTATCGGAGTTGTCACTATCCCAAGTGACTACATAACCACCACCCTTCTTCTTCTTGTTGAAGGTGAAGCTCTTCTTTGTTTTCTTCTCATTCTCTTTCTTATCTTTCTTGTTCTTCTTGAGCTTCAAGTCTCCATTATGAAGTCTCTTATCTTCATAGGGGCAATCCCCCACTATGTGATTGGGGTTATTGCAATTGTAGCAAAGGGTCTTTGCCTTTATAGTGTCTCTCCTCTTCCTTGCCCCATATCCTTTCTTTTTCATGAACCTTCCCATCTTGTGTACAAGGAGGGCCATGGTCTCATCATCGAATGGATCATCATCATCACTCTCCACCTTGCTCTTGCCCTTAGAGGATGAAGCCTTGAATGCAATGGGCTTCTCTTGCTTGACCTTGGTCTCCTTCTTCTCTTCTACCTCATCTTCATCATCATTGTATTGGGCATCGGTCATTATATCTCCAAGCACATTGGTTGGTTTGACCTTGTCCAATCCCTCTCTAAAGATCATTCTTCTCAAGGTGACAAACTTCTTGGGTAAGCACATCAAGAACTTGTGTGAGAAATCCTTGTCCTCAATCTTCTCCCCAAGCCCCTTGAGATCATTGACAATGACTTGGAGCCTATAGAACATCTCCGGTATGGACTCATCATCCTTCATCTTGAAGCTTGCAAACTTATCCTTGAGCATATAGAGCTTGGCACTCTTTACCGTTGAAGTGCCCTCATATGTTTCCTCTAATCTTGTCCAAAGCTCATTTGCCTTTTCAAGATCTTTGATTTGCTCAAATACTTTATCATCAACGGCATTATAGATTGTGGCAAGTGCCGCCGTGTTGCATTGTTTGTTGATGCGGTCATTGGGAGTGAGGTTTTCCTCATCAAGAATGATATATCCTTCTTTGGTCACATCCCAAACCTTCTCATGTATATTGCCTAGATATTGCTTCATCTTCCTTTTCCAATGATCAAAGGAAGAGATGCCATCAAAGAATGGAGGCTTGCCATTAACATGATTGAACATAACTTGAGCCATCTTACACCGAGGTTGTTAAGCCTTACAAACGGTGACCACGGCTCCGATACCACTTGAAAGGTCTAGATGGCTAGAGGGGGGGTGAATAGCCTTTTAAAAATTTCTACAAAGACAAGCTAAACAAATTTATCAATATAACAAATAGCGAGATGCGAGTTTTGCTTAGCCTACAGGGTGTTTGCAAGCCACCTATCTAATTCACAATTCTAGTATTTGCACTCAACCGCACAAGTCAAACCGAGAAGGAAACTACAACTAGCAAGCTACACAAAGAAGCTACTCTAGCAAAGCTAACTAGCTAGCAAAGATAACTAAGAATTTAATACAAGAGAGAGTTAGGAGGGTATCACCGAGGGGCGAAGAATTGAGCCAACCAATCAATATAATCAAGAGATGAATACCAAGATAACCGAACACCAGGATCAATCAATCACAATATGAAAGTGATGACACAAAGATTTATCCCGAGGTTCACGTGCTTGCCGGCACGCTAGTCCCCGTTGTGTCCCTTTTCACCACGTGGTTCGGTGGCTAATCGGTCACACACCGAGCCTCTCAAAAGGCGCCACAAGAACCTACCAAATGGCAAAAGGTTGCAATGACACGAGCAATATACTAACGTTGCCTTTGGCGCTTCGCCGAGGTAGGCACAAACCCCTCACAATCACCGGAGGTGGCCAAGATACAATCACCAACTCTTGCCAATGCCTCCAAGCTGCTCAAAGCCGTCTAGGTGGCGGCAACCACCAAGAGAAACAAGAATCCCGCAGCAAATCAACCACCAAGTGCCAACTAGATGCTATCTCACAATGCAAATGCACTTGGATCACTCAATCTCACTTCGAATATGCAAGGAAGTAAGAGAGATGAGTGGGAGGGGAGTTGCTTAGCTCAAAGTGCTCACAAGTATGTCAAATGTTCGAGAGATATCCGAGAGGTGAGCCTTGAGCCGGCCAACGAGTATTTATAGACGTACCCCTTCGAATATAGCCGTTAGAAACTTAAACAGCCGAAATCGGGCTGACCGGACGCGCTGGTCCAACTGACCGGACGCGCCGGTCGCCCAACGGCTAACTCGTGAAGAACTGACCGGACGCGCTGGTCCAAACGACCGGACGCGCTGGTCGCCCAACGGCTAACTGCGAAGCAACGACCGGACACACTGGTCCAACTGACCGGACGCGCCGGGAACGACCGGACGCGCTGGTCCCGTGAAGGACCGGACGCGCTGGTCGCCTGAGCAGCGCTCAACGAAGCAGTGACCGGACGCGCTGAAGAAAATGACCGGACGCGACAGTGCCAGCGTCCGGTTAGAGTCCAGTAAGCTCCCTGAACGACCGGACGCGTCCGATCATCAGTGACCGGACGCGCCTTGCGTCCGATCATCGAACTGAAAAACACGCAGACACTGAACACTGATCGGACGCGTCCGGTCATGCAAGGACCGCGTCCGGTTCAGCGTCCGGTCACATCTGTGACCTCCATTCGCCTCCGTTTCTTTTCCGGATTCCGGCGTAGAGGAAAATAGGCATTTCAACTCCTCGAAAACGCCTGAATCCCGCCTCGCAAGCTCGGCGGGAGGGAGAGAGGAACCCAAACCCTCTCTACCGCTCAAACTCCACCGCCTTCGCAAACGTGCTAACACTACCAAGTGATCTTCGTCATGTGTGAGTGTGTTAGCATTTTCACAATCATTTTTCGAGGCGATATTAGTTCTATCCAAATGCATATGATCATGAAATGCACATCTAGAGGCACTTAGGAGTTCAATAGCCGCGTCATTCCCCTCTTTATAGTACGGCTATCTAACCTATAATGTAACCACACCCACTAGGTGTCTTGGTTACTAAAACACAACCCTTAAGCATATACCTTTGCCTTGATCACATAGGGTTACGTCCAAATCCAAGTGTGGCCATCAAAATTACCATGTCCATCTTGCCACCAACCTTGGAATGTACTAATCCTCATATGCTACATACAACTTAGGCATAGGATTAGTACTTAGGTATTGTCACTAATTACCAACACCAAACATAGGACTTTCATCGACGTGATAGCACGGGTAGGTGTTGCGTTGGACCTCTACCTCTCCCAAGCGAGTCCTCTGCCTCTCCGCGAGTGAGTCATTGTGTGTGAAGAGTTGCTGCCATGGGCAAGCCTACTCCCCTCACCGTCCTTTGTCTCGTCGTCGCCAGCCACCGCGTGGTCCAAGCATGGCAAGAAGGTGCACGTCGTCAAGGTCGGACGACTAGAGAAGGAGGAGGTGGTGGGAGCCATTGCCACCGTTGGCGAGTAGAGTGCTGAGAGGAGCATGAGGGGGGAGCAAAGGAGGACGCACTTAATATAAGGTGTTCGATAAAATGTTGGTATTTTATCTCACAGGTGCAACACGACCAAACACAAGCTTGATACCTATTATGCCCAACCAAACATAGGCACAAACAATGCAACAGAGACCAATATAGCCCCACCAAACAATACCAAATTGCATTCACTTGTGCAAGGATAGTCTATTCTGCATAACCCTTTATGCAATGTAAGTCTTGTGCGAGGAACCAATTAGACTCTCTGTATAGTATAGGCTTAACAAATCCCATCCTAAATGCCACTAGCAATCTTAAGAATATTTCTATATCTCATGACTCGAAGTCTGAAGATGAACACTGTCGTCTGATGTTCCAGGTAATAGATATGAGACACATACATTAATTTGTTTACACCCATTCATCTCAATCAGTGCACAAAAAGGAATGATCAATATAGTGTCCACTACTACTACTACTTTTTTTTTGGAAATCGTCTACTACTACTCTTTTTTTTTTGCGACAAGTCTACTAATTAGGTACACGGCATAATCTCTCTAACCAAACCTCTTCATGAACTTTGGGACCAACCATGCATATATCTCGGTCGGGTCCACCTGTCACTCTGTCACAGTTTCACCAATCTCTTCTCAAGGCCGCAGCATGTACAGCAGCATTGCTTATTTGCTTACGTGCTTACGGCCTAATAATCTTGCTGATATGATTCACAGATTCAGCGTGTGCACGCGCCCGCCAGCGCGCATGGCACCACGGCAATCAGCAGCCAGTTAGCTAGCATTTGTCGACGTCCCTCCACTTGAGGTACTCGACTCCGGCGAGGTAGTGCGCGTAGGCGCCGGCGATGACGAAGAGGTGGAACAGCTGGTGGCTGTGCCCGACGAGGTCGAACCTCCCGGGCGCCCACCGCTCCGGGACGCGCGCGGCGTACACGGCGACGCCGAGCGCGTAGAGCGCGCCCATGAGCGCCTCGTACCCGGCCGACGCCACGGCGCCCGGCGCGGTGCCGCTGTAGAGGAGCAGCTTGTGCGCGATGGGCACCGCGCCCGACGCGCCCATGCAGGAGAAGAGCGCGGCGCGGAGCGGGCGCAGCTCGGGCGCCTGGAACGCCGGCACCAGCGACGCCGTCACGGCGGCAGCCCCCAGCGCCGTGATGGAGCCCATGTAGAGCAGCTGCAGGGCCCGGTCGCAGAGGAAGGAGTAGTAGGCCAGCGGGTAGAAGGAGGTGACGATCAGCGCGGCGATGCCGGCGTAGTCGAGGCGCAGCGTCACGTACGCCGTGCGCTCCGAGTGGCACAGGATCAGGTGGCACGCGCTGCTCGTCAGCAGGCACACCATCGCGCCGCCCAGGTACGCGAACAGCGGCCACCGCGTGATGGGGTCGCCGGCGGCGTCCATGGTGGTCGCCGTATTACCAGTGCTGCCCTGCATGCAAGCACAGACATCACGTACAGATCATCAGATCTCAGATTTACTACAGTATACTTGGTTAAGCGAAAAATTACACTTGATTTGCTACAACACACTGGATATGAATTCTGAATGTGTGGTCCAGTGTCAGGTGAAAAAACATCCAATTCCTCTTTGTTTGCATGTCTGCTTTTCTGTGTGAATTCCCAAACACAAACACAACACAGAGATCCAGAAGGAACAATAAGCAGGCATGGATACTCTGTCACCATCTACAAATCATGTACAGTAACGTGTTTGTGCCTTATTTGTTGCTCGATCAAAATCTTAGGAATGAGACCTGGTTTGAAGCAATCTGTTAACTGTCATCCTCAGTCCTCATACCTCACTACTGTATTTGTTTTATCAACATGCACGCATCCTATATTTGATTATGGGCCTGTTTAGTTCCTGAAAATTTTTGGAAAACGCTACTGTAGCAAATTCGTTGTTATTTGACAAATATTATCCAATCATGGACTAACTAGGCTTAAAAGATTCGTCTCGTGAATTTCGTCTAAACTGTGTAATTAGTTATATTTTTTTATCTATATTTAATGCTTCATGCATGTGTCTAGAGATTCGATGTGACGGGGAATCTGAAAAATTTTGTAAAATTTTTGGGTAACTAAACTGGGCCTATATATTTGAAAGTTAGGGGGAAAATATACTATATATACATGCTCGCGTGTTCAGTCGCATGGAAGAGAATACAAAATCCCAAAGCAAATGCAAGTGTCGCTGTCTCAGTGCACTTGTCATGGATGTAGCAATCACTACTGGATCCGTGTTCTTTGCCGAGTGTTTGAAACACTCGGCAAAGCCCTATTTGCATTCGGCAAAGGCTTTGCCGAGTGTTGTACTCGGCAAAGAACACACGGTAAAAAAATTATCGGCAAAGCCTTCTTTGCCGAGTGTCTTTTATCGGGCACTCGGCAAAGACCGACACTCGGTAAAGTTTGAACCGAACCCCCCAAAAAAAAAGCAAATTTTTTTTTACGGGAGGACCCAGTCTGCTAGGCAGATGCACCCCTGCTCCCGCCAACCTCACGTATTTTTTGCTTGAAAATCACGAAACGTGCGGCCAACAAGATTCGATCCTGCGACCTGCGCCCCGAGACTTACCACCGCCTCTGCTGACCACTTGACCTATTTGATTTTCATGTACAGATATGATATTTGCTCTTGTTAGGTTATGTATCTCCGATACTAAAGTGATTATTTGATATACTAAACGATTTCAAATCAAAAAGTTGTCAACTACAAAGTTTCATAACTTTTTGAGATCTACAACTTTCATTTAGGGTGTTTTTCCATCCAAGGTCGTTTGAAAATTTTGAATTTCAAATTTGAGAAATTCAAACATACTTTTGCATGACAAAATGATTTCAAATTAAAAAGTTGTCAACAACAAACTTTCATAACTTCTCGAGATCTATAACTTTCATTAAGGGTGTTTTCCCATCCGATATCGTTTGAAAAATTCGAATTTTAAATTTTTGAAATTCAAAATGAACTCACGAGAAGGTAGTTTTGCATGACAAAATGAACTCAAATGAAAAGGTTGTCAACTACAAACTTTCATAACTTTTTGAGATCTACAACTTTTGTTTAGGTTGTTTTTCCATCCGAGGTCTTTTGAAAAATTCGAATTTTAAAATTTTGAAAATGAGATACAGTTTTGCATGACAGGATAATTTCAAATTAAAAAGTTTTCAACTACAAAGTTTCTTAACTTCTCGAGATTTACAAAGTTTATTTTGGTTATTTAATTTATGTACAAATTTACTTTCACTTTCTCGAGATCTACAAAGTTTATTTTGGTTGTTTTATTTTTATAAACTACAAGAGAGATCTAAAATTTATGTACAAATTTACTTTCACTTTCTCGTATGAAGAAATGACCTAAACAAAAAATGTTCATCTTGATGAGTTCTACGGCTTTGTAGTTGAAAACTTTTTCATTTGAATTAATTTACTGCTTCAAATTTTGATTTGAAATTTATCTTTGCCGAGTGCTTAAAAAAAACACTCGGCAAAGATCTTCTTTGCCGAGTGTCAAGAAAAAACACTCGGCAAAGAAGCTCTTTGCCGAGTGAAAAAAAAACTCGGCAAGCCATTTAGCAATCGGCAAAGTTCCGTTCTCCGGTAGTGAGTCATGATTATAATTGCTGCTGACCAAAACAAATCCAGGCTTTAGTCTGGTTGGTGTCCATCACAATCACATCAACAGAAAAGTATAGCTACGGTTGCACTGTTTTGGCTGAAACCGTTTCATGTATCATCACTCCCAGTTTCAGTCTTTCAGACAGATTTGCAAACTCCAGCTGGTTCACTCTGTTGTCGTGCCCAGGCCACACGTCGGCGACTGCTTTGTCGATCTGGAAGTGGACGCCCGATGGTGTGTACTCGGCTTCATCAGCTTATCATTCATTTTTCCTCGGCATGTCTTCCCTGCTTGGAGCGAAGGAACTTTGGAAGGCATCGGCGCCACTGAAGGTTAAATTCTTCTTCTGGCTTGCGTTGCACGCACGTATTTGGACGGCACACTGCAGGATGAGGCACGGCCTGCAGGACTCCGTCGAATGCGCACTCTGTGGTCAGGAGGATGAGACGGTCAATCATCTCTTGGTGGGTTGCGTCTTCGCAAGAGATCTATGGTTCCGACTGCTACGGCCGGGGGGCTGGGAACCGCTGCTGCCCTCTCCGGGTTCTAGGCTATCGGCTTGGTGGATGGACTCCAGGTCCCTGCTTCCTGCAAACATGAGGAGGAGCTTCGACTCCATGTTGCTGCTTGTCTCCTGGCAGGTCTGGAAAGAACGCAACGTCAGGGTCTTCAACAGGACAGCCTGTTCGGTCGAGTAAACCCGGCGAGCCTTTCGTGAGGAGGCTGATGAGTGGGTCGCCGCCGGCTTCACAGCGATTTGCGAGTTCCTTATTGTGCCTAACTAGGGCTTCCAAAATGTAGCCTTCTAAAACTGTCTGTGGGTTCTGTATGTCGGTAAACTTCTCTATCCTAGTACCTCACCCGGATATCGCTTGTTGTTTATGTGCTCCTCCTTCTTAATGAAATACACGTGAAGTCGTGTTTAAAAAAAACTCTGTTGGCATTTGGCAAGAATCATAACTATCTAGTACTACCTTCAGCGCTTACTGGCACAGACGTGAAAAGATTGGTTGAAGAAAATAAATTAACAAACCAACCAAATTTGTACGGCTGCTTGTGCCAGCCTTGATGAGATTTTGAAAAGCAGAACACAACAACTAAAGGCTAATAAGGCCACGTTTAGATGCGGAAAAAATTTCAACCCGATAAATAGTACCACTTTCGTCTTATTTGACAAATATTATCCAATCGTGGACCAACTAGGCTCAAAAGATTCATCTCGTGATTTCCAACTAAACTGTGTAATTAGTTATTTTTTTACCTACATTTAATACTCCATGCAAGCGGCTAAAAATTGATGTGATGGAGAGAGAGTGAAAAAACTTGGAATTTGGACGACATCTAAACGAGGCCTAAAGCAGATTAAAGCATGCATCAACAAGGCTGTTTTAGAACCGTAGCTAGCAGGGAAAGTAGGCCCTTGTTTAGATTGAAGATTTTTTCAACCTGATGAATAGTACCACTTTCGTCTTATTTGACAAATATTGTCCAATCGTAGACCAACTAGGCTCAAAAGATTCATCTCGTGATTTTGAACTAAACTGTGTAATTAGATATTTTTTTACCTACATTTAGTACTCCATGCAAGCGGCTAAAAATTGATGTGACGGAGAGAGAGTGAAAAAACTTAAAATTTTGAGGTGATCTAAACATGGGCTAGAAAGGACTTGCTGTGTGTAAATGAATGCAATGCAGATGCAGCCTGCCAGCAGCTAGCTAGCACTAGCAGCCCATTAAACACACGCCAACAACTAACTCACCTACCTGAGATCAGTACCCTGACAGGGCCCATTAACAACAGCACATAACCACATGACACTGACAGTCTACTCCTACTATTTGCTTATAAGGTCAATGACTAAGAACAAACATAATCTTCTCCCTCCCATCACAAAATAGTGTCATTTAGATACCTAGGGCCTGTTTAGATCCCACCCAAAAACCAAAAATTTTCAAGATTCCCCGTCACATCAAATCTTGCGGCACATGCATGGAACATTAAATGTAGGTAAAAAGAATAACTAATTGCACAGTTTGCCTGTAATTGACGAGACGAATCTTTTAAGCCTAAATAGTCCATAATTGGATATTTTTTGTCAAATACAAACGAAAGTGCTACAGTAGCCAAAAGCCAAAAATTTTCGGAACTAAACAAGGCCCTAGTTTATTATGGTCACCAGCACACTATTATGAACACGAATTACTCATGACATATATGTATACATATCAACGTTGTAATATTACGAAAACGACTCTCCAGATACTAATTTAACTATATATATACCATTTGCAAAATTCAATTGAGATATTTAAAAATGATACTGATGGCTAAAGTTTTCAAATGTTAAATATATGCAACCAAAACGGCACAAATTTTGTGACTAGAGAGTATACATACTCCCTCTGTCCTAATTTATCTGTCGTTTTTTGTTTTCATACCACAAATTTGACTCGATTTGTAGAAAATACGTGCAACATTTGTATCTCCAAATAAATTCATTAAAAACTAGATTCAAAGATATTTCGAATGATACAAATTATATATTATAAATATTAATATTTTTTAATATATATTTTGTCAAAGTTGTTTTCGGGAAGCAAAAACGATAGATATTTTGGGACGAAGGGAGTACTACTGGCCTGGTTAACCAAAAAAAATAGTCTAGTAATTTAGTACCTGGATCTGGATGGCATGACGGTGAGAGGAGGAAGTGTTGGGTGGACAGCTGGTTGGGATCTGCTGACCATCTTCAGACAAAGCAGCTGAAGCAGCAGCTGCAGATGGTGGCAGCAGGAAACACGCTGCAAGTGCCTCGTGCCTCAGCGCTACCGTCATGTTGGCCTTGGCCATCTCCACCAGATCTCCCAGCTGGTATGCAGTGCCACTCCTGCTGCTGCTGCTGCCGTTCCTTGGGATCACCATTGCTGTGAAGATTGTCAGGCACAGGAACAGCAGGAACCCTATCAAATGCCTGCCAGCAGAATAGTAGATCGATGTCAGGTCAGGTAAATATATACCTGCAGTGCAGGAATTATTGTCTGAAGAATATCATCGACAGTTAGGAGAAATTAAATTAAATTGCAGAAATCCTGATGAGGGGAATGGAATATAATGAGGGACTTACGACCAAACATTGAGGGTCTCGTTGTGGATGGAGAAGATGCTGAGGATGGTCTCCTTCATCGGCCACTCGCACCGGTAGTAGCCATGGATGAACTCGTTGTCCTTGAGCCACTCCGGCAGTGCTTCGTACCCGATGAGCTCCCATTTCTGCTTCTCCTCCTTCTCATCGGCGGTGCCATTGCAAGCTATGCAGGAAGTTCTCGTAGGAGAAGAAGCCATGGCCGGTTCCTCCTCCAAGCTCACCACAATGCAAGGTTGGAGACGATGTATCCGGCACCTCTTGGCTCCTGGTTGTAGCTAGCCTTGGCTGGTGCAGCAGTGGCCCTGGCCTTTTCTTGCATAAGACCACAACAATGTGGTTGTGAAGCTGGTCAAGACAAGGAACCATGCATCAGAAGCAAGCTAGCTATGCTGCCTGGCAATGGTGGTTAGGTTGTGTAAGGTATGTATATAGACTGAAGTTTTGTATGTGGACAACTGGATGTATACATCTGCCTCTCTCTATATATACACGCATAGCTCTCTCTCCTAGCTAGCAGTCTTCTCTTGTGCTTGGAGGCATGTTGCTCTATGGAGCCAAACAAGGAGTGCAAGCAAATTGGGATCTCTGAGATCATATACTAATAATATTCCAATATGAGTAGTTGATCGATCCACGTAGATGCCTCCACGTAGATGCGAAGATTCCCATTGGCTATGTGGACTAGTACGTAGTTGGGTTTGACGTGAGGGAGAGAGAGAAGTGGTTTAAATTGCTTGTCCCATACCCCATGTGTGTGTGTTAACGAGAGAGGAGAGAAATAAAATCTGTCCCATGTGTCCCACTTTTCTGTTCTTTATTAAGTATAGTAGGAGTATTGTATATATTTATGGCTTTCTTGCAGGATTTGATTTATTTGCATGGAGTACGTACTGAACATTGACAATGTGTGGGGTTCATTTCGTCCAAGAAATCAATTAAGGAGCCAATTCAGATCAACTTTTCTTTATTGTTGTTGGTTTGTTAGTCGATGGTGGTTGCTTGTCATCTGAACACTGTTTTTTAGGGAAAGAAATCATTACAGATTAGGTGGACAATTGAGCAAGAAAGCCTAGTCTCAAATCACACGTAACAAACAAACAAGAATTAGGGTTAGGAGAATTACCAAAACTTTTCTCCAGTTGTTGTCGGTACATCTCTGAGTGGCACATCCATATATATGCTCCAACTTTAGCATTTCAACGCTGTGAAAAACTCCAAATATTCAGTAAAACATTCCAGCAACTTGGAGAATAACATTCTCTCTTCTTCAATGTCTGTACAGAAGTGAGCAGGGATGTCTTAACTCAGATTGGCAGGATAGCTAGATCAGGATGGAAGGGCGAACAATCACAAAGGTCCAGATCTACAGATCGCAGTAAAAAAATTTAGTTGTAGAATACTTTATAGTTACTTCTTGTCTTACTTTATTCACAAAGAGGAGAATCATTATCATGCATGTGAGATGGAATCGTGCCATTTTTTGTTTTAGAATAATTGGTCTGCCGACAAGATAGGCTACTATAGATTTGCTGCACAGTACTAAACTACTAATAACTAATTTTAGTTTCTCTTGTTAGAATATTGGCTCCTTTAGGATCAAATGACGTGTCGCAAACGCATTCGCACCTACGAATCTAAGTGTAGCCATATTTTGTTAGGATATTGGATATTATAAGGCACTCTCAATAGTAGAGAGTTTTCTTTTTTTTTTTCGTGGGTAATAGTATGAGATAGTTACTAGCTTTAAGATAACTTCTCTAATCATAACTTTTAGCACATAGCTCTCGCAAACGCATTCGCGCCCACCAATCTAAGTGTAGCCATATTTTGTTAGGATATTGGATATTATAAGGCACTCTCAATAGTAGAGAGTTTTTTTTTGCGGGTAATAGTATGAGATAGTTACTGGCTTTAAGGTAATTTCTATAATCATAACTTTTAGCACATAGCTCGTAACATGAAGCCTCACATAACACCCTCATATAATCTTGAAATATGTGTATGAGACTAGCTCTTATCAAGAGCTGATTTTCTCTCTTTTCTATTAAAAAACGAAACGACATACTTTAAGCTAGCTCATAAGTTGTCACTGGAGCTGCTCTAAAAAAATGCATTACAGACAAAATGCAACGAAAACTATAGGCGGAGCTCTATCATGTTTCAAAATGCTCTCATACAATCTAGACTTGTAGCTATAAATGACATGTTCGATGGACCCCCTCCCGCGCCCCAAAAAAAAGTCTGATATGCTTTTTAGGAAGGTATTAAGACTCTGTCCACAGCTTCAGTTCTCTTAAAACTTGCTCTCACATGGGAATAGAGTGAGTAGCAGCATCACCTAGCTCTCTCCCTCAGGTCCACAGTTCTAGGTACCCAGTGCTCTTCTAATTGACAAAAAAATATGGTACTCTGCCACTGAGTCTCCCACGCTCTCTTTCCTCTTTCCTTTTATGCTTCTCTTTCTCCCATTTGCATTTCTTTGCACCCGTCGCTCCTCATGCGCCGCCGCCATGGATGCCCCGTCGCCTTGATGTGCCGCCAATAATGAAGCAGATAGATCGGAGGGCCTGGAAGAGGATCCAATCAGTTCACCGGCGGTGGGATATCCTTCTTTGCTCTTGTCACACGGGGAGAGAGGAGGCGCTCCCCGAATGGGCTTCTTGGTAGCGGCTAGCCCAGCGTCCTTGGTGCGCCCCTTGGCAGTGGCGAATGGCCCGACGCAGCCCCAAGGATGCCCCCGAGTGGCTTCTGTGTGCCCGGCGTGGTCGCTGGTGCGGGCAAAGCTCCAGATGGCGTTGATCAATCCAACAACCCCCCTCCGGCAGAACGGCGCCTGGCGGTGGCGGATGGGGTTGCCGGAATGGCGTGCTTCAACGACCATGATGTTCAGGCCTGATTGGAGAGGAAGGTGGCTGAAGACATTGGAGATGGTCGCACGGAAACAGGGGGCTATTATGATCCTATATTCGTGCCTGAGGTGGACTCTCACACAAGTCACCTGTTGTTCCTGCTGCCCTGTATCTAACACTATCGCGATCTCACCGATCCAAGGTAATTGAAGTTTCCTCAATTTTACATGCCAACAACTACGACGCGTGTGAACTAAACAAACTAGAATTGATGCTTCCATCAATAGTTTGAATACAGTAGCGTGCAAGGTGTAAAAAGTATGTTGTTTGTTTACATGTGTGTTACATGGTGTCATCATTTTACATTTTTGTTCGCAACAACGAGTCAATTGGTGTGATGAAAATACTAGGATAGTATGTGAGATTTTTGCTAATGAAGTTGAAAAAAGAAAACCGAGGAAACACTCACTTGAATAAGGCTGGGTACAGGAACGTCATATAGAGGTTCAAAGAAAGGACTAGATGTAAGTACACAAGAATGCAATTCAAGAACAAGTGAATAGGTTGAAAAGTGATTATAGTATTTGGAAGAAACCCACAAACCATCAAGTTGGTATTGTGTGGGACAAAAAGAAAAAAAGAACATTGATATGTCAGAGACTTGGTGGAAGAAGATGATAAAAGTGAGTGCATTTCAGAAACTTTTTTTATTACCAATTTGTCTCTAATTTGATTAGCATAACCTAACACAATAATGTTGCAGTTCAGGAAATTAAGGGGAGTTCTAGGTTCAGGCAAAGAGGGCTACAAAATAAGTGAAGGCTTTAGTTTGGTTTTGGTTAATTGATGAAACCCTACGTGCTAACCCCACTGTTCGCCTAAACGGCCGTTTAGTCCATTTAAACACCGTTTAAACGGTAAATAAAAGTCAGCCGTGTTGTTTAGGCCCTAAACGGTGAATTAAACGGTTAGGCCGTTTAAACACGTTTAAACCGTTCAATCCCATCAAAACGGTCTAAACAAAATCAGATTAAACGTGATTAAATGAGCAAAACAACCATTTAATCTATAATTAAGTGAATTAAAGGACTACATCTATCACAATCAACATGAAACTAATTAACATTGTAATTATATGAAGTGTTGTGGGATTTAGATTTCTTCCAACAAGATTATTTGGTAGAATATTTGATTTTTACATGTGTAAATATATATGGGTTCTAGCAAATTTTATTTTTACCTACATAAATATGTATATTTTATTGTTATTGTATAAAACCGTTTAGGCCGTTTAACTATGTTTAAACACTGTTGGTGTTTAAACGGTCTAAACGCTAAATGAAGGGTGACCGACGGTTTACCGTTTAGCATTTAGGAAAACATTGGCTAACCCTTGTACTCTAAGTGATCATGAGATAGGATAGCACATTCCAAGTGGTGGAGCAAACAATGAAGATCATGATGGTGGTGGTGGTAGCCATGGTGATGATCAAGAGCTCGGGCTTGGAAAAGAAGAAAGAGGAAAACAAAATGGGTTCAAGGCAAAGGTGAAATCCATATGGCCATTTTGCTTTGGTGATCAAGACACCTAGGGTGTGATCACATTTAGGATAGATAGCCGTACTATTAAGAGGGGTGAAACTTGTGTCGAAATGCGGTTATCAAAGTGCCACTAGATGTTCTAACTCATTGCATATGCCTTTAGATTCTAGTAGAGTGCTAACACCCTTGAAAATGTTTGTGAAAACATGCTAACACAGGTGCACAAGGTGATACACTTGGTGGTTAGCACATTTGAGAAAGGGTGGCGAAGTTGGTGAAGCCAGGGAGCTCACTGGAGCTAACCGAACACTGGACCTGTGCGCCTGGTCAGTGGTGAAGAGGCGGTGTTGCTCTCGGCTTGTGGCCAGATGCAGGCAAGGGCAAGTGATCGGACGCCTAGGGGCTGAGTCTGATCGCTGCCGATGTACACTGACGAGGGGCTTTTGAACTTGGCATGCAGCGGGAGAAGAACCAGACGCTAGGCAGCGTCAGGTCAAGGATGAGCGAACGCGTCTAGTCATAGAAATGCGGCTCTAGATGCTCTCTGGAAGTGACCGAACTCGGCTTGGGCACGAGTTAGGTCAACACAGCGGCGCGTCCGGTCACCATGTGAAGGCAGTGCGGGGTTGCTTGAACGAACGCTAGGCAGCCGCATCAGGTCTTGGCATGGTGCGTCCGATCGTCACTTAAGCAGCGTGTGAGCAAAGTGACCATTGGAATCAGGCGATCGTCATTGAACGCGGGGGACACCTGGATGGCTGGCAGCGACCGGATGCTAGGGCTGGTGCATCCGGTCAACGCGACCAGCGCATCCAGTCACCCCGAGTGACAGTGCAGTGAGAGCCCAATGGCTCTATTTTATGGAGGCTCCTATTTAAGCACCATGGCCAACTCAAGCTCACTTTCTTGGCCATTTGCATTGACATAGCAACCTTATGAGCTTAGCCAAAGCCCTCTCACTCATCTCCATCATTGATTCATCATCTTTGTGAGATTGAGAGTCAATCCAAGTGCATTGCTTGAGTGATTGCATCTAGAGGCACTTGGTGATTGTGTTTCGCTACAGGTTTCGCTTGTTACTCTTGGTGGTTGCCACCACCTAGATGGCTTAGTGCAGCAAGGATCGTTGAGCGAAGGAAGGTGCTTGTCTCCGGCTCCGATGGTGTTGATTGTGAGGGGTTCTTGACCTTTCCCTGGTGGAGAGCCAAAAGGTACTCTAGTGGATTGCTTGTTGCTTGTGTGATCCTCATCTTGTGTTGGTTATGCGGCACCTGATTGCGGGTTTGGCGTGTGATGCCAACTAGCACGTGAACCTCCAAGTGAGTGAATCACCATAACGAGGACTAGCTTGCCGGCAAGCAAGTGAATCTCGGTAAAAAATCTTGTGTCATTGTGTTTCGAGAATTTTTTGGTATTCATTGTGATTGATTGACTTCATCTTGTAATTGGATCATTCCTCTACATAGCGGTATAACTCACTATCCATCTTGTGTATTTACATTCTTAGTGTAGCTAAGCTCTTTAGTGTAATTAGTTTTGAGAGTTAGCTTGTGTCGGGTCTAGCGGTTATTGAGGCTCTTTAGTTAGTCTTTGAAAGCTCACTAACTTAGTGTAGTGATATAGCCTTTGTGTACATAGAGACTATAGAAACTAAAATTGTGGTAGGTGGCTTGCTTTTTTAGTAGGCTAGCGCAACATTCGCTTCGCCTCATATTTGTCTAACTGCTTGGCTTAGTGTTGTAGAAGTTTTTATAGGCTATTCACCCTCCTCTAGCCATTATGACCTTTCAAGTGGTATCAGAGCCATGGTCACGGTGATTTGAGGCTTAACAACCTTCGGTGTCAAAATGGCTCAAATCAACAATACCAAGAAGCTACCCCAATCTGATGGCTCCAATTATCCTTATTGGAAGGCTAAGATGATAACATGCATCAAGTCAATCAATAGAAAGGTGTGGAAGGTGGTGGAGACCAAGATTGAGATAGCCAATGCCGAAGCTCCCATCGCCGACGAAGAAGTATTGCTCCAAAACAATGATATTGCTCTTAGTGCTATTCATGATGTATTAGATGAGAGAACATTTGAGCAAATCAAGAACATTGAGATGGCTCATGAGGTATGGAAGAAGTTGAAGGAATCATTTGAGGGCATACAAGCAATGAAGGGTGCCAAGGCATACATCCTCAAGGAGAAATTTGCTAGTTTCAAGATGAAGGATGATGAAAGTGTGCCAGAGATGTTCCATAGGCTTCAAGTGCTTGTCAATGATCTAAAAGCACTTGGAGAAGAAGTAAAGGACAAGGACTTTTTCCATAAGTTCTTGAGATGCTTACCTTTGAGATTTGGCACATTGGTCACTATTCTAGTGAGGAGTGGTTTGGGCACCATGACCCCAAACCAAGTGTTGGGAGATATGATGACCGATGACACATATAGAGATGATGATGAGAAGGAAGAAAAGAAGGAGAAGAAAGATGAGAAGAAGGATGACAAGAAAAAGAGTGGCATTCAAGGCCACATTATCCAAGGGCAAGGCAAAGCAAGAATCATCAAGTGAAGATGAACACTTGAGCTTTGATAAGATGGATGATGAGAAGATGGCCCTTTTTGTTAGAGATTTGGCAAGTTTATGGTGAAGAAGGGCTACCATGCTAGAAGGAAGAAGTCTTCATCCAAGAATAAGGAAGAGTCAAGAAGGTGCTTCAAGTGTAGAAGCAAGGATCATCTTTTTGCTCAATGCTTATACAATAGCAACAATGATGATGATGACAAGAAGAGCAAGAAAAAGGACAAGAAGGAAAAGAAGACGAAGGACAAGATGACCTTTAAGAAGAAGAAGAAGGGTGGTTCATATGTGGTTACTTCGGATAGTGATGCTTCCTCAAGTGATGATGATGATAGTGATGATGACAAGACCATCAAGAAGAAGGCTCTTGCAAGCATTGCCATACAAGAGAAGCCTTCTCTCTTCGACACTCCATCATGCTTCGTGGCTAAGGCCACTAAGGTACAAACTTATGATGATAGATGTGATGAGAAACATGATAATGAAAATGGTAGTGATAGTGATGATGATGAACCAACTAAAGATGAACTACTTGACATGTTAGATGATGCTAAGGAACATTTTGACATTAAGAGAAGGAAATGCAAAGACTTGCAAAAGGAACTAAAAGCCCTTAAGTAAGCCTTTAATGAGCTCAATATATCTCATGAGAGGCTAGAGGAAGCCCATAAGAGCTTGGCAAGGCTCACATGAAGCTTGAGAAAGCTCATTCCTCTCTACTTGATGAGCAAAATGTGAAAGAGCATGTTCCAATGTGTTTTAGTAGAGAGTTTGAATTTCAACTTGCTATCCGTAGCTCAATTATGTGATCTTAGATTTAAGTGCATATTTAGAGTAGATGATGTAGAGATCATAAGTGTAGATAGTTCTAACTTGATCTTCAAAGGCTTTAGATATGAGAATTTATACTTGGTTGATTTCAATGCTAGTGAAGCTCAATTATCAATATGCTTGTTCACTAAGTCTAGTATGGGTTGGTTATAGAATAGAAGGCTTGGTCATGTTGGAATGAAACAATTGAATGGATTGGTCAAGCATGACTTGGTTAGAGGCTTAAAAGATGTTGTGTTTGAAAAGGATAAGCTTTGTAGCTCTTGTCAAGCTGGCAAACAAGTTGGAAACACCCATCCTAAGAAAAGCATCATGAGCACTAGCAAAGTATTTGAGTTGTTGCACATGGATTTATTTGGGCCAACACAATACACTAGCATTGGTGGAAATAAATATGGCTTTGTGATTGTGGATGGTTACACTAGATACACTTGGGCTTTCTTTCTAGTGGACAAGAGTGATGTGTTTGCAACATTCAAATCATTTGTCAAGGGCATTCATAGTGAGTTTGAAACAACCATCAAGAGAGTTAGAAATGACAATGGTATTAAGTTCAAGAACACTATAATTGATGAGTTGTATGATGAATTTGGAATTAGACATCAATTCTCGACCAAGTACACTCCATAATCAAATGGCCTTGTTGAAAGGAAAAATAGAACCTTGATTGTCATAGCAAGATCAATGTTGAGTGAGTACAATGTGAGTCAATTCTTTTGGGCCAAAGCTATTAACACGGCTTGCTATTGTAGCAACCGCTTGTATTGTCACCCATTAAAGGAGAAGACACCTTATGAGCTCTTGAATGGTAGAAAGTCTAACATTGCATATTTTTGGATCTTTGGTTGCAAATGCTATATCTTGAAGAAAGGCACTAGTTTAGGCAAGTTTAAGAAGTGTGATGATGGATTCCTACTTGGTTACTCCACTATAAGCAAAGCCTATAGAGTTTGGAATTTGGCAAGTGGTACTCTTGAAGTTCATGATGTTGAATTTGATGAAACCAAGGGTTCCCAAGATGAGAATGAGAACTTGAAAGATGTTAGAGGCATTCAATTTTCAAATGCCATGAAGAACATGGATATTGGTGAATTGAGGCCTAGGCAAGTGATTGATGAAGAAAACAATCAAGTGCAAGTGCTCTCTAACTCAAATGTGCAAGTTGATGCAAATCAATCAAGTTCAAGTGGCTCTCATGACAATGTGCAAGATCAAGTGGCTAATACATCATCTCAACCCAATGATCAAGCAAGTGCAAGCAATCAAGTTCCAATACTCCAACCAATATTGTAAGAGATCATCCATTGGACACTATAATTGGAGATATTTCTAGAGGTGTACAAACAAGATCAAGATTGACTTTATTTTATGATCATTTCTCATTTGTGTCATCCATTGAACCAAAGAAGATAGATGAAGCATTCAAGGATGTTGATTGGGTAAATGCTATGCATAAAGAATTGAGCAACTTCACAAGAAATCAAGTATAGGAATTAGTTGAGAGACCAAAGAGACACAATGTGATTGGAACCAAATGGGTCTATAGAAACAAGTAAGATCAAGATGGGATAGTAGTGAGGAACAAAGCAAGATTGGTAGCACAAGGATACACTCAAGTTGAAGGTCTTGACTTTGGGAAACATATGCCCTAGTTGCTAGATTGGAAACAATTAGAATCTTGCTAACCTATGCTTGTGCCCACAACATCAAGCTCTATCAAATGGATGTCAAGAGTGCATTTCTAAATGGCTACATCAATGAAGAAGTTTACGTTGAGTAACCGCCCGGTTTTGAAGATGACAAGAAGCTCAACCATGTGTACAAGTTGAAGAAGGCATTGTATGGTTTGAAGCAAGCACCTAGAGTATGGTATGAGAGGTTGAGGGAGTTACTACTCTCTAAAGGGTTCATGATGGGCAAGGTTGACACCACTCTTTTCACCAAGAAGATTGGCAAGAACTTGTTTGTATTACCAATCTATGTTGATGACATTATATTTGGATCAACCAATCAAGATATTTGTGAAGAGTTTGGAAGGATGATGGCTAATGAGTTTGAGATATCCATGATTAGAGAGTTGAGTTACTTCCTCGGTCTTCAAATCAAGCAATTGAAGAATGGCACATTTGTGAGTCAAGGCAAGTATATCAAAGACATGCTCAAGAAGTTCGGTATGAATGAGAGCAAATCCATTAGCACACTAATGGGGACAAATGGTAACTTAGATAGTGATTCAAGTGGAAACATGGTGGATTAAAAGTTGTATCGCTCTATGATTGGAAGCCTACTCTATGTGGCCGCATTAAGGCTGGATGTCATGTTTAGTGTATGTATGTGTGCAAGATTCCAAGCCTCTCCAAGAGAAAGTCATTTGAAAGCAATAAAGAGAATATTGAGGTATTTGAATCATATACAAAATGTTGGCTTGTGGTATCCCAAAGGTGCAAAGTTTGAGTTAGTTGGCTATTCTGACTCGGATTATGTGGAATACAAAGTTGAGAGAAAGAGCACATCGGACATATGTCAACTATTGGGAAGGTCACTTGTATCTTGGTCATCAAAGAAGTAAAATAGTATTGCACTTTCAACTGCCGAAGCCAAATACATATCTGTCAGTAGTTGTTGTGCACAAATTCTTCGGATGAAGGCCACTTTAAATGATTTTGGAATCAAGTTCAAGCAAGTGCCATTGCTATGTGACAATGAGAGTGCTATCAAGCTCACTAACAATCCGGTTCAACATTCAAGAACAAAATACATTGATGTCCACCACCATGTCATTAGAGATCATCAATAAAAAGGGGGCATTTCAATTGAGAGTGTGGGCACCGAAGATCAACTTGCCGATATATTCACCAAGCCAGTTGATGAGAAAAAGGTTTTGCAAGCTAAGAAATGAATTAAACATATTGGATTTCCCAAATATGTGTTGATGCACCCCCACTTTTTTGGCATGCCTCTCCTTCGAGCAATCCAAGGTAAAAGTTGATTGGCATGCATACATACTTTGCTAAGGACTTATTTAGTGAATCTAGTAATTCCTCATGTGTTATAGGCTCATTCATAAAAATCAAATGAATTTGATGCTTGTATAGTACCACTATTGCTTCTATGCTTGACTTGATCTAGTGGTAGCATATGACATATTTGTGGGCTTGTGAACCTAGCGTTTGATCTAGAAAATGAGCTATAAGTGTTTAACTCAACATGTTACAAGATAACCCTTATTTGGAGGTGTGCAAAAGCTTGTCCTGGGATCAAACCAAGTAAAATATCTTTGGCAAGTGTTCTAGATTGAACCAAATTTGGAAAAGTGATCCTCACCCCATTGATTGACATTGATAATCTTAACCTATCTAAAATTGAACCTTTGTGGTTGTTGATGACAAAGGGGAGAATGTAACACCCTCGGTGTTACCGCTTAAACAACTCACTAAAGCATGTCATAAGCATCTTGGTTATGTGTTTCTGCATGTGTTGAAGTGTGTAGAACAATTCTAGCAACTTAAAATAATTAATAAAAATGTTAAATGGAAGTTGACGCTTTAGTTCGTGTTGTATCACTAAGGGTTCAAAACGAATTTTTATTAAGCAAAAATGCTATAGAACATATATGTGAACTATAAATCAAGTTTGAAGTGCTAAATGGGTAGATGAGAATGCAACTCTTGTTTGAGCAAAATGTTTTGGTAGCTGGTACTTTTGGTTAGTTGGAAATTGAACTTGGAAATAAAAATCAGCTCTAGACTTAGAATAATTTCAAGTCTAATAACAGTTCGACGACACCAAGTTCACGAATTTATTCTGTGGAATTTAGTTAAGTAGTGATGTCATGTTTTAGCTTCTCTCGATAGCCCTATGTACCCACTTTCTCGTGGTTGGAGTGGTGAAACGTGCATCGAGCTAGATTAGTTTGTATACATGTTTTAAAATCCATGCACGTGCACTGCCTTAGGCTGTTTGGCTGGCAGTGCACGATCACCACATGCTGGGGCTCATCATCGCTCACCTGGCCGCGCGCCCGCATGCGCCGTTGCCAGTGCCGGTCGACCGGCCTGTCCCTGGCCTGGAAGTGGCTTGGCGTGGCCGGCCGTTGGTGGCCATCTGCTCGGATAGCTGCTGACCATGCGCCGCGACTACTGCTGCCCCACCATTTCTGCACTACTGCTGCTGATCCCTCTCGTCTGCACACGTGTGGGTATGTCCCATCTACCACCACCATCACCCCGCTTGGCCACCCTATGCCATGCACCTAGTCGTGCTGCCCCGCTGCCCCCACGTTGCGTGCGGTGATGCGACTGCTGCCAAGGTCAACTTGCGTCGCGTCCGCACCCTGGCCCCAGTGCCGCTGCTGGCCAGCCAGTCGCTGCTGAGCCGGAGGTGACCCAAGCGCTGACCCATCTTTCCCTCTTCCCTTGCCACCATGGCCGCTTGAGCCACTTCCTATAATTCGTTAGAGAGGGACCACCAACGCTCTATTTCTCTACGCCCTCCACTTTGTAGTGAAGTCGGCCAACCAACCGACCCCACCCCACCCCAAGCTTTGCCCCACTGAGCTCCAATTTTGGAGCTGTGCCCGGCACCATGCCATTAAGGCCATGCCCTCCCATCACCGTGGGCAGCCCCCTTAAACTGCCTGGAGCCAAATTGGCCATACCACCTGACTTGCCTCCATCCCCTTGTCACCCTACGCCCCTACCCCAAACCTCTACTGCCTCCTAGATCTTGCTGATGCGATCACGCCGTCGCGGTGCGCCACCGTAGCGGTCAGGCGCACATGGCCAGCCTTCCTCAGGTGATCTCCGGCTATGACACCACTTCGACTTGGTTCATGGTGAGTCACTGGAGCTCACCACCACCTCTACCACTCTCTTTCGCTCCGTGACTCACTGGAACATGGTCGCCACCGCTGCAGGTTGCCCACCGCCGTGGGGAGGCCGCCTTACCTCATCTCCGACCTCGAACCGCTGCCTGGTGCCACGCGTCAACCTCTAGGTGAGCACCGACCCCCTAACTAGGCTTGTGGTCCCTGTTGGCTAGTGAGCACGGGGAGCTCTGAGGACCTCCACATTGTGAAGGAGAGATAGTGCGACGGCCTTAATGCTTAAACGTTGACTAGAGAAATAGTATGTTTGGCGTTCGCGTAAAACAACTTAAATCCAATGACTCTTTAGCAAGTTTACATGCGCGCACGTGGGCTCCCCATCTTGGGTCACTTCCATGCGTGGGCCACCCCCATCGTGGGCCGCGCTGGGCTGCTTTGCTTTCTCTTTTTCGTAAAGGAGTAGAAATAGCTTTATATTTTACATTCTGAGCTAAACTTTGATAACTAATATCAATTTGTGTAGATGTCTAAAAATTATGAAACCACTTTAGCTATGTTTCTAAATTCATGATCTATCTGACTGTATAATTAGTTTATACGTATCTATGATGAGGTCGAGGTCCATAAAATCATTTAAAAAGGATTAACGTTATTGTGATAATAACTGTAGGAATTGTTGTGGTATTTTGGTAATAGCTTTGATCATGAAACTTTTATAGTAGCTTCATGGTATATGTGCTTGCTATAATTTTTGTAGCTTCAAAATAGACCGTTGTCTAGGGTAACTAAATATCCATCAAAACCAGTATGAATAGAAGCATAATATCGATTTGTAAAATGAATCACTTGTAAGATGAATGGATATCTTGCTTGATGAAGATGATAGATAGCTTACTATCTTGGTCATTAGAGCTAGCTTAGTAGCTTAGCATGTGTAATTGCATTTTAAGAGTTGTTGTTGCTTAAATACTAAATGTTGCATCGTTATCAGATGCATGTAGAGAACGACCTGGTGGAGTTCATGACCACCGAGGAGCAGGAGTATGATGAGGTGATTGAAGAGTACGAGGAGGAGGTACTCGTACAGGAGGAGTTTCTAGAGCCACCCGTGACTGACACCACTGACACTGCGCCTGCCCAAGGCAAGCCCCGGTGCATAACCTTATTTTGATAATCACTGTACACACACACACACACACACACACACACACACACACACACACACACACACACACACACACACACACACACACACACACACACACACACACACACACACACATATATATATATATATATATATATATATATATATATATATATATATATATATATATATATATATATATATATATATATATATATATATATATATATATATATATAAGTCTTACTAGTGCAGGATCGAGTAGTTGCTATGCTTAGGTTTATCAGTAGCGTGAGGACCTACCGTTGCTCGCAATAGGCGAACATTATCACTCTCATAATAAAAGAATGGAAAGGAAAATGGTGATCAGGCAGGGATATGGTATGGGTAATGTTAGGTGTGACAGGTTGTGTCCCACGGCCACGGTGCTTAGCTTGGTTGCACTATTTTCTCTATCCATGTCGATTGAGGACCGTTCGTTGCATTGGACACTAGTCAAGTCACAGACTTATTATCCCGAGCACATACTTGCTTATGGGAGTGGGAAGGCTTGTTACTCTCTTGCCATGGGTTCTGGCTCTTTTCAGACCAACTGATTGGAGGCGGGGATAGGTGGAGGTCTAAGCACCGCGCTGAGACCGGGTCTCAAGCGTGGGGGCTTAGAGTCCAAGTTTGGACGGAGACCTAGACCCCTTGATAGGAGTGGAATGGGTTGGTCTTGCCTGTGCCTAGGGTACAAGCAAGGCATGCATTTTTTAGGGTACCTAGCTGGGCACATTGATTTGTGAATCGTCGTTTCTATGTGACGGTATGACTTGATTACGGTCTGGCATCCTAGTAAGATCTGGCATAAGAACAATGGGAAAATGGTGCTGGTTGCTCAACCCTTGCTTGAAAATAGAACATGTGCTTACATAGAATGTTGGATAATGAACTAAACCTGACTGCTAATAATCCAAGGAAATGAGGACACTCTTAGTATTACTTTCTGCAAATCAGGAACCCACAAGCCATAAAGCCTATCATATTCCTTGAGAGTCGGAAACTATATTCCCTAGTCGGGTAAGTCTTGCGAGTACATTGTGTACTTAGGGTTTATTTTACCCTTGTTGCAGGTGCACCTTGAGAAGTTAGTCCTTATGTGGAGTATTCTTTTGGTGGGCACAGACGGATCCTTGTACCTCACCGCTAGGTGTTTATTTTATTCCGCTATTTAATTATCACACTCTGAACTCTGGTATTGTAATAAATAATTTCTGAGACTCTATGTTGTATGAAATGGACTAAGTATTGTAAGCTTGTACTCATTATTGGATCCTGGATGAAAAATGTGGATTGCTTTGAGTTCTCCCATTAGGTGTGCTCGACAGAACTATCCGGTTTAGCTCACTTTTAGGGTACTTAGTGTCTAGTAGAAGACAAGTGCCTCTAAAAACATGCTAAATCAAGCGGTTCTACCATAGAGAAATTGCACAAAGATAAGGTTAAATGACAAAGGGGGAGAACTTTGACATAGGGGAGTAATATGAAAGTAAGGGGGTCAATAAAAATTTGAGCACACAAGTAGGGGGAACCTCATAAACTAGTATGTTGTATTTGAATGTGCATTACATATGCTTGCTTGCATTTGAAAAGTGTCAATTCAATATGCATGCTTGTGTGGCATATGCTAGTTGTATGCTAGTAGGTTTGAATGATGAAATGAGAAACTAGCACACATAGGTAATAGTTAGATATGCCTTGCTTTGATTTCACAAGTAGTACTATAACCTTACATATAATATTGATCTCATGAGGTATCTAGTTCTTGTTTTTGCATGTGGTATCTAACTAGAAATGGTGCTAAGGATGACATATTTGGTGCACTTCAATTGGTATCACACTTCAAAGGTCCATCTCTTATACCTTAGCATCATTTGGTAGACATTGCCCTCCCACATTTTCAATCTATGCATATGTGCAAGCTTCAATCCAAACTCTTAGCACATATGTAGGGGGAGCTAATGCTACCAATAGGGGTTCATAAAACTTGTCCATATCCTTTTACACATGGTAAATATGCTTGGGTAAGCAACATGAATTCAATTGAATTTCAATTCATATCTTTGTGAAACAGTTGTCATCAATTACCAAAAAGGAGGAGATTGAAGGCTCTAGTTTGGTTTTGGTGAATTGATGAAACCCTAGCTGCTAACACTTATACTCTAAGTGATCATGAGATAGGGTAGCACATTCCAAGTGGTGGAGGAAACAATGAAGATCATGATGGTGGTGGTGATAGCCATGGTGATGATCAAGAGCTCGGGCTTAGAAAAGAAGGAAGAGAAAAACAAAATAGGCTCAAGGCAAAGGTGAAATCCATAGGGCCATTTTGTTTTGGTGATCAAGACACGTAGTGGGTGTGATCACATTTAGGATAGATAGCTGTAATATTAAGAGGGGTGAAACTCGTGTCAAAGTACGGTTATCAAAGTGCCACTAGATGTTCTAACTCATTGCATATGCCTTTAGATTCTTGTGGAGTGCTAACACCCTTGAAAATGTTTTGTGAAAACATGCTAACACAAGTGCACAAGGTGATACACTTGGTAGTTAGCACAATTGAGCAAGGGTGGCAAAGCTGGTGAAGTCGGGGAGCTCACTGGAGCTGACCAGATGTAGGGCTAGACGTTGGACCTGCGTGTTTGGTCAGTGGTGAAGAGGCGTCATTGCTCTCGGCTTGTGATCAGACACAGGCAAGGGTGAGTGGTCAGACGCTCAAGGGCTGAGTCTGAACGCTGCTGACGTATGCTGACGTAGGGGTTTTGAACTTGGCACACAACAGGAGAAGAACTGGACGCTGGGCAGCGTCAGGTCAAGGATGAGCGGATGCATCCAGTAGCAGAAATGCGGCTCTAGATGCTTTCTAGAAGTGATCAGACTCAGCTTGGGCGTGAGTCAGGTCAACACAGCAGTGCATTCGGTCACCGTGTGAAGGTAGGTCGGGGTTGCGTGAATGGACACTGGGTGGCCGTGTCAGGTCTTTGCGTGGTGTGTCCGGTCATCACTTAAGCAGCACATGAGCAAAGTAACCATTGGAATCGGGCGATCATCGTTGAATGCGGGGGACATGTGGACGGCTGGCAGCGATCAGACGTTGGGGCTGGTGCATCCAGTCAACACGACCAGCATGTCCGATCACCCCGAGTGATAGTGCAGTGATAGTCCAATGGCTCTATTTCATGGGGGCTCCTATTTTAGCCCCATGGCCGGCTCAAGCTCACTCTCTTGGCCATTTGTATTGACATAGCAACCTTGTGAGCTTAGCCAAAGCCCTCCCACTTATCTCCATCATTGATTCATCATCTTTGTGAGATTAGGAGTGAATCTAAGTGCATTGCTTGAGTGATTGCATCTAGAGGCAGTTGGTGATTGTGTCTCGCTGTGGGTTTCACTTATTACTCTTGGTGGTGGCCGCCACCTAGATGACTTGGTGTAGTGAGGATCGTTGACTAGAGGAAGGTGCTTGTCTGTGGCTCCGATCGTGGTGATTGTGAGGTGTTCTTCACCTTTCCCTGGTGGAAAGCCAAAAGAAGCTTGTGACTTATGTGATCCTCATCTTGTGTTGGTTGTGTGGCACCCAATTATGGGTTTGGCGTGTGATGCCAATTAACACGTGAACCTCCATGTGAGTGAATCACCACAATAAGGACTAGCTTACCGACAAGCAAGTGAACCTCGGTAAAAAATCTTGTGTTATCTTGTTCTGAGGATTTCTTGGTATTCATTGTGATTGATTGACTTCATCTTGTGATTGGATTATTCCTCTACACGGTGGTATAACTCACTATCCATCTCGTGTATTTACATTCTTAGTGTAGCTAAGCTCTTTAGTGTAATTAGTTTTGAGAACTAGCTTCTATCGGGTATAGTGGATAGTGAGGCTCTTGAGTTAGTCTTTGAGAGCTCACTAACTTAGTGTAGTGACATAGCCTTTGTGTGCATAGAGACTATAGAAATTAGAATTATGGTAGGTGGCTTGCTTTTTTAGTAGGCTAGCGCAACATTCGCTTCGCCTCATATTTGTCTAACCGTCGAAGTAGGACCCATAGGGTTCCTCAAAAATATGACTATGAGTCATGGGCCCTAGCCTGGCCCACAAACTAGGGCTAGGAGAGGTGTAGCATCCACTACACCTAATCCGAATAGAATAGGCCAGACTAGCTAGATTCCTATAGAAAGTAACTTCTGTATCTAGTTCAGGACACCTTCTTTGGATCTGACTAGGATTGTAACCTCACCATAGCCTTCTCTACTGATATAAAGAGAGCCATGGGCACCCCTACAACAAGAGACAAGATAACGCAATCAATCCAACGCAAAGGCTAACGCTGTCTAGACGTAAGGTTATTACTCGATCACGATCGAGGGCCTGAACCAGTATAAATCAACTGTCTCTGCATTCATCGTCGAGTTCTAGCACACACCGAAGCCCAAACAACTATCCCGGGTACCCCCGTGACAGGCTATCAGTGGTCAAACACCGACAGCTGGCGCGCCAGGTAGGAGCTTTCGGTGCAATTACGATCAAGAGCTCTACGGATTTCGATAACATGATCTTCCCAAAGGGATCAATCTTCATCTTTTGATCATGGGTTTGCGAGGAGGATGATGAGGGCAACCTCCAAGGATGTCTCATCAAAACTCTAGAGGCATGCGAGGAACCCACTCTTCTGATGAAGCTTACCAAAGATCTCGCTGAAAGGCTTACAGTGTCTGAATCGACTCGGACCCCAACAACAACCAGTCTCAACTTGACATCCGGATTGGGTTCCCCTTCGGAGTCCTATCTAGATTCTTTTAGAGACAAGCCAAATCCTTTTCTGATTGGACTCCAGAACATAGCATGAACTCTACAAGAGATCAATTCGAAACTACTTCAGGTTTCTTTCAAGAAGTTAAGTCGCCTCCCAACCGGATTTAACAACATGGCATAGACATATCAAGATTTACTCCAAAACATGGCTAGCCAAGCGTGGAGGCTACATCTTACCAGGGCACAAGAAGGTCTCGTATTGACAGTAACATCTAAAGATTGCCTAGTCCACTGGCCGGATACTTGTCCCCAGAACAACAATGCCCGACTAGTTGAAGAAGATACCACTCTTCCCTGCCAAGAAGGTAGTGTGCTTCGCAAAGCCGACACTCCAATTGAAGCCGTCAGCAACTATAGCAAGGCAAGCCTAGTGCCAGGCCGAGAAGCGTTCATGATTCGACGACCACTACCAATGCCACCTACTACACTCGATGTCGGATCTTTAGATGAATCAGAATCAAACATATCGCCCAATGCTCCTGAATAAGATGGTGAATCCGAGGGTCAAAGACGAGCTAGGGAAAGAAGGAACAAACTAAAAGAAGGTCGTAGAGACCGTGCTAGGTAACGAAAAGAAGCACAGGACGCATACAAGATAGAGCTGGCCGAATACCACAAGAAGAAATCAGAAAAAGAAGCCAAAGAAAGGCGTGCAGCTAGAGTATGTGAAGCTCCTTACGACAAGATACGAGACACACTAGAAGAACTCAAAGCAATCTCACATCCTAATGAGGAACAAGAACAACTCTGAGAAGTTCTCCGAACAACAGCTCTGAGAGCACATGGTGAAAGAACTCATTCTAGACTCCCTGCCAGAACAGCATCGCATGAACAAGCTGCACAAAGTCAAAGGAGGTCCACCTTCGAGAGACTAGGACCAAACGGAAGCCAGAATCAAGAGAGAAGGAGAGACAACGCCCGAACTAATCAAGTCGAACGTCCGAGAGAAGAAAGGAGCAAAGCATCTCACTGCTTGTAACGGAACCGTCCAAATTATAAGAGCACAAGTACAAAAACAATCACCAAAGTGATCAAATTCTCGCACTTGAGCCCATATAACTCCGGTAGTCCAATGAAATCACGAGGATTTCAAAACAACCAACATACAAGCCAAGATCGTAGTGATTCAACATAATAAGTCACATGTTACAACCATTTCATAAGTAATTCAATATACATCGGAGTTTAACATAGTTATTACAACTTAGTTTGAAAAGTAGCGGAAGCAAAGTAATTTGAAACTAACATTTATCTTATTTCAAATACATGCCAGTACCAAGGTCGGCTTCCAACAAAAGCATTAGAGGCAAGATGAATAAGAAGGATCATGCCCGTGATCACACTCTGCCACTACGGCAGGAGCCAACCAACTCTTGCAGTCGCCAAGATACATCACAACCTGCAACAAGTGGGGATAAAACCCTGAGTACGAGAAGGTACTCAGCTAGACTTACCCGTCAGAAACTAGAAATAAAGTGACACCAAGGATCATGCAAGGCTGATATAAAGTGGGGCTAGCTTGACAACATTTTGCATAAAAAGCTTAATATAGATGATCAATCATTAATGCTTAAGCATCAAGTTAATTATTGTTAACCTATCATCTATATTAGAACCTGTACTAGAGCACTCACTTTATTAGGAGCAAACAATATTAACCATAGCAGGTATAGATTGAGGCAACCTTTCCATCGTGATCCAATTAACCATCCGTTCAATTCAATGGAATCTACATTGCCGCTGCTCAAGTCAAGTGCTCACTAACCGGGAGCGACGGCGATTCGAATCGAATTCCTATCCAGCTGGAGGGGTATTTCTAACACTCACCGCGCAGGCCCCTGCCAGGGTCGCACAAGCCACCTTTTCATATGATTCAGGAATCGCAGGTCCGAATGATGTCGTGACCCCAAGGGCGACACTCTGCCAGGTGATAGGGACTCTAACCCCCCTTGGTCTCACGCCAATGTCCCCAAGCACATCCTTTCTCTCCTCCAAGAAGCAACCTACCATTCGATTCCCGGCCTGAATCACATTACTCGGCTTTGCGGTCGGAACGGCTTATCCGGCCAACTAAGTGTTAGACTACGTTCAACATGACTCAAGGACGTACAGCGAATCGGTCCTTAAACGACTCAGACAGGGATAGATTCACACCCAAGACCTCCATGCCTTGTCGCTTCACTATCATCATCCCACCCGGTCTCATTTCATTTTATTAACACATGGTTCCTTTCCACGATAGCAAATATAGCCAACCGTGCCATATATGAATATCCCTATATCTCGCAGGTGACAGGAAATCACCTGACTTCTACCGCTTAAAGCAGGGCTAAGCATCTACTCGATCCTAATCTATGTAGGATTCAAGGATTCATATATCTGGACAAGGATTGATATAATGCAGCAAGGGTTTCCAACCAACTCCTACCACTTAATGCACACAATACTTATAACATATATAGAATTAATTGCTTTGAAGGTAGGAGGCTTATAATGCTCCGGGGCTTGCCTAGGATCCGACTCAAGTTAGAGTATGTCAGATGAATTCACTTGGCGAGCATCCTCCCATCTAGCACTTGCCCGATCCTTCTATCTTCGGGATGGATCCACCAACTCCATCTTCGGGTTTGGCTCCACCTTAGGTCCTTCACGTGCTTCAGCTAACGTACCTAAATGAGGTGCAACAATGCATATGTATGAATGCATAGAAGTGCAATAAACAAAGAAATCAAACAAGCATACCAAAGTTCTCATAAACACCTAGAGCTAATTAACTTAATCCACAATAGGGCATAACATAGAAGATTGCAAATACATCAATCAAGACACAAGTCTTATAAGATCCTAGGGTACCAAACCAAGTACCAACAAATATAGGTGTCACACTTCAATACACAAGCATGGCAAAGTTAATCAAAGCACTAGAACTAGAAATTGCCACATTCAGGGTATCAGAACAGCAGCTAAGTAATTTAATCATAACTGGAGATCTACAATTCCAAATGACTTGTAAGAAGACATTATGGAAACCTTATGAAATTCTATACATTTCATTTAATATCATCACAACATGATTCCAAAGTTTAATATGTCGAATTTACACAAATACTGAAACTGGTCTAACAAGACAGAGAGCAAGCAATTCTGTAACCCAACTTTAAACAGCTATAACTCCTAAACCACATGGCCAACTACCACCAAATTTTAACAGAAGCTAGATACATGAATTATCTACAACTTTTGTATAAATAAGTTTCACAACAAAGCACGTTATCTTGAAGAACTTTGCTAAGTTCCCAGATTTGTCCAGAAACCTTATTTGCAAGAAATAATTATTAACTTATGTTGCAAACATATAATTAGACAAAACCAACTTTACCAACATGTCACACATGTCTAATGAACACCAGAAAACATAGTGTCCATTCCTAAATAAATTCTTTTAATGCCTTTTCTTAATTTATTTAAATAATTAGGTGGAATTATGAACACATATTAAAAGTGCACAATAAATTCTACCAAAATTACAGTGGCCTACAAATTCTCTCAAAAGTCTACTGTCTAAATTTCAAGCCATTTGGACATGTATATCAACCTCTATGAAAAAGACAAAAGGCTATAGCAATAAATCATGGGAGAGCAAGTTAAACCCAAAACTCCATATTTTCTGTGAACACAAGGCCATATTATGAATCAATATGATAGAGAAACATCATACTAAGGTAATGGGACAACATTTTCTATTTTATCATTTATATATTATTTATAAGCTATTTATCAAGCCATAAACAAGTTAACTCAATAACTTGAGCATACAGTAAGCAATGACCATGAAATTTATACCACAGTACATCCATAGCATGACAATCCTACCATAAAAATTTCACATCAACTGGAGCATCACAACTCAAGATATAAAAAGAACAAGGAAAACAAGCATTTATTTTCCATTTAACAAGATCTAGGTATAACATCCTGAAACCCGGAAACAACCTATAAGTTTTATATTTTTCTTAGCAAGTACATGTCATCACAAAATTAACAAAACAAGAATCATCATTTTTGGAGTTCTAAAACTCAAGATATGGCTCCGGTCAAGTTTATAAGCATTTTAGAGCATTTTTAAAGCTTAAATAATGACGTCAGAAAACATCTACAAACATGTAACATATTATGACTCCACTGCATAGATCTCTTCTCAAGGTTTCCAAAAAGTCCATTTTTGCTATTTTTGGAATTACCTAGTATGAGATATGAATTTTAGAAGATTTACATGAAAATGAAATTCAAAAACCTAATTAAAACAACCCTAACGAATTTTGCTAGGTGCACCCGGTTGTTTACCCAACTTAGCCCCTACTTAAACCGACATGTGGGACCCTCTGTACCATTGGGTCCAGCTGTCATAGAGAGAGGGAGCCGGACCAGTTTTCTTCCCCGCCCCTTTCTCCTTCACAGGGACACCGGAAGCAGGGGAAGCGGTCGGCCCGCGGCTTCGGCCGGCGGGGCAGCGCTCTGGCGGCAAGCGGCGGTGGCGTAGTGACAGGAGGCCCGCGCGCATCCCTGAGCAGTAGCAGCTCGGCCAAAGGTGGCTCATGGCCACCTAGCCACAAGCAAGTGCGGCCCGAGCGGCATGGCGACGGCGGCGCAGGCTCGACGGCTCACCCCGGCGGCGGTGAAGTGGTGGCGCAGCATCCTCAAGTCTAGGTAAAACTGTGGCAGCCCTTGGTTGGTAGCGCGGTGAACTAAAGTGGCTTGGCCACGATGACTGGCGTGGCCTCTGCTCGTCGGCCACGGAGGCGTCCGCGGCCAAAGCGCTGGCGGCAGGGATGGCTCAAGCGAGTGCGCACACGGTAAGGCACGACGAGGCGGCGGCAATGGCGCACTTGGTGGAGCAGAAGTATGGCGTGAGGTGCGGAACGACTTCGGTGGCGAGATTGGCCATGGCGGCCATGATCACGGCGCTCCCGGTGGCCGCGCTCACGATGGCGAGGAAAGGCCGGGTAAGGTTGCGGTGGGTGTAGCAGTGAGATGCGGAGATGGTGTTGTGCTTCATTTAGCCTGCGACTTGACAAATCGGCGAGAATAATGGCACGGCCGCGAGCTCCGGAGCTTGGCCATGGCGGACATGCTCTGGGTGTGACTGGGAAAAGGCAGGAGGCAATGGGAAGCTCCAGGGCGAGGGGGGGATGGAGTGGAGCTTGGGCGCGCGTCCTGGTGCTCTTCCACCTCGACAACAAGGCGCAAGACACGTGGAGAGGCAAGGGGGCGCGTGTCCAGCCATGGTGGGGTGCCCTGCTGCACGGTCGCCACGGGGACAATTCATCGAGCACGTGGCAGGCGCCTCTGTGCCCGTCTTGGAGGCCGATTTTGGGCCGGTTCTGTTCATATTTGGGCCAAGGGCCTTTAACAAAGTTTGAAGCCCATTCAAAGCTCTATGATTTTCCTTTAGGGAGCAAAGTTATTAGAGTTGTAGATTAGGAGATAATCAGCCCCCAAATTACCAGTGTCAACCTGTTAAGCTAGGGCTCGGTTTTGGGATTTTGCAGTGCCAAACTTAGTCAAATTGATCCCAACTTTTTACATGTTGTTCTCCAATGAATTATTTCCAACTTTCATTTTTGGGTCAACTTGAGTTATTCAACAAAATTCGGAGAACGCGAGATGCCAACGTCGACGTTACTGGAATTAGGGCTTAAAAAATGGCTAAGTGCTGAAATCAGCCCTAAAACTGACTTGTGGGCCCTGTTTGAGCATGTTCCTCACATTTTCATGACTTGACTCTTAAACAAAGTTTGTTCCTTATAAAATTCCCTACAACTTTGTTAAAGGGTGCACAGTCATGCAAAGCTTCTAGGTCACACTTTTGAAATGGTCAAACAAAAGAGTTCTAGGGTCCATACATGGTCAACCATCACTTAGAAGCACATTTAGGCAAAATGATCAACATGAACATTGTTCCATTAAGTGCCCTAAGTGTATTTAAGGTGTTGTAGAGCTCATCTAGAGTCATTTGGACAGTTTGCAAGGTTTGGTGGATGTTCTATAGTTTCATTAACTTAATGGGGCAAATTCCAATAGGAATGGAACTTATCATTTCATGTGACTTTTTGATTCCAAACCTCATGAAACTTTTCCAGGGATCAATATAGATAGTTATTGATGTGAGACATGTGAAGATACTTTGATAACAACACCCAAGCATATATCGTAAAAATGGCCTATATGCAAAGAAGGGTGCAGCATCCAAGTTTAGATTAGGGTTTATTTCCATAGGTTTGACTTTGGCATCGTCATCTCCACTAATTTATCGTGTTTAAGCTCAAACCCACTGCTTAGTGAGTGACAAACACCTAGGGTGTTACACTGCTCATCCCCATGGTTTATTCCTAGGCTAAATAACAGCTAGCAGGAAGAGCGAGCCGAGTTAGAACATAGAGAAGTCAGAACACACGATAGGTTTTCCTATTTTTCAAGGTGACTTGCTTCGGTACGACTGCAACACAAGTTTAAGCCATGAATGTTAGATGTTTTGGGCCATGGGGCAAACAATTCCAAATAAATCCCAAAGGCCCACTCACACATGCATGTATATATGGAATGGTGGGGGACTTTAGTCCCACATTGCTACTTCAAGAGTGAGGCCAACTTAAATAGTTGAGCTATCCCTATCTTGTTGAAGCCATTGGGGAGAGGAAAAGGAAGAACCACACACATGCGCACTCGCTCGCCTCATCGGGCGGGGCAGGGCGGGGTGGGGCCAATGGGCGCACACACATGACATGCGTGTGAATGGTCCGGTGATTTCCCGCTCCGACCCTTCCAGGTGCGCAGCTTCCTTTTGCCACTCGTTATTTTTGCATGCATGGAGAAAATTGTGCTGCCTATTTGGTAAGCAATTATTCTCATATTATGGTAAGTGCACAAACGGTAGGTCAATTATCATAATGCTATGATTGAGTGGCTAATTACTTTTCAGAGCTGTGACACGTGTATAAATATAGGGCGAGACGTCGTCCTCAGTACATGAGAGATTCATCTCTTCCTCACCACAGTGCTGCGTTGCCGCCGTCTTCCCCATCCCGTCACCAACGTGCCATTGGTGCCAGGAGAGCAGGCTTCGAAGCCTACATCTCCTCACTTCCCTGCACGGGGTAGGGGGCGTATCAGGTTTTTGGGAAGCGCCGTCGCGACTACCCGCTAGACGTCTTCTTCCTTCTACACCCAATGTTCGCCGATCTCCATCGTTGGTCTTCTTCTTCTTTCTTCGCGCCGACAACCCCCATTGTAAGGATGTCTATTCTCTCTTTGTTGTTCATTCTTGCATCCTTTCTATTACTAGCACTAGATGGCATGACTTTGTCTCAGATCGTAGTGCTAGTGTTGAATCACATATCTATGTTTCATGTTGTTGGTCTTTTCTTGATTGTCCGAATTAATTTTGCATCGCTAAATCGCTTTTATTTCCAATAATCCAAAAACCTGATAGGCATTTAGCGATGACTAAGGGATATACTGATGCGATGAAACTGGAGAAGTTCACTGGTGTGAATTTTAAGAGATGGTAGACGAGGGCCTAGTTGTGGCTCATGGCTATGGGCGTTTTTTGGGTCATGAGTAATCCTCCCGCACTACCTCTCAGATTTGAGAAAGAGGTGCAGGAGTTTACTACGGCTATGACGATTTTCATCGAATGCCTCCTTAGTGTTCTCTTTGACCAGCTGTGTGATGTTTATATGAACATCAAGAGTGCTGCTGAACTATGGGAGGCACTTGAACATAAGTTTGGTGCTACAGACGCTGGACATGAGCTGTATGTGATGGAGAAGTACCATGACTTTAAAATGGTTGAAAACCGCTCAGTCGTGAAACAGGCTCATGAGTTCCAACTTATTGTGAGGGAACTCGAACAGCTTGGACATGCTTTGCCTGATAAGTTTGTGGCCGGTGGCATCATTTGCCAAGTTGCCTCCATCTTGGAGGAACTTTGCCACATCTCTAAAATATAAAAGACAGAAGATCTCCGTTGAGGATTTGTTGGCTGGTCTTGATGTTGAAGAGAAGGCTCGGGCAAAGGATGCTCCACCAAAAGCACCTAAATAGTCCAGTGCTAATGTGATGCAGCATGCTGACAAGAACAAGCAAAAGGCTGTCTAGACTACTCAGTTCAAGAAGAAGAAGATGAACATGGATTGAGTTGTGTGCGTCGTGTGCGGTGAGACTGGACACTTCGCCAAGAAGTGCAAGAACCACAAGGGCAAGAAGAATCAGCAGGGGCAGAAATATGCCAACGTGACTATTGGCGATCCTAGCAGATCTAGGTATGGTAATTCTTTACCTAGTGTATTCTCTGTATGTCAATCTAATGATTAGTGGATTGATATTGGAGCCAATATTCATGTTTGTACTGATATCTCTATGTTTTCATCTTACCAGGTCGCACGAGGTTCAACCGTCATGATGGGGAATGGCTCGCATGCTTCTATTCTTGGTGTTGGTTTGGTCAATTTGAAGTTTACTTCGGGAAAGATTGTGCAGCTCAAGAACGTGCAACATGCTCCCTCAATAAAGAAGAACCTCGTTAGTGGATCCCTCTTGTGTCGAGATGGGTTCAAGCTAGTATTTGAGTCTAATAAAGTAGTCGTCTCGAGGTATGGCCAATTCATTTGCAAAGGCTATGACAACGGAGGCTTGTTTCACTTTTCACTCTCTAAATTCTGTAATAAAGTTGTGAACCATGTGTGTGATTTGAACAATTCAGTGGCTAATATATGGCATTCACGTTTGTGTCACATTAATTTTGGTTGTATGTCGCGTCTATCTAGTATGAGTTTAATTCCGAATTTTTCTATTGTTAAAGGCTCTAAATGTCAAGCATGTGTGCAAGCAAAGCAACCTCGTAAGCCACACAAGGCTGTAGACGAGAGGTGCATGACATTGTTAGAGCTCATACATTCTGATATTTGTGAAATAAATGGTGTGTTGACAAAAGAAGGGAAAAGGTACTTTATGACTTTAATTGATGATGCAACTAAATATTGTTATGTGTTTCTTCTAAAAACTAAAGATGAGGCGCTAGAATGTTTTAAGACTTATAAAGCTGAGTTAGAGAATCAACTGGAAAAGAAAATTAAACGTGTTAGGTCTGATTGTGGTGGGAGTATTTTTCCAATGAGTTTGATCTTTTCTATGCGTTGAATGGAATAATTCATGAACAGACACCTCCATATTCGCCTTAGTCTAATGGGGTTGCCAAAAGAAAGAACCAGACGTTAATGGACTTGGTGAATGCCAAGTTAGGAACATCTGGTATGGCTAAGGCATGGTGGGGGGAGGCTATTTTGATAGCATGTCATGTTCTAAATAGAGTTCCCACTAAAAATAGTGATGTGACTCCATATGAAGGATGGAAAGGAAGAAAACCATCACTCCATTACTTGTGTACGTGGGGCTGTTTGGCCATGGTTAGCATACCAATTAATAAGAAACGCAAGCTCGGACCGAAAACAGTTGATTGTATCTTTTTGGGATATGCACACCACAGCACGACTTATAAGTTTTTAGTGATAAAATCAGAATCGCCTGATGTTTTAGTTGATTCACTTTTGGAGTCACGGGATGTTACTTTCTTTGAAAATATTTTCCCGATGAATGTTGCTTATACTTTACCGAGTTCGTCTAATGAATTTATTCCTAAACCCACACCATCAATAGAGCCAAGTATAAACCCACCTAGTATTGAAGAGGATGACAATGTTATAGCTCCTAGAAGGAGCAAGAGACAAAGGGTTGCAAAATCCTTTGGTGATGACTTCACTGTGTATCTCATAGATGATACTCCCACGACCATTGCAGAGGCATATGCATCACCAGATGCAGAATATTGGAAGGATGCTGTCCGTAGTGAGATGGACTCCATCACTGCAAATGGTACATGGGAAGTAGTAGATAAACTAGTGTGCTGCAAGCCAATTGGCTGTAAATGGGTATTTAAGAAGAAGCTAAGTCCTGACGGTACTATTGAAAAGTACAAGGCTAGGATTGTTGCTAAAGGTTTTACACAAAAGGAAGATGAGGATTTCTTTGATACCTACTCACCAGTTGCCAGATTAACTACAATCCGAGTGCTATTATCCTTGGCTGCTTCCCATGGTCTTCTTGTCCACCAAATGGATGTGAAGACGACTTTCCTTAATGGAGAGTTAGAGGAAGAAATTTACATGAATCAGCCTGATGGATTTATAGCACAATGACAAGAGGGCAAGGTGTGCAGGTTACTCAAATCCTTGTACGGCCTAAAGCAGGCACCTAAGCAGTGGCATGAGAAGTTCGAAAAGACTTTGACTTCTACTGGGTTTGCAATAAATGAAGCCGACACTTGTGTGTATTACCATTATGGTGGGGGCAAAGGAGTAATCCTGTGTTTGTATGTTGATGACATACTAATTTTTGGGACAAGTATCGATGAGATTAATGATGTAAAGTCATTCTTATCCCAAAATTTTGACATGAAAGATTTGGGAGAAGCTGATGTGATCCTCAATATTAAACTTAATAAGGGTGAGAATGGGATTACTCTTTTGCAGTCTCATTATGTGGAGAAGGTTTTGAACCGCTTTGGTTATATGGATTGCAAACCTTCTCCAACACCCTATGATCCTAGCCTAATATTTAGAAAGAATAAAAGGCTAGGAAAGGATCATCTGAGATACTCTCAAATTATTGGCTCATTGATGTACCTAGCTAACGCAACCCGCCCTGATATCTCATTTGCTGTAAGCAAGTTGAGTAGATTTTCCTCTAATCCAGGAACTGATTGTTGGCGTGGTATTGATCGAGTAATGCGCTATCTAAAAGGCACAATGAGTTATGCAATTCACTATTTAGGGTACCCAGTGGTACTTGAAGGATATAGTGATTCAAATTGGATTACAGAAGCTGATGAGCTTAAGGCCACTAGTGGATATATATTCACTTTGGGTGGTGGCGCTGTCTCTTGGAGGTCTTGTAAGCAGACAATACTTACAAAGTCAACCATGGAGGCAGAGCTTACGGATCTAGATACAGCCTCTACTAAGGCTAAATGATTAAGAGAAATGTTGATGGACTTACCTATGGTTGAGAAACCAATTCTTGATATTCTCATAAACTGTGATAATCAAACGGTGATCACGAAGGTGAAGAATAGCTAGGACAATGGGAAGAAGTCCAGCAAACATATAAAGCATAGACTAAAGTCTATCCAGAAATTGAGGAGCTCCGGAGTAATAGCTGTGGAATACATCCAGACAGCTAAGAACTTGGCAGATTCGTTTACAAAGGGACTACCATGCACTGTGATTGACAATGCATTGAAGGAGATGGGATTGAGACCCATGTGAGTTAATCTCAGTAGTAACCCAACCTATGTGATCGGAGATCCCATGAATTAGGATCTGGGAAGAACAAGGTGTTGATTAACTAGAGAGTGCAACCTTTTCCCTTTAACCCACTCCGTTGGAGATGTAGTACTCTCATTTCTATAAGGCAGGTTGACTTTGTCTTAATGTGTTTTGAGGCTTTATAGCGAGATATTGTCCTATAGAGTATCCCTGTAAGAACACACCTATGTGAGCCCAACTGTTAGTCGTAGTTTATAAGAATTGGGTATTCTTTAATAAGCTCATGAAGTGAGATAGGAGTATGACTTATACGCTCCACTCCCGGGGTTGGCTATGGCAGCCTAGTATCAGTCAAGACTTCAAGTGAAGCCTATTCGCACCAAACTGCCAATTCAAGGCCTAGTCCATTGTGCAGTTGTGAATGGGTCTATCTTGTCGTTCTAGGTGGATGTTCAACCTTAATCGGTCTCCACTGAATAGCTGGTATATTAACAGTACTATGGTACAGGGAGTATGATTTACGTGCCCTTGGAATGTGGTGGGGGATTGTTAGATGTTTTGGGCCATGGGCCAAACAATTCCAAATAAATCCCAAAGGCCCACTCACACATGCATGTATATATGGAATGGTGGGGGACTTTAGTCCCACATTGCTACTTCAAGAGGAGTGAGGTCAACTTAAATAGTTGAGCTATCTCTATCCTGTTGAAGCCATTGGGGAGAGGAAAAGGAAGAACCACACGCGCGCGCGCTCGCTCGCCTCGCCAGGCCGGGTCGGGCCGGACGGGGCGAGGCTAATGGGCGCGCACGCACGATATGCGTGTGAATGGTCCGGTGATTTCCCTCTCTGACCCTTGCGGGTGCGCGGCTTCCTTTTGCCACTTGTTATTTTTGCATGCATGGAGAAAATTGTGCTGCCTATTTGGTAAGCAATTATTCTCTTATTATGGTAAGTGCACAAACGGCAGGTCAATTATCACAATGTTGTGATTGAACGGCTAATTACTTTCCTTAGCTACAACGCGTGTATAAATATAGGGTGAGACGTCGTCCTCAGTACATGAGCGATTCATCTCTTTCTCACCACAGTGTTGCGCTGCCGCCGTCTTCCCCATCCCGTCGCCGACATGCCATCGGTGCCGGGAGAGCAGGCTCCGAAGCCTACGTCTCCTCACATCCCTGCATGGCGTAGGAGGCGCATCATGTTTTTGGGAAGCGCCATCACGGCTGCTCGCTGGACGTCTTCTTCCCTCTACACCTGGTGTTTGCCGATCTCCATCGCCGGTCTTCTTCTTCTTTCTTCGTGCCGACAACCCCCACTGTAAGGATGTATATTCTCTCTTTATTGTTCGTTCTTGAATCCTTTCTATTACTAGCACTAAATGGCATGACTTTGTCTTAGATCATAGTGCTAGTGTTAAATCACATATCTATGTTTCATGTGTTGGTCTTTTCCTAATTGTCAGAATTAATTTATGCATCGCTAAATCACTTTTATTTCCAACAATCAAACCACTCCAAATATCGGAAGACCAAACCATAGAAATGGCCCAGAATCTACTCATAGTCAATCGAACTAGCCGGCAGAGATAACGATATCAGGGTATTATTCTTTCCCACGGCCCTAGAGAACATGTCCTTGCAATGGTTCGATAAATTGAAACCGGGGTCAATTAGAAGCTGGGAGGACTTGCAAAAAGCCTTCTACGAAAACTTCACAGGCATCATTACGCACCCAATCACTCATGCGGAGCTTAAAGGACTCAAGCAAAAGGGAGGCAAGAGCCTCAGAGATTATTATTGACATTTTGGTGAATTACGTGCCCAAGTACATGACATCACCGAACGAGAAGTGATTGAAGCATTTTCCCATGGAATCATGGCCAAATGGCAATTTCAAGATTTTTGCAAAGAAAACCCAAGGAATAATGAAGAATTTAGATGCGTGGTAGAAAAAGTGATCATGGCTGAAGAAAAGACAAGGGAAAGATTTCCGGACAGAAACAACAGAGAAAGCAACAGAGACAACTCGGACCGAAGAAATTTTCCAAACATGGGACATCCAGACATGAAGCGCGGACCAGACAACACTATCGCCATGGCCGACAAGATGAAAAAATTCTCAAAATTTAGGAGGTTCGAAGACATCAAGAATATGCACTATATATGGCACCCACAAGGAAACCACACTACAAAAGACTGCCAAATTTTCATTGATCGGTACGCAAGAAAAGGAAAAGACAAGGATAAACAAGAGGATAATAAGAAGAAAGACGAAGACAATACGAAAGACAAAGGATTCCAGTAGCCAAAAGGGAAAGTTGCAGTAATCTTCTCTGGAGTTCCAGGTTCTAGAAGCAAGCACCAAGACAAGCTGGCTCTACGCAGCTCATGGCAGCCGAACCAGCCGTCCCAAGGTACCTAAATTGGTCACAGTACCCAATCCAATTCTCAAGAGAAGATCAATTGACTAGTATTGGAAATGTCGGCCTATATCCATTAGTCCTAGATCCAACTATAGCAGGGATGGCAGTCACCAAAGTTTTGATCGATGGAGGAGCTGGACTCAACATCATATTTTCAGAAACGCTAAGGAAGATGGGGCTAGACTTTGCCGGGTTGATTACCCCAACAGGAGTACCCTTCTATGGAATAGTACCCAGCAAAGCTGCCATGTCGCTCGGGCAAATCACTCTACCAGTCATGTTTGGGACACAAGCAAATTACCAAACCGAATTCATTCAGTTTGAAGTTGCAGACTTCGAGACATCATATCATGCCTTGGAAGACTAACACTTACAAAGTTCATGGCTATACCTCACTACCCATACCTCCTGCTCAAGATGCCAGGACCTCACAGAATACTCTCCCTCTGGGGCAACCTGAAGTGTGCTTTCGATTGTGACATTCAAGTAATCCAAATCGTGACCAAAGCACAGACAGCCGATGATAGAGAAGAAATTGCCACAGTCGTTGCACAAATGAACCCTAAAGAACTAGAGATCCTAGCAAAGAAACCTTGCATCTTTGCACCATAAAAAGAAGTCAATGTAAAGAAAATTGACCTAGGTACTTGTGATCCTGAGAAGACAGCGACCATCAGCACTCACCTCTCAGCTAAATAGGAACTCATGCTCACCAAACTTTCTTCGCTACAACAAAGATATCTTCGCTTGGAAGCTGGCCGACATGTCAGGTGTCTCGAGAGAGTTGGTGAGCATAGAATCGATGTCAATGAAGGTTCCAAATCAATCAAGCAACGGCTAAGAAGATTTTCACCAGATAAAAAGAAAGCAATCAAGAAGGAGATTACAAAATTAATGGCCGTCGGACTTCATCTAGATTGGCTAGCAAATCCCGTTCTAGTACAGAAAAAGAATACGGCAGAATGGCGCATGTGTGTCGATTACACGGATCTTAACAAACATTGCCCAAAGGACCCGTTCGGGTTACCATGAATTGATCAAATTGTCGATTCAATGGCAGAATCTGCCTTGCTATCTTTCCTGATTGCTATTTAGGCTATCATCAGATTGTATTAAGAGAATAAGACCAGAGCAAGGCATCTTTCATCACTCCATTTGACGCCTATTACTATAAAACCATGTCCTTTGGACTCAAGAACGCTGGCGCCACCTATCAAAGAGCTATTCAAACATGTCACGGTGAACAGATTGGTGACAACGCGGAAGCCTGTGTCAATGACATAGTAGTAAAGACAAAAAAACCCAGACATGCTAATTGAAGACTTGAAGCAAACTTTTGAAAATCTAAATAAGTGGAAGTGGAAATTGAACCCAAACAAGTGTGTTTTTGGGGTACCATCAGGACAACTACTTGGATTCATGGTCAGTAATCGAGGAATAGAAGCAAGCACTAAGAAAATTTGAGCCATAACAGAAATGGCACCCCGCGCTATGTAAAAGATGTGCAAAAACTGACAGGAAGCATGGCAGCCCTCAATCGCTTCATCTCACGACTCAGCGAAAAAGGAGTCCCTTTCTTCAAGCTATTAAAAACGACAGGTAAATTCGAGTGGACAAAGGAAGCCAAGGAGGCTTTCGAAAGCCTTAAGGTGTACCTCACCTCATCACCCATACTCACACCACCTAAGAAAAACAAAGATATGATGTTATACATATCGACAACATCTACCATGGTCAGTGCAGCAATTGTAGTGGAAAGAGAAGAAGAAGGGCGTGTATACAAAGTACAGCGGTCGATATACTACATTAGAGAGGTTCTGATAGACTCAAATACGGTACCAGCATGTGCATAAACTACTATACACCCTTCTAATCACTTCCCGCAAGCTACGCCACTACTTCGAAGGCCACAAAATTACCGTAGTAATAGATTTCCCTCTCGAAGACATCCTGCACAATAGAGATGCGATAGGACGTATATCGAAGTGGGCAGTGGAACTTGGAGCTCTAAACATCAATTTCTCTCCTTGGAAAGCAATAAAATCACAAGCACTCGTAGACTTCATGGTCGAATGGACAGAAATCCAACAACCCACGCTAGATGCCCTCCTCGACCATTGGAAGATGTACTTCGACGGATCACTCAAGTTAGGCGGGGCTGGCACAGGTGTTCTTTTCATATCCCCAGAAGGAAAATAGCTTAAATATGTACTCCAAATACTATGGCAAGCCACAAACAACGAAGTGGAATATGAAGCACTCATCCATGGGATAAGGATTGCGACTTCTCTCGAAATCAAATGGTTACTTGTCTATGGCAATTCAATTGTGGTCATCAATCAAGTCAATAAAGATTGGGACTACACCAAAAACAACATGGACACCTATTGTGCCAAAGTATGAAAATTAGAGAAAAATTTCCAGGAACTAGAAATTCTGCATATTCTAAGAGATTCAAACATTGCAGCAGACGTTCTCACCAAGCTAGGATCGGATAGAGTGAAGGTCCCACCCGGTGTGTTTGTAGAGGATTTGCCATCACCCTCCATAAAACAACCCAGTGAGATAACCTCTGAGCCACCAGCACCAACAACCCAGATCATGATAATCACCAGATCATGGACTCAAGACTTCATCGACTACATCAAAGAAAACAAACTACTAGCTAATAGGGAAGATGCCACTAGGATAATCAGAAGAAGCAAGAACTACATCCTTGTACGTGACAACCTCTACAAAAGAGTCACGTCATCAGGAGTACTTCTTACATGTATCTTAAGAAAAGAAGGGAAAGAAATCTTAGAAGAAATCCACTCAGGTTGCTGTGGCAACCACACAACCTCAAGGACTCTAGTGGGTAAAACTTTTCGCACTGGTTTGTATTGGCCAATAGCTTTGAGAGATGCAGAAGAACTAGTTAGACAGTGCAAAGGGTGCCAATGTTTGCAAGGCAAGCTCATGTACCAGCTCACGAGCTAATATGCATCCCTCCTGCTTAGCCATTCGCATGCTGGGGGCTAGACCAAGTAGGACCACTCAAAAAGGCCAAAGGTGGATTTGAGTACATCTTCGTCGCAATCGAAAAATTTACCAAGTGGATCGAGTACAAGCCGCTCGTAAAATACAGCGCGACAAAAGCAATCGAGTTCATCCAAGACATTATGCACCACTTTAGAATACCCAACCGCGTCATCGTAGATTTGGGTTCCCCCTTTACAGCTATCGAGTTTAGAAATTGGGCACAAGATTGCGGCATCAGTATAGATTATGCATCAGTTGCACACCCTGAAGCCAACAGACAAGTAGAAAGAGCAAATGGACTTATATTAGCCGGATTGAAGCCAAGATTATACGAAGAACTAGAAGATTACATCTCCAAGTGGATTGAAGAATTACCCAAAGTAGCATGAGGGCTATGCACTCAAGTAAGCAGAGCGACTGGATACTCACCTTTCTTTCTAGTATATGGATCGAAAGCGGTGCTACAAGCAGATTTGATCTGGACATCCCCAAAAATCAAGCAATACGAGGAGAGAGAAGCAGAACACCCGAATATTAGAACTTGACAGTGTAGAAGAAGTCAGGGTAAATGCTACCCTTCAGTCAGCTCGATACCTCCAAGGTCTAAGGCGCCACTACAACAAAAGTACTAAACAATGCTCAGTACAAGTCGGAGACCTAGTACAACAAAGAATATAAAAAATTGATAGATGCCATAAACTACTTAGCCCATGGGAAGGTCCTTTTATTGTCGTAAAAGTCTCTAGACTAGGCACATACAAGTTAATGACTGAAGATGGAGTAGAAGTAAGGAATATGTGGCATATCAGCCAACTAAGAAGATTCTACGCTTGAAGAACTCAAGATTTTATGTAGCAACAAAGCAATGTGTAATCAAGATCCACAGCCAATGAAATAAAGATGATATTTCTCATCAACATTTGTCTTATTATGATATATCCTGAGTTGTTTTCACAACCGGATGAGAGCAAAAGAGCTAAAAAGATGCTTGCGCTTGCAATCCCAAGTCTTTTTAGGCTTGGATGAGAGTAAGGCTGATAAGCTGACACTCGAACCTATCCTGGGCTGTTTTCACGGCCTAGATGAGAGCCAAAGGTGCTTGCCCTATTCTAGGTTGTTTTCATAACCGGATAAGAGCAAAAGAGCTGAAAAGATGATTGAGCTTGCAATCCCAAGTCTTTTCAGGCTTGAATGAGAGTAAGGCAGACAAGCTGACACTTGAACCTATCCTAGGTTGTTTTCATAGCCTGGATGAGAGCTAGAGGTGCTTACCCGATCCCGAGTTATTTTCACAACCGGATGAGAGCAAAAGAGCTGAAAAGATGCTTGAGCTCGTAATCCCAAGTCTTTTTAGGCTTGGATGAGAGTAAGGCTGATAAGCTGACACTCAAACCTATTCAAGGTTGTTTTCACAACCGGATGAGAGCAAAAGAGCTGAAAAGATGCTTAAGCTCGTAATTCACAAAAAAGAGCAAAAGAGTTGAAAATACACTTGAGCTTGTTTTATCTAGAACCATTCGGACGTGGATAGAAATTAAAAGTCCATACAAGACTACGATGAGCAAGAAAGAAGCTTGAGCCCACCAAGACTACTCCTGATATGAGCAAAAGCGCCGGTGCTCACCAAGGTTCATGATCAACGAACAATATAGAAAGAAGTCACTAAAAAGAAAACTTCCTTACAAAACAACAAGGAGAAGGCCTAATTCTCAGAACCATCGTCAGAAGAAGAAAAAGACACCTTTTTTGGAGCAGAGGCAATCTTTGACAACAGAGAATAGACTACACCACAAGAAACTACTTAGAGTTAAGGAAGAACATTTACACGATGAACAGAACTACTGGATACATCGATGACCTAACAAGACAAATCTATTACTGGACAGTCCACTCTTCGATCTCCTTTACGCCAACATCAAAGCGAGGGCTAATAGCAGCATACCCAAGCCACTATTAGATCCTCGACGAAGATCAGCTACCCATAGACTCGACGTCATCATCTTCTGCGGCAAGAACTTCCCAGTCAACTTCCTCCTCGCTACTGCTGCTAAGAACAATCAAATCTTCCCCCATCAAGTCAGCATTAGCAGGGGGAATGGAGATGGGATTGACCATAGGAGCAGCTGCTAGATCCTCCTCCTCTCACAAAGACGAAACCGATCTCGATGTCCCGATGGGCGGAGCCTCCTCCACCGCCGGAGCCTCACGAGCACCAAGAGCTGACAACACCAGCGACGAAGATGCTGACGATGAAGAATCTTCGCTCGATGATGCCATCTTAACAATGGTTCTTGAAGGGCGAGTGAGCGACGAGCATGGCACCTTACGGATGCAACGCCTTGGGATAAACTTTTTCTTCACCATTCTGGTTGTTGTAAGACTGAAAAGATAAGAGTATAGAAACAATCATGAAAGGGGCAGTTAAATAGGGCCAAACCGTCTCCTCAAGCAGTCCAACAACCTCCTCGAGATAAAGACATAGTTAATTTCTCCTCCTAAAATTAAGGGCAGAGTCAATCCCTTCACCAAAGCCAACATGGCACTTCGGTTTCCAACATTAACTGCGCAACGCAACCGGTGTAAAAGTGGTGCACTTTCTCATGCAAAGCAGCTCAACAGATAGAACAACAGAGTTCCTCTTGTCACAGAGGAGAAGACAAAACACTCGAACAATTTTCAAACTCGAATGAAAGCAAGAAGGCTAACAATCCAGCACTCGAACCTATCTTGGGTTGTTTTCATGGCTTAGATGAGAGCCAAAGGTGCTCGACCGATCTCGAGTTGTTTTTCACAACCAGATGAGAGCAAAAGAGCTGAAAAGATGCTTGAGCTCGCAATCCCAAGTCTTTTCAGGCTTGGATGAGAGTAAGGCGGATAAGCCGACACTCGAACCTATCTCGGGTTGTTTTCACAGCCTGGATGAGAGCCATAGGTGCTCGACCTATCCTGGGTTGTTTTTCACAACCAGATGAGAGCAAAAGAGCTAAAAAGACGCTCGAGCTCACAATTTCGTAAATCAAGAGTGAAAGAGTTGAAAAGATGCTTGAGCTCACCTTGTCCCAAGTCTTTTTAGGCTTGGATGAGAGTAAGAAGGCTAAAAAGCCAACACTTGACCTATCTTAGGTGGTTCTCATAGCCTGGATAAGAGCCAAATAGCGCTCACCCTATCCTAGAGTTGTTCCATACCAGACGAAACAACCCAACTGATCTAGCACCAATGCTCGACAAGACTCACAAAGATATAAAAAACAAAGAGCAAGACCAGTCGGAGATACACAACTCAAAGGAACCTGGATACGAGTTTTATATCTAGCACATATCTAAAGAATTCAAAAGTCTGAAAACAACTCGAAAAGATTCACTCGAACGATTCAAGCAAGACAATAAAGATGTATACAAAGAACCAGAATTCCTTTACAAAGCACAATACAAAGTATATCTTTACAAAGAAGAGAGATGTCCCTAGATACTACATAACCTAACTGTTTGCTTCGTCATCAGAAGGGGGGAGATGAATATCAAGCTTCTCAGCGATGAAGTTAGCTAGGTCTTCAACCTCAGACTTAGCATTCTCGATAGACCCTAGGTAGTTGTCATCATCAGTGTCCTCCCTAAGTTTTTCTAGAGGAACCGATGGTAAAAGAACACGGATGTGAGCCAAAACGTTCTTGACACATGCCCAGACCCCATCCTTCATAATGTTTGAAAGTGCTCAGGAATCAGAGAGATGAACTCACCCTAGGTCTTCCTATCATCTTTAGAAGTCCGAAGAAGCTTTGCAACAGTCTTGAAAGATTTCCACAAAGTTGCAAACCGTTGGTCAGATGTCACCAGCTTCTTGGACAAATCCTCAATGGTTTTCATCCCCTACACAAGATTCTAGTCAGCACCAAGCCTAATCAACTGAGCATGAGTGAGCTCTTTTTTAGCACGAGCCTTTACCTCTTCGGCCCTATTATGACTAGATTGAACCAATATCTTCATATCTTCAATATTAGTCAATAGTGTATGCTTATCTTTTCGAAGGGCTAAACAAGGCAATAAAAGAAAATTAGGCAAAAAAGGAGCAAGAAATAAAGAAAAAGAGGGAACAAGGTATAAAAGAACTCGGAATACCATCACACTCTTTCTTCATGGCCTCTACCTTCTTCAAGGCTTCCTGGACCGTAGCATCCCTCTGCTCCTCTGCCTCAATCACCTGAGCACGACGAGCTTTTTCCTCCCTCTAGTGTGTCTCATGCTCAATCCCTATCTCAGCCCGGCAGAGGTCTAGATCCATCTTTAGAACACTAATTTTGGAGGTCAACTTTTTCTCGGTCTTAGTCGAGAAAAAGAAGTCGACATGGTCCCGAGAGAAAGACTGATCAAACAAAATGAAGAAAAAGAGAGATAAGGCATAAGAACCCAAGAGAACCAGCAAAATAATAACTTAAGGAAAACATACCTAGAGTTTTTCTCCAAAAGAAGCAGCACCGGCCGCTAGAATTCTCCAATCCGTAGTCAGCTCCGACAAGCGACAGGTGGTGTTGAATTCCCACGACACGTTGTCATCCAGACGCTGACTACTAGTACCAAGGGCAGCATTAGGAGAGACTAACTGATGCGAAGACGACAAGACCAAGGCCACAACCTGGGCAGTAGAAGCCTCGGCTGTCTCCTCAGATGGACTACCGCCATGGTCACCACCATCTCTAGAGTAGGTGACTCTACAGCAGCATGTTCATTAGGGGGCCACTGTCTCCCTCATAGCCGCCTCGCTGACTGTGCGTTCTAAGTCCTGAGACTCAGTACGCATGGCCGCACCACCAGAATGTGAAGAAGCCAGTCGAGGGTTCAAAGAAGGCGCAGGTGAAGACTTGCAAGACGATGGACAACCTCAACGATACAAGAAAAATAGAAAACAGAAGCAAACAACCTAACTAGGATTCACTTACTTGGCCGACTTCTTCTTCAAACTAAAACCCCCAAGCCGAGCTAAAAGGTTTCGACGGAGGCATGGTGGCAGAAAAGACATCATCACCACCCAGTTCCAAGGATGGCGTGATTGATAACTGAGCCCCAAGAGAACTCAGGCTCGATGATCGCTTGCTACAAAAGGACAAGGACAAGTCAAAAGAAGTGATCAAGAATAATAGCGAGAAAACAAAAATACAACGACAACTCACCGACGAGTGTTGAGGGTCGCATCTTCTTCCTCATCCGCCTCACCCTCAAGCAACTCAACTAAAGTACCATCTGAGAAAAGAGAAAGTACTTGGTTATGCACGCAAACAAACAACAAAAGGGGATAAAACAAACTAATGTGCTCATCTAGGAGCATGCTACCTACAACTTGAGTACCTGGAAGAGTACCCGATTGATGAGGCTTCTTGGTGACAGACGCGCTGGTGGAAGCGTCATCCACCCCACCCTCTTATTGATGGAACAGGGAGCTTGAGGAACTAGGCATGACACATATTCAATATATTGGACTGATTCATTGCAAGAAGCACCAGGAAGAACTGTGGATACTAGAGACTTACTAGTTGGAGCTGCTACGGCTAGACTTCCTCTAGCCTCCTCACTAGCTAGGTTATCATTAGCAGGAACCAAATCAACAAAGTTATGCCACAATTCCTACAATACGACCAAAGGAGAAGGAATAAGCAAAAAATTAAAGATAGAAAGTATCAACAACAAAAGACATAAAAAGGAAAGTACTCATGGAAAGTAAAACAACTCACAGCAGGGGGCGAATTATATCCACAATACTCAGGAACTACATGGGGGACAATGGTCACCCCCTTCAGAACCTTCCTCAGGCGCTCCTGTACCTCCTCTTCAGTCAACTCAAGGTCAGGAACCATCCGAGATGGGTCCTCAACCCCAGAATACTCAAAGCCGAGATGCTCCCTCTCCTTCAGGGGCTAAACTCGGCGACGCATGTAGCTGGCGATGATCCAAAAATTGGTCAAACCTTGCTGCTTCAGAGTTCGGATCACACAACTAATCCTCCGTTGTAGTTAGAACCGGCCAGAGCTTTTCTGCAGCCCTCATGGCGACGAATTCCCAATTCTCGATGACCAAGAGCGATGCCTCCTCATCCAATAAGACCTCCTTCGACTTGCTTGACGACTTCTTCTTTCCCATACAATGGCAAGGATCTGAGGTCGACGGCAAAAGTTCAACGACGGCAGCAACGGTGGTGGTGGAAATCTAGAGGTTAGGGTTTTTGCAAAGGCTGAATGCTAAAGGGCGACAGGGTAAGAAAGAATAAGAAGGAGGAGGGCCCTTAAATAGATTTACAATGGTAAAAACATGGCCCATCAGGCCCGCTTAACGCGGCGTGAAAACACAATGGTCCGTTTTCTACCATAATTGACACAGCCGAAACGACAGATGATGCAACCTTTCACAATGGTACAATGCAACAGGCAGATTTCATACTTATCCATTCACACTGCGCAATTGCCGAATTGTTACAGATTGCACAACTCAGAAAGAACTCGCCATCCACAAGATTCACAGAAGACGTTACAGTATGCCTCTAGAGAACCCAGATACTTCAGAAACAACCCAGATCATACTCAAAAGCACTCAGACAACAAAAAAGGAGACAACAACTGAGAAAGAAAGATTTTTATTACAAATATCATCAAAGGACATAAGGTTACAAATCTTACAAGACTCAACGAACTCGGTACTATGACGAGCAAGGCAGCAACAAAGAGCCCAGGCATAACTCAGCTCTAGAAACGGCTACTGTAACAACCCAAAAATCCACACACTAAAAATAAAAACAACAAATTTTTTCTCAAAAACTTCCATGTGATGATGAGTGTCATGTAAAGTAACCCAACCCAGGGGTTTTCATTTGCTTTATGCTATGTTTAACAATTCCAATAAAGTAATAACCCATAAAGCTATTATTAAACAAAATTCCCTAAATTCCTACAAATAAGTTACCTCAGTTTTGAATTCAAATTCTAAACCAAATTTGAATTCAAATAATGGATAAGAAAATATCAATGGAAAAAGGAAAAGGAGAAGGCCTCGTAGCCCAGGCCTGCTCGGCTTCTCGGCCCACCAGCGCGCAGCGGCCCAGCCAGCCCAACCACACCCGCATTCACCCGGCGCGCGCACGTGGCCCAGCTTGCGGCCCAGCGTCGCCCGCGCGCCCTCAGCTCACCAGCAGTTGCTGCCATCTTGGCCCCACACGTCAGCCGCGCGCTGCTCACCCACGTGCCTCTCTTTCCTTCGCTCGCAGCCACTGCCACGTAGACCCCGCATGCCAGCCACTCACCAGCATAGTAGCGTCTTCTACCTCGCCCATGCCCATGTGATAGAGCCCCGACAACAATGGCAAGGCGGGCTAGGGGGTCACGCCTGAGCCATGGCCTTGCCCCCCTTGGCGCAGCGCCCACGCCAACACCATGCCAACCACCCACACGACCCTTACGCCGCGCCTACGCCACCGCACCCGAGCCCTTGGATGCCACTGATCACGCCACCACCACTCGATTGTCGTTCGCCTGCGGAGCTTGGCTATAAAACTTGGCCCTCAGTTGCCCTAGCGCTCATCCCACTGCCCGTCGCCACTTGGTGGCCAACCACTTCACACTGAGAGTAGAGGGCCGTGGGAGAGTTCGGGAGAGGAGAGCGGAGCCGCTACCAGGAAGAGGACACGGAGAGCAGGGGTTTGAAGCATTGTCGCGGATCAAGCCAGAGCGGGTGACACTGCACGACACGGCTTCCGGAGCTACACAGCCGCAACTCGTCACCGCACCGCTATCGCCTTTTCCACAGCACCAACGGTGAGCCTTCCGGTCCCTCTTCTCACCGCCGGACCCTGCTGTTCGGCCATGGTGCTCCACACCGGGAGCGTGCAGGCCAAGGCCATTTCCGACCACTAGGAACACCTGCACCCACGCACACATCTATGACCACGCCGTGACCACCTCGCTGGAGCCCCGTAGTGACCCGCACGCCTCGCCGTCGTCACCGTTCACCATGGCCGCCGGGAAGCCCTACCGGCCATAGGTGAACCCGTAGCCGCGCCTTGAGCCTGGACGTCCCCGCTGCATCCCTACACATCCGTAGAAGCATACACACCCTGCCGAGATGTTTCACCATGACCATAGCCACCTCACCGACGCCGTCGTCATGCTTAGAAGGGCGCCGTCATGGCCAAAGCCACCAGAGGCCCTAGAGGACCCCTCGACCGGCCCAACATGGCCGCTGGTGCGTTGTGTCGCCCACGCGCCCAATAGAACTGGCTTATGCCGTAGCCCCGCGCCATTCCCGCACGCCGGTGGAGCTCGAGCCGCTGCTCGCCGTGGCCAGCACCTTGGGAAGCTCTGGCCGCCACTTTGACCCCACCGACGCAGTCGCCGTGGCCCAAGTAAGTTTTTCCCCTCCCCAATCGGACACCAGCGCCACCGTAGGGACTCACAGCGAGCTCACCGCTAGTAGGAGCACCGCCGCAGGAGAAACAGCGGACCTCTCCCTCGTCGGTCACCCGCGTGTGCACCCGGTGTACATGGACTGCGCCTAAGAGATGAAGGGTGGACTCGGTCCACCGTAGACTAGTCTGCGATCCATGGACCATGAACATGGGTCCACCATGAGCTGTGCTCACGCCTACAGCCTGAACACGAGGCCCAGTAAGAGCCCATGGACGTGACGTGGCGGCGTCACAGATTGCCACGTGTTCGCCCTGGCCCGGCCCAGACCGGCCCAACCCGAAGCCCGTTTGAGACCCGGCCGTGTTGACCGTTGACTGGTCAATGTTGACCATTGACCAGGCCCCACATGTCAATGACACAGACACTTTGGACCCACATGACAGGTGCTGACGTCATGCTGATGTCACATGGGACGCACATGTCAGCAGCCCCCGCAGCAAGGGTGACGTCATGCTGACGTCACGTTGACATCATCTGCTGATGTCAGCAGCCCAGGCCCCACATGTCAGTGACCCTGACTGTTGACCGTTGATCGTTGACTCGATGTTGACCAATGTTGACTTTGACCGGACCCACCTGTCAGTGACCTAATAGCTTTTGGCCCCACTTGTTAGTGTGGACGACGTTGATGACGTCAGACTGACGTCATGCTGACGTCAGCTGGGCCCCACCAGTCAGCTCAGAACCATAATGCTGATGTCATGCTGACGTTAGCATGCCACGTGGACCAACCACAGCATAACATGTGTCAGCCCAGGATTAATTCAGCCTTTACCCAATTTTAGAAATGATTTAAACTTCAGAAATTCATAACTAATTCATACGACCTCAGAAAAATACAAAACTGGGACCAAAATTCATCAAAAATCAAGCTCTACGCAATGAACCCATGTTTGAGTGCTTTTGGCTCTTTTGAATTTCATTACTTCTTTGTGCTATTCTATAGATGTCGCTAACGCGACTATAATGCGAATGATGCAGACTCGGAGGAGAACTAGACAGATGAGGATCGTGAGTACCGTGAGGATTACGGAGACGACTACACTGAAGGTGCCACATCCCACCCAATCTCGTAGCACCTATTACGCATGGCTAATGTAGAACTGCTATCGCTTTACTTTACTACTATAATTATATTATGCTTGTCGACTATGGACCTTTCCTGGGTTTCGCTTAAACAAGATAGTGAGATGAGTCCATCTCTTCTTCCCCCATGAGAGAGTGTCAGTCATTGCCAGGGGCTACGGACCTTGAGACAGTGCCGAGAGGGAGTTGGCCTGTCGACTAAGCGATGGTATGGTGATGGTGGTATATTGATCCCAGGATCATAACCTGGCTCGGGAAAGGGAATGGAGTGGAATGTGTGTGGGAATGGTGTTAAAACTTGACAAACTATTATTTATTATTTACTTGATATGCTACTGCATAGGAAACCCAGCCTTATAGGTTCATTTTGCTTATATCCAACTTGCATCCAATTTCCACAAAGCAATGCTCATAGGGATGGGAGTAGCTAGTACAAATCGTACTGATAAATTTTGGCACACAGGTTCTGCTAAGGAGTATAGCTCCGAGGAGTATGTTGGATGAGGGGTTCGTGCCTACGCTCGAGTTTGGCGATCTTATCTTCAAGCTGTTCTGAATGAATGCTACTTTTGATTCCGCCAAAGCGGTGATGTAATAATTTATGTAATTTCGCACTTTATGTACTCTGATATTATCATTGTATGGATGTGATATTTGACTATAATTTGGGTAATAAGATCTACCACGGTCTTAATACACTTCGACTCTGTGGATTTCCCTTCGCGGAAATTGGGGTCATTTCAGTTGGTATCAGAGCCATACTTGACCTTAGGACGAAACCCTTAGAAATTGACGATAGAATAGGACGTGGACAACCCTTCCTTCGGTTATATACCGACCCTACATCTACTTTTATGCAAGGCTTTTCTATTATTGGACCTGCTAACACCTATTTTCCTTCAAACACGCAGATGGCAACGAACGTCGAATGGCCGCCTCTAGGACCGCTACCTCTGGACCACGCCAAGCTTACCTTCGACCTATGTGAGCTCGGGGGGTTTTGCACAGACCCTCTGCCAAGTTCTCGTCACATTGGGAGTCCCTGACGAGCTTGTCAAGGTTACCTGCACGGGCAAAGCAGCTCAGGACAGAGGAATCGAAGGACCAGTTTTCACCTCAGTCGAGTTCTCGGCTAGCACTACCGTACCCTCTGTCCCAGCTTTCACCGAGTTGACTATAGAGGACATAGTTGAGGAGGGACTATGAGCTGTCTCACACAAGGCACTTCATAGAGTAATGAGGGACCAATATGAGCACCTGAAGGTGACAGACTTCCATCTACTTCCCTAGGCCCTCAACCTCAGCCTTACTCCTAGTGAGCAGAGTTTCGCAGCTAGTAGAGTTATCTTTGCAGAGAAGGACATATGCCTTCGTGTCTCAGCTATCCACTTACTAGAGCAGGACAGGTACGTGACCCAGCTAGAGCAGAGGAGATGTCAGGACCAGGCCCTCCGGTGGGAGTACTAGGAGCGAGACTCACAGGGAGCACAGGAGCGAGCTAGTCTACAGGAGACAGTTGCCAAACTGCAGGACGAGCTCAACCGTCATGAGGAGGACCACAGAGCCAAGGTCGCTGACTTATAGGACAAAGCAGCTGACCTAGGCAATAGGAACTGCTACCTCAACAACAAGGTCTTGGAGTTGCAGAGTGAGTTGGATGACAAGAAGGATGAGTTCAACCGTAGAGGAGACAGAGAGAGATCCAAGGGGATTGATATGCTGAAAATCCAATCTCAGAACAAGACCTTGACCCAGGAGCTAGAGGAGTTTAGGAAGAAGGCTGTTCGCAACCAGGGTCACCTGATCGAGGCACTCAGGCAGACCGAGTACCTACAGGACAAGTGTGAGAGGACTTGGCAGGCTTGGCAGAAGTCTGACAGGAAGTGTCTCAGGGAGATGAAGGGTATGTGGGATTAGCTACCCAAGGAGATCCGCAGCAAGACAAAGCCTAGGATAGAGGAGTTTGAGTTAGCCCCGACTCGCCTCAACCTAGATGCCTACCCTACCCTCCCTAGAGCCAAGCCTACCGAGGAGCTCGGCGAGGCCTTGAAGTACGTATCCTGACTTCACAAGTCTGACGAAGAGATCGAGATCGAGGACAGTCGTATCCTAGCTGCGGTGTACGAGTTAGAGTAGGTGACCCTGTGTGGTCATGAGTTATGTCAGTAGTTTCCATGAGTTGTACCCCTTATGAGATGTATTATGAGACTCTATGCGTAGCACGATTCTCGCATGTCTTCAAGTGTAGCTACTAGAGATGATGCTATGCAATTAAACCCATGTAATGAATGGTTTTGGATCTTATTGCATCTTATGGATCTTATCGCTTCTTTGTAATGAGTGTTGGATAGTATAAATGTTTTTCCTTAAAACGTTAGAATCATGTAATCATAATAAATTATAATCACTTATGTGAAAGTCCTATGTTTGGTGTTGGTAATTAGTGACAATGCCTAAGTACTAATCCTATGCCTAAGTTGTATGTAGCATATGAGGATTAGTATATTCCAAGGCTAGTGGCAAGACGGACATGGTGATCATGATGGCCACACTTGGATTTGGACGCAACCCTACGTGATCAAGGCAAAGGTATATGCTTAAGAGTTGTGTTTTAGTAACCAAGACACCTAGTGGGTGTGGTTACATTATAGGATAGATAGCCGTACTATAAAGAGGGGAATGACGCGGCTATTGAACTCCTAAGTGCCTCTAGATGTGCATTTCATAATCATATGCATTTGGATAGAACTAATATCGCCTCGAAAAATGATTGTGAAAATGCCAACACACTCACACATGACGAGATCACTTGGTGGTGTTAGCACGTTTGCGAAGGCGGTGGAGTTTGAGCGGTAGAGAGGGTTTGGGATCCTCTCTCCCTCCCGCCAAGCTTGCGAGGCAGGATTCAGGCATTTTCGAGGAATTGAAACGACTTTTTTCCACTACGCCGGAAGTCCAGAAAAGAAATGGAGGCGAACGGAGGTCACAGAGGTGACCAGACGCTGAACCGGACACGGTCTTTGCATGACCGAACGCGTCCGGTCAGCGTTCAGCGTCTGCGCGTATTTCAGGTTGATGATCAGACACGCAGCGCGTCCGGTCACTGACGATCCGACGCGTCCGGTCGTTCAGGGAGCTTACTGGACTCTAACCGGACGCTGGCACTGTCACGTCCGGTCAATTCTATAGCGCGTCTGGTCACTATTTCGTTGTGCGCTGCTCAGGCTTGACCAGCGCGTCCGGTCAGTCACGGGACCAGCGCGTCCGGTCATTCGCACTGCGTCCAGTGTGCGCGTCAAGCGCGTCCGGTCGTTGCTTTGCAGTTAGCCATTGTGCGACCGGCGCGTCCGGTCAGTTGGACCAGCGCGTCCGGTCAGTGCTTCGCGACTTAGCCGTTGCGCGATCGGCGCGTCCGGTCAGTTTGACCAGCGCGTCCGGTCAGCGCGATTTCAGCTGTTTAAGTTTCTAACGGCTCCATTCGAAGGGGTACGTCTATATATACTCGTTGGCTGGCTCAAGGCTCTCTCTCTCTCTCGAACATTTGACATACTTGTGAGCACTTTGAGCTAAGCAAATCCCCTCCCACTCATCTCTCTTGCTTCTTTGCATATTCGAAGTGAGATTGAGTGATCCAAGTGTATTTGCATTGTGAGATTGCATCTAGTTGGCACTTGGTGGTTGATTTGCTGCGGGATTCTTGTTTCTCTTGGTGGTTGCCGCCACCTAGATGGCTTGGAGCAGCTTGGAGGCGTTGGCAAGAGTTGGTGATTGTTCTTGGCCACCTCCGGTGATTGTGAGGGGTTTGTGCCTACCTCGGCAAAGCGCCAAAGGCAACGTTAGTGAATTGCTCATGTCATTGCAACCTTTTGCCATTTGGTAGGTTCTTGTGGCGCCTTTTGAGAGGCTCGGTGTGAGACCGATTAGCCACCGAACCACGTGGTGAAGAGGGACACAACGGGGACTAGCATGCCGGCAAGCACGTGAACCTCGGGATAAATCTTCGTGTCATCACTTTCATATTGTGATTGATTGATCCCGGTGTTCGGTTATCTTGGTATTCATTGTTGATCATATTGGTTGGCTCATTACTTCGCCCCTCGGTGAAACTCTCGCAACTCAACTCTACATTACTTTCTTAGTTATCTTTGCTAGCTAGTTAGCTTTTCTTTAGTAACTCCTTTGTGTAGCATGCTAGTTGTAGTTGTAGTTACCTTCTCGGTTTGACTTGTGCGGTTGAGTGCAAATACTAGAATTGTGAATTGGTTAGGTGGCTTGCAAACACCCCGTAGGCTAAGCAAAACTCGCATCTCGCTATTTGTTATATTGATAAACTTGTTTAGCTTGTCTTTGTAGAAAATTTTAAAAGGATATTCACCCCCCCTCTAGCCATCAAGACCTTTCATTATGGCACAAGCACAAAAATTCCTATGATCCGTGTTGCAGATGCTGAACTGCCAATCTACTCGCCTAATAAACCATGGACGTGCGCCTATCCCCGAACCCAACAGGGGCCATGGTAACAACAACCATGCCTGTGGTCGTGGCAGTGGACGTGGAGGGATACCCTTCGACCTGGAGAATACCCCACCACCTGTTTAGGAGAACATTCCACCGCCACCACCACCGAACCTGGCAGAAGTAATGGCACAACAGACCCAGCTTCTTGCAGCTCTTGTTGAAGGAGCAAACCATCATCAGGGAGGTCAGCAGAACAACTTCCAAAGGAAGCTAGAGGGATTTCTAAAGCTAAGGCCACCTACCTATGATGGCACCAACCCTGACCTGCTTGTAGCTGATGACTGGCTCAAGGAAATGGAGAAGAAGCTTGACCTCACTACTTTCACTGATGATGAGTGTGTTGGAGCCGCCACACACCAGCTCACGGGTGCAGCACGCGCCTGGTGGGACAGTTTCAGTGACTCCCATGAGGACCCTGCCAACATCTCATGGGATGAGTTCGCTGAAGCATTCACTGAGTATCACATTCCCAAGGGTATCATGGAGGCCAAAGTTGAGGAGTTCCGTAACATCAAGATGGGAAAGGACAGGGTGATCGAGTACACTACTCATTTCACCAACCTTCTGCGCTATGCACCTTCCTATGTTGTAAACTCTAAAAAGGAGAACCTGTACTATTACCACAAGGGACTTAATCCGCACATCAAACTGAAGTTTGGTGGTATTGAGAGCAACACATTACGTGCTCTGGTGGATCGCTACATCTAGATTGAGAAGGACCGTGATGAAGCTGGAGAAGAGTATAGGGAAAGAAAGAGAAAGCCTGAGGAGTCCCTCCATGGCCGTGATCGTAAGAGGATCCGTAGAGATGCACCATCTAGGGAACGCTCTCACCACAACAGGGATGACAACCCTGGATCAGGTAGGGGAAGTGGAGGCTACTTCACCAAATACTCCCGCCCTGCTCAGCATCGTTACACCCGAGACCGTTATGCACAGGGCTGCAACACCCATGACCGTTTCAACCATTCCCGCTCTATGAATGAATGCCTAACATAGAACCGCTCCGCACCAGACAATGGAAAATGGAAGGCACCCGCGTCAACCCCCACAGGCGGTGCACCTTTCACCTGCTTCGCTTGTGGCCAACCGGGTCATAAGGCCGCTGAATGCCCTCAGAACTTAGCTGCTCAGAAGTCTCAATTCAAGGGGTCTGCTACCTATGGACGTCTCAACCATCTGGATGCTGAGGAAGCACAGGTTGCTCCTAACGTTGTGTACGGTATGTTTTTAGTTAATGACAATACTGCATCAGTTCTATTTGACTCTGGAGCAACTTGTTCATACATATCAACCAAGTTTGCATGAGAGTATGACCTGCCTGTAACCCCACGTGAAAAGCCTATCATCACCAGCTCGCCCTTAAGAGACCTAAAAAGCACCCACATCTGTAAGGGAGTGAGTCTTACCATCGAGGGTCTTATCTTTAAAGTCGATCTAACCCTGTTACCTTCCACTAACCTAGATGTAATCTTAGGCATGGATTGGTTAACCATTCACCGAGGCATCATATCATGTTCACCTAGATATGTCCAAGTGACCCACCCATCAGCTAAGTCATTAGATGTGAACCCTAGTTCGGAAGGTCCACCTCTATCCTATGTGCCCTTAAAGCAAGTTTAGAATCACTAAAGGAGGAAAAGATAGTTCATGATGTGCCTATGGTCAGAGACTATCCTGATGTATTCCCTGAAGAATTACCGGGTATGCCACTGGACCGTGATGTAGAGTTCATCATTGATCTTTTGCCGGGAACAGGACCCATTGCCAAGAGACCCTATCGCATGTCAGTTGATGATCGGCCGAGCTCAAGATGCAGCTTGAAGAGCTCATCTCGAAGGGATATATCAGACCCAGTGCTTCACCCTAGGGATCCCCTATTCTGTTCGTTAAGAAGAAGGATGGCTCAATGAGAATGTGCATTGATTACCGGAACTTGAACGCAGTCACCATCAAGAACAAGTACCCCCTACCGAGAATTGATGATCTGCTTGATCAACTTTGAGGTGCCAAGTATTTCTCCAAGATTGATCTCAGATCTGGCTATCATCAGATGAAGATTCGAGGGAGTGACATTCCAAAGACAGCTTTTGTGACTAGGTATGGCCAGTTTGAGTTCACCGTGGTGTCCTTTGGACTCACAAATGCTCCTGCATACTTCATGAACATGATGAATAAGGTTTTCATGGATGAACTGGATAAGTTTGTGGTAGTATTCATTGATGACATCCTGGTCTATTCATCCACCGCTGAAGAACACGAACATCATCTAAGAACGCTGCTTGAGAGACTAGCCCAACATCAGCTCTACGCAAAGTTCAGCAAATGTGAGTTCTGGCTACAAGAAGTTGCCTTCCTAGGCCACGTATTATCAGCTGAAGGTGTTGCAGTGGACCAAGCTAAGATTGAGGCTGTGAAGGAATGGGAACAACCCCGTAATGTGACAGAAGTCAGAAGTTTCTTGGGATTGGCTGGGTATTATCGCCGATTCATCAAAAACTTCTCCAAGATAGCCCGTCCGATGACCAACCTTCTGAAGAAGACTAAGGAGTTTGAATGGACGCCCGGGTGCGAACAAAGCTTCCAGGAATTGAAACAGAAACTTACCACAACTCCTGTGTTAGCATTACCGGATATCGGCAAAGATTTCATGGTCTATTGTGATGCATCCCATCAAGGACTTGGTTGTGTATTGATGCAAGATGGAAGAGTGATAGCTTATGCTTCTCGACAACTGAAAGAACATGAGAACCGATACCATACTCATGACCTTGAGTTAGCAGCAGTTGTTCATGCTTTAAAGATCTAGAGGCACTACTTGATAGGCAACAAGTGTGATATCTACACCGATCACAAGAGCTTGAAGTACTTTTTCACTCAAGAGGATCTGAATATGAGGCAATGCCAATGGCTAGAGTTGATCAAGGACTATGACATGGAAATTGACTACCATCTGGGAAAAGCTAACGTAGTCGCAGATGCTCTTAGTTGCAAGAGTTACTGTCACACTTTGATCACTGAATCCGTACCACCTGAGCTCAAGGAAGAGATTGCTGATTTCCAACTTGAGATACTACCACATGGCTTACTAAATAAGCTCCGCATATAGTATGATCTCATGGATCGCATTCGTCAAGCTCAGAAAAATTGTAAGGAGATTGAATATCTCCGTGGGCTGATGAAACTAGGCTACAAGACCAACCACCATGAAGATGAACAAGGAACCATCTAGTTCAAGGACAGAATCAGTGTACCTTCTGATCCAGCCCTACGATAGGAAATTCTGTCAGAAGCTCATGATTCTAAGTATTGTATTCACCCTGGAGGTTCAAAGATGTATCAAGACTTGAAGAAACACTTTTGGTTGAAAGGTATGAAGACAGACATTGCGGGACATGTGGCATGATGTGACACCTGTAATAGAGTCAAGGCTGAACATCAAAGGCCTACAGGATTGCTAAAGCCTCTTGACGTCCCGGAGTGGAAATGGGAGGGCATATCCATGGATTTCATAGTTGGATTACCCCGTTCACAGAAAGGCAATGATTCCATCTGGGTGATTGTTGATCATTTAACCAAGATTGCTCACTTTGTACCAGTGAAGACCAAGACCAATGCAGAAAAATTAGCAGATCTATATATTGAGCATATTCTCAGGTTGCATGGAGCTCCCTCTAGTATTGTATCTGATTGTGGTCCTCAATTTGTGTCCCGATTCTGGGAAGCTCTGCATAAGTCTTTTGGAACTAAACTTGATTTTAGTACCGCTTACCACCCACAGACAGATGGACAGACAGAACGAGTAAATTAGATCTTAGAAGACATGCTTCGCGCTAGTGTACTGAATTACGGCTCTGATTGGGAGAAATGTCTACCCTATGCAGAGTTCTCTTACAACAACAGCTACCAAGCCAGTATCAAGATGTCGCCATTTGAAGCAGTCCCAACTGGTACACTTGACATTCAAGATACACTTGAGTATAAAGAACATCCTATCAGAATTCTGGGTAGAGATACCAAAGTGACCCGAAGCAAGACTATTCCTATGTGCAAGATCCAATGGAGTAATCACACAGAGAGAGAAGCAACATGGGAGAAAGAGTCTGACCTTCGGCTACGATATCCTTACCTCTTCGAAGAGTACGTTACGATTTAATCTCGGGGACGAGATGCTGTTAAGGGGGTAGGACTGTAACAACCCAAAAATCCACACACTAAAAATACCAACTACAAATTTTTTTCTCAAAAACTTCCATGTGATGATGAGTGTCATGTAAAGTAACCCAACCCAGGAGTTGCATTAGAAGTAACCCAACCTAAGTCAACACATAAGCATGGCATGTCATGTGTTGATTACGATTATTAAATTTTCCAACAAATAACATGTTGCATATAATGTTAACTTAAATTGTGATTAGGGTTTTCATTTGCTTTATGCTATGTTTAACAATTCCAATAAAGTAATAACCCATAAAGTTATTATTAAACAAAATTCCCTAAATTCCAATGAATAAGTTACCTCAGTTTTGAATTCAAATTCTAAACCAAATTTGAATTCAAATAATGGATAAGAAAAGATCAATGGAAAAAGGAAAAAGAGAAGGCCTCGCAGCCCTGGCCTGCTCGGCTTCTCGGCCCGCCAGCGCACAGCGGCCCAGCCAGCCCAACCACACCCGCATTCGCCCGATGTGCGCGCGTGGCCCAGCTTGCAGCCCAGCGTCGCCCGCGCGCCCTTAGCTCGCCGGCAGTCGCTGCCACCTTGGCCCCGCGCGTCAGCCGTGCGCTGCTCACCCGCGCGCCTCTCTTTCCTTCGCTCGCAGCCACTGCCACGCGGACCACGCACGCCAGCCACTCACCAGCACAGTAGCGTCTTCTACCTCGCCCATGCCCGCACGACAGAGCCCCGACAGCAATGGCAGGGTAGGCTAGGGGGTCACGCTTGAGCCATGGCCTTGCCCCCCTTGGCGCAGCGCCCACGCCAACGCCATGCTAACCACCCACGCGACCCTTGCACCGCGCCTACGCCACCGCACGCGAGCCCTTGGATGCCACTGATCACGCCACCACCGCTCGATTGCCGTTCGCCTGCGGAGCTCGGAGCTCGGCTATAAAACTCAGCCCTCGGTTGCCCTAGCGCTCATCCCACTGCCCGCCGCCACTTGGTGGCCAACCACTTCACACTGAGAGTAGAGAGCCGTGGGAGAGTTCGGGAGAGGAGAGCGGAGCCGCTGCCGGGAAGAGGACTGGGAGCAAGCCGGGGTTTGAAGCATCACCGCGGATCAAGCCGGAGCGGGCGACACTGCATGACACAGCTTCTAGAGCTACATGGCCGCAACTCGTCACCGCACCGCTATCCCCTTTTCCATAGCACCAACGGTGAGCCTTCCGGTCCCTCTGCTCGTCGCCGGACCCTGCTGTTCGGCCATGGCACTCCACACCGGGAGCGTGTAGGCCAAGGCCATTTCTGTAACAGAACCGACCAAATTATAAGAGCACAAGTACAAAAACAAGCACCAAAGCGCTCAAATTTTCGAACTTGAGCCCATATAATTCCGGTAGTCAATCGAAACCACGAAGGATTTCAAACCAACTTGCTTACAACCAAGATCGCATCATTCAACATACAACATCATACGTTACATTTCGCAAGTAGTTCCGAAATAAGTTTACACACCCGGAGTCGCAATTATTACAAACCAAGTTTATAAAAGTAGCGGAAGCATAAACACACCCGTTGTTTAACTACTGCCAGTTTTGTTGATCCACATCCCACAAAAGCATCAGGAAAGTACATAAAAGATGATCACGCCCAAGTGATCTAGTCTTCGTCACCCGCAGGGTGGAGACAATTTTTGTAGAAGCCTTGGTAGAGCATATCATCTGCAACAGGAGGGAATAAACCCTGAGTACTGGAATGTACTCAGCTAGACTTACCCGTCGAAAAGAAGAAATAAGATGACACCAAGGATTATGCAAGGCTTACACAAGAGGCTAGCTGACATAACATTTTGCATAAAGGCATAAGTAATTGAAACTCTTATAGCCTGTACTAGCAGTTATTTTTAGCATTTACCTGTCATCTATCTTAGCACCTGTACTAAACATGCACTTGATTATAATCAAACAATTATCATCATTATATCCAGAGCAGGTATGAATTGTGGCAACATTGTATCATTCCCTTAACCACCAGTTCATTTAATGAGATCTACGTTGCCGCTGCTCAAGTCAAGTGCTCACTAACCGGGAGCGACGGCGATTCGAATCGAATTCCTATCCAGCTGGAGGGGTATTTCTAACACTCACCGAGTCACGCCTGGCGAGGGCTGCTCAGGTCATCTTTTGTACAGTTCAGGAATCGCGGGCCCGAATAATGTCGCGTCCCCAAGGGCGATACTCTGCCAGGTGATAGGGACTCTAACCCCCTTGGTCTCACGCCAATGTCCCCAAGCACATTCTTTCTCTCCTCCAAGATGCAACCTACCATTCGATTCCCGGCCTGAACCATACTACTCGACTTCGCGGTCGGAACGACTTATCCAGCCAACTAAGTGTTAGACTGTGTTCAACATGACTCAAGGACGTACAGCGAAGCGGTCCTTAAACGACTCAGACGGGCATAGCTCCACACCCAAGACGTGAAGTGTCTTGCGGCTGTACTATCGAACTCCCGCCCGGTCTCAATTTCATTTTAAGGCATGGTTCCATCCACAATAGCCATAAAGCCACTCGTGACTCCTTCCTACATCTCGCGGATGACCGGAAATCACCCGACTTCTACCGAACTAAGCAGGGCTAAGCATTGACACGTGCCTAAACCTAATATAGGATTAAGTACGATATCGGGACAAGGACATGTATAATGCAACAAGTGTTTTCATATAACTCCTACAACTTAATGCAGTAAACAATTAAAAGTACTCAAGATTAATTTATAAAACAGTAGGTTCAGCATGCATCGGGGCTTGCCTTTCAGAAAGGTCGAGGGCCGGTGGTCAGGGCACTCGGGCAAGTCTTCAGCGGCGTCTCCTTCGCCGACTGGTTCCGCTGGCTCCTCTGGCTGGTCCTGGACTTCCTCCGGAATCACAGGCTCGAATTCGAGGAGAGTTACCCCCTCCGGTACACCTATTGCATGAATGCACAATAATTATCATGGATGCATAAATGGGTGCAACATGCTCGGAATGAAATGCATTTCAGAAATAAAATACTCTATTCAAGTTACTTTATTAGTACGTGCAAATCTCTTCTCCGGTGGAGAAGTACTTACCTAAGCTACTCAACCTAAGATATAGCTGTTCTTCTTCGGTTAAGGCCCTAACACCTAACAATACAAGAGTAATATTACTTAGGTTACCACAGTAAGATATTCTGGACAGCAGCTCAAAGATTCTAACATAACTGGAGAATCCCAACTTCAAAAGAGATGATCTAGGACAATCTGGAAAGCTTAAGAAATGTACCACAAAATGTTTTCAGACCACCACACTAAATTACAAAGTTTACCTAGTCGAAATTCCAAAGTTCCAGAATCTGTTCTCTCTAAACAGAGAGCAATCAATTCTGGACTGTCACTTTAAACAGCAATAACTCCCAAACTACTAAGCCAAATGCCCCCAAATTTTGACACAAGCTCATTTACAACTTTTACTACAACTTTGGTATTTACAAGTTTTCCAGCAACCACCTTTATCCAAGATCAAACCTAGAAATACTATCAGCTGTCCAGAAAACCTAAAATTGCAAAGATTAAATATTTATTTATGTGGCAAACATTCTCTAGGACCAAACTAATACTACTACAAGTTCACAAAGGTCACAAAAACACCAGGAAGTAAGGTGTGCCCACCTAGAATATTTATTTAAATTAATTTTTAATTTACTTAAGTAATTACGTGGAATTTCAAACATATATGTAAACTGCTCCTAAACTTCTACACAAATTACAGGGACTCTCTGACCCAAGAATAGGCTACTGTAAAAATTTGAACTAAATTTATTCACAGGAACTTCCTACACAAAATTCCCAAGCCAAAAAGGCTGATTTTTGTTTAAATAACAAAGCACAGTAAAAAGTGTCAAACAACAGATTTCTTAATTTTCTTAGACACTCTAGGGTACCAAGACATTCTCCAAAAATTTATATGAACATAGCACATGTAGAAAAATTACTAAAATTCATTTAAGTATTTCCTAGAATAACAAGATAACATTATAACTTGAAAAGTACTTAAGCACTACTGCCCAAATTCTTACCAAAGCTAGAGCAAGTATAAATTAGCCTACTCACCAAATTTCATAATTTTTGGAACACTGAAACTCAAAATATAATTTAAACAAGTTTGCATGTGATTTAAAACACATTTCAAAGACCTATTTAAATATCCCGAAAGCTAAACATCACATAGCAAACTCATATTTTTCTAAAATACTACACATCATGTAGATCCTAACAAAATTTATCTCATGATTTTTGAGCAAGTAAAACCCTAGATCTACATTTTCTAAACATTATCTAAAACTGTGACAGAATAAAAGAAATGAAATAAATCGGATTGGTTACTGGGCCGGCCCGGGAAGGACGCGGCCCACGACTCGGGCACGCGGCCCGCGACGCACGCGCGGCCTGCTCGGCCATCCCGCCCGCGCGCGCGCTCTGACGAGCGGGCCCCACTTGTCAGCGAGACGAAGGCGGGGAAGGAAAATGGTCGACGGCAAACTCGCCGCCGGCGGCAGCTCCGGCGAGACCAAGGACACAGGCACGTTCGCCTCATCCATGCGAACCTAGGGATGCTACTAATTGGAGCAATGGCTACGGCTATGGAGGATGGTGGCGTGCATGGCGGACCGCGCGGGGCGGTGGTGGTGCTCCTCGCCGGCGGTGGCCTCGAGATCCCCTCCTAGCCCCCTGGTGAGCATCCCCGTACTACCCCGGTCCTAAAGCACCTACTAGCGCTCACCGTGGAAGCGCCGAAGATCCCAGCCACGGTGAGCCGCCGCGCGGAAGAACGCCGACGAGGTCTGGCGGTGGCGGAAATGACAATTCGTCCTTACCAAGGTGCGTCTGAGGGCAGGGGCGGAACGAGTGGGTAGAGGGGCTCAAGGCGCAGCTGTTGGCCGGACTGGAGGTGCGGTGCTGCGGTGGAATGCGCGCGCGAGCTCGTCGGAGCAAGAGCGGCAAGGCGGCTTGGTTCTTCTGCTCTGCCGACGAGAGAGGAAAAAGGGGAGGGAAAAGGAGGGGTGCGGTCGGAACGACAGCAGGGGCGCCCTTCTACGCTCGGCAGCTGGCCAAGACGCCAGGTCGCGCGCGGCGCGTGGAGGACACGCGGCGGCGACGATCTGCGACTGTCGGTAACTGAAGGTTCGTTTCAGAGCTCGATGGCGTCAACTGACAGCGCGATTTTGGGTTCAATTTACTCCTAATCCAGTGAGAACCAGATATGGGTGATGTTGGCAATGTTGTAGAGCTATATGAGGACTACAACTTTGTCAATTGGCTCAAGAACTGATTCGGCCTGGATTTGAAACGGCAAAGCTCTAAAGTGGGGTACTTGGAAACTGAAACGTGTTTTCAGTCAGGGAAACTGACTGAAACCCTATTTTCAAGACACCATATCTCCTAAACCATTTAGAACTAGGTGATGGTGATATTGACAATGTTGTAGAGCTATGTGTGGACAACAACTTTGTCAATTGGCTCAAAGACTGGTTCGGCCTAGTTTGTGAGTTACAAGTTGCCAAAGTGAGGTACAGTGAAACGGTTTTCAGCTTCACACTTAGCCAAATTGCTAAGTCCCAAAACAGCCCCTAATACTGACTTGTGGGCCATTTTTGAGCATGTTCTGATCATTTTCATGAGATGGCCATATTAGAACTTTTGTTCCTTATGAAATTCTCTACAACTTTGCTTAAGGGTGCTCCTCCATGCAAGATGTCTAAGCTGGACTTTTTAATCGGTCAAACCAGATCACTCTAGGGGTCTAACTTAGTCAACAACATTTGGAAGGGCAATTTGGTAATTTTGGTCAACATGAACATTGCTCCACTACTTACCCTAAATGTAATTAAGGTGTTATAAGACCTAATTAGCCACTCTACATATTGGTTGCACAAAGTTCCTAGTGTCACATACTTTGGAACAAGTAATTCCATACTTTCACCCAAATGTTGCAAGCTCATGTTGCACATGTTGCATGAGTGTGTTGCATAACATTTGCTAATTATGTTCCACTAAAGTGGTTGACATGTCTCACAAAGGAAATTGAACATAAGGTACTTATGTTTTGCACACTACTCACTTCTTACTTCACATGAAATATAAACATATGTGGCAATGTTTCCAAAGTATGTTTTACATATTATAAGCTTATGCATGAAATGAATGATGCTTGCTTATGCTTATGCAAATGCAATGCAATTAAGGAGCTAAACACCTGAGGTGTTACAGCCCTCCCCCCTTATAAAAATCTCGTCCCGAGATTTGGAAAGCGTACCATTTTTCATAGAATTCCTTATAACCATCCCGCAAATAGTCCTCCCGTTCCCATGTAGCGTCACTTTCACTACCCTGATTACTCCACATTACTTTATACCACTTAACCACTTTGCTTCTAGTCACTCGTTCCTGAGTATCGATCACTCGGACTGGCTTTTCTTCGTAAGTTAGATCGGATTCCAGCCTGATATCTCCTAAAGGGACTCTTTCCTCAGGAACTCGAAGACACTTTCTGAGCTGTGATACATGGAAGACGTTGAATATGGCACTCATTTCAGGAGGTAACTGGATTTTGTACGCAACAGCTCCACTCTTGCCTATGATCTGGAAAGGACCCACGTATCTTGGCGCAAGTTTCCGCTTAACGCCAAAACATTGGACACTCTTCATTGGAGAAACTTTCAGATACATGAAGTCTCCAACTTCAAACTCGAGTGGTTTTCTACGACGATCAGCATAACTTTTCTGTCTAGCTTGGGCTGCAGCCATATGTTTTTGGATGGTACGAACTTGTTCCTCAGCTTCCTCAACAAAAGCAATACCATAAAATCTTCTCTCACCAGCTTCTATCCAATTTAGTGGGGTTCTACACTTACGACCATACAACGCTTCGAATGGGGCCATCTTAATACTCTCTTGGTAACTATTATTGTACGAGAATTCGGCTAGAGGTAACCATTTTTCCCAAGAACCCTTGGATGATATTACACATGCCCACAACAGATCTTCCAAGATTTGGTTAACCCGTTCCGTCTGTCCTGACGTCTGGGGGTGATAAGCAGAGCTTCTCACTAACTTGGTTCCTAGAAGGTGATGCAAGTGCTCCCAAAAGCGAGCAGTGAACTGGGGACCACGGTCAGATATGATAGTATGAGGTATCCCATGGAGCCGGACTATCTAATTGAAGTACAACTCAGCATAGTCAGTGGGACGATAGTCCACTCTAACTGGAATGAAGTGAGCTGATTTGGTCAAACGATCCACAATTACCCAGATGGAGTTATGATTTTTGACAGTAGGAGGAAGACCGACAATGAAGTCCATACTTATCTCTTCCCATTTCCAACCTGGGATAGAAAGTGGTTGAAGCAACCCAGCTTTCATGTGCACAGCTTTAACTCTACAGCAGGTGTCACACCTAGCCACATATGCAGCTATCTCTTTCCGCATCTTGGTCCACCAATAGTATGGCTTCAAATCATAATACATCTTATTGCTACCAGGATGGATGGACAACTTAGAGGAGTGTGCTTCAGACATAATATCATTTCTAAGCTCCCGGTCCTTAGGCACAACTAACCTATCCTTGAACCATAGTACACCCTCTCCATCTACCCTGAACTGTGTAGTTTCTTGCTCTTTCATCTTACGCTTGATGTGGAATATACCATTGTCAGTCTTTTGGAGCTCAATAATTCTGCTTTTGAGAGTACAACTGACAATGATGTTGTACAAGACTGCTGGATGTAGAAGGCGAGATCGATGAAAATCAGTTTCAACTAGGGAATGGCAATGAGACTTACGGCTTAAAGCATCCGCAACCACATTTGCCTTGCCAGGATGATAGTGCACTTGAAGGTTATAATCCTTAATCAACTCGAGCCATCTTCTTTGACGCAGATTTAACTCGGGTTGGGTGAAGATGTATTTGAGGCTTTTGTGGTCTGTGTAGATGTTGCAGACATTGCCCAGCAGATAGTGCCGCCAGGCTTTCAAAGCATGAACAACTGCGGCGAGTTCTAAGTCATGCGTTGGATAATTCGCCTCATGCTTCCGAAGTTGTCAAGAGGTATATGCAATTACTCGACCTTCCTGCATCAACACACCTCCCAAACCTATGCCTGAGGCATCACAATAAACATCAAATGGTTTCTCGATATCCGGTTGTGCCAAAACCGGAGCTGAGGTTAGGAGAGTTCGCAGTTTGTGAAAAGCCGCATCACACTCAGGAGTCCAGACAAACCTGGTGTCTTTTTGCAGCAACCGAGTCATTGGCTTGGCTATTTTGGAGAAATCCGGGATGAAGCGACGATAATAGCCAGCCAAACCAAGAAAACTCCGAACCTCGTGAACCGAGATAGGAGCTTTCCAGTTCAGTACTTCTTGTACCTTGACGGGGTCCACCATAATTCCTCCATCGGACAACACATGCCCAAGGAAAGGTACTTCTCGAAGCCAGAATTCACACTTACTGAACTTTGCATATAGTTGATGTTCACGCAGTCTTGTGAGGACTATACACAGATGTTCAGCGTGATCTTCCTCATTTACAGAATATATCAGGATGTCATCAATAAATACCACCACAAACTTGTCCAATTCGGGCATAAACACCGAATTCATCAAGTACATGAAGTGTGCGGGGGCATTTGTCAAGCCGAAAGACATAACAAGATACTCATAAAGACCATATCTGGTAGAAAAGGTTGTTTTTGGAACATCTTCCGGGCGGATTTTAATTTGATGGTAGCCAGATCTTAGATCGATCTTGGAGAAAACTTTAGCTTTAGACAACTGATCGAACAAGATGTCGATGCGTGGTAGAGGGTACTTATTTTTGACAGTGACTGCATTGAGAGGTCTATAATCTACGCACATTCGCAATGACTGATCCTTCTTCTTTACAAAGATAGCAGGACATCCCCACAGTGACGAACTAGGACGAATCAACCCTTTCTTCAAAAGTTCATTCAATTGCACCTTAAGTTCAGCTAGTTCATTCGGAGGCATCCTATAGGGTCTCCTAGAGATAGGAGCTGTGCCAGGTAACAACTCAATTTTAAATTCCACATCCCGATCCAGAGGGAGTCCCGGCAAATCATCGGGAAAAACGTCCGGAAACTCATTCACTACTGGAATTTCGGCCAACGCCTTTGCTTGCATAGCATGAACTTCCCCAGACAAATCAACTTTTCTGGGAAGTTGTACTAGAAAACCCTTTTGATCTGTAGGATCTCTGAGCATAACTACTCGCGTGGATGTATCAATGAGTACCCCATTCTGACTCATCCAATTCATGCCCAGAATAACATCTATGCCTAAACCCGGCAAAACCACTAAGGCAAGCGAGTACTTTCGCCCTTCTATCTCAAGCTCAAGATTCCCCACTACTTTATTTGTGGAAATATTCCCACTTGCTGCGCTAATACAATAACCCCCACCTTCAACAGTATGCAATTTGTGTGCAAACTCTGATGCAAACTTAGGACTGATAAAGGAATGTGAAGCACCTGAATCAAAAAGTACCACTGCAGGGTGTTGATCAACTAGGAACTTACCAGCAGTGACAACCTCACCAGATGGGATTTCCTCAATACTGTTATAATGAGCGTGCCCTTGACGGCCACCTTGGTTGACATTCTTCTTAGGGTAAGGGCAGTTCCTGGACCAATGGCCTGGCTTGTTGCAGTTCCAGCAAGGCATGTTGCTAGGAGGGACACTGGAGCTGCCATGGCTCGAATTACTCTTTGGCAGAGCCACTGTATATGCCTTGCGAAACCCAGTCTTCACTGACGCCTTCTTTTGCGGGGGACGGAACTTAGCACTTGTGGCAGGAGGTCGAGGAGGAGCCCTCGGGGTAGCTGGAGCTCGGGACTGTGAAGCACCTGCCTCAAGTGCCCTCTTGCGGCTCTTAGAAGCAGCATAGATCGAGTTATTGTTCTCTTGAGTCAGAGCATCACTGATAAATTCATTGAAGGTAGTGCACTTGCTAGTGCCCATAGTCTTCATCAGCTTTGGGCTGAGGCCTCTTTTAAAACTAGCAATTTTCTTAGAATCAGTATCCACAAACTCTGTGGCATACCTTGCCAGGTTGTTGAAAGATTGCAGATATTCAGTCAAGCTTTTATTTCCCTGTGACAGCCTCATGAATTCTGTGTGCTTGATTGCCATAAGACCTGGAGGAATATAGTTCCCATGAAATGCGGCCTTGAACTGATCGCAAGCAATAGGGACATTTGCAGGCAGTGTGGAACGATAGTGGCTCCACCAAATACCCGCTGGACCATGTAGTTGGTGAGAAGCATATTCAGTTTTCAGCTCATCGGTCAAGCGAAGCAGACGAAACTTTTGTTCAATAGTATTCAACCACTCATCAGCTTGCAGTGGTTCCTCCGCCTCCTTAAAGAGCGGGGGCTTAGTATCAAGAAAGTCCTTGAAATCACTGTACTGATTGGGTTCTGGGCCCTGGCGGCCAGGACGAGCTTCCCGGTTGGCCAGCTGGCGCATAGCATCTGCCAACATGCGCTGCCCTTCGACCACTGTCTGCATCAGCTCAGCCGGGGTAGGTGGTGGCGGAGGGGGTGGCTGTTCCTCATCCTCATTGCCACGACCTCGACGGAGATTGTACGACATCTGCAAAATGCATAGCCAATGAGCACTGACGATGTGGAACATTTGTAGATGAATTATTGTAAATATGTCAAACTGACTTCATGAAATAGACTTCTCAAAATACTCATGGCACAATAATTCATCACAACCGCACAATCCGTTCAAGCGGATCAATTGGCGCAATCATGCGAGGGAATCCAACAAGAGGTACTTTGATAAAGGCTCACTCACAAGGAGCACAACATTTACTGAACCGTTTACACTAAAGTCTACGTGAGTTTTGATCTTTCGCCCGGTACTTGGATTCGATTTCAAAGCTTTTAGTTGACTGAGAAATCTACTTCAAACTGACCACAAAGAGACTTCTCAACGGTAGAGTTCCATGGTGGATCATGACTAGCCACCTTGATACCAGCGCGTGCCAAGCAGCACAACCTTATGTCGCGCGCCATAGGAGGCTCTCGGTTTCGTCGCGGCACCAAAGGGTACTAATCGGACACCATCATCGAACGCAACACAATAAGACATCCACTTGCGATCAAAATTAATAGGTTCCAACTAAACATCCAGGAAACATAGAGTTCGACCTTACATCCGAAAAGTCAAGTTATTACAAAGCCTCACTCCAACCCCAGGAGGCACAAAAGACGATCCTAACATCATAGCTACGTGATACTACTCTAAGCATCGTCCTCAGAGTCGGTGTCAAGGATCTCCCCGCCGTCCTCATCACTAACAGGCTCTAACTCCTCATCTTCTTCTTCTTCTTCTTCTGGTTCTTCCTCTCGTTCGGCATCTTGGGGTCCGTTGACCTCCACTTCATCATCATTTTCAGCCATAACGATTTCAGAACCCATGTCCTCATCGACGTTGTTGTTTCGAGGCAGCAGGGGATTAAGCTCGTTGTTCAGGCGGTGCACTTCTTCATGAAGATTGTCATTGTATTCTTCAGCATTCTCCAATTGCTGTTCGAGCTCAAACTGACGAGCTCTCAGAACGTTCTCCTCATGCCAGGCTTCATCCCTCTGGTTCATGACCCGGACCAGCATGCGTTGACAGTTGCGGTTTGCTACTGTCAATCTCTGGACTGCAAGGGTTTCCTGGTCACGATCACGGATCACTTGCTCCAATTGCTGACGCGCTGCATTCCTGGCAGCAGTCACTTCAGCCAACTCCGCCCTCAGCCTTTCCACCTCAGTAGGCTCGGGGCGGGGCTCACGTGGAGCGAGCTGGTGACGAGGTGCCCGGCCCCCAGTGGACTTGCGAGCGGTCCTCTTGGTACGTGCCATTTGTAGCAACAAGATAGGACTTAAAGTGAGGATCATTTAGGGGATACGAAATTTAATTTAGTCGGGAGTACAGAAGTTTTTAAGGAGGGAGTAAATGATATGTATGTTATAATTAAACATGATGCATGCACGTTCCGTACGCCCTCTCACCTTAGTAGAAACCTAAAGTTCTAACGCTAGGCGGTGGCATACATACGTTCTCTCATATAAGCGAAACTATCGGTCTACTCGTTACGCTGTTAGTGTACCTGCAGAAAATCTCATTTCAGCCCAACAGTTTCCCAATATATGCACACAAGAAGGCAGTAATTTAAATACTTTCCATATACACATCCCCTGATGTATATACTTCAGTATCAAAGCTACCCGATATAAATATATTCCCCCAATTAAGTGCTTACGTAATTACATGGTTTAAACATGTAAGTATGCAAGTCACCAAAACTACTCTCCCCTAGATCGCCGGTTGGACAATCATGCTCTCACAACTCCCACTTACCAGAGCGTCGAGGCAATTGATCCATACATTACCACCCAAGTGGATGACATCCATACAATATCACGCCGTATGGACGTCGAAACAAAAACAAACAAGGCCCCCAAGTTAGTCTTTATAATAAGCCACCTAAGAGTCCTTATTTGGGCTAAGGGATGTGATCACTGGCATACCTAAAAATAATTTTTAGTGCTTTAACCCTTTTTCATAATCAAATACTTTTGTTTTTAAATACTCATACGATGTGTTTAATGTTGAATTATGCTCCGGTACCAGCTGTAACAGAACCAACCAAATTATAAGAGCACAAGTACAAAAATAAGCACCGAAGCGCTCAAATTTTCGAACTTGAGCCTATATAATTCCGGTAGTCAATCGAAACCACGAAGGATTTCAAACCAACTTGCTTACAACCAAGATCGCATCATTCAACATACAACATCATACGTTACATTTCGCAAGTAGTTCCGAAATAAGTTTACACACCCGGAGTCGCAATTATTACAAACCAAGTTTATAAAAGTAGCGGAAGCATAAACACACCCGTTGTTTAACTACTGCCAGTTTTGTTGATCCACATCCCACAAAAGCATCAGGAAAGTACATAAAAGATGATCACGCCCAAGTGATCTAGTCTTCGTCACCCGCAGGGTGGAGACAATTTTTGCAGAAGCCTTGGTAGAGCATATCATCTGCAACAGGAGGGAATAAACCCTGAGTACTGGAATGTACTCAGCTAGACTTACCCGTCGAAAAACCAGAAATAAGATGACACCAAGGATTATGCAAGGCTTACACAAGAGGCTAGCTGACATAACATTTTGCATAAAGGCATAAGTAATTGAAACTCTTATAGCCTGTACTAGCAGTTATTTTTAGCATTTACCTGTCATCTATCTTAGCACCTGTACTAAACATGCACTTGATTATAATCAAACAATTATCATCATTATATCCAGAGCAGGTATGAATTGTGGCAACATTGTATCATTCCCTTAACCACCAGTTCATTTAATGAGGTCTACGTCGCCGCTGCTCAAGTCAAGTGCTCACTAACCGGGAGCGACGGCGATTCGAATCGAATTCCTATCCAGCTGGAGGGGTATTTCTAACACTCACAGAGTCACGCCTGGCGAGGGCTGCTCAGGTCATCTTTTGTACAGTTCAGGAATCGCGGGCCCGAATAATGTCGCGTCCCCAAGGGCGACACTCTGCCAGGTGATAGGGACTCTAACCCCCCCTTGGTCTCACGCCAATGTCCCCAAGCACATCCTTTCTCTCCTCCAAGATGCAACCTACCATTCGATTCCCGGCCTGAACCATACTACTCGACTTCGCGGTCGGAACGACTTATCCGGCCAACTAAGTGTTAGACTGCGTTCAACATGACTCAAGGACGTATAGCGAAGCGGTCCTTAAACGACTCAGACGGGCATAGCTCCACACCCAAGACGTGAAGTGTCTTGCGGCTGTACTATCGAACTCCCGCCCGGTCTCAATTTCATTTTAAGGCATGGTTCCATCCACGATAGCCATAAAGCCACTCGTGACTCCTTCCTACATCTCGCGGATGACCGGAAATCACCCGACTTCTACCGAACTAAGCAGGGCTAAGCATTGACACGTGCCTAAACCTAATATAGGATTAAGTACGATATCGGGACAAGGACAGGTATAATGCAACAAGTGTTTTCATATAACTCCTACAACTTAATGCAGTAAACAATTAAAAGTACTCAAGATTAATTTATAAAACAGTAGGTTCAGCATGCACCGGGGCTTGCCTTTCAGAAAGGTCGAGGGCCGGTGGTCAGGGCACTCGGGCAAGTCTTCAGCGGCGTCTCCTTCGCCGACTGGTTCCGCTGGCTCCTCTGGCTGGTCCTGGACTTCCTCCGGAATCACAGGCTCGAATTCGAGGAGAGTTACCCCCTCCGGTACACCTATTGCATGAATGCACAATAATTATCATGGATGCATAAATGGGTGCAACATGCTCTGAATGAAATGCATTTCAGAAATAAAATACTCTATTCAAGTTACTTTATTAGTACGTGCAAATCTCTTCTCTGGTGGAGAAGTACTTACCTAAGCTACTCAACCTAAGATACAGCTGTTCTTCATCAGTTAAGGCCCTAACACCTAACAATATAAGAGTAATATTACTTAGGTTACCACAGTAAGACATTCTGGACAGCAGCTCAAAGATTCTAACATAACTGGAGAATCCCAACTTCAAAAGAGATGATCTAGGACAATCTGGAAAGCTTGAGAAATGTACCACAAAATGTTTTCAGACCACCACACTAAATTACAAAGTTTACCTAGTCGAAATTCCAAAGTTCCAGAATCTGTTCTCTCTAAACAGAGAGCAATCAATTCTGGACTGTCACTTTAAACAGCAATAACTCCGAAACTACTAAGCCAAATGCCCCCAAATTTTGACACAAGCTCATTTACAACTTTTACTACAACTTTGGTATTTACAAGTTTTCCAGCAACCACCTTTATCCAAGATCAAACCTAGAAATACTATCAGCTGTCCAGAAAACCTAAAATTGCAAAGATTAAATATTTATTTATGTGGCAAACATTCTCTAGGACCAAACTAATACTACTACAAGTTCACAAAGGTCACAAAAACACCAGGAAGTAAGGTGTGCCCACCTAGAATATTTATTTAAATTCATTTCTTAATTTACTTAAGTAATTAAGTGGAATTTCAAACATATATGTAAACTGCTCCTAAAATTCTACAAAAATTACAGGGGACTCTCTGACCCAAGAAGAGGCTACTGTAAAAATTTGAACTAAATTTATACACAGGAACTTCCTACACAAAATTCCCAAGCCAAAAAGGCTGATTTTTGTATAAATAACAAAGCACAGTAAAAAGTGTCAAACAACAGATTTCTTAATTTTCTTAGACACTCTAGGGTACCAAGACATTCTCCAAAAATTTATATGAACATAGCACATGTAGAAAAATTACTAAAATTCATTTAAGTATTTCCTAGAATAACAAGATAACATTATAACTTGAAAAGTACTTAAGCACTACTGCCCAAATTTTTACCAAAGCTAGAGCAAGTATAATTTAGCCTACTCACCAAATTTTATAATTTTTGGAACACTGAAACTCAAAATATAATTTAAACAAGTTTGCATGTGATTCAAAACACATTTCAAAGACCTATTTAAATATCCCGAAAGCTAAACATCACATAGCAAACTCATATTTTTCTAAAACACTACACATCATGTAGATCCTAACAAAATTTATCTCCTGATTTTTGAGCAAGTAAAACCCTAGATCTACATTTTCTAAACATTATCTAAAACTGTGACAGAATAAAAGAAATGAAATAAATCGGATTGGTTACTGTGCCGGCCCGGGAAGGACGCGGCCCACGACTCGGGCGCGCGGCCCGCGACGCACGCGCGGCCTGCTCGGCCATCCCGCCCGCGCGCGCTCTGACGAGCGGGCCCCACTTGTCAGCGAGACGAAGGCGGGGAAGGAAAACGGTCGACGGCAAACTCGCCGCCGGCGGCAGCTCCGGCGAGACCAAGGACACAGGCACGTTCGCCTCATCCATGCGAACCTAGGGGTGCTACTAATTGGAGCAATGGCTGCGGCTATGGAGGATGGTGGCGTGCATGGCGGACCGGCGGGGCGGTGGTGGTGCTCCTCGCCGGCGGTGGCCTCGGGATCCCCTCCTAGCCCCCTGGTGAGCATCCCCGTACTACCCCGATCCTAAAGCACCTACTAGCGCTCGCCGTGGAAGCGCCGAAGATCCCAACCACGGTGAGCCGCCGCGCGGAAGAACGCCGACGAGGTCTGGCGGTGGCGGAAATGACAATTCGTCCTTACCAAGGTGCGTCTGAGGGCAGGGGCGGAACGAGTGGGTAGAGGGGCTCAAGGCGCAGCTGTTGGCCGGACTGGAGGTGCGGTGGTGCGGTGGAATGCGCGCGCGAGCTCGTCGGAGCAAGAGCAGCAAGGCGGCTTGGTTCTTCCGCTCTGCCGACGAGAGAGGGAAAAGGGGAGGGAAAAGGAGGGGTGCGGTCGGAACGACAGCAGGGGCGCCCTTCTACGCTCGGCAGCTGGCCAAGACGCCAGGTCGCGCGCGGCGCGTGGAGGACACGCGGCGGCGACGATCTGCGACTGTCGGTAACTGAAGGTTCGTTTCAGAGCTCGATGGCGTCAACTGACAGCGCGATTTTGGGTTCAATTTACTCCTAATCCAGTGAGAACCAGATATGGGTGATGTTGGCAATGTTGTAGAGCTATATGAGGACTACAACTTTGTCAATTGGCTCAAGAACTGATTCGGCCTGGATTTGAAACGGCAAAGCTCCAAAGTGGGGTACTTGGAAACTGAAACGTGTTTTCAGTCAGGGAAACCGACTGAAACCCTATTTTCAAGACACCATATCTCCTAAACCATTTAGAACTAGGTGATGGTGATATTGACAATGTTGTAGAGCTATGTGTGGACAACAACTTTGTCAATTGGCTCAAAGACTGGTTCGGCCTAGTTTGTGAGTTACAAGTTGCCAAAGTGAGGTACAGTGAAACGGTTTTCATCTTCACACTTAGCCAAAATTTGCTAAGTCCCAAAACAGCCCCTAATACTGACTTGTGGGCCATTTTTGAGCATGTTCTGATCATTTTCATGAGATGGCCATATTAGAACTTTTGTTCCTTATGAAATTCTCTACAACTTTGCTTAAGGGTGCTCCTCCATGCAAGATGTCTAAGCTGGACTTTTTAATCGGTCAAACCAGATCACTCTAGGGGTCTAACTTAGTCAACAACATTTGGAAGGGCAATTTGGTAATTTTGGTCAACATGAACATTGCTCCACTACTTACCCTAAATGTAATTAAGGTGTTATAAGACCTAATTAGCCACTCTACATATTGGTTGCACAAAGTTCCTAGTGTCACATACTTTGGAACAAGTAATTCCATACTTTCACCCAAATGTTGCAAGCTCATGTTGCACATGTTGCATGAGTGTGTTGCATAACATTTGCTAATTATGTTCCACTAAAGTGGTTGACATGTCTCACAAAAGAAATTGAACATAAGGTACTTATGTTTTGCATACTACTCACTTCTTACTTCACATGAAATATAAACATATGTGGCAATGTTTCCAAAGTATGTTTTACATATTATAAGCTTATGCATGAAATGAATGATGCTTGCTTATGCTTATGCAAATGCAATGCAATTAAGGAGCTAAACACCTGAGGTGTTACAATTTCCGACCGCTGGGAACACCCGCACCCACGCACACGTCTATGACCACGTCGTGACCACCTAGCTGGAGCACCGTAGTGACCCGCGCGCCTCGCCGTCGTCACCATTTGCCGTGGCTGCCGGGAAGTCCTACCGCTCATAGGAGAACCCGTAGCCACGCCTTGAGCCTGGACATCCCCGCTGCGTCCCCACGCATCCATAGAAGCATACACACCCACTCAAGACGTTTCACCATGACCGTAGCCACCTCACCGACGTCGCCGTCGTGCTCAGAAGGGTGCCGTCGTGGCCAAAGCCACCGGAGGCCCTAAAGGACCCCTCGACCGGCCCAACATGCCCGCTGGTGCGTTGTGTCGCCCACGCGCACCATAGAACTGGCTTATGTCGCAGCCCCGTGCCATTCCCGCACGCTGGTGGAGCTCGAGCCGCCGCTCGCCGTGGCTAGCACCTTGGGAAGCTCTGGCCGCCACTTTGACCCCACCGACGCAGTCGCTGTGGCCCGAGGAAGTTTTTCCCCTCCCCAATCGAACACCAGCACCACCGCAGGGTGTAACACCCCAGATGTTTATCACTCACTAAGCAGTGGGTTTGAGCTCAAACATGACAGATTAAGTGGAGATGACAATGTCAAGGTCAACCTATGGAGATGAGCCTGACCTAAAGTTGGATGTTGCACCATTGCTTTACATATAGGCCCCTTTTTAAATTATATGCTTGGGTGGGGTTATGGCAATATCTTCATGTGTCTCACCTTAGTACCTATCTATAGTGACCCTTGGAAAAGTTTCATGAAGTTTGGAATCAAAAAGTCACATGAAATGATAAGTTCCATTCCTATTAGAATTTGCGCCATTAAGTGAATGGAATTATAGACCATCAACCAAACCTTGCAACTTTGCCCAAATGACTCTAGATGAATTCTACAACAAAAGTCATGAAGGGTTCATGTTGAGCAAGTGGCTAGAAAATGCTCAAATAGATCAAAAAGTGTAATTTAAGCTTTATCGTGACGCTACTTTGACTTGGTTTGAACTGTGCCTTACAGTGCTTCCATGGAGTTGCACCTTAAATAAAAGTTGAAGTTTGAGTGGAGTAGAACAAACTTTGTTTTTGGACCAAGAGCCAGATCAACTTGGAACTAAGTCAAACCGAGGCTCAAACTTGGAATCTCCTGCTGTTTTCAAAGTCCAAAAATATTCTAAGTCTGAGTTAACTGAAATCTGAATTTTTAGTTTCGTGTACCCCACATTAGGTCCTTCTATCTCTCTAACTAGGCCTAATTAGACTTTGAAGATTTAATAAAAGTTGGAGCTGGTATGTAGATCTACAACTTTTATTAATAGAGTTTTTGCTAACTCGTCGTAGTTTAGGAGTTATAGAGGCACGAAGTATGGGTTTCAGTGGTATGTTTGAGGTAGAATTGGAAATTTGAAATTGACGAACAGTGCCGACACTGTGCACAGAGCTGCAGCCGCGTGTTGCACTCGCTCGCCTCGCTGCTTGCATGGCCGACCGGCCTCAGCAGCTATGCTCCGCGTGGTTCCCTCGCGTCGTCGCATGTGCGCCACCTCACCAACTCTCGCGCCGCGTGGGACTGGCAAAGCCTGAGCGCTTGCTCCTCCTCCCCCTGCTCGCTCATTCTCTCTCTGTCTCTTCTTCCTCGCCTTGTCTCTCTGTCTCTTGCCGCCATGTCCGCCGCGGCGGAGCTGCTGCCACTGCTTGCCCCAGCGACCTTAGCCACTGCCGTCAGCAAGCCCTCCTTTTGTCGCTACCTGACGTCGGCCTCGCCTCCGTGGTGTAGACGTCGAGTCACGACCGCATGCACCTCCATCAGTCGTCATCGCTAGCTACTACAACAAGGCTGCTGCGGGTTACCGCCGGCTAAGCCAGGTCCAGGCACGGCCTAAGGCTGGCCACGGCCAGAGCCCGATCGGCTCTTCTCCATCGCTGATGGCGCTGCCCTACAGGCCGGCCCTCCCCTCGCCGGTGCCCTCTGTCCGCTCTGCTTTGCCTCCGTGAAGAAGAAGACCATGGTTCTGTCCCTATGACGAGTGGGCCCCACCTAAAAGAGCAATGCCACCTCAAATTTACAGATTTTGCTTTATCTTCAAAAATTCATATCTAGGGTTTGGTAGCTCTAAAGTTTGGGAAACATGTTTTGTTAGTTTCCTTGTTAAGTTCTCTGCATGTTGGGTCCATGATATGTGCCATGTATGCATGTTTTTGCACTGTAGAAATTTATTAGTGAAAAGTGGTTTTGGAATTGGATTAACTTGCTTTCATCAATATCTGGAGTTTTAGAAGTCCAAAATTAGTGATTCCAATTTTGTTGGTCTTCTAGTAATATGCACTGTCTAAGAAAAATATAAAACTTATAGGTTGTTTCTGGATTTCAGGATGTTTGACCTAGATCTTGTTAAATGAAAAATAAATGCTTGTTTTCCTTGTTATTTTTATATCTTGAGTTGTGATGCTCCGATTGATGTGAAATATTTATGGTAGGATTGTCATGCTATGGATGTACTTGTTATAAATTTCATGGTCATTGCTTACTGTATGCTCAAGTTATTGATTTAACTTGTTTATAGCTTGATAAATAGCTTATAAATAATATATAAATGATAAAATAGAAAATGTTGTTCCATTACCTTAGTATGATGTTTCTCTATCATATTGATTAATAATATGGCCTTGTGTTCATAGAAAATATTGAGTGTTAAGTTTAACTTGCTCTCACATGATTATTGCAATAGCTATTTGTCTTTTTCATAGAGCTTGATATACTTGCCCAAATGGATTGAAATTTGGACAGTAGACTTTTGAGAGCATATTTAGGCCACTGTAATTTTTGTAGAATTTATTGTGCAATTTTGATATGTGTTCATAATTCCACCAAATTATCTAAATAAATTAAGAAAATGCATTAAAAGAAATTATTTAGGAATGGACACTATGTTTTCTGGTGTTCATTAGTCATGTGTGACATGTTGGTAAAGTTGGTTTTGTCTAATTATATGTTTGCAACATAAGTTAATAATTATTTCTTGCAAATGAGGTTTCTGGACAGATCTAGGAACTTAGCAAAGTTCTTCATGATAATGTGCTTTGTTGTGAAACTTATTTATACAAAAGTTGTAGATAATTTATGTATCTAGCCACTGTTAAAATTTGGTGGCATTTGGCCATGTGGTTTAGGAGTTTATAGCTGTTTAAAGTTGGGGTACAGAATTGCTTGCTCTCTGTCTTGTTAGACCAGTTTCTGTATTTGTGTAAATTCGACATGTTAAACTTTGGAATCATGCTGTGATGATATTAAATGAAATGTAGAGAATTTCATAAGCTTTCTGTAATGTCTTATTTCATATCATTTGGATTTGTATATCTCCAGATATGATTGATTTGTGAAGCTACTGTTTGCTTGTCCAGAAATTGATAAATTCCAATTATAGTTGTTTGCTTGTATATTGTTAAGTGTGACTTATGCCTTTGAGGGTAGTTAAGTTAATTAGCTCTAGGTGTTTATTAGAACTTGGGTATGCTTGCATGATTGCTATAGTTATTGCACTTCTATGCATTCACACATGTGCATGGTTGCATCTCATATAGGTTCGTTAGCAGAAACGCGTGAAGGACCTGATGTGGAGCCAAACCCGAAGATGGAGTTAGTGGATCCATCCCGAAGGGAAATGCTCGTCAAGCGAATTCATCTGACATACTCTAACTTGAGTCGGATCCCAGACAAGCCCCGGAGCATTATAAGCCTCCTACCTTCAAAGCAATTAATTATATATATGTTATAAGTATTGTTGCATTAAGTGGTAGGAGTTGGTTGAAAACCTTGCTGCATTATATCATTCCTTGTCCAGATATTTGAATCCTTGAATCCTACATAGACTAGGATCGAGTAGATGCTTAGCCCTGCTTTAAGCGGTAGAAGTCAGGTGATTTCCTGTCACCTGCGAGATATAGGGATATTCATATATGGCACGGTTGGCTATATTTGCTATCGTGGAATGGAACCATGTGTTAATAAAATGAAATGAGACCGGGCGGGATGACGATAGTGAAGCAACAAGACATGGAGGTCTTGGGTGTGAATCTATCCCCGTCTGAGTCGTTTAAGGACCGATTCGCTGTACGTCCTTGAGTCATGTTGAACGCAGTCTAACACTTAGTTGGCCGGATAAGTCGTTCCGACCGCGAAGCGGAGTAATGTGATTCAGGCCGGGAATCGAATGGTAGGTTGCTTCTTGGAGGAGAGAAAGGATGTGCTTGGGGACATTGGCGTGAGACCAAGGGGGGGTTAGAGTCCCTATCACCTGGCAGAGTGTCGCCCTTGGGGTCTCGACATCATTCGGACCCGCGATTCCTGAATCATATGAAAAGGTGGCTTGTGCGACCCTGGCAGGGGCCTGCGCGGTGAGTGTTAGAAATACCCCTCCAGCTGGATAGGAATTTGATTTGAATCGCCGTCGCTCCCGGTTAGTGAGCACTTGACTTGAGCAGCGGCAACGTAGATTCTATTAAATTGAACGGATGGTTAATTGGATAACGATGGAAAGGTTGCCTCAATTTATACCTGCTATGGTTAATATTGTTTGCTCCTAATAAAGTGAGTGCTCTAGTACAGGTTCTAATATAGATGATAGGTTAATGATAATTAACTTGATGCTTAAGCATTAATGATTGATCATCTATATTAAGCTTTTATGCAAAATGTTGTCAAGCTAGCCCCACTTTATATCAGCCTTGCATGATCCTTGGTGTCACTTTATTTCTGGTTTCTGAAGGGTAAGTCTAGCTGAGTACTTTGTCGTACTCAGGGTTTTATCCCCACTTGTTGCAGGTTATGATGTATCATGGCGACTGCAAGAGTTGGTTGGCTCCTGCCGTAGAGGCGGAGTGTGATCATGGGCATGATCCTTCTTATTTACCTTATCTCTAATGCTTTTGTTGGAAGTCGACCGTGGTACTGGCATGTATTTTAAATAAGAATAATGTTACTTTTCAAATTACTTTGCTTCCGCTACTTTTGAACTTAAGTTGTAACAACTATGTTGAACTCCGATGTAAATTGATTTACTTGTGAAATGGTTGTAACATGTGACTTGTTATGTTGAATCACTACGATCTTGCCTTGTATGTTGGTTGGTTTGAAATCCCTCATGATTTTATTGGACTACCAGACTTATATGGGCTCAAGTGCGAGAATTTGATCACTTCGGTGATTGTTTTTGTACTTGTGCTCTTATAATTTGGACGGTTCCATTACACAGGGACTCACAGCGAGCTTGCCGCCGGTAGGAGCACCGCCGCAGGAGAAACAGCGGACCTCTCCCTCGCTGGTCACCCGCGTGTGCACCCGATGTACATGGACTGCGCCTAAGATATGAAGGGTGGACTCGGTCCACCGTAGACCAGTTTGTGGTCCATGGATCGTGAACTTGGGTCCACCATGAGCCGCGCTCACGCCTACAGCCTGAACACGAGGCCCAGTAAGAGCCCATGGATGTGATGTGGCAGCGTCACAGATTGCCACGTGTTCGGCCTGGCCCGGCCCAGACCAGCCCAACCCGAAGCCCGTTTGAGACCCGGCTGTGTTGACTGGTCAATGTTGACCGTTGACCAGGCCAAACATGTCAGTGACACAGACACTTGGACCCACACGACAGGCACTAACGTCATGCTAATGTCACATGGGACCCACATGTCAGCAGCCCCGCAGCAAGGGTGACGTCATGCTGACGTCACGTTGACATCATTTGCTGACGTCAGCAGCCCAGGCCCCACATGTGAGTGACTGAAAGTGCATCTAGCCCTTTAGTGAGTTTTGGATGATTGAATGACAACGTGATTAAAGAACTAACCCATTTGCTAAGTGTGGACAGGTAATAGGTTATCACAGGTACTTAATGAAAGCCAAAATGATGTGTTGTTGTATAAATAATCTAGTTCAAGCACAAGACAACAATGCAAATAGAATTCATGCAAATGCTTGTTTATTATGGGATTTCCATGTACTATGTGAAAGCAAGCTCATGAATATTAGTTAATGAGACATGAGGTATTGCATATGGAATGGTCTTATATTTGAAGCTTGCTAAATTGAAATGAAAAAGATAACAGTACATATGAATGGATGATTCAACACAAGATGTGACTTAATGGCTTGAGATGGTGAAGATAGCAAGGAAAGGCTTCGAGGTACTAAGCAAGGGTGAAGGGCAAGTGACGGCTTGGCGGCCGAAGAACCTAGCTAGGGTGAAGAAGGAAGTACTTGCATTTAGTTGAGGTACTAATCAAGCTATGATGGTCATATTGATGTGGAGGATCAAATCTATATTGGACAAGTTGATTAAAGTGACTTGATGCATTTGGAGTTATTCATATTTGATGAATGGAATCAAGTCACGTGCTCAAGATGGCTATGCTCAAGTGACAAGATCAATATTGACATGTTGGCGCCCTCACTTGATGAAGATTGAAAGACACGGCATCAATTTAAAGAAGATCAACTCAAAAGGTTTAATTTCGTTTTTCTTTTGATCTTGAGTTAATAGGTATGCCGTACTATTAAGAGGGATGCAAGTTTAGGTGGTCTGAGGAAGATAGAGTGCTCAAGCATAATAATCAAATCAAAAGAGAGACACTCTAGCACTTCACGAGCACAAAGAATAATTTTCTGTGACTGTCGGTGTTGGAAGTCCTGACGTAAGCCGGAACTCCCGACAGTCGGAAGTCATGACTCTTGCCGGAAGTGCTGACTCCCAGTCACAACTTGCGCGGTGACTGTGGATGTCGGAAGTCCCGACGTGAGTCGGAACTCCCGACAGTCAGAAGTCCCGACTGTCGGAAGTCCCGACGTTTGTCGAAAGTTCCGACACTGACTTGCACCCGTGGACTTTTGACCTCGCGTGAACAGTGTTTTCTTCATACGTCGGAAGTCCCGAGATCTGCGTCGGAACTCCCGACGTAGATCTGAACGGTTAGATTTTGCCTTGGAGTATATATACCCGTCTCCTCCATTCTAACCGTTGCCCACTCATTTCATTGCGAAGAACACTCGGCCAAAATCGCCCCCAAGCATTCTAGGCTCGCCACTCTTCTCCCCTTTGCTCCTAACTTCGATTCCCCACGGATTTGAGTGATAGGAGAGTGGATTGAGTGAGAAAATCACTTTGAGCAAGTTTGAGCACTTCGTCAAGCCGGTTTGATTTGCATTTGTTACTCTTGGGTTCTTGGAACCCTAGCCAGCTAGGCGTCGCCCAAGAGCTTCCATCTTGTGGAAGAGCATTGGGAAGTTTGTATTACCCTTGATTTCTAGTGAAGAAACTCAAGTGACCTTTGTGGTATCCTTGAGTGAGGCAAGGAGGTGGAAGAGACTCCGACCTAAGTGGTCACCTCAACAACGAGGACGTAGGAGCTCCTTTGTGGGGCTGCCGAACCTCGGGATAAATTCTTGTCTCCCGCGTGCTTGTTGTTGTTGTGATTTGTCCGAAATTACGTGTATTGGTTGTCTTCCTCCCTCTAGCTATTTCTTAGGGTTTGGGCCTCGATCTACGGAGTGGTGGCTTTTCAACGTCAAGAGAGTGACCCAACACCTTACCTTACCACTAGGAAGTGGGTTTGTAAGTTATCGGCATCACAAAGTTCATTTTAGCACTTGTATTTCATTTCTCGTAGGGGTCGGAAGTGCTGACAGTTTGCGTTGGAAGTTCTGACCCAAACTGTTGGGACTTCTGACACGTCGGAAGTTCTGACCCATACGTCGGGACTTCTGACACGTCAGAAGTTCTGACCCAAACTATTGGGACTTCCGACATTAACTGACTAGTGCTTTTTGTTTCAACTCTTTGGTTGCCGCTGTTTGGCTCCCTAGGTTTATCTAGTATCTTTTATATACTTTGTGGCTAACTTGTGAGGGGTTGTATTACTCTGATTTGGAGTTTCCATTTTGGAAACTCCTATTACTAATCGTTTCCGCTTTGAAAGGTGTTGATTTTTCAGAAACGCCTATTCACCCCCCCCTCTAGGCGACATCCTAGGTCCTTTCAATTGGTATCGGAGCGAGGTTCTCACCTAAAGCTTCACTGCCGTGAGAAAAGGATGTCGACGCCTATCGAGTTGGAGCCGATGCTTCTCCAAAATGATGGTTCAAACTTTCTACCTTGGTCAATTCATGTACTCAATGCTTTTAGAGATATTAGTCCTCTTGTTGAGCATATTGTGTTTGCAAGCATACCTCTTCCTATAGTTGATTGGAGCAACTATAAGAATTTATCAAAAGAGGAAGAGAATGCGTGCAACTCAATGCTCAAGCTATCAATATCATTTTGAGTACATTGAGTGCAGAGGTTCAAGATGAGGCAATATTCAATGGACAACCACCTCCTGAGAGTGCTAATCTCATTTGGACCAAACTCGTTGAGTTATATGGAAAATCCAAATGTGATGATGCACTTGAGGCCGAGTCAATGGAAAATATGTCCATTATGTCTTCATGCAGCGAAGAAGCCTCACAAGACCTCAAGAGTGCCGAGCCGGAGCAAGAGGTGCAAGCCGAGACAACTGGGCTGTCTGCAAGCACATACCGGACGTGTCCGGTATCCCTACCAGACGTGTCTGGTATGGCCAAGGTAGCCGGACAGCAGGCAGTCTGTGATGATGAGGCTCAAGCCCGGTGGTGGCCAAGTGATGAGTCAACCTTAGTATCTCATGAAACTCATCACTTGTGTCTCATGGCCAAGAAAAGCAAGAAGAAGGCTAGCAAGAAAGATCAAGCCAAGGAGATAGCACGAGTAGATGATCAAGAAGAGAGTGATATTGAAATTGAAGATAGCTACACTCTTGATCATCTAAGCAACAAAGATAAGCTCATTCTCATGAAGCTAGTTGAGAAGAATGATGAGCTAGAAGAAGAGAATGAGAAACAAGAGCAGTCACTTCAAAATCAAGAAAAGTTTCTCATCTCCAAATTGCAAGAGCTAAAGGCCATAAATGAGAGGTATGAAAAATTATCAATTGAGCATGCTTTAGTTACTAACTCCTCTTCTAGTGTTTCACAACTAGAGAAGGAAAACTTTGAGCTCAAGGCAAAATTAGATGAACTCTCAAGCAAATATAATGTGCTACAAGCAAACTATGTTCATCTCAAGTGCTCTCATGAAGAATTAGTAGAATCAAGCATCATGCTTGAGGTGGCTCATGAGGTTGTGATTACAACGGTAAAATCATCTCAACCTCCTACTCACACACTCACTTGTACACAATCTCAATTGAATATTTCTTGTGCTAATGAGTGTGCTTCTCAAGCAAGCCAATCTTCGATTGAGCAAAAAATTATAGAAAACATAGAGCTCAAAGAAGAGGTGAAAAGATTAAAGAAAGATGTGATTCGATTGAAGGGTAAGGAGAAAGCACAACCTTCTCAAGATAACTGTGATAACATGGTGAAGAAGCTTGAGAAGGGTTCAAACCTTGCTTCCTTCAAAACCCAACAAAGGAATCACATTTCAAGCAAGGCCAACACAACCAAGAGCAAGAAACATGGAAAAAGTATGTGCTATGGTTGTGGATTGTATGGACATGAGTGGGCTACATGTCCACATAAGAATTGGGCCGACAAGGTTGAAGCCGCCACTCAAAAGGCTTCAATCAAGGAGGCCAAGCAAGTGAAGAGTGATGGACAAAGCGCTTGTCTCATAAGCAAGAAATTGGGGCATCCTACCAAGAAATGCCCAATATATCAAGAGTCAAGAAAGGTAGCCCAAGTTGCAACAAGAAGATGCTATGGATGCAATGAGATGGGCCACAAGGTTGATGGATGTCCATACAAGCAAAACAAGCATAGAGCAAACAAAGGTCGCATATGCTATGCTTGTGGAAGAAAGGGGCATCTAAGCCATGATTGCCCAAATGGTAACATCCCTAAGCCGAACACATTTGTTTATGATAATATGCTTAGGAAGACCACAAATGGAATGAGCACTAGCAAGGTGATGTGTTCACCACAAACTAGTACTAAGTCCATTTGGGTGCCTAAGCACTTGTTGACTAACCCAAAAGGACCCAACAAGAGTTGGGTACCAAAATGTGCTTAGGTTGATAATGTAGGTACTTGGTGGTGAGATGAAAGCTTTGGGGTGGTTGAGCAAGCAAATTGAAAACAATCACTCAATCTATCAATCAATTCTTATCATAATCTCATATATGGTTGACCCGAAGATAAATCAATGACCATATCATTTACTTCATCTCTACCATTGGTAACAAGTACCTAAAAACCTTATAGGATAGCCAATTTGTGTTTAGTGCTCAATGGCTCACAAATAAGCATATTTGTGAAATAATTGGAAGTGACTAATTAGTTTCATTTAATAATTATCATGTTTGCCATGTGATGCTTTTAATGGCTCTCTAGTAGAGCAATGCATTTGTTCAGATACAGGCATACAAGAAGTACTAGAGCTAAAACGAAGAATCACAAGCAGCGCTTCAATTGTTTCTGTTCTGCACCTACCGGACGTGTCCGGTATGCCTATCGGACGTGTCCGGTATGGCTAGGGCAGAAAGGAAAAGTGTTTATGTTCTTCACATGCCGGACGTGTCCGGTATGTCTACCGGACGTGTCCAGTATGGCAGGAACTAGAGCACTAATTGGGATGCAATTGAGGTTTGATCCATTTGATTTCATATATCCTTAATTCGCTCAGAAGCTTGTGATCTATCAAACCTAAGTGGGTTGTGAGTATGTCTCAACGAAATTTAAATATGGCAAATTACTTTGTGTTGGTCAAAATAGAAAATTGACTCCCAAATTCTTAAAAGAATAAAGTGCTTGTTGAAAGTCATTCAAATTACTTGTGGTACTTATTTAGGGGGAGCTCAGTTTCTATTTTGCACCATTGTGGACTAACAAATTTATCTAGTATTATTTGTAGTCCTTTAGATGAAAATTGATTTCATATATGGTATGGTTATTTGACAAGTGAGGTCAATATGATGTTGTCATGCCATGTATTATCTCAGTGGTGATATTGTGGGCTCAAGGCAAAGGTATGTATTTACATACATGCATTGTAAGTGCATCTAAGGCCCTTTATATGCTAGTATGTGCATTTGTGTGATATAAGATAGATGTTTTTCAAAATCACTAACTAGCATGTGTAGGTGGTGTGGTTTTTGAAAAACATGTGGTTTTTGGGTCTTTGTGACCTAGTCATGTCATATTATGATTATTGCTACCCTTGGTTGTTTATTTGCCTAATCACATGTGACATGGTTCTCTCAAGTCCATAAAAATCCTTATGTTCCTCTAAAATCTCTCTCAAGTTTTCTTTTAAAAAAATTCATAAATTTGCCAATTATTCGAAAAAGAGTAAATCAATTCTTGGCTAATTCATGTCCCCTAAGTGAGAATCCTAAGCCTATTTCAATTCATGCAAATATTATGCCTAGGAAGATTTGTTATGGTACCCTATTGGTTAGTATTGCAAAAATATTCCGCTATTCAAACTAAGGCTATGCCTAAGTATGTTGCGTCTAACATGAGAGGACCCAAACTAGTTTGGGTACCATCGAAAAGTGGATGATCATTTGTAGGTACCATGGCATTGGAGACTTGATTCAATGAAATTATTATTGTTCATCTTATGTTGAGTCAAGTATTGAAGCCTAGTGCAATCCTATCCCAATGCCAAGTTAAAATTGAGTGAAGTCCATATGCTATCAACATACAAGTGTCATATTCAAGTTGTGGAAATTTATTGATATATTTGAGGGCCTGCAAATAAGTGGAGTTGAAGCTTGCAAACATGATCATAAGCTTTCAAGGTATATCTCTTGTTGATCAAAGTTTATTTGGGTGCATATGAGTTAATTGAATTGGATATATATGCATATGTTGCTTGCCATGAGATGTTTGAATGGATTAAATGCTTAAGTAATCAAGTTTGAAGTTGGCTTGATTGGATATGTTCATAAGATTTCTTCTAGTAAGTGGTTTGAATGAACATATGTCTTGTGAGAGTATTCAAACAAGTTGATTTCAAGTCTGGTTCAATTTGGAGAAAAATAGCTCAATTATTGAAATATGTCCAATATTGAAAATCTGAGATAGCAGTGATCATAGACATGTTTAAGTAATCAAATCTATTTGTACTGGCTTGAAATTTGGTCTGCATGCTCTACACTTATGGTATTAGTTTCTGTGCAAATTTCATGAGATTTGGATAAGTGATACTTCGGATTTGGAGTAGATCTTGTCAGCTATAGTGCATCAGTTTTCAGCATATAGCAGTGTGGAAATATGTGAAATCTGGTAGCAATATAGAAGTCAAAAGAAGCTCAAATTTTTACAGCTACTAGAAGACTTAGTGTGTCACATCTTCACCAAATTTCGTGGTTTTTGGATATGTACTTTGGGAGATATAATTTATTCTTTGAAGAGTACAGAATCTGCCAGGAAAGTGACAATTATCGGATTGATCAAAAGTCGCTTAGATTCAAAGGTTCGCAAATTAGAATCATATCTATAAGTGATTGAGGTACCTATGTTTTGGTTTTGGTTTGAGATAGAAGCATGACAAATGATGAGTACAAGATAATTTGTTTGAAGAGTGTATCTGGTACACATTTGGTACTCTAGCTAGAGATCAAGACTAAGACCAAGATGAAGATGGAGTTTAAGTTCTAGTGATAATTGGAGATCTTTTGACAGAAAGAAAAGGACTTAAACAAGTAGAAAGAAAAGGACTTAAAGAAGGATTCAAAGTTATTCATCAAATTAAGTCCAACAATATGGATCAATCAAACAAAATCTTTCAAGTGGATAAAGTGATTTTCTTTCAAGTTATTTCAAGTGAGTATCAAGGATGTTTTTTTTTGGAGAGAGGTCACTTCGCCCTAGGCTTGGATGGCTAAAATCTAAAGGGACATTTGAGCTACTTGGTTGAAGAAAATCAAGAGATTGGTCTAGAAAGCAAGCAACACCCAAAAGAGAACAAGTCATGAAATTTTAAGTGGTATCATGAAATTTCAAGTGGTGAATCTTTTAGTTCTCTTAAGCAAGCAATGATCAAAGAAGAAGCAAGCCAACCACAACAAGAAGAGTGCACTTGATCATTAGTGATTATCAATTCATATGGGTGAAGAATAGGAATTCAAAGAATTGGTATCTATTGGTCTTCACCAAGCTTATAATTGGACTTCATGGTGCTATTGGAGAAATGAATTGAAATCTATATGACTATCTTCCTCTCCAATATAGCAAAGGTATCATTGTATTGTGCATGATCATTTTTCATCCCTTACTAGTATGCGGTTAGTGCATATAGTACATGCTTATAGGATCATGCATTACAAATGAAAATTTTTAGATTCATAGACTACCACTATTGCTTGAATGGTTATATAATCTAGTGGTTAGTGTATGAGTTTGTTCATGAGCTAGTAAACCCATGTACTTGATCTATTTTAAATTGTAAACATGTGACAAGTACAACCTCTTTAAGATGACAAAGGGGGAGAGTTTAATACAAAGGGAGAGATTTGTACAATGTTTGAACCTTAAGCACCCTTTGTGCTTTGTGTGACAGCTTGTAGCCCCTTTGTCCTTAGTATGTCGTTGTTGGACCTTTGTGGTGATAGATGACAAAGGGGGAGAGAGACTGATTAAAGCTTCAGGATAGTTTCATTTGCTTATCTTTATACCTGAAGATATGTACTGCAGGCTGTCGTTTCTTGTTTTTGAGCTTCATTGATGTCTCTTGGATTTGAGATAGATTGTATCATGTGAGAGATGAGACTTACGTATGCTTTATCTATGTATCTCTTGAGACATGATCTTTATTTATATTTTAGTGGCTTGTGGACTTGAGAAAATGTGTAATGAGTGCTATGTGTGAATTACATGTGTTATATTTATTTTCATAAGGACTATGCATGCTAGAGTGAAAATATTTGATGTGATGCCTTTATATTTATTCTTGTGTGATATATCTTGTCATATGCATCACGGTTTCACTTTGTCACACACACATGCACTCCACGGATGCAATGATTTAGGGGGAGTCTCCTATATGTTTTAGTATGTGCAATTGACATTTGAGGTCATTTTGTGAATTCTAATCATAAGCACATATTAAGGGGGAGCCTCTCATAAATCATTGAACCTAAAAGTTTAAATGTTTATATCATTTTGTAAGCTTTAATCAAGTTGTCATCAATCACCAAAAAGGGGGAGATTGAAAGTGCATCTAGCCCTTTAGTGAGTTTTGGATGATTGAATGACAACGTGATTAAAGAACTAACCCATTTGCTAAGTGTGGACAGGTAATAGGTTATCTCACAGGTACTTAATGAAAGCCAAAATGATGTGTTGTTGTATAAACAATCTAGTTCAAGCACAAGACAACAATGCAAATAGAATTCATGCAAATGCTTGTTTATTATGGGATTTCCATGTACTATGTGAAAGCAAGCTCATGAATATTAGTTAATGAGACATGAGGGATTGCATATGGAATGGTCTTATATTTGAAGCTTGCTAAATTGAAATGAAAAAGATAATAATACATATGAATGGATGATTCAACACAAGATGTGACTTAATGGCTTGAGATGGTGAAGATAGCAAGGAAAGGCTTCGAGGTACTAAGCAAGGGTGAAGGGCAAGCGATGGCTTGGCGGCCAAAGAACCTAGCTAGGGTGAAGAAGGAAGTACTTGCATTTAGTTGAGGTACTAATCAAGCTATGATGGTCATATTGATGTGGAGGATCAAATCTATATTGGACAAGTTGATTAAAGTGACTTGATGCATTTGGAGTTATTCATATTTGATGAATGGAATCAAGTCACGTGCTCAAGATGGCTATGCTCAAGTGACAAGATCAATATTGACATGTTGGCACCCTCACTTGATGAAGATTGAAAGACACGGCATCAATTTAAAGAAGATCAACTCAAAAGGTTTAATTTCGTTTTTCTTTTGATCTTGAGTTAATAGGTATGCCGTACTATTAAGAGGGATGCAAGTTTAGGTGGTCTGAGGAAGATAGAGTGCTCAAGCATAATAATCAAATCAAAAGAGAGACACTCTAGCACTTCACGAAAACAAAGAATAATTTTCTGTGACTGTCGGTGTCGGAAGTCCCGACGTAAGCCGGAACTCCTGACAGTCGGAAGTCATGACTCTTGCCGGAAGTGCTGACTCCCAGTCACAACTTGCGCGGTGACTGTGGATGTCAGAAGTCCCGACTAGAGTCGGAACTCCCGACAGTCAGAAGTCCCGACCGTCGGAAGTCCCGACGTTTGTCGGAAGTTCCGACACTGACTTGCACCCGTGGACTTTTGAACTCACGTGAATAGTGTTTTCTTCATACGTCGGAAGTCCCGAGATCTGCGTCGGAACTCCCGACATAGATCTGAACGATTAGATTTTGCCTTGGAGTATATATACCCGTCTCCTCCATTCTAACCGTTGCCCACTCATTTCATTGCGAAGAACATCGGCCAAAATCACCCCAAGCATTCTAGGCTCACCACTCTTCTCCCCTTTGCTCCTAACTTCGATTCCCCACGGATTTGAGTGATAGGAGAGTGGATTGAGTGAGAAAATCACTTTGAGCAAGTTTGAGCACTTGATTTCTTCGTCAAGCCGGTTTGATTTGCATTTGTTACTCTTGGGTTCTTGGAACCCTAGCCAGCTAGGCGTCGCCCAAGAGCTTCCATCTTGTGGAAGAGCCTTGGGAAGTTTGTATTACCCTTGATTTCTAGTGAAGAAACTCAAGTGACCTTTGTGGTATCCTTGAGTGAGGCAAGGAGGTGGAAGAGACTCCGACCTAAGTGGTCACCTCAACAACGAGGACGTAGGAGCTCCTTTGTGGGGCTGCCGAACCTCGGGATAAATTCTTGTCTCCCGCGTGCTTGTTGTTGTTGTGATTTGCCCGAAATTACGTGTATTTGGTTGTCTTCCTCTCTCTTGCTATTTCTTAGGGTTTGGGCCTCAATCTACGGAGTGGTGGCTTTTCAACGTCAAGAGAGTGACCCAACACCTTACCTTACCACTAGGAAGTGGGTTTGTAAGTTATCGACATCACAAAGTTCATTTTAGAACTTGTATTTCATTTCCCGTAGGGGTCGGAAGTGCTGACAGTTTGCGTTGGAAGTTCTGACCCAAACTGTTGGGACTTCTGACACGTCGGAAGTTCTGACCCATACGTCGGGACTTCTGACACGTCGGAAGTTTTGACCCAAACTGTCGGGACTTCCGACATTAACTGACTAGTGCTTTTTGTTTCAACTCTTTGGTTGCCGCTGTTTGGCTCCCTAGGTTTATCTAGTATCTTTTATATACTTTGTGGCTAACTTGTGAGGGGTTGTATTACTCTGATTTGGAGTTTCCATTTTGGAAACTCCTATTACTAATCGTTTCCGCTTTGAAAGGTGTTGATTTTTCAGAAACGCCTATTCACCCCCCCCCCTCTAGGCGACATCCCAGGTCCTTTCAGTGACCCTGGCTGTTGACCGTTGACCGTTGACTCAATGTTGACTGATGTTGACTTTGACCGGACCCACCTGTCAGTGACCCAATAGCTTTTGGCCCCACCTGTCAGTGTGGACGACGTTGATGACGTCACGCTGATGTCATGCTGACGTCAGCTGGGCCCCACTAGTCAGCTCAGAACCATAATGCTAATGTCAGCCTAGGATTAATTCAGCATTTATCCAATTTTAGAAATGATTTAAACTTCGCAAATTCATAACTAATTCATACGACCTCAGAAAAATATGAAACTAGGACCAAAATTCATCAAAAATCAAGCTCTACCTAATGAACCCATGTTTGAGTGCTTTTGGCTCTTTTGAATTTCCAATACTTCTTTGTGCTAGACGTCGCTAACGCGACTATAATGCGAATGATGTAGACTCAGAGGAGAACCAGATAGACGAGGATCGTGAGTACCGTGAGGATTACGGAGACAACTACACTGAACGTGCCACATCCCACCCAATCTCGTAGCACCTATTACGCATGGCTAATATAGAACTGCTATCGCTTTACTTTACTACTACAATTATATTATGCTAGGACTTGCATGGTAGTATGCTTGCTTGAAAGCCTTTACCTTGACGCAACCTTACCCCTGCATACCCTGCTATTAGGCTAGACACACGCTTACTGCTATATATTTCATTACTTATACTTCTACTACACTTATACTACGTGCGTGGTGGAAACTGGTGTTACCTGGACTATGGGGAGAGTGCTGCATGTGTGACTTGGGTGTGTGGAGGGTGAGGGTTGTGTCGACCAAGTTGGAGTATATGATGAGCCTAGGGCAAGTCTTACTATGGGATGCTACCTGGGCACCCTTGGAAATGTATACCTGTGGTGGGTAAATGGTATATGAGGTGACCTAGGTGTGAACCTGTGATGGGTGGAGCTCGGGATGGAGGTGCTATGGTGGCACGGTAAATGGAAACCCTGATGGAGACATTCTGGCTTGATCATCCCTAAGGACCTACTAGTACTCAGATTCACCGGGAAGCCTTATGTACCACTCGCCCTATATGGTGCGGGACGGCTGGACTACTTGGTAGGATTTTGCCACTACTGCTAGGTTGATAGCGGACAGTGTAAGGAGTTACGGGGCGCAAAGGATTTCCCCCACACCCTTCCGAGACTTCATGGAGACCTTGTGGACCCAGCTCATGACTCACAGTTTTAGCCACCCTAGACTTGACTTGGGGTGAACCAGGGCTGAATGGTAGAGTGGTATTGTCCTAGGCTAGCAAGCAGCCGGAATTAGCCCAGTTGACGACGGTCAGCAAGGAAGGTGGATCTTGTGGTTATGTAAAACCTCTACAGAGTGTACGGTTGATCGATCGATACATGTGCCGACTTGTCGACTATGGACCTTTCCTGGGTTTCGCTTAAACAAGATAGTGAGATGAGTCCATCTCTTCTTCCCCCATGAGAGAGTGTCAGTCATTGCCAGGGGCTACGGACCTTGAGACAGTGCCGAGAGGGAGTTGGCCTGTCGACTAAGCGATGGTATGGTGATGGTGGTATATTGATCCCAGGATCATAACCTGGCTCGGGAAAGGGAATGGAGTGGAATGTGTGTGGGAATGGTGTTAAAACTTGACAAACTATTATTTATTATTTACTTGATATGCTACTGCATAGGAAACCCAGCCTTATAGGTTCATTTTGCTTATATCCAACTTGCATCCAATTTCCACAAAGCAATGCTCATAGGGATGGGAGTGGCCAGTACAAATCGTACTGATAAATTTTGGCACGCAGGTTCTGCTGAGGATTATAGCTCCGAGGAGTATGTTGGATGAGGGGTTCATGCCTACGCTCGAGTTTGGCGATCTTATCTTCAAGCTGTTCTGAATGAATGCTACTTTTGATTCCACCAATACGGCGATGTAATAATTTATGTAATTCTGCACTTTATGTACTCTGATATTATCGTTGTATGGATGTGATATTTGATTGGAATTTGGGTAATAAGATCTATCACGGTCTTAATATACTTCGACTCTGTGGATTTCCCTTCGTGGAAATTGGGGTCATTTCAGTTGGTATCAGAGCCATACTTGACCTTAGGACAAAACCCTTAGAAATGGACGATAGAATAGGACGTGGATAGCCCTTCCTTCGGTTATATACCAACCCTGTATCTACTTTTATGCAAGGCTTTTCTATTATTGGACCTGCTAACACCTATTTTCCTTGAAACACACAGATGGCAACGAACGTCAAATGGCTGCCTCTAGGACCGCTACCTCTGGACCACGTGAGCTCAGGAGTTTTGCACAGACCCTCTGTCGAGTTCTCGTCACATTGGGAGTCCCTGACGAGCTTGTCAAGGTTACCTGCATGGGAAAAGTAGCTCAGGACGGAGGAATCGAAGGACCAGTTGTCACCTTAGTCGAGTTCCTGACTAGCACTACCTTACCCTCTGTCCTAGCTTTCACCGAGTTGACGATAGAGGACACAGTCGAGGAGGGACTACGAGCTGTCTCACACAAGGCACTTCGCAGAGTAATGAGGGACCAATACGAGCACCTGAAGGTGACAGACTTCCGTCTACTTCCCCAGGCCCTCAACCTCAGCCTTACTCCTAGTGAGCAGAGTTTCGCAGCTGGTAGAGTTATCTTTGCAGAGAAGGACAGATGCCTTTGTGTCTTAGCTATCCACTTACTAGAGCAGGATAGGTACGTGACCCAGCTAGAGCAGAGGAGACGTTAGGACCAGGCCCTCCGGCGGAAGTACCAGGAGCGAGACTCATAGGGAGCACAGGAGCGAGCTAGTCTACTGGAGACAGTTGCCAAACTGCAGGACGAGCTCAACCGTCATGAGGAGGACCACAGAGCCAAGGTCGCTGACTTACAAGACAAAGCAGTCGACCTAGGCAACAGGAACTGCTACCTCGATAGCAAGGTCTTGGAGTTGCAGAGTGAGTTGGATGACAAGAAGGCTGAGTTCAACCGCAGAGGAGACAGAGAGAGATCCAAGGGGATTGATATGCTAAAAATCCAATCTCAGAACAAGACCTTGACCCAGGAGCTAGAGGAGTTTAGGAAGAAGGCCGTTCGCAACCAGGGTCACCTGATTGAGGCACTCAGGCAGACCGAGTACCTATAGGATAAGTGTGAGAGGACTTGGCAGGCTTGGCAGAAGTCTGACAGGAAGCGTCTCAGGGAGATGAAGGGTATGTGGGATCAGCTACCTAATGAGATCTGCAGCAAGACAAAGCCTAGGATAGAGGAGTTTGAGTTAGCCCCGACTTGCCTCAACCTAGACGCCTGCCCTACCCTACCTAGAGCCAAGCCTACCGAGGAGCTCGCCGAGGCCTTGAAGTACGTATCCTGACTTCACAAGTCTGACGAAGAGATCGAGATCGAGGACAGTTGTATCCCAGCTGCGGTGTACGAGTTAGAGAAGGTGACCCTGTGTGGTCATGAGTTATGTTAGTAGTTTCCATGAGTTGTACCCCTTATGAGATGTATTATGAGACTCTATGCGTAGCACGATTCTTGCATGTCTTCAAGTGTAGCTACTAGAGATGATGCTATGCAATTAAACCCATGTAATGAATGTTTTTGGATCTTATTGCATCTTATGGATCTTATCGCTTCTTTGTAATGAGTGTTGGATAGTATAAATGTTTTTCCTTAAAACGTTAGAATCATGTAATCATAATGAATTATAATCACTTATGGCATAAGCACAAAAGTTCCTATGATCCGTGTTGCATATGCCGAACCGCCGATCTGCTCGCCTAATAAACCATGGATGTGCGCCCATCCCCGAACCCAACAGGGGCCATGGTGACAACAACCATGGCCGTAGTCGTGGCCATGGACGTGGAGGGATACCCTTTGACCTGGAGAATACCCCACCATCTGTTGAGGAGAACATTCTGCCGCCACCACCACCGAACCTGGCAAAAGTAATGGCACAACAGACCCAACTTCTTGCAGCTCTTGTTGAAGGAGCAAACCATCATCAGGGAGGTCAGCAGAATGACTTCCAAAGGAAGCTAGAGGGATTTCTAAAGCTAAGGCCACCTACCTATGATGGCACCGACCCTGACCCGCTTGTAGCTGATGATTGGCTCAAGGAAACGGAGAAGAAGCTTGACCTCACTACTTTCACCGATGATGAGTGTGTTGGAGCCGCCACACACTAGCTCACGAGTGCAGCACATGCCTAGTGGGACAGTTTCAGTGACTCCCACGAGGACCCTGCCAACATCTCATGGGATGAGTTCGCTGAAGCATTCACTGAGTATCACATTCCCAAGGGTATCATGGAGGCCAAAGCTAAGGAGTTCCGCAACATCAAGATGGGAAAGGACAGGGTGATCGAGTACACTACTCATTTCACCAACCTTCTGCACTATGCACCTTCCTATGTTGTGAACTCTGAAAAGGAGAAGCTATACTATTACCGCAAGGGACTTAATCCGCACATCAAACTGAAGTTTGGCGGTATTGAGAGCAACACATTATGTGCTCTAGTGGATCGCTGCATCCAGATTGAGAAGGACCGTGATGAAGCTGGAGAAGAGTATAGGGAAAGAAAGCGAAAGCCTGAGGTGTCCCTCCGTGGCTGTGATCGCAAGAGGATCTGCAGAGATGCACCATCCAGGGGACACCCTCACCACAATAGGGATGACAACCCTAGATCGGGTAGGGGAAGTGGAGGCTACTTCACCAAATACTCCCGCCCTGCTCAGGATCGTTACACCCGAGACCGTTATGCACAGGACCGCAACACCCATGACCGTTTCAACCGTTCCCGCTCTGTGAATGAATGCCTAACACAGAACCGCTCTGCACCAGGCAATGGAAAATGGAAGGCACCCGCGCCAACCCCCACAGGCGGTGCACCTTTCACCTGCTTCGCTTGTTGCCTATCGGGTCACGAGGCCGCTAAATGCCCTTAGAACTCAGCTGCTCAGAAGTCTTAGTTCAAGGGGTCTGCTACCCGTGGACGTCTCAACCATCTGGATGCCGAGGAAGCGTAGGCTGCTCCTAACATTGTGTATGGTATGTTTTTAGTTAATGGCAATACTGCATTAGTTCTATTTGACTCTAGAGCAATTTATTCATACATATCAACCAAGTTTGCACGAGAGTATGACCTGCCTGTAACCCCATGTGAAAAGCCTATCATCACCAGCTCACCCTTAAGAGACCTAAAAAGCACCCACATCTGTAAGGGAGTGAGTCTTACCATCGAGGGTCTTATCTTTAAAGCCGATCTAACCATGTTACCTTCCACTAACCTAGATGTCATCTTAGGCATGGATTGGTTAACCATTCACCGAGGCATCATATCATGTTCACCTAGATATGTCCAAGTGACAGAAAGCCCAAGTTTGGTTTTGGTAATTAATGACACCAAGTTGCTAATGCCATGTGTTAAGTGTTTTGGGTTAGGCATAAGCAACACATGTGATGAAGGTGTATGTGGCAAGGAGTGATGGCCACAAGATCACAAAGAGATGGTGCATGGACATGAAATGATGATCATGGTGGAGATGCACATAATATGATGGACATGATGTTCAAGTGGAAGAGAAGGAACTAAGAGCGCAAGGCAAAGGTATAACCATAGGGTTTTCCTTTTGCCGGTCTAAGATGAGTAGAGAAGTGATTGACCGGGTTTAGGATACATAGCTAACTATCAAGAGGGGCAATCACGGTTAGCTCGGGAATCAAGTGCCACTAGATCATTGTCTTGAGCATATGCATTAGGATCTAGTAAAAGAGCTAACATAATGCCTTGAGAAATGATTGTGAAATACTAACACACATGCACATGGTGGTGTACACTTGGTGGTGTTAGCACCTTTTGCGAAGGCGGTGGTGTTTGAGCGGTAGAGAGGGGTTTTTGGAGAAGTGAAATGCCTATTTTCTACTGCACCGGAAGTCGAAAAAGAAACAGAGGCGAACAGAGGTCACAGAGGTGACCGAACGCTGGACCGGACGCGGTCTCTGTATGACCAGACGCGTCTGGTCAGCGTTCAGTGTCTGCGCGTGTTTTAGGTTGATGATCGGACGCGCAGCGCGTTCGGTCACTGTCGACCGGACACGTCCGGTCGTTCAGGGAGCTTACTGGACTCTAACCGGACGCTGGCACTGTGGCATCCAGTCAGTTCTACAGCGCGTCCGGTCACTGTTTCGTTGTGCGCTACTTAGGCTTGACCAGCGCGTCCGGTCAGTTATGGGACTAGCGCGTCCGGTCACACCTAGCGCGTCCGGTCTGTGCTTCGCAACTTAGCCGTTGCGCGACCGGCACATCCGGTCAGTTTGACCAGCGCGTCCGGTCAGCGCGACTTCGGCTGTTTAAGTTCCTAACGGCTAGCTGCGTACCCCTTCGCTATAAATAGAAGATGTCCAGGGTTTGAGGGTAACTCTTGCACATTTTGAGACCTAGAGACATCCTTTGAGCTAGAGAACAACCCCTCCACTCATCTCTTTGCTTAGTTGCACATCTTGAGTGAGATTCAAGTGCATTGCTTGAGAGTTGCATTCTAGAGGCACTTGATCTTCGAGTTGCTGTGGATTTCTTGTTACTCTTCCATGTTTCCCGACACGGTAGACGGTTTGGAGCAACGGAGGTGATTGAGCTCGCAATTGGAGATTGTTGGAGCCCTCACCAAGTGTTGTAAGGGGTTCTTGATCCTTCCTCGTGGGAGTTTGCAAATTGGATACTCTAGTGGAGCTCGTGGCTTGGAGGATCCCCATCTTGTGTGCGGTTGTGCGGCGCCCGCCGAGGGCTCGACTCTTGATAGTCGATTAGCTCGCGAACCGACAAGTGGGTGTATCGCCACAATGGGGAGTACCTTGCCAGGAAGCAGGTGAACCTCAGGATAAATTCTTATGTCATTCTCTTCCCGAGGATTTCTCTTGTGTGATTGATTGATTAGTACTTCTCATTTCTACACGGCGGTATAATCTCTCGAAGCTCTTCTCTCGTATTACTTCTTGTTTCTAGCTTGTAGTTGTTGTTGTGTTTAGTGGATAGCCTTGTACTAGACTTGTGTAGGTGGCTTGCTTATTTAGTTAGAGCTAGTGCTTTTGCTTCGCCACCTTTCGTACTAACTTGTGGTTAAGTATTTCTTGTAGAAGTTTTAATTAGGCTATTCACCCCCCCCTCTAGCCTTTTTGGACCTTACAAGTGGTATCGGAGCCGAGGCACCGTTGATTTGAGGCTTAACAACCTATGGTGAAAAAGAAATGGCTGAATTAAGCTTGCACATCAACAACACCAAGAAGGCACCTCCCTTTGATGGCACAAATTATGCATATTGGAAGGTTAAGATGACCGCACACCTCAAGTCAATCAATAGAGAAGTGTGGAAGGTCACCGAAACAAAATTTGAGGTTGCTAATCCGGAAGCACCTACACCGATGGAAGAGAAGAAGCTCCAATGCAATGACATTGCCATTAGTGCTCTTCATGAGGCACTAGATGACAAGACCTTTGAGCAAGTGAAGAACATAGAAGTTGCACATGATGCTTGGGCCAAGCTAGAAGAAACTTTTGAGGGCACCGAAGGCACAAAGACCGCTAAAGCATATATCTTGCAAGAAAAGTTTTCTAGTTTCAAGATGCAAGAAGATGAGTGTGTACCGGAAATGTTTCATCGATTGCAAGTCATTGTCAATGAGCTCAAGGCACTTGGTGAGGAGGTCAAGGACAACCATTTCTCTATGAAGTTCTTGAGAAGCTTGCCCAAGAGGTTTGATACATTGATCACCGTGCTAGTGAGGACTACATTGAAGGATTCAACTCCTCAACAAGTATTCCAAGAAGTGATGGACGATGATTTATATAGAGAAGATGATGAGAAAGGGGAGTTGGTCAAAAAGAAGAAGAAGGAAAGTGAGAAGAAGGATGATGAGAAGAAGAAGAGTGTGGCATTCAAAGCCACCACATCCAAGGGTAAATCCTAGATTGAATCATCAAGTGAGGAAGACTCAAGCTCTTGTGATAGTAATGACATTGATGAGAAGATGGCTCTCTTTGTTAAGCAATTTGACAAATTTATGATGAAGAAAGGCTATCATACAAAAAGGAGGAAGAACTCATCCAAGAAAAATGAGCATACCATGAGATGTTTTAGATGCCATAGCAAGGACCATCTTATTGCAAAGTGTCCTTATGATAGTGATGATGAAGATGCTATCAAGAAGGAGAGGAAGAAGCAAAAGAAGAAGCAAAAAAGAAGGAGAGCTCTCATAAGAAGAAGAATGATTCTTATGTTGCTACTTGGGATAGTGATGATTCCTCAAGTGATGATGAGGATGACAACAAGAGCAAGAAGAAGGGACATGCTAGCATTGCCATCCAAGAGAAGGTCTCCCTCTTCGACACTCTATCGTGCTTCATGGCTAAGGCCGCTAAGGTATCATCCGATGATGAGAGTGATCATGATAATGCTAGTGATAGTGATAGTGATGAAGAAGAATTCACTAAAGATGAACTAATCACTATGCTAGAAGATTGCACTCAACATTTTAAAGAATCTAGAAAGGAGTGCAAGGGCTTGCTTAAGGAAAAGAAAAATCTTATGCAAGAACTTGATGAGCTTAGAGCATCTTATGAGAGTCTAATGGTAGACCATAAGAAGCTTCAAAAGTCTCACACTAAGCTTGAAGAAGCTCATTCCTCTCTAGTTGAAAAATGTGAAAACATGCCAACTAATGTTGAGAAGGCTAAAACTTGCAACATAGGCATATCATGTGATATAATTGATGAATCTTTTCATAAGCCTATTGTTATTGCTCCCACTAACCCTTCATGTAGCTCATCTACATCATCCTCATCTAGTAGTGACGGTTTCACTTATGACTCCACACTAATAGTTGAGAATGAAAATCTCAAGAAGGAGGTAAAAGAGCTCAATCACACATTAGCTAAGGCTTATGGTGGTGAGGACCGCTTGCTTATGTGCTTGGGTAGCCAAAGGGCATCTCTCTACAAAGAGGGATTGGGCTATAACCCCAAGAAAGGCAAGACCGCTTTTGCTCCTCACAAGACTCATTTTGTGAAGAACAATGGTAGCTATTGCAAAAGTTGCAAGCAAGTGGGTCACATAGAGCGACATTGCATGAACAAGAAATCCAATGCTAATGTATCCTCAATTAAGTTTGATTCTTTCTATATACTTACCAAGGGTACAAATGGTGTTCATGCTAAGTTCATTGGTGCACCATGGATGGGCTCAAAAAGGAAAGTCATTTGGGTACCAAAGAGCTTGGTCACTAACCTTGGAGGACCCAAACAAGTTTGGGTACCTAAAAGGAATTGATCTTGTCTTGTAGGTCAATTACAAAGCCGGAGGAAGGTATTGGGTGCTTGATAGTGGGTGCACTCAACATATGACCGGGGATTCTTGTATGTTCAAATCAATTGATACAAGTCAAAATGGTGGTTTTGATGCTATCACTTTCGGCAACAACAAGAAAGGCAAGGTCAAAGGGCTTGGTAAAATTGCTATCTCAAATGACATGAGCATATCTAATGTGTTGCTAGTTGAGAGCTTGGATTTCAATCTTTTATCGGTGGCACAACTTTGTGATCTTGGCTTCAAGTGCATATTTGGTAGTGATGATGTTGAAGTCATAAGTGTTGATGGATCAAACTTGATATTCAAAGGATTTAGACATAGTAGCTTATACTTAGTTGACTTCAATGCTAGTGAGACACAATTGACATCATGCTTTCTTAGTAAATCTAGTATGGGGTGGTTGTGGCATAGAAGGCTTGGTCATGTTAGAATGAAACAATTGAACAAACTTTTGAAGCATGACTTAGTTAGAGGTTTGAAAGATGTGACTTTTGAAAAGGATAAACCATGTAGTGCTTGTCAAGCCGGCAAACAAGTTGGAAATACACATCCTAGTAAGAGTGAAATGAGCACATCAAAGGCATTTGAGCTTTTGCACATGGACTTGTTTGGGCCAACAACATACACTAGCATTGGTGGCAACAAGTATGGTTTTGTGATAGTGGATGACTACACTAGATACACTTGGGTGTTCTTTCTTTATGACAAGAGTGATGTTTATGATCTATTCAAATCTTTTGTCAAGAGGGTGCAAAATGAGTTTGAAACTACCATCAAGAAGATAAGAAGTGACAATGGTAGTGAGTTCAAGAACACAAGAATTGAAGATTTGTGTGTTGATCTTGGTATTGGACATCAATTCTCACCAACATACACTCCTCAATCCAATGGTGTAGTTGAAAGGAAAAATAGAACATTGATTGATATGGCTAGATCAATACTTAGTGAATACAATGTTAGTCATTCATTTTGGAGTGAAGCTATCAACACGGCTTGCTATTGTAGTAACCGTCTCTATTGCCATGGGAAGCTCGGAAAGACACCATATGAGCTATTGAATGGAAGAAAGCCCAACATTGCATACTTTAGAGTGTTTGGTTGCAAATGCTATATTCTCAAGAAAGGCACTAGATTGAGGAAGTTTGAAAAGAAATGTGATGAATGATTCTTACTTGGTTATTCTACCACAAGCAAAGCATATAGAGTTTGGAATCTCACAAATGGCACCTTGGAAGAAGTTCATGATGTTGAGTTTGATGAAACCCAAGGGTCTCAAAATGAAGCTCAAAACCTTGATGATGTGAGAGGAGATCAATTGTCAAATGCAATGAAGAACATGGACATTGGTGATATAAGACCAATGCAAGTTGATGATGATGATATTCATGTGATCAACCAAAGTGTGCAAATTGATACAAATCAAGCAAGCTCTAGTGGTACTCATGATGAAGATCAAGATCAAGGTCAAACAAGTAGAAGCAATCAACTCCCAATACTCCAACCTACTAGCATTGCAAGAGATCATCCATTGGACCAAATAATTGGTGAAATTCAAAGTGGTGTTCAAACTAGATCAAGGCTAGCATCCTTTTGTGAGCATTACTCATTTGTGTCACTTGAAGAGCCTAAGAAATTAGAAGATGCTTTGAAAGATTCCGATTGGGTAAATGCCATGCATGAAGAACTAAACAACTTCTCTAGAAATCAAGTTTGGGAACTTGTTGGAAGGCCGAAGAACTACAATGTGATTGGTACTAAGTGGGTCTTTAGAAACAAGCAAGATCAAGATGGCATGGTTATGAGGAACAAAGCAAGATTAGTAGCACAAGGATACACTCAAGTTGAGGGTCTTGACTTTGGAGAGACATATGCACCCGTTGCAAGATTGGAGGCTATTAGAATCTTATTAGCATATGCTTGTGCACATAACATCAAGCTCTATCAAATGGATGTCAAGAGTGCATTTCTCAATGGCTACATCAATGAAGAAGTCTATGTTGAGCAACCTCCCAGTTTTGAAAATGACAAGAAGCCCGACCATGTTTACAAGCTAAAGAAGGCATTATATGGTTTGAAGCAAGCACCTAGAGCATGATATGAGAGATTGAGGGACTTTCTTCTCTCTAAAGGGTTCAAGATGGGAAAGGTTGACATCACTCTCTTCACCAAGAAGCTTAGAAATGACTTGTTTGTGTTGCAAATCTATGTGGATGACATTATCTTTGGATCAACTAACCAAGACTTTTGTGAAGAGTTCGGAAATATGATGGCTAATGAGTTTGAGATGTCTATGATTGGAGAGCTTAGTTACTTCCTTGGACTTCAAATCAAGCAAGTGAAGAATGGCACTTTTATAAGTCAAGACAAGTACATCAAGGACATGATCAAGAAGTTTGGATTGCAAGATGCTAAGCAAATGAGTACACCAATGGGCACTAATGATCAATTGGGTATTGATGCTAGTGGAAACATGGTAGATCAAAAGCAATACCAGTCTATGATTGGAAGTTTGCTCTATGTCACCGCTTCTAGGCCGGATGTGATGTTTAGTGTGTGCAAGTATGCAAGATATCAAGCTTTACCTAGAGAAAGTCACTTGAAAGCAACCAAGAGAATATTGAGATATCTTAAGGGCACTCATGATGTTGGACTATGGTATCCCAAGGGATCTAATTTTGAGTTGATTGGATATTCGGACTCCGACTATGGTGGATGCAAGATTGATAGAATGAGCACAAGTGGCATTTGTCAATTTCTTGGAAGGTCTCTTGTTTCATGGTCATCAAAGAAACAAAATAGTGTTGCACTATCTACCGCCGAGGCCGAATACATTAGTGCCGGTAGTTGTTGTGCACAATTGCTCTGGATGAAGGCCACTTTGAATGACTTTGGAATTAAATTCAAGAATGTACCATTGTTCTGTGACAATGAAAGTGCTATCAAGATGACATAAAATCCGGTTCAACATTCAAGAACCAAGCACATTGACATAAGGCATCACTTCATAAGAGACCATCAACAAAAGGGTGACATTAGCATTGAGAGCATTGGCACTAAAGATCAACTAGCCGACATATTCACAAAGCCACTTGATGAAAAGAGATTTTACAAGTTGAAGAATGAATTGAACATACTTGACTTCTCCAACTTGAAATGAGTGCACCCCCACATTCTTATATGACATTCTTATATGGCATATCATTCATACTTTGCTAAGGACATGTTTAGAACATATAGACATATTCGCATGACAAATAGGCTCATTCATGAAAATCAAATGATTTTGATGTATATATGGTACCACTATTGCTTCTATGTTTGATTGATCTAGTGGTAGCATATGACATGTTTGTGGGCTTGCAAACCTAGTGTTGAATCTAGAAAATGAGCTTATGATGTGTAATTCAACATGCTCAAGATAACCCTTATACTTTATGAGGTGTGAAGAAGCTTGTGCTTGGATCAAACTGAATTACATATTCTAAGCAAGTGATCTAGATTGAACCATAATTTGAACTCCCTCATATTGATTGACTTATCTCTCACTAAAATTGGCACCTTTTTGGTAATTGTTGATAAAGGGGGAGAGAAAAGTCACAAAGATAGAAAAGTCATAAGATAAAAAGTTAAGTTGCAAAGGGGAGAAAGATATAGTAAGGGGGAGAGAAATTAAAATTGAGCACAAAGTAGGGGGAGCAAGCTCATGAATTATTTGTTGCATTTGTATGTGCATTAACATGATGAATTGTTGCATTGCAAAGCTTAAATTCATATTCATGATTGAATGGTGATTGCTAGAAATAGAAGTTGAATGATGATTTGTTAAGAGTAGCTTTACAAGTGGTATCTAGACACCTTGTGCTTATAATATTGATCTCACGGGGTACTTTAGTGTTTGTGATCTTTACAAGTGATGTATTACAAGTGGTGTCTAGCTACATCGATGCTAAGGATGGTATATAAAAGCAACTCCGATTGGTATCACGCTTCAAAGGTAAATTCTATATACCTTAGCATCAATTTGATACTAGTAACTCGCCCAAAATTCAAATCCATACATATGTGCACAATTGAACCAAACTCATGGAAGCACATATGTAGGGGGAGCTAATACTATTGAAATTGAAAATTGAATTCATTTCATATCTTTGTGATGGTTGTCATCAATTACCAAAAAGGGGGAGATTGAAAGCCCAAGTTTGGTTTTGGTAATTAATGACACCAAGTTGCTAATGCCATGTGTTAAGTGTTTTGAGTTAGGCATAAGCAACACATGTGATGAAGGTGTATGTGGCAAGGAGTGATGGCCACAAGATCACAAAGAGATGGTGCATGGACATGAAATGATGATCATGGTGGAGATGCACATAATATGATGGACATGATGTTCAAGTGGAAGAGAAGGAACTAAGAGCGCAAGGCAAAGGTATAACCATAGGGTTTTCCTTTTGCCGATCTAAGATGAGTAGAGAAGTGATTGACCGGGTTTAGGATACATAGCCAACTATCAAGAGGGGCAATCACAGTTAGCTCGGGAATCAAGTGCCACTAGATCATTGTCTTGAGCATATGCATTAGGATCTAGTAAAAGAGCTAACATAACGCCTTGAGAAATGATTGTGAAATACTAACACACATGCACATGGTGGTGTACACTTGGTGGTGTTAGCACCTTTTGCGAAGGTGGTGGTGTTTGAGCGGTAGAGAGGGGTTTGGGTTCCTCTCTCTCTACCGCCGAGCTTGCGAGGCGAGATTCGGCACTTTTTGGAGAAGTGAAATGCCTATTTTCTACTGCGCCGGAAGTCAAAAAAGAAACGGAGGCGAACGGAGGTCACAGAGCTGACCGAACGCTGGACCGGACGCGGTCTCTGTATGACCAGACGCGTCCGGTCAGCGTTCAGTGTCTGCGCGTGTTTTAGGTTGATGATCGGACACACAGTGCGTCCGGTCACTGTCGACCAGACACGTCCGGTCGTTCAGGGAGCTTACTGGACTCTAACCGGACGCTGGCACTGTGGCGTTCGGTCTGTTCTACAGCGCGTCCGGTCGCTGTTTTGTTGTGCGCTACTCAGGCTTGACCAGCGCGTCCGGTCAGTTACGGGACCAGCACGTCCGGTCACACCCAGCGCGTCCGGTCTGCGCGACCAGCGCGTCCGGTCAGTGCTTCGCAACTTTGCCATTGCGCGACCGGCGCGTCCGGTCAGTTTGACCAGCGCGTCCGGTCAGCGCGACTTCGGCTGTTTAAGTTCCTAACGGCTAGCTGCGTACCCCTTCGCTATAAATAGAAGATGTCCGGGGTTTGAGGGTAACTCTTGCACATTTTGAGACCTAGAGACATCCTTTGAGCTAGAGAACAACCCCTCCACTCATCTCTTTGCTTAGTTGCACATCTTGAGTGAGATTCAAGTGCATTGCTTGAGAGTTGTATTCTAGAGGCACTTGATCTTCGAGTTGCTGCGGATTTCTTGTTACTCTTCCATGTTTCCCGACATGGTAAACGGTTTGGAGCAGCGGAGGTGATTGAGCTCGTAATTGTAGATTGTTGGAGCCCTCACCAAGTGTTGTAAGGGGTTCTTGATCCTTCCCCGTGGGAGTTCGCAAATTGGATACTCTAGTGGAGCTCGTGGCTTGGAGGATCCCCATCTTGTGTGCGGTTGTGCGGCGCCCGCCGAGGGCTCGACTCTTGATAGTCGATTAGCTCGCGAACCGACAAGTGGGTGTATCACCACAACAGGGAGTAGCTTGCCGGGAAGCAAGTGAACCTCGGGATAAATTCTTGTGTCATTCTCTTCCCGAGGATTTCTCTTGTGTGATTGATTGATTAGTGCTTCTCATTTCTACATGGCGGTATAATCTCTCGAAGCTCTTCTCTCGTATTACTTCTTGTTTCTAGCTTGTAGTTGTTGTTGTGTTTAGTGGATAGCCTTGTACTAGACTTGTGTAGGTGGCTTGCTTATTTAGTTAGAGCTAGTGCTTTTGCTTCGCCACCTTTCGTACTAACTTGTGGTTAAGTATTTCTTGTAGAAGTTTTAATTAGGCTATTCACCCCCCTCTAGTCTATTTCGACCTTACAGTGACCCACCCATCAGGCCAAGTCATTAGATGTGAACCCCAGTTTGGAAGGTCCACCTCTATCCTATGTGCCCTTAAAGCAAGTTCAGAATCACTAAAGGAGGAAAAGACAGTTCATGATGTGCCTATGGTCAGAGACTATCCCGATGTATTCCCTAAAGAATTACTAGGTATGCCACCGGACCGTGATGTAGAGTTCATCATTGATCTTTTGTCAGGAACAGGACCCATTGCCAAGAGACCCTATCGCATGTCAGTTGATGAACTGGCCGAGCTCAAGAAGCAGCTTGAAGAGCTCATCTCGAAGGGATATATCAGACCCAGTGCTTCAACCTAGGGATCCACTGTACTGTTCATTAAGAAGAAGGATGGCTCAATGAGAATGTGCATTGATTACCGGAACTTGAACGCAGTCACCATCAAGAACAAGTACCCCCTGCTGAGAATTGATGATCTGCTTGATCAACTTCGAGGTGCCAAGTATTTCTCCAAGATTGATTTCAGATCTGCTATCATCAGATGAAGATTCAAGGGAGTGACATTCCGAAGATAGCTTTTGTGACTAGGTATGGTCAGTTTGAGTTCACCGTGGTGTCCTTTGTACTCACAAATGCTCCTGCATACTTCATGAACATGATGAATAAGGTTTTCATGGATGAACTGGATAAGTTCGTGGTAGTATTCATTGATGACATCCTAGTCTATTCATCCACCGCTGAAGAACACGAACATCATCTAAGAACGGTGCTTGGGAGACTAGCCCAACATTAGCTCTACGCAAAGTTTAGCAAATATGAGTTTTGGCTACAAGAAGTTGCCTTCCTAGTCCACGTATTATCAGCTGAAGGTGTTGTAGTGGACCAAGCTAAGATTGAGGCTGTGAAGGAATGGGAACAACCCCGCAATGTGACAGAAGTCAGAAGTTTCTTGGGATTAGATGGGTATTATCGCCGATTCATCGAAAACTTCTCCAAGATAGCCCATCCGATGACCAACCTTCTAAAGAAGACTAAGGAGTTTGAATGGACGCTCGGGTGTGAACAAAGCTTCTAGGAATTGAAACAGAAACTTACCACAACTCCTGTGTTAGCATTGCCGGATATCGGTAAAGATTTCATGGTCTATTGTGATGCATCCCGTCAAGGACTTGGTTGTGTATTGATGCAAGATGGAAGAGTGATAGCTTATGCTTCTCGACAGCTAAAAGAACATGAGAACCGATACCCTACTCATGACCTTGAGTTAGCAGCAGTTGTTCATGCTTTAAAGATCTGGAGGCACTACTTGATAGGCAACAAGTGTGATATCTACACCGATCACAAGAGCTTGAAGTACTTTTTCACTCAAGAGGATCTGAATATGAGGCAACGCTGATGGCTAGAGTTGATCAAGGTCTATGACATGGAAATTCACTTCCATCCGGGAAAAGCTAACGTAGTCACAGATGCTCCCCTTAGTTGCAAGAGTTACTGTCACACTTTGATCACTGAATCTGTACCACCTGAGCTCAAGGAAGAGATTGATGATTTCCAACTTGAGATACTACCACATGGCTTACTGAATAAGCTCCGCATATAGTATGATCTCACGGATCGCATTCGTCAAGCTCGGAAAAATTGTAAGGAGATTGAATATCTCCGTGGGCTGATGAAACTAGGCTACAAGACCAACCACCATGAAGATGAACAAGGAACCATCTGGTTCAAGGACAGAATCAGTGTACCTTCTGATCTAGCCCTACGATAGGAAATTCTGTCAGAAGCTCATGATTCTAAGTATTGTATTCACCCTGGAGGTTCAAAGATGTATCAAGACTTGAAGAAACACTTTTGGTGGAAAGGTATGAAGACAGACATTGCGAGACATGTGTCATGATGTGACACCTATAATAGAGTCAAGGCTGAACATCAAAGGCCTGCAGGATTGCTAAAGCCTCTTGACGTCCCGGAGTGGAAATGGGAGGGCATATCCATGGATTTCATAGTTGGATTACCCCATTCACAGAAAGGCAATGATTCCATCTGGGTGATTGTTGATCGTTTAACCAAGATTGCTCACTTTATACCAGTGAAGACCAAGACCAATGCAGAAAAATTAGCAGATCTATATATTGAGCATATTCTCAGGTTGCATGGAGCTCCCTCTAGTATTGTATCTGATCGTGGTCCTCAATTTGTGTCCCGATTCTAGGAAGCTCTGCACAAGTCTAGTGGAACCAAACTTGATTTCAGTACCGCTTACCACCCACAGACAAATGGACAGACAGAACGAGTAAATTAGATCTTAGAAGACATACTTCGCGCTAGTGTACTGAATTACGGCTCTGATTGGGAGAAATGTCTACCCTATGCAGAGTTCTCTTACAACAACAGCTACCAAGCCAGTATCAAGATGTCACCATTTGAAGCTCTATATGGCAGACCTTGTAAGACACCTTTGATGTGGTCCCAACCAGGAGAAAGATCATTCTTTGACTCCGCTAAGATTCAAGATGCAGAAGAAGGAGTTGCTCAGGTAAGAGAGAATTTGAGAATTGCTCGAAGTCGATACAAGAGCTATGTTGACAAAAGAAGAAGAGAACTGGAGTTCAATGTGGGGGACTTCGTCTATCTCAAGGTATCCCCGCTACGTGGAACGGTCAGATTCCATGTGAAAGGCAAGCTTGCCCCTAGATTTGTTGGCCCATACAAGATTTGTAGGAGAATTGGAAAGCTCGCCTACAAACTTGAGTTACCTGAGGAATTGACGGGTGTACATCCCGTATTTCACGTATCCTAGCTACGCAAATGTTTAAGAGTACCCGATGAAGCAGTCCCAACTGGTACACTTGACATTCAAGATACACTTGAGTATAAAGAACATCCTATCAGAATTCTGGGCAGAGATACCAAAGAGACCCGAAGCAAGACTATTCCTATGTGCAAGATCCAATGGAGTAATCACACAGAGAGAGAAGCAACATGGGAGAAAGAGTCTGACCTTCGGCTATGATATCCTTACCTCTTCGAAGAGTACGTTACGATTTAATCTCGGGGACGAGATTCTGTTAAGGGGGTAGGACTGTAACAACCCAAAAATCCACACACTAAAAATACCAACTACAATTTTTTTCTCAAAAACTTCCATGTGATGATGAGTGTCATGTAAAGTAACCCAACCCAGGAGTTGCATTAGAAGTAACCCAACCTAAGTCAACACATAAGCATGGCATGTCATGTGTTGATTACGATTATTAAATTTTCCAACAAATAACATGCTGCATACAATGTTAACTTAAATTGTGATTCGGGTTTTCATTTGCTTTATGCTATGTTTAACAATTCCAATAAAGTAATAACCCATAAAGTTATTATTAAACAAAATTCCCTAAATTCCAACAAATAAGTTACCTCAGTTTTGAATTCAAATTCTAAACCAAATTTGAATTCAAATAATCGATAAGAAAAGATCAATGGAAAAAGGAAAAGGAGAAGGCCTCACAGCCTAGGCCTGCTCGGCATCTCCGCCCGCCAGCGCGCAGCGGCCCAGCCAGCCCAACCACACCCGCATTCGCCCGGCGCGCGCGCGTGGCCCAGCTTGCGGCCCAGCGTCGCCCGCGCGCCCTCAGCTCGCCGGCAGTCACTGCCACCTTGGCCCCGCGCGTCAGCCGCGCGCTGCTCACCCGCGCGCCTCTCTTTCCTTCGCTCGCAGCCACTGCCACGCGGACCCCGCATGCCAGCCACTCACCAGCACAGTAGCGTCTTCTACCTCGCCCACGCCCGTGCGATAGAGCCCCAACAGCAATGGCAGGGCGGGCCAGGGAGTCACGCCTGAGCCATGGCCTTGCCCCCCTTGGCGCAGCGCCCACGCCAACGCCATGCTAACCACCCACGCGACCCTTGCACCGCGCCTACGCCACCGCACGCGAGCCCTTGGATGCCACTGATCATGCCACCACCGCTCGATTGTCGTTCACCTATGGAGCTCGGAGCTCGGCTATAAAACTCGGCCCTTGGTTGCCCTAGCGCTCGTCCCATTGCCCGCCGCCACTTGGTGGCCAACCACTTCACACTGAGAGTAGAGGGCCATGGGAGAGTTCGGGAGACGAGAGCGGAGCCGCTGCCAGGAAGAGGACCAGGAGCAAGCCGGGGTTTGAAGCATCGCCGCGGATCAAGCTGGAGCGGGTGACACTGCACGACATGGCTTTTGGAGCTACATGACCGCAACTCGTCACCGCACCGCTATCCCCTTTTCCACAGCACCAACGGTGAGCCTTCCGGTCCCTCTGCTTATCGCCGGACCCTGCTGTTCGGCCATGGCGCTCCACACCGGGAGCGTGTAGGCCAAGGCCATTTCCGACCGCTAGGAACACCCGCACCCACGTACACGTCTTTGACCATGCTGTGACCACCTCGCTGGAGCCCCGTAGTGACCCGCGCGCCTCGCCGTCATCACCGTTCGTCGTGCCCACCGAGAAGCCCTACCGCCCATAGGAGAACCCGTAGCCGCGCCTTGAGCCTGGACATCCCCGCTGCGTCCCCACGCATCTGTAGAAGCATACACACCCCGCCGAGACGTTTCACCATGACCGTAGCCACCTCACTGACGCCGCCGTCGTGCTCAGAAGGGCGCCGTCGTGGCCAAATTCACCGGAGGCCCTGGAGGACCCCTCGACCGGCCGTGTTGACCGTTGACCCGGTCGTGTTGACCATTGACTGGTCAATGTTGACCGTTGACTAGGCCAAACATGTCAGTGACACAGACACTTTGGACCCACATGACAGGTGCTGATGTCACATGGGACCCACATGTCAGCAGCCCCGCAGCAAGGGTGACGTCATGCTGACGTCACGTTGACATCATTTGCTGATGTCAGCAGCCCAGGCCCCACATGTCAGTGACCCTGACTGTTGACCGTTGACCATTGACTCGATGTTGACTGACGTTGACTTTGACCGGACCCACCTGTCAGTGACCCAATAGCTTTTGGCCCCACCTGTCAGTGTGGACGACGTTGATGACGTCACGCTGACGTCATGCTGATGTCAGCTGGGCCCCACCAGTCAGCTCAGAACCATAATGCTAACGTCATGCTGACGTCAGCAAGCCACATGGACCAACCACAGCATGACACGTGTCAGCCCAGGATTAATTCAGCCTTTATCCAATTTTAGAAATGATTTAAACTTCAAAAATTCATAACTAATTCATACAACCTTAGAAAAATACGAAACTGGGACCAAAATTCATCAAAAATCAAGCTCTACACAATGAACCCATGTTTGAGTGCTTTTGGCTCTTTTGAATTTCCATTACTTCTTTATGCTATTCTATAGATGTCGCTAACGCGACTATAATGCGAATGATGCAGACTCGGAGGAGAACCAAACAGACGAGGATCGTGAGTACCGTGAGGATTACGGAGACGACTACACTGAAGGTGCCACATCCCACCCAATCTCGTAGCACCTATTACGCATGGCTAATATAGAACTGCTATCACTTTACTTTACTACTATAATTATATTATGCTAGGACTTGCATGGTAGTATGCTTGCTTGAAAGCCTTTACCTTGACACAACCTTACCCCTGCATACCCTGCTATTAGGCTAGACACACGCTTACTGCTATATATTTCATTACTTATACTTCTACTACGCTTGTACTACGTGCGTGGTGGAAACTGGTGTTACCTGGACTATGGGGAGAGTGTTGCGTGTGTGACTTGGGTGTGTGGAGGGTGAGGGTTGTGTCGACCAAGTTGGAGTATACAACGAGCCTGGGGCAAGTCTTACTATGGGATGCTACCTGGGCACCCCTGGAAATGTATACCTATGGTGGGTAAATGGTATATGAGGTGACCTGGGTGTGAACCTATGATGGGTGGAGCCCGGGATGGAGGTGATGTGGTGGCACGGTAAATGGAAACCCTGATGGAGACATTCTGGCTTGGTCATCCCTAAGGACCTACTAGTACTCAGATTCACCGGGAAGCCTTATGTACCACTCGCCCTATATGGTGCGGGACGGCTGGACTACTTGGTAGGATTTTGCCACTACTGCTAGGTTGATAGCGGACAGTGTAAGGAGGTACGGGGCGTGAAGGATTTCCCCCACACCCTTCCGAGACTTCATGGAGACCTTGTGGACCCAGCTCATGACTCACAGTTTCAGCCACCCCAGACATGACTTGGTGTGAACCAGGGCTGAATGGTAGAGTGGCATTATCCTAGGCTAGCAAGCAGCCGGAATCAGCCCAGTTGACGATGGTCAGCAAGGAACGCGAATCTTTTGGTTATATAAAACCTCTGCAGAGTGTATGGTTGATCAATCGATACATGTGTCGACTTGTCGGCTATGGACCTTTCCTGGGTTTCGCTTAAACTAGATAGTGAGATGAGTCCTTCTCTTCTTTCCCCGTGAGAGAGTGTCGGTCGTAGCCAGGGGCTACGGACCTTGAGACAGTGCCGAGAGGGAGTTGGCCTGTCGACTGAGCGATGGTATGGTGATGGTGTGGAGATGGTGGTATGTTGATCCCAGGATCATAACCTAGCACGGGAAAGGGAATGGAGTGGAATGTGTGTGGGAATGGTGTTAAAACTTGACAAACTATTATTTATTATTTACTTGATATGCTACTACATAGGAAACCTAGCCTTATAGGTTCATTTTGCTTATATCCAACTTGCATCCAATTTCCACAAAGCAATGCTCATAGGGATGGGAGTGGCTAGTACAAATCGTACTGATAAATTTTGGCACACAGGTTCTGCTGAGGAGTATAGCTCCGAGGAGTATGTTGGATGAGGGGTTCGTGCCTATGCTCGAGTTTGGCGATCTTATCTTCAAGCTATTCTGAATGAATGCTACTTTTGATTCTGCCAATGCGGCAATGTAATAATTTATGTAATTCCACACTTTATGTACTCTGATATTATTGTTGTATGGATGTGATATTCGACTGAAATTTGGGTAATAAGATCTACCACGGTCTTAATACACTTTGACTCTATGGATTTCCCTTCGTGGAAATTAGGGTCATTTCAGCTACGTGCTCCCAGCCACAACACGGCAGAAGACAACCAACTTGGATACACTGCTTTCTTCAAAGGAAGGATGCAGTGCATCCAAGATGGATATCAGTAGCATAGCGGGAGAACTCGGACTAGATGAGGCTCACAGACATCAGTCTACCCAAGCACGATGTGATCCTAGATCAGACACTGATCTGCCCCGGACAGTCGCAAGGCAGTGCGGAAGGATCAACTCAAAGCTACTGGATGATGGAACACATCTCACATCATAAGACTTCTTCCACCTGCCACCACATACTACCTGGTATAATGCTGCTGCGAGATTAGTCTACCTCTAATCTCAATCACAAGACTTCTTCCACTTGCTATAAGTCTTATAAGACTCACAACTCATGCTCAGGGGCTGCTCTACTTCACAAACTATCATAATCATGGCTACTGAGGCTTCAGACTATACAACAAGACACTTGATAAATAGAAGCAACACACTAGGAGGGTATTTATAGGCCAAAGAGTGGCGTACATAAACTGAGAGCACCAACAGAATAAGCCTAACAAAGGTCTCAGTGAAAAGATAGAAAGCAGTAAGAAGAGGACACACGCGTGAAGGAACAGTATTCAAGGACAAGCATATTCGAAAGAATACACCAACACTGTACACCTCATGAATACAAAGAATTCAATCCAACCACCAACCACCACCAACATCGGATATAAATCTAGCTACCTAAGAAGACAATAGAAGACTCTCTATCCGAGTTCTTAACGATCGAAAAGAACCCAGAAAGATGCTCAGGGGCTGCAGGGTACATATCCTGAGAAGAGATTTTTAGTTTTTTCAACAACCAAGATTTAAGACCCTTCGAATTTTTATTCCAAATAGCAAGAGGCTTGGGGGCTACACTCAGTGAATGCGCTTTTTCTTCGAAAAATCGCACCTCACTTGGAAGACTTCTTCAAAACAGGACCACTTCAAGGCTTCACGTCGAAAACGAAGGAAGTCTTCGAGTTCAGCCATGAAATGCTCGGGGGCTTGTCGAAGCGGGACCCACAGGGTTCCCCAACAATATTACTACGAGTCATGGGCCCTGGCCTGGCCCACAAACTGGAGCTAGGAGAGATATAGCATCCACTACACCTAATCCGAGTAGAATAGGCCAGACTAGCCAGATTCCTATAAAAAGTAACTTTTGTATCTAGTTCAGGACACTTTCTTTAGATCCGACTAGGATTGTAACAGCACCATAGCCTTCTCTACCGATATAAAGAGAGGCTATGGGCACCCCTGCAACAAGAGACAAGATAACACAATCAATCCAACGCAAAGGCTAACACCGACTGGACATAAGGTTATTACTTGATCACGATCGAGGGCCTGAACTAGTATAAATCAACTATCTCTGCGTTCACCGTCGAGTTCTAGCACGCACCGAAGCCCGAAAAACTGTCCCGGGTACCCCCGTGATAGGCTATCGGTGGTCAAACACCGACACTAACCGCTTTGCTTAGTGTTGTTGTAGAAATTTTTATAGGCTATTCACCCCCCTCTGTCCATTAGGACCTTTCAATGAGGAGAAGGGAGAAGATGGAAATTATGTTTGAGGACCTTCGTAACACCAGTGATGACCACTGGCGCGCTTCTAGTGGTGTAGCACCTTCCCAAACAAGTCTGTCATGTGATAATTCTCAAAATAATATTGATGAAGAGGATGAAGCCAACAACGATGATGATAGTGAGCCATAACAAGTGACACCTACTAGTGTGAGGAGAAGAGAGGTGGAGGGGCTTTCAACAGCAAAGGAAAGAAACTAAAGACAAATACTAGGTGTTGGTTACAGGAACAGATGAGGAAATAGTCGAGATGAATGAGAGGAACAACCGTATCTTTGTGAATCTATTGCAAGGAGGGATGACAAATCTAGGTGTTCTGTAATGGCCTTGGTTGAAGAGTGTGGTTCTGCTCCAAGAACAAATGAGCACTTCATTGCAAATGTTCTTTTTACCAAGAGGGCCAAGAGAGAGATGCTTATGACTTTGAGGACTCATGAGGATAGGCTTCATTGGTTGAGGAGAAAACATGAGTGGTTGACTAGAAATGATGTGCCTAAGTAGTGCAATACATTTCATTTGACATTGCTATCTAACCAAATTTATGTTGCTTTCTTTGATTGGTACAATTGTAATGTTTAGTAATTCCTATTTTGGACCAATTTATATTGTTTTAATAGTTTGGTACAATTATAATGTTTAGTAATTTCTATTTGGACCAATTTATGTTGTTTTATTCATGGTTATCCTTATGTGCAAATCTGATTCTGGTACCAACATGGATGATAGAGATTCCGATGATTATGAGTGGGTTTCAGATACTATGGAAGTGCTATGGTCCAATCAAAATGATTTGGTTGCTAGTGCCCTTGTTGCAACCAAGTACTACATGACATACCTTGACAAAAATGAAGTGAGAACTCCAGCACAATCAGTTTTTGGTTGGACTTTGGAGTAGCTACTAAACACCCTAGGTGAAAGCCATAAAATGTTCAGAATGAACACATCATTGTTTGACAAGCTACATAACTTGTTAGAGAGTACATATGGTCTTGAGTCATCTGTTCACATGAATTCAATGGAATTACTTGCTATCTTTCTTCTAGTTTGTGGGCATGGTATGTCCATAAGTTCTTTGCATGCTATACTCAAGGATTCTACAAAGACAATTAGTCAAAAATTCAATGATGTCTTGATTTATTTGGTCTCCATGTGTGAGGACTACATAAGGCCCATTGTCCTAACTTCTCTACAACACATTCTAGGATTAGTAATGGTAGTAGAATGATGCCTCATTTTAAAGATATATTGCATTGGAGCACAAGATGGTACTCATATATCTCAGCGACCCCACATCTGGATGACCTTATTAGATACATTGGTCGAAGTGGCAAAGCGATGCAAAATGTGCTTGCTATTGTTGATTTTGAATGCAGTTCACATATCTATTGGGTAGCTCGGTTCTATGCATGACACAAGTGTGTTCTTTTGTGCACTTAGATATGATCATGAAACAATCCCACCCATATATAGGTATGTACATATAAAAATAATTTGCAATTTGCGCACAAGTATGTCGCTCAACTTTTTTTTACATGCATCTCACTTAACCATCATTTTTGTACTCAGGGAAATATTATTATGTTGATGCTAGATACCCAAATAGACCTAGGTACTTGCCACCATATAAGGGTGAAAGGTACCATGTGCCAGATTGGAGGAGGGCTCCTGCTCCAAGTGGTGAACAAGACCACTACTAGAAAACTGAGATTTCATGAGGAGGATAATTTTTCGTGAGAGTTTAAAACACATTGTCACGAAATTAATCATTTTCGTGGAGGTGCTATGAATCCCATCATGAAAACATGTTTTTCATGAGAGTGCTCTGCAAACCTCTGCGAAAATTTATTATTTCGTGACATAAACTCTCATGGAATAGTTATTCTCGCCAGGAAATATGTACTACAAGCACCACTATTTGGCTGAATTCACGTTCGCGCCTAAGAAGAGTAAGTCGCGCGCCCTTTCATTTTGCGTTCGCGCCAAAGAGGAGAATAGTCTACGCTCTTTTTTCTGTTGGCCCATCATACAACATAGCTCGACCCGAACACAAAGCCAAAAAAATCCAACTCCAAACCCTATCCACTTCCGCCCACCCCTTCACTGCGCCCCTGCTCTCCATCCACCGCGTCTGAAACTCTCCATCTGCCGCCATGCCCCTGCTCTCTATCTGCCACCCGCCCCTCGCTGCGCCCCTACTCTCCATTTGTCGTGCCCCAACTCTCCATCCGCCACCAGCGCTCGAAGAATCCGCTGCCACCAGTGCCTACGTGGCCTTAGCCCCAGTCTAGCGCCGCCCTAGCTCAACTCCAGCCGTTGTAAATGGCGCTGCCACCCTAGGTCCCAATCTCGCCAAGTTCATTTCATTCTATTGACATGAAAGTCTTGGACAGTGGTGGAGGCAGGATTTGAAACTTGGGTATTCCCACTTCCACATCATAAAAAAATCGAATCCATAGGCCTACAATATTTGGGAAGAGATCGAAAGGCTGATTTTTTTGCTGTTTTGGGCTAAACTGAGCGAAAATGCTGCAGAATGTTGAATTATACATATATACATATAAGTATATACTCACATATACATGAAGGTGTCCCAAAATAGTTGGGTATTTCAGGAAATACAAAGGAATACCCTTGAATCCGCCTATGGTCTTGGAAACAACGTTGTGAAACTCTTCATTGACTGGCCTAACCTTATTAGATAGGGACTGAGTAGAGACTCTGCTGTCTGCAAATTTTTTTACTCAAACCAAGCTTAGCCAAAACATTATTTTCATTTATCTTTATACACTGAAAAACTTCTGGTTTTTTGAAGAAACATTGAAAACTATCTAGTGGCCCATCCAGGTCCGAACCTGGCCCAAAATATGAAGCCCGAACCTGTCCTCTAGGCGGGCCTCGGCGTAAACTCTAGATCCAAAACCACTCGGACTTTTTGCATAATCTGCCTCGAAAGCCCGGCCCGAGAGGTCTAGCCAGCAGGCGGCATGTGCACGTGCTTGGTTGCCGACCTCAGCCACGTCAAAGGACGCCACCGTCGCCACGTGACGCCAATGGCCTCCACCTTCTACAATGAAACTGGCCCCACCTCCTCTACGCTTCCCCTCGACCGGAGAGAAAAAACTACACACATGGGGCTACAAAACCATCACGTACCTACAGACAAGTGGGCCGCTTCAGCCGCACCGCCATTTGGCCCCACGCGTCGGTGAGCCACACACGCTTTGGCTCCCCACCCGCAGAATCTACACCCCGAATATTCCACTCGCTACCTGACCTCCTCTCCTCCGCTCCGCGCCTCCGCTCTTTGGTTCTCCCACGCCTCCGGCCACCGCCCATTCCCAAAATTCCCAAGACACAGGCACGCACGCATCGAGATCTCGCAAGGCCACTGCCTGCTCGCCTTCGACGCACACAATCCCCTAGCCTCACATCACACCGCCACCATGGGGAGCATACCGGCGGCGGGGCCGGGCACGGCGCTGGAGGACCTGCCGGAGGACGCGCTGTTGTGCATCCTCGCCCTCCTCGTGCCACCTCATCGCCGCCGCGTCCTCCCCGACGCTCCCGCTCGCTCTCGCGCTCCACCTCGGCCTGCCCCCGCCGCCGCTCGCAGGCTCCTCCGATCGCTCCACCCCCTCCGCCGCCTCCTCAGGCTCTGGCGCCGCCTCCCTGTCCCTCACCGTGTTCGAATGGGCCCCGCGCGCCACGCTCGCGGCGTCACTCCTCGCCCCATCCGTGGATGGCGGCGTTGGCGTCTCCAAGTCCCCCTTCATGACGCTCTCCATCGACAAGTCCCCCTTTGTAACATAAACTGAGGGTTGATTTTCTTCTACCTACCAAGTCACTACAAACCACACTGCTAGCACTATTAGATGGTACTTAGTGATGCCATCGTGCTCGTCCTGTTGTTTGACCACAAATTCTCCATCTCAACCTACCTAATCCAACTAAGTCAATTGCCGAGACTGACTTGTTGTCCTGACAAGGTTGTGCAGAATGGGTTACTGAGGAAGGCAGTTGTACAATTATATATAGTCAATCTTGTTCACAAGTCAAGCCTTAAAGGTAAAAACATAACTATACAAGGATTCTATGGACTTGAAGGTAAAAACATAACTATACAAGGATATACACAGAAAGGGTTTAGAATCCTTAAATTTTCCAACGCTCGCCTGAGCAGACCCAAAGAAAGGAGGCTCCCATCAATCGCACAAACAATGAATTGAGTAATTCCTTACAAAAAAAACTAATTGGTAATTTGTCTCCACTTCTATTAACTAGTGCTCCCTGAACTTTGAGTAATTTACAACCCATACCAAATTTCCTACACATTTCTTTCTTTGGAAATGATTTGCATACTGCAGGACGTAACTAAGACTATCAGCCTGTTAGTTTACAGTTTCAAGTGATTTCAAACAAAGTATGCTCCTGCACTAGCCGTGGCAGCATTCCTTGCAACAGAAACTAATACTAGTACTAAATACTTAGTTTACAACGTGCAAAGACAACAGGGCACACGCTCTGATTCAACAACCAGCACACTGTCCCTATAACCAAGCAGGAAACAAAACGAAATTACGAGTGTGGTGTGTCAATAGAGAGAAGCATAGCACGCACTGTGGTCCTCCTTGTCGATGATCTCAACCCGCTGGCGGAAGTATTTCCTGAGCACCTCGCCAGCCGCGTCAGCCGCCCGCTGCGCCACCTCCACCAGCCGTTCCGTCGCCAACTCCCCCACTGCCGCCGACGAAGCCTCGACCGTACACATCGGCGGGCGCCCGCGCGCGCTCAAGGCCGCGGACGGCACGGGCGAGGCGGCGCAGAGGCGGAGGAGGAGCGAGCGGGGCTTAGGGGTTTGCGGAAGCGGGGCTGGGGAGGGGCGAGGCGGCCGAGGGAGCGGTGGAGGAGGAGGAGAGCATTGGGGATGAGGAGTCGGCGGCGGGGGTCGGGAGCGAAGGTTTAAATGTCGGGTCGGAGGATGACGCTCGGAGCACCAAGCGGCGGTGCGCCGACGTGGTGGGTTTTGTCTGTGACGTTCGAAGCACCGAGCAGCAGTGCTGGTTTTTTTTTTTGCTGTGACGATGGGATCCATCCGTCCAGGCGTCTTCCGTCTAACGCAAAAAAGGCAGTAACAAAAGAATAGTTAACATTTGCAGAACCAGGGCGGAGACAGGGCGCGCAGGGGCCTGCCCCCGCGGCCCCCCCTAACGTTGCATAGTTTTCATTACTATTTTTAGTTATGTCTCACTAATTACTAGAGATTATAAATAAACAAGATGTACTAACTAATTTTAGATTGCTTTTCTCAAATATATCTCTTGATTATCTTATGTTAAGTGCTAAAAAAATACATATATGACATGAATTATTGATTTATGAATAATGTTCCTTCAATTCTTATCTTCAAAATTTAGATATTTACTTCCTTAGTCCTATAATATAGTGTATTCCAAAAAAAAATTAAGACAACTTAAGGGAATCTTTAAATGGCGCAAACCCATAGATTGAACTCAATAAAGATCCCCAATTATGCCAAATCTAAGCATACACCATGTCGAATGTATTATTTCAGTACAAATTTTAAAGTCAAAATATGACAGAGGGAGTAGCATTTTTCTAAGATAAAGAGATTAAAGGTAATTTATTGCATATTTTTAAGCCAACATCAAATTCCGTAATTTTTAAAGCCGACATCAAGATCTCATATGGGTACTATATAATTTTTGTCGACACTTAGTGTGCGTCCAGCCCCCTATATCTAAATCCTAGCTCTGCCCCTGTGCAGAACGATGGCATTTCTAGATATAGGTATATTTTACTATTACAATTCACAATCAAAGTATTGCTGACCACTGAAGCAATTAAATAATGATGGCAACTTTAGAATGCCGATGGTAAATAATACGATAGGAACGATATCAGCTAGTAGTTGAAAACAACTCATTCAGAGCCACACGGCCATTGCAACTCTACCATTCAGTGTACAAATTTATATCTATTTTAACTGAGTTTGTTCTACTATGCTAAAACATACTCCCTCTGTCTTAAAATAGGAGTGATTCTCGTTTTCCGAGAAGTCAGCTTTTTTAAACTTTGACCTATTATATATAAAAGAATATTAATATTTATAATATATAATTAGTATCATTAGATAGATCGTTGAGAAGTCAGCTTTTTTAAACTTTGACCTATTATATATAAAAGAATATTAATATTTATAATATATAATTAGTATCATTAGATAGACGTTGAATATACTTTTATAATAAACTTATTTGAGTTTTCAAAAAAATAAACTTATTTAGAGATATAAATATTACACGTATTTTCTACAAACCTAATCAAAATTGAGAAAGTTTGACCTACACGCATCTCATAACATCATCTATTCTGGGACGGAAGGAGTATAATTAGATAGCAGTGAGGCAATGGATGCAAGTTGAAGTGGCAACAAAGACCAAACAAGTTGCAAATCTCTTTTACAGGTCACAGATCATTAACGAGGATTAACCTCATAAGCACGTAGTGTTTAGTTCACTTGAAAAGTGTACTATGCAAAAAAAAAGATTTCCCGTCACATCAAACTTGCGATACATGTATGGAGTATTAAATGTGGATAAAATCAAAAACTAATTGTACAGTTTGGTTGTACTTTGCGAGACGAATGTTTTGAGCATAATTAGTCAATGGTTGGACAATTATTATCAAATACAAACGAAAATGCTACAGCGTCACTATAGTGAATTTTGGCACTCCAAAATTTGGAAGTAAACACATCCGTAGATGTTGTTTTCCTGCAAATCGAGCATAGACTAGAGATTCTGCAGAGCAAGCAGTGAGAAATTGGGAGCAGTGTCCCTAGGACGGAGGCGGAGATCCACACAAGCTAGCATCCTGTAGTACTGCTTGCGTCAGCCTTGCTCTGCCTAAGGAGACGGAGGAAATAGACAGCAGGAGATGAGGGAGGAGCTCGCGATGGCCTTGCTCTGCCTCTGCTAGACGAGGAAGGCGATGAGGAGCAGCTCGCGAGACGCGCGCTGCGGCACCTGTGCTGTGTACTGGCGGCTGGAGGGAGTGAATAGACGGAGAAGGTAAGTTAAGAGTCCCTTCGGCAGGGATTCTCAACCAGCTCCTGAAAGCTGTTTTTTTTTTCTCCTACTGCCAAACGGATAGAAAGGGAGAGGCTCCGACCAAGGAGCCCCGGATATTGCGCTCTCAGGTGCTAGTGCGGTCCGTCGAAGCCAAAAAAAATCGAGCTCCCACCAACTCCTTCTGACAACGCGTGGGCCTAGACTGTTTTGCCTCGGCTCGGGTGGGTGAAGGTCGCCCGGACGCGACAGCGAGACCAAGAGGACAAGATGACGAGGTGGAGGTGGGCATGAGAAGACGGATGCTGGGGCGGAGGCGGCATCCGCCGTGGTTGCGTCGGGGCGGAGGTAGTCCCAACGAGGGCGTGAGGGCGCAGGGCGGTGGGTCGTCCCGGCGAGGGTGAGGGCGAGGGCGGTGGGGTGGCTGGGGAGATGCTAGGAGTCACGGGCTCGGCACGGGGAGGAGCGACGAAGCAGATGCGCGGCCACGCGGGAAGAGGAACAGGAAGCGACGACCGACGCGAGGCCGATACCATGTGCGGGTCTGCGTGCGTGGTGATAAGGTAGAGAGAGAAATAATAAATAAAGAGAAATAAAAGGAGAGAAAGAAAAAAGGAAAAGGGGTATTTTGGACCTTTCATCTCTTTCCTTCATAATAAGAAACTGTTTTGCTAAACGGTAAAAAAAGATTCAACTCCTTAAGTGAATCTGCTCCACGGGTGAAGTCACAACTAGAGCTGTTTTGGCTGAAGCTGGAGCTCTACCAAACGGACCCTAAGTGTTACTCTAGCCATATATACTCAGGTTTGGCAGTGGGCTTTTGTGGGCTGTTAAAAGGCCGAGGCCTAGATTTTACTGTGCATGAAAACGGGGCGGGGAACTGGGGATCAGGGGATCAGATACGGGGGAGCAAGTAATGTCCCCGTCAGACCCGATGGCGAGGAGTTTTTCCCATTTCCTTGTCCGTGGGGAACAAACTCTTCTCATCACCGTCTCCTAACGAGGGAATTCCCCACGGGAAATCGGGGATCAGGTCCCTGTTATCATCTTTTCTCCACAGCTCATGCCCTCCGCCCAGCCGGCCGGCCCCAACGCTCTATTGCGATTTTGTGTCATACCCAGCAATACCAGGGATTATGCCCAAGTGGAAGCATGGGTTGCCAAGCCCATTTGTCGCTGTCACAGCCCAAGTGTCAGTCCAAGACTAAGGGCGCGTTTGGACAATGAACAGAAGATGCCGCGCTGAGTCCGTGGCATGCCGAAGATGGGGCACAGAAAACGGCCGCAGCAACTGCGGCAGGATTTAGCATGCAAAATGAACTAGTGGAGCTCGGCAAGTTTACGGCATGCCGCAACTGCATGCCGCAATGCGGTGCGCCGTGGCATACTTTGGTCGCCATCCAAACGCTCCCTAAGTCTACAAAACAACAGCCACACACATCATCAGGCATCGAACAGAAGTGAGGAATATTTTCCAAAACGTCGTCCTCTTCCTTGGGAAGGAGCGGCTAGGTGAGCTCGTCAAATCCTCACGCCCTGGTCCTCACCACCGGCGGCAACGGGGTGTGATAGTCTGCTATCGATAGGACTAGAAAGCCAAGCGCAGCCTTGCCGCGCCAAGTCAGGTTGGCCCACTTTTGATTGGCCGACATATAAGCTCTTTTTTAATGATATATATTTGCGTTATTTCTGTGGTTAATGTTAGTTAGTGAGTATATAAGTAACATTTCTATAGCATATTGGATTACAGTGTTTGAAGCACATAATAAACAGAAATAATCACAAAGGTAAAATTTCTCATAGTCAATTATGCGCAAAAGATTAAGCTTTTTTTAAGTAAAATATTAAGCATTCAGTTCATGCTTTCCTTCTCAAAATAGTGCTCCCTGGGGTGCTGATCGAACAGAGTTCAAAGCAGCATACTAGTCGTTGTTCCTAAAATGTGATTCTTGAGATGAGTATGTAGCTTAGTAATATCTAGTGTTAGTTTTGTATCTACCCAACTTTGCAACATATACATAATAAGTGATATTTCTAATATTTAATTAGGAGAATTACAAAGTGATGTAGTTTACTTGTCTATTTCATCTGCTTTGATCAATCAGAACATTGTCAATCGCTATAATGAATTAACAGTATATCGAAGAGGTAGTATATATATTCACATTGCGGATATGTAGATTGAAAGTTGAAGGAGCTTTAAATGAAATAAAACGGAACAGGCCAATTCACAGATGGGAAATGCTTTGTTTGAGCGAGCTTTTTATCTAAACTGCAGAAGACCTGTAAAAATGAGCAGCACATGATTTAACAATATATGGAAACAACAAACACTATAAATCATGTTAAGTAATTAGGCAATTTCTAGATTAAAACCATAATATAAATCATGTAAAATAGATGAACTTGAAGTATGTATAGCATGCAAGCACGACAGATCAGCATATTGGATATTATGAACGACAAGATTAGATCACGAGAATTATACCTGCCGACTATAGTTGTAGTCGTTGGTGATGCAGATGGTGGTAGTGATGGAACGAGGTCAATGTCAAAGTCGTTGATGTTGAAATCGTCGTCGAAGTCGTCAATGAGAGGTGGAGGAAGAGCTCGACGCAGTTGACGGCGAATACGCCGGGACGTAGCGCCGCCTGACTTGGATGGAAGACGACCCGTTGTGAAAGTTGGGATCAGTCGCGCGGATAGCGCTTCCCAAAAACCTTATTCGCCTTCTCCCGGTGCAGGATCGCAAAGACGAGGGTTCCGGAGACCTGCTCTCCCAAACGCCGGTGCACGCAGACGATCGGGATGGAGAGACTACGGCGGCAGCGCAGTAGCGAGAAGAAGAAAATTCTATTTGACTACCTTAGGATTTTCCAACTGAAATTCTCAATAATAGTTTTTGGTGTGTCTATTCTCAGGAGGATCGGTACGTATATATAGGGAGGAAAACTCCCTATCTCCACATCAATTAGCAATATGGTACTGATAGATGTTGCACCTCCCACCTCTACATATGGGTTTAAACATTAAAGCCCATTAGGGAACACAGATATTGGGCTTTTGAGATTTATTAGAATTTCTTCATATGAATTTAGGGGAACTATTCATATACATTCTAACAATCCCCCACCAGATCTCAACTGCCCATTATAGATATTTTTTCTTCTCTCACTACTGTTTATATACTAGTGTTTCAACAGAGACCGTTAAATTGAACATCCGCCTAGAATTTTAAGTTACACCTATTTACAACTTGAACAATGGATTATGCCTTGAATTACAAGTTTTGTGCAAACGAGTTTCACTTAAAGTCAAACTAGTATCTGGCTACTAGTAGCCTTCCCCGTGGGTGGAGCATATACGTCGTACTCCCTAGTCTCTTCATGAGCTTACTAGAGATCACTCAAATCTCATAGACTGCGACGTTTTACAATCAGACTCATATAGGTATGTTCTTTCAAGAATGCTCTGTAGGACAGCACATTCGCTTGTTAAAGCCAATAGAACATATTAAGACATTCGCCAACCTTCCTTACAGTGCCTCATCGCTCTGAGAGTATTGCATCTTCACATAGAGAGGGTTATAATTATACTCTCCTTAGTTCGCCAATACTTTATTTTTCCCATATCCTTAGTCATGGGATCTCTGATAAAAAAGGTTGGGTTACTACTACTGCAAACTCACATGGGTCTCATACCCATCTCCCTTGATGCGATTTCTGTCACATTCCGCGATAGCCCTTTTGTAAAGGGATCTGCCAGGTTTGTCTGTTTGCACATAAGTCACAGCTATTACTTCGGAGTTTCTTAACTTCCTGACAGACTTCAAACGTCTTTTAACGTGTCTTGTTAACTTCGCATTATCCTTAGCACTATTCACTTTAGTGATTACTGTTTGATTATCACAATTCATAAGAATAGCCGGTATTGGTTTTTCAACCATCAGCAAGTCAGACAAGAGCTCACGTAGCCACTCTGCTTCTGCAGAAGCTGTATCCAAAACAGTAAGTTCTACTTTTGTAGTTGATTTAGTCATAATAGTCTGTTTACAAGACCTCCATGACACTGCGCAACCTCCAAGAGTAAAAATATACCCACTAGTGGGTAGATTTGATCAATATCAAAAATCCAGTTCCCATCACTGTATCCCTCTAGCACAACTGGGTGCCTAGAATAGTGAATCCCCAAAACTCATAGTACCTTTAAGATAACGTAAGACCCTTTCAAGTGCATGCCAATGATCATTACCCGGGTTGGACATGTACCTACTCAACTTGCACACGGTAAAAGAGATATCTGATCTAGTTGCGCTAGCTAGATACATGAGTGAACCAATTATTTGAGAATATCTTAATTGATCTCTAGCAATCTTCTTATTCTTTCTCAATGTCACACTAGGATCATAAGGTGTTGGAGAAGGCTTGCTATCGATAAAGCCAAACCAGCTCAATACCTTCTCAATATAGTGAGATTGTGACAAGGTAATCCCACTATCTTCCTTAATCAGCTTAATGTTTAGAATTACATCAGCTTCTCCTAGATCTTTCATATCAAAAATCTTTGACAAAAAAGACTTGACCTCATTAATAATATTAATGTTTGTTCCAAAGATTAGAATATCATCAACATATAAACATAATATAACAGATTGACCCCCACCATGTCGATAATACACACACCTATTAGCCTCATTAACAGCAAAGCCCGCACCAGTTAAAGTAGTGTCAAACTTCTCATGTCATTGTTTAGGTGCTTGTTTTAAGCCATACAAAGACTTCAGTAACTTACACACATTCTGCTCTTCACCTTTTACTACAAACCCATCAGGTTGATCCATATAAATCTTCTCATCCAACTCTCCATTAAGGAAAGTTGTCTTCACGTCCATTTGATGAACGAGAAGACCATATGAGGCAGCCAAAGAAAGTAGAACTTGAATAGTGGTCATTCGAGCAACAGGTGAATAAGTATCAAAGAAATCCTCACCTTCCTTCTAGGTATAACCCTTAGCCACAAGCCGAGCCTTGTACTTGTCAATAGTACCATCGGGCCTAAGCTTCTTCTTGAACACCCACTTACATCCGATTGGTTTACAACCAAAAGGTAGTTTAGATAGATCCCAAGTTCCATTAGAAAGAATCAAGTCCATCTCACTACGAACAGCTTCTTTCCAATCATCTACATCTGGAGATGCATATGCCTTTGTAATAGAGGTAGGAGTATCGTCCACAAGATACACAATGAAATCATCACCAAAGGATTTTGCAATCCTTCATCTCTTGTTCCTCATGGGAACTTCATTGTCATTCTCCTCAAGGACTTCTTCAGGTGGTTGCTCAAATGACTCAACAGAAGACTCAATAGGTATAGTAAAATCAGGAGCTATCTCATAGGAAAATCTAGCATTGCTACACAAATCTTTCATAGGGAATATATTTTCAAAAAATGTAGCATCATGAGATTCAAAAATTGTATCCACATGCATATCAGGAACTTCAAATTTTACTACTAAAAATCTATAGGCAATGCTATGGTGAGCATATTCTAGAAAGACACAATCCACAGTCTTCGGTCCAAGCTTACACTTCTTAGAAATTGGAACATTGACTTTCACCAAACAACCCCACGTGCGCAAGTATGAAGGTCATGGTTTCCTTCCAATCAAATTCTCATATGGAGTTATCTCTTTATTTTTGTTTGGAATTCTATTCAGGATATGACTCACAGTCAATAAAGCTTCCCCCACCATGCCTAGATAGACCAGCAGTGTCTAACATGTCATTCACCAAGTCAGTCAGCGTGTGGTTTTTCTTCTCGGCAATCCCGTTTGATTTAGGCGAATAGGTAGCTATCCTTTCATGAATAATACCATATTCCACACAAAACTCATCAAATAATATAGGAAAATATTCACCACCACGATCTAACCTTAGATGTTAAATTTTTCTCTCTAGTTGATTTTCAACTTCAGCCTTATAGATTTTAAATTAGTCTAGCATTTCATCTTTAGTTTTTAGCAAGTAAACATAGCAAAATCTAGTTGCATCATCAATTAAAGTCATGAAATATCTCTTTCCACCTTTTGTCAACACACTATTCATCTCGTAAAGATCAAAATGTATGAGTTCTAAAGGTGCCAAGTTTCTCTCCTTCGCTGTCTTATGAGGCTTTTGAGGTTGCTTAGATTGCACACAATTATGGCACTTAGAACCTTTGGCAATAGTAAAATCTAGAATTAAACTCAAGCTAGATAAATGTGACATCAAACCAAAGTTCACATGACATAAGCGAGAACGCCAAACACTCAAACTATCATTAATTGTGCCACAAATATGATTCACTGACTTATTACAAAAATCTACCAAAGATAAGTGGAACAAGTCTCCGCAATCATAGCCTTTACCAATAAATTATCCATGCTTAGATATAACTACTTTATTGGACTCTAACACTACCTTAAACCCATCTCTCAAAAGAAGGAAGACACTAACAAGGTTCTTGCGTATAGTAGGGACATGCTGCACGTTCTTCAGCTGCACGATCTTTCCCGAAGTAAACTTTAGATCTACCGTGCCAACACCATGAATAGAAGCATGTGATCCATTCCCCATTAGGATGGAGGAACCTTGGAGCCCCTGGTAAGAAGAAAACAAAGAGATGTCAGCACACACTGAAAGGTCTTGATGGCTAGAGGGGGGTGAATAGCCTTTTTAAAAATTTCTACAAAGACAAGCTAAACAAGTTTATCAATATAACAAGTAGCGAGATACGAGTTTTGCTTAGCCTATGGGGTGTTTGCAAGCCACCTAACCAATTCACAATTCTAGTATATTTGCATTCAACCGCACAAGTCAAACCGGGAAGGTAACTACAACTACAACTAGCAAGCTACACAAAGGAGCTACTCTAGCAAAGCTAACTAGCTAGCAAAGATAACTATGAAGGTAATGCGGAGTTGAGTTAGGCTCACTCTCTCTCGGATATCTCTTGAACATTTGACATACTTGTGAGCACTTTGAGCTAAGCAACTCCCCTCCCACTCATCTCTCTTGCTTCTTTGCATATTCGAAGTGAGATTGAGTGATCCAAGTGCATTTGCATTGTGAGATTGCATCTAGTTGGCACTTGGTGGTTGATTTGCTGCGGGATTCTTGTTTCTCTTGGTGGTTGCCGCCACCTAGACGGCTTAGAGCAGCTTGGAGGCATTGGCAAGAGTTGGTGATTGTTCTTGGCCACCTCCGGTGATTGTGAGGGGTTTGTGCCTACCTCGGCGAAGCGCCAAAGGCAACATTAGTAAATTGCTTCGTGTCATTGCAACCTTTTGCCATTTGGTAGGTTCTTGTGGCGCCTTTTGAGAGGCTCGGTGTGTGACCGATTAGCCACCGAACCACGTGGTGAAGAGGGACACAACGGGGACTAGCGTGCCGGCAAGCACGTGAACCTCGGGATAAATCTTCGTGTCATCACTTTCATATTGTGATTGATTGATCCCGGTGTTCGGTTATCTTGGTATTCATCTCTTGATTATATTGATTGGTTAGCTCAATTCTTCGCCCCTCGGTGATACCCTCCTAACTCTCTCTTGTATTAATTTCTTAGTTATCTTTGCTAGCGAGTTAGCTTTGCTAGTATAGCTTCTTTGTGTAGCTTGCTAGTTGTAGTTTTCCTTCTCGGATTGACTTGTGCGGTTGAGTGCACATACACTAGAATTGTGATTTGGTTAGGTGGCTTGCAAACACCTAGTAGGCTAAGCAAAACTCGCATCTCGCTATTTATTTTGTTGATAAACTTGTTTAGCTTGTCTTTGTAGAAAATTTTAATAGGCTATTCACCCCCCCTCTAGCCATCAAGACCTTTCAAGTGGTATCGGAGCCGTGGTCACCATTTGTAAGGCTTAACAACCTCGGTGTAAGATGGCTCAAGTTATGTTCAATCATGTTAATGGAAAGCCTCCATTCTTTGATGGCGTCTCTTCCTTTGATCATTGGAAAAGGAAGATGAAGCAATATCTAGGCAATATACATGAGAAGGTTTGGGATGTGACCAAAGAAGGATACGTCATTCTTGATGAGGAAAACCTCACTCCCAATGACCGCATCAACAAACAATGCAATACGGCGGCACTTGACACAATCTATCGTGCCATTGATGATAAAGTATTTGAGCAAATCAAAGATCTTGAAAAGGCAAATGAGCTTTGGATAAGGCTTGAAGAAACATATGAAGGTACTTCAACGGTAAAAAGTGCCAAACTATATATGCTCAAGGACAAGTTCTCCACATTCAAGATGAAGGATGATGAATCCATCCCGGAGATGTTCTATAGGCTCCAAGTCATTGTCAATGATCTCAAGGGGCTTGGGGAGAAGGTTGAGGACAAGGACTTCTCACACAAGTTCTTGATGTGCTTACCCAAGAAGTTTGCCACCTTGAGAAGAATGATCTTTAGAGAGGGATTGGACAAGGTCAAACCAACCAATGTGCTTGGAGATATAATGACCGATGCCCAATACAATGATGATGAAGATGAGGTAGAAGAGAAGAAGAAGACCAAGGTCAAGCAAGAGAAGCCCATTGCATTCAAGGCTTCATCCTCTAAGGGCAAGAGCAAGGTAGAAAGTGATGATGATGATCCATTCGATGATGAGACCATGGCCCTCCTTGTGCACAAGATGGGAAGGTTCATGAAGAAGAAAGGATATGGGGCAAGGAAAAGGAGAGACACTATAAAGGCAAAGACCCTTTGCTACAATTGCAATAGCCCCGATCACATAGTGGCGGATTGCCCCTATGAAGATAAGAGATTTCATAATGGGGACTTGAAGCTCAAGAAGAACAAGAAGGATAAGAAAGAGAATGAGAAGAAAGCAAAGAAGAGCTTCACTTTCAACAAGAAGAAGGGTGGTGGTTATGTAGTCACTTGGGATAGTGACAACTCTGATAGTGATGATGATGAAAGCTCTAGTGATGATGAGAGGATCACTCGACGAGCCACTGCAAACATCGCCCTCTCCAACAAGCCATCCATCTTCGACACTACATCAACATGCCTTATGGCCAAGCCTACCAAGGTAAAACATGATGATAGTGATGATGATTCTTGTGCTGGTGATGATTGTAGGAGTGATGATGAGGAGGATGAGGACTACTCCAAGGATGATCTATTAGGCATAATAGATCAAATGAGCAAGGGCTACAAGAGGACAACCAAGAAATACAAAATCTTGGAACAAGAGCTCATTGCCAAGAGCAATGAAAATGATGCCTTAATGGAGGAGCTTGTTGCTCTCAAAAAGAGTAAGGAGTGCAAAGGAATTGAACAAGAGCTCAAAGCTCTTAGGAAATCCTTTGATGAGCTAGAGGCTTCTCGTGAGTGTCTAAAGGAAGACCATGAGGATCTTGAAATTGCTCACACTAGGCTTAAGGAAGCCCACTCCACTCTACTTGAGCTCATCAAGGAAAAGGACCTTAAGTTGGAGAAGTTCATGAAGGAAGCTAAGGAGGAGCAAGTGATTGTCACTTGTGATATTGGACTAACATGTGATATTATTGATGATTCTTTATTTGTTAGTCCTACTAATGCTTCATGTAGCTCATCATCATCCACCACAACCAACTCTACCTCTACTACTAGTGATTCATCACTTATGGTTGAGACTCTCAAGAGAGAGGTGGATGATCTCACCCGCGCATTAGGCAACGCCTATGGTGGGGATGCCCGCTTGCTAAAATGCTTGGGTAGCCAAAGGTTCTCTCTTAACAAAGAGGGATTGGGCTATACTCCCAAGAAGGGCAAGGCGGCCTTTGCTACTCTAAAGTCTCGCTTTGTGAAGGGCAATGGTCGTTATTGCAATATATGCAAGCAAGTTGGGCATCTAGAGATTAATTGCAATAAAATGAACAAGAACAAGAAAAATGCTAATGTACCTTATATTCCTTTTGATTCTTGTTATGTGCTTACAAAGGGTGAGAAAGGTGTGCATGCTAGGTTTGTTGGTACACCAATTATGGGCCCAAAGAAGAAGGCCATTTGAGTACCAAAGAGCTTAGTGACTAACCTCCAAGGACCCAAGCAAGTATGGGTACCTAAAAGACAATAAATTGTTTTGTAGGTAAATTACAAGGCCGGAGGAAGGCATTGGGTGCTTGATAGTGGGTGCTCTCAACATATGACCGGTGATTCAAGAATGTTCAACTCTCTCAAATCAAATGATAGTGGCATTGATAGTATCACATTTGGTGACAATAGCAAGGGTGATGTAAAGGCTCTTGGAAGGATTGCAATCTCTAATGATCATAGCATTTCCAATGTGCTCTTAGTTGAAAAATTGAACTTCAATCTTCTCTCGGTTGCTCAATTGTGTGACCTCGGTTTCAAGTGCATTTTTGGTGTTGATGATGTGGAGATAGTTAGTGTTGATGGCTCTAACTTGATCTTCAAAGGCTTTAGATATGAGAATCTGTACTTGGTTGATTTCAATGCTAGTGACACTCAACTTTCAACATGCTTGCTCACCAAATCAAGTATGGGTTGGTTGTGGCATAGAAGACTAGGTCATGTTGGCATGAAGCAATTGAACAAGTTAGTGAAGCATGACTTAGTTAGAGGCTTGAAGGATGTCACATTTGAGAAGGATAAGCTATGTAGTGCATGTCAAGCCGGAAAGCAAGTAGGCAACACTCATCCATTGAAGAGCATTATGAGTACTTCCAAGGCATTTGAGTTTTTGCACATGGATCTATTTGGGCCAACTACATACACAAGCATTGGTGGCAACAAGTATGGTTTTGTGATTATGGATGATTTCACTAGATACACATGGGTATTCTTTCTTGTGGACAAGAGTGATGTATTTGACATATTCAAGAAGTTCATCAAGAGAGTGCAAAATGAGTTTGAGACCACAATCAAGAAAGTAAGAAGTGACAATGGAAGTGAGTTTAGAAACACAAGAGTTGATGAGCTATGTGAGGAGCTTGGAATCAAGCATCAATTCTCGGCCAAGTATACACCTCAATCAAATGGCCTAGTTGAAAGGAAGAATAGAACCTTAATTGATATGGCAAGATCAATGTTGAATGAGTATAATGTGAGTCATTCATTTTGGGCCGAAGCAATCAACACGGCTTGCTTTTATAGCAACCGTCTCTATTGCCACAAGTTCCTTGAGAAGACACCATATGAGATCTTAAATGGAAGAAAGCCCAACATTGCATACTTTCGGGTATTTGGTTGTAAATGCTATATCTTGAAGAAAGGCACTAGATTGAGCAAGTTTGAGAAGAAATGTGATGAAGGCTTCCTACTTGGTTACTCAACTACTAGCAAAGCTTATAGAGTTTGGAATTTGGCTAATGGTCAACTTGAAGAAGTGTATGATGTTGAGTTTGATGAAACAAATGGTTCTCAAGATGAAGAAGATAACTTGGATGATGTGAGAGGAACTCAATTGAGTAATGCTATGAAAGAGATGGATATTGGCGATATTAGACCAAAACAAGTAATTCATGTGGATGATGACAAAGATCAAGTGCTCCAAAGTCCAATTACACAAGCTAGTGGTTCTCTAATGCAAAATCAAGCTAGTACATCATCTCAAGTGCAACAAGATCAACAAGTGGCTAGTTCATCATCTCCAATTCATGATCAACATCAACATCCAAGCAATCAAGTCCAAGTGCTTCAACCAACTAACATTGCAAGAGACCATCCATTGGATTCTATCATTGGTGACATACAAAGAGGAGTTCAAACTAGATCAAGATTGACATCATTTTGTGCTCACTCTTCTTTTGTGTCAATGGAAGAACCCAAGGACATTGATAAAGCATTGAGAGATCCGGATTGGGTAAATGCAATGCATGAAGAGCTCAACAACTTCAAGAGAAATGAAGTATGGGAACTAGTTGAAAGGCCTAAGGATCACAATGTCATTGGAACAAGATGGGTCTTTCGCAACAAGCAAGATCAAGATGGGATAGTAGTAAGGAACAAAACAAGACTAGTGGCTCAAGGTTACACACAAATAGAGGGTCTTGACTTTGGTGAAACTTATGCCCCGGTTACAAGATTGGAAGCAATTAGGATCTTACTTGCCTATGCTTGTGCTCACAATATCAAGCTATATCAAATGGATGTAAAGAGTGCATTTCTCAATGGGTACATTCAAGAGGAGGTATATGTGGAGCAACCTCCCGGTTTTGAAGATGACAAGAAACCCAATCATATATACAAGTTAAGGAAGGCTTTGTATGGATTAAAGCAAGCACCTAGAGCATGGTATGAAAGATTGAGGGACTTCTTGCTATCCAAAGGATTTGTCATGGACAAAGTTGATACAACACTATTCACCAAGAAGATTGAGAAAGACTTGTTTGTGTTGCAAATATATGTTGATGATATCGTATTCGGTTCAACCAATCAAGATTATTGTGATGAGTTTGGTAAAATGATGGCCAAGGAATTTGAAACGTCAATGATTGGTGAACTTAGTTTCTTTCTTGGACTTCAAATCAAACAAATGAAAGAAGGTACATTTGTGAGCCAAACTAAGTACATCAAAGATATGCTCAAGAAGTTTGGCATGGAAGATGCAAAGAGTATTACAACTCCAATGGGCACTAGTGGAAGCTTGGATAGTGACAAGAGTGGCAACATGGTGGATCAAAAGCTATATAGATCAATGATTGGTAGCCTACTCTATGTGACGGCATCAAGGCCCGATGTGATGTTTAGTGTATGCATGTGTGCAAGATTTCAAGCCTCATCAAGAGAAAGTCATTTGAAGGCAACAAAGAGAATATTGAGGTACTTGAAGCATACACAAGATGTTGGATTGTGGTATCCCAAGGGTGCTAGTTTTGAGCTAGTTGGTTATTCGGATTCCAACTATGCCGGTGACAAAGTTGAGAGAAAGAGCACCTCAGGGACTTGTCAATTGTTGGGAAGATCACTTGTCTCATGGTCATCCAAGAAGCAAAATAGTATTGCACTATCTACCGCCGAGGCCGAATACATCGCCGCGGGTAGTTGTTGTGCACAAATCTTGTGGATGAAGGCAACATTGAAGGATTTTGGAATCAATTTCAAGAATGTGCCATTGCTATGTGACAATGAAAGTGCCGTGAAGCTAACCAACAATCCGGTTCAACATCAAAGAACAAAGCATATTGATGTTCGCCATCACTTTATTAGAGATCATCAACAAAAGGGTGACATTGCTATTGAGAGTGTGGGCACCGAAGATCAATTAGCCGATCTATTCACCAAGCCACTTGATGAGAAGAGATTTCACAAGCTAAAGAATGAGTTGAACATACTTGACTTCTCCAACATGAGTTGATGCACCCCATATATGACATGCCTCTCCTTCGAGCCCCAAGGTACAATTGGTTGACATGTCATACATTCTATACTAAGGACATGTTTAGTGCATCTAGTCATAATTTACATGTTCTTGGCTCATTCATGAAAATCAAATGAATTTGAAGTTTATATGGTGCCACTATTGTTTCCATGTCTTGTATGATCTAGCGGTAGCATATAACTTGTTTAAGTAGCTTGTGATCCTAAGTATTTAATCTAGAAAACTTGTCTAAATATTTGCTTCAACATGGTGCATGATAACCCTTCTAGTGAGGTGTGAAGAAGCTTGCCCTTGGATCAAACCGAAGTATTTTATTTATGTAAGCAATCTAGGTTGAATCATAAACTTGATCCTCACCCCATATTTCAACATGATAATCTATCTAAAGTTTGCTCCTTGTGGTCAATTGGTGCCAAAGGGGGAGAAATTGTTGTTCACAAAGATAGAACTCAAAGAGGAAGAAGCACAAAGGGGGAGAATTGATAAAAGAAGGGGATCAACTAAAATTTTGAGCACACAAGTATGGGGAGCAAGCTTTTAAACATGAATGTTGCATTTCTATGTGCACCTCATATGTATGATGCATAGTTATGCATTTTGTTTTCTCCGATACATTGCTTGTGTGGTGACTTGCTAGTATAATTTGAATGATGCATTGTGGTACTAGCATGAATAGAAAGTAGTTAGATTTTTCTTGCTTCATGTTTTTTCAAAGTGGTACTAGAACCTTGCTTATAATGTTGATCTCACGAGGTTTCTAGTTATGTTTGTGCTTTTACAAGTGGAATCTAACTACACAAGGTGCTAAGATGGTGTTTATCGCTACTCCGATGGTATCACGCTTCAAAGGTCTATAATCTTAAACACTTAGCACCTATTGGTAGTCAATGCTCCTAATCTTTCCTATCTAACATGTATGCTTCCAAAATCCAAACATATAGCATACATGTAGGGGGAGCCATTGCTATCAATTTGAATTCATGATCACATGTCCATAATTCTTACACATGGTAATATACTTGGACAATGTGACATGGGTTCAATCAAAAATTTTATCATAACATCTTTGTGAAAGGTTTGTCACCAATTACCAACAAGGGGGAGATTGAAAGTCCTATGTTTGGTGTTGGTAATTAGTGACAATGCCTAAGTACTAATCCTATGCCTAAGTTGTATGTAGCATATGAGGATTAGTACATTCCAAGGTTGGTGGCAAGATGGACATGGTGATCATGATGGCCACACTTGGATTTGGACGCAACCCTATGTGATCAAGGCAAAGGTATATGCTTAAGGGTTGTGTTTTAGTAACCAAGACACCTAGTGGGTGTGGTTACATTATAGGATAGATAGCCGTACTATAAAGAGGGGAATGACGCGGCTATTGAACTCCTAAGTGCCTCTAGATGTGCATTTCATGATCATATGCATTTGGATAGAACTAATAACGCCTCGGAAAATGATTGTGAAAATGCTAACACACTCACACATGACGAGATAACTTGGTGGTGTTAGCACGTTTGCGAAGGCGGTGGAGTTTGAGCGGTAGAGAGGGTTTGGGATCCTCTCTCCCTCCCGCCGAGCTTGTGAGGCGGGATTCAGGCATTTTTGAGAAGTTGAAACGACTATTTTCCACTACGCCGGAAGTCCGGAAAAGAAACGGAGGCGAACGGAGGTCACAGAGGTGACCGGACGCTGAACCGGACGCGGTCCTTGCATGACCGGACGCGTCCGGTCAGTGTTCAGTGTCTGCGTGTTTTTCAGTTCGATGATCGGACGCGAGGCGCGTCCAGTCACTGATGATCGGACGCGTCCGGTCGTTCAGGGAGCTTACTGGACTCTAACCGGACGCTGTCACTGTCGCGTCCGGTCATTTTCTTCAGCGCGTCCGGTCACTGTTTCGTTGAGCGCTGCTCAGGCGACCAGCGCGTCCGGTCCTTCACGGGACCAGCGCGTCCGGTCGTTCCTGGCGCGTCCGGTCAGTTGGACCAGCGCGTCCGGTCGTTGCTTCGCAGTTAGCCGTTGGGCGACCAGCGCGTCCGGTCGTTTGGACCAGCGCGTCCGGTCAGTACTTCACGAGTTAGCCATTGGGCGACCGGCGCGTCCGGTCAGTTGGACCAGCGCGTCCGGTCAGCCCGATTTCGGCTGTTTAAGTTTCTAACAGCTATATTCGAAGGGGTACGTCTATAAATACTCGTTGGCCGGCTCAAGGCTCACTCTCTCGGATATCTCTTGAACATTTGACATACTTGTGAGCACTTTGAGCTAAGCAACTCCCCTCCCACTCATCTCTCTTGCTTCTTTGCATATTCGAAGTGAGATTGAGTGATCCAAGTGCATTTGCATTGTGAGATTGCATCTAGTTGGCACTTGGTGGTTGATTTGCTGCGGGATTCTTGTTTCTCTTGGTGGTTGCCGCCACCTAGACGGCTTAGAGCAGCTTGGAGGCGTTGGCAAGAGTTGGTGATTGTTCTTGGCCACCTCCGGTGATTGTGAGGGGTTTGTGCCTACCTCGGCGAAGCGCCAAAGGCAACATTAGTAAATTGCTTCGTGTCATTGCAACCTTTTGCCATTTGGTAGGTTCTTGTGGCGCCTTTTGAGAGGCTCGGTGTGTGACCGATTAGCCACCGAACCACGTGGTGAAGAGGGACACAACGGGGACTAGCGTGCCGGCAAGCACGTGAACCTCGGGATAAATCTTCGTGTCATCACTTTCATATTATGATTGATTGATCCCGGTGTTCGGTTATCTTGTTATTCATCTCTTAATTATATTGATTGGTTGGCTCAATTCTTCGCCCCTCGGTGATACCCTCCTAACTCTCTCTTGTATTAATTTCTTAGTTATCTTTGCTAGCGAGTTAGCTTTGCTAGAGTAGCTTCTTTGTGTAGCTTGCTAGTTGTAGTTTTCCTTCTCGGATTGACTTGTGCGGTTGAGTGCACATACACTAGAATTGTGATTTGGTTAGGTGGCTTGCAAACACCCAGTAGGCTAAGCAAAACTCGCATCTCGCTATTTGTTTTGTTGATAAACTTGTTTAGCTTGTCTTTGTAGAAAATTTTAATAGGCTATTCACCCCCCTCTAGCCATCAAGACCTTTCACCGGCACGCTAGTCCCCGTTGTGTCCCTCTTCACCACGTGGTTCGGTGGCTAATCGGTCTCACACCGAGCCTCTCAAAAGGTGCCACAAGAACCAACTCTTGCTAACGCCTCCAAGCTGCTCCAAACCGTCTAGGCGGTGGCAACCACCAAGAAAAACAAGAATCCCGCAGCAAATCAACCACCAAGTGCCAACTAGATGCAATCTCACAATGCAAATGCACTTGGATCACTCAATCTCACTTCGAATATGCAAAGAAGCAAGAGAGATGAGTGGAGGGGAGTTGCTTAGCTCAAAGTGCTCACAAGTATGTCAAAATGTCCAAGAGATGGAGCTTTGAACCAGCCAACAAGTATTTATAGATGTACCCCTTCGAATAGAGCTGTTAGGAACTTGAAACAGCTGCAGTCGCGCTAACCGGACACGCTGGTCCAATTGACCGGACGTGCCATCACACAGCACCTATGCTCACGAACCACCGACCGGACGTGCTCCATGCAACGATCGGACGTGCGAAGCTCGACCGGATGCGCTGGTCAAGCCTGAGCAGTACACAATGAAACAGTGACCGGACGCGCTGCAGAACTGACCGGACGCCACAGTGTCAGCGTCCGGTTGGAGTCCAGTAAGCTCTCAGATCGACCGGATGTGTCCGGTCGACTATGACCGGACGCGCCACCTCGTCCGATCAAAAAACCGAAACACGCGCAGAAGCTGAACACTGACCGGACACGTCCGGTCAAACAGAGACCGCGTCCGGTTACCTCTGTGACCTCCGTTCGCCTCTGTTTCTTTTCCAACTTCCGACATAGTGGAAAAAGTCGTTTCAACTCCTCGAAAACGCATGAATCCCACCTCGCAAGCTCGGCGGGAGGGAGAGAGGACCCCAAACCCTCTCTACCGCTCAAATTCCAACGCCATCGCAAATGTACTAACACCACCAAGTGATTACGTCATGTGCGAGTGTGTTAGCATTTTCACAATCATTTTTCAAGGCATTATTAGTTCTATCCAAATGCATATGATTATGAAATGCACACCTAGAGGCACTTAGGAGTTCAATAGCTGTGTCATTCCCCTCTTTATAGTATGGCTATCTATCCTATAATGTAATCACACCCACTAGGTGTCTTGGTTACTAAAACACAACCCTTAAGCATATACCTTTGCCTTGATCATGTAGGGTTACGTCCAAATCCAAGTGTGGCCATCATGATCACCATGTCCATCTTGCCACCAACCTTGGAATGTACTAATCCTCATATGCTACATACAACTTAGGCATAGGATTAGTACTTAGGCATTGTCACTAATATAACACCCCTAGTGTTACGAGCTTGCTTAGCATCACAATTAAGATCAAAAAGAATTAGTAAACAAATAATGGCGGTTAATTGGTTACTTGGAAACATGCTCATGTGACCTTAATTAGTAAAATAGAACAAGATGTTGTTTTAATTATTTGGCTTGAAAAACAATCTTTATAACAAAAATAAATCATAACTTGAGCCTTGCGCTTAAGTAAAGTTTTATGCATGAGTTGTGTAGATGGGAGTGCAACTTTCTTGTTGGGAAACAAATATCATCAATTAGTGTTTTGCAAGCTCGGTAATCGAATTCGAAATCTAACCCCACCTAATTCGGGATCTCGTCTGGGGCGAACAGAGAGGATGACAAGGTTAATTTGACAGCTAAATTCTATCAAAATTGCCTAGCGCTAGCAATATGTTTTCGAGTAGTTGGTTGCTCCTCACCGTGCTCTTGAGCTGTGTGTAGGTCGTGGTGGTGTTGGAGATCGACTTGCTCTCGCATAAATTACTCTAACTTCGCTTGAACGCGCTGTGTGCCGAGTGTTACATTCTTTCGCGCGAACTGGAACTCTAGTGATGAACCCATCTCGGCATGTCTTTACCGTCCTCTCCAGCTATCCTTTGGTCTGTGTGTGTTCTCTTCTTGATAGCTGGTAGGTTGGGCCTTGGGACAGGCGAGTTGGTCTGGCCTCAACCGAGTTGATATAAAATTGGTGCGTGCTTTAAAATTCGTGTTCATCAACGCTTGCTCGCTCTTGGCCCTTGTCCGCGGTCACCACACGTGGCCACTCTGCCCTGCGCGTCGGACGTGGTCGGCACGCCGCACTACCAGCCAGTCGTTGTCCTCTACTCCCTGCTCGCCTTAGCAGTTTCCACACGGGACCCAGCTGCCTCCTCGTCACATCGTGCCGCTTGGGCACGCCTTGTGTCCGATGTCGTGGGCGGTTCCACTGTCCTCATGTCCTCGCTACCGACGTGCCTCACTGCCCCCTCTCCCTTTCCCTCCTACCACTAGGTTGGCCTAGCTCGCTCGCTCATGATTGCCACTCCCTCTGCTACTCCCCGCTCCCCCTCCCTCTCGATCTCTCCCGTGATCTGCCGCTGCTGACACGCCATGGCCGTCGGGCCTAGTTACGCTGTTGGCGACAACCCCCCACGCCCTGCTGCCCTCATGTCCTTGCCGTCTCGGCACGCGCTGTGCCCATCGCGCGGGCCTGCTCCGTCCCATCCGTGTCTCGCTAGTTGACGCGCCCCTGCTGCAGCCTGCTCGGTCGGGTCCCCTCGCGGCTGTGCCCTCCCCCTCCACATCTTGGTCGGTGCTGGCCGAGCTCGGTAAAGACATCGCCCACCTTGCTGCTAGAAGCAGAGTGCACCGGCGAGAGCTTTCCTCCCCGTTTCCCAAATTCGTCCACCACCGTCCACCTCCATCAAATCCACTATAGCCATAGAATCCTTAGGAGTTTAGCTCGCGTTTGGAACCGGATCGACAAGTCACCGATCGACAAGGAGGTGATGCGAGACTTTTTCCTCGCCGCGGTTTGTCCTTGCCGCTGGAGCAGGGTGCTCCGCCTGAACGCCGCCCATGCCTCCTTGTCTTTTGAGAATGGTGTTTTTGCGTCGCCCTTACCCTATTGCCTCGCCTCTAGAGCAGTGTCACCGAGGAAGGGGCAGAACGTCGGGAACGCTGTCACCGTGGTCGCCATGAACCAGAGCATGCCCGCACACGTGGTCGTCTGCCTCACCAAGCCTCACGACCTCGACCAGCCCATCCTGTATGTTTCTGGTGAGGCCCTCCTGCTCCTATGGTAGTTGGATTGGCTAGCTGAGCTTCGTGCTCGCCGGAACACTGTTGCCGCCCCCGGTGAACTCGGTTAGATGCCGTTTCCAGGGTCGGGCCGATAGGAAGTAGGGCTAGTGCATCTAAGGCTTCTAGTATGTTAGCAGTCATTTAAGGATGGGATTTTGGTAGGTGCAGCACAGTCGGAATGGCTGTTGTCGCTAGCGTTGACGTACCCGCGACCTTTCCCTGTCGTGGCACACGTCCTCGTGGCCACACCACACCGTTTTGGGTGCGAAACACTGTGATCGGGTGAGCTTGACCTGCATAGTCATGTGGTAGTGTTAGTTGGCGCCGGTGAGGCCATTATGGGTCGGCATTTGGCCAGAATTGTGCGGCCTCTGCGGAGTCCGGCCAGGGACCTTTGAAAAGAAGAATTCAAAGTTATCTAGGGTCTCTGACGTAAAGTGCATTACCCAAATGAATAGGGCTATCTGTAGCTTTGCGAATAGAACAGAGAGCGAGGACTCTTTAGCAAAAGAGCCAACACCCACGCTGGTTTCCCCTTGGGCTGGATCGCTGGGCTGTTGTTGGGCTGGCCTAGTGATGTGTGGTCACCCCCCCCCCCACGCGGGCCTCGTTGGGTTGCTGGTCCGGTCTGGTTACCGCTGGCCCTTTTTCATTTGTAAGCGCTTTTCTAATTTACTTCGGCAACAAACTTGTGAATTTAATATACAATGTTGTAGAAGTCCTAAAATTGTGAAACCAATTTTGTTAGCTTCCTAAAATCAAGATCTAACTGTTAGTCTGCTTTTATCCGCATAGTTGTATAGTATTTTTAGGAGTTCGCTAATTATTCTAAAATGCTTAACATTGCTAAGAATAAACTTGTGAGAATTCTTGTAAGAAAATGGTAAAAGTATTGACTCTTAAAATGTTACAGTAAACTCCTAATATCATTATCTACTCTCTGTAATTTTTGTAGCTCCAAAATACTTAGTTTGTTACAATAGGGGATGAGGCCTAGTTGCAATATATATACATTAAATCAATGAAATAAATAAAGCATTATCTAGGTTTGTATAACAAAAATGTTTGTCGGGACATGACGCGTAGCTGGTAACGAGGATACATGGGTAGTATGCTAGTCATACGCTAGTACGTTAGCCCGAGAGACGTACTTGTATCTTAAGTATTTCAGTCACCGTCGATTATTTACATTTCCGTTGCATCCACATATATCATAATAGGAACGATGATGGATCGAGAAGTCATCTGGAGTAGCCGAAAGGATGGTGTCCGGAGGATCGTGCCACCTTGATGAAATGCTAACTTGGTTAAATTTTACCCAGGCAAGCCCGAGTGCATAACCCCTATTATTCTGCACTTTATTTTATCCTTATGCATTAAGTTTAAAGGAGTTGAATGAAACCCACTTGCATATAAATATCCTGATCCCATGAGTCTTACTAGCATGTCAGGATCGTGTAGATTGCTATGCTACAGGAATCCAGTAGAAGTCGAGTGATTTCCTATCACTCGCGAGAGATAGGAATTATAAAATTGTTCCTACTATCATGTGACTATCACATGAAATATAAATGTATATGGATAATTGGAGACCGAGCGGAACAGGTTGGATGGACTTGGACCTGGTTGGGCAACAGAGCGGGGCTCTGGTTGCATTTGTTCCGCCTATGTCAATTAAGGACCGTTTGTTGCATGGACCCTAGTCAAGTCACAGATTTATTGTCCCGAGCATATACTTGCTTATGGGAGCGGGAAGACTTGTTTCTCTCTTGTCATGGGTTTTGGCTCTTTCCGAACCAGCTTTTTAGGGGGGTTATATATATTGGGTTGAGGAGGTCTAAGCACCATACTGAGGCTGGGCCTGCAGTGTTGGTGGCTTAGAGTCCGAGCTTGGACGGGGACCTAGACCCCTTGACAGGAGCGGAACAGGTTGGTCTTGCTTGTGCCCGGGGTACAAGCGAGACATGTGTTTTCGGGGCACCCAGCTGGGCATATTGATTCGCGAAACGCCGTTCTGCGTGACGGTACAGCTTGACTACGCTCTGGCATCGTAGTAAGAACTGACAGTTGAAAGGTGAAGAAATGGTTTCTGTTTGCTCAACCCTGCTTGATTACAGACTAGGTGCTTACATAGAAGGTTGGATAAGAAATAAAATACGGCTATTAAATATAAGAAATTAAGGACACACCCTTAGCGCTGCTTCTTGCAAACAAGAAACCCACCAGCCAAAAAGCCTTGCATAATCCTTCGAGTCTTTTTCTTTTCTCCTGATGGGTAAGTCTTGTGGAGTACAATTGAGTACCCAGGGTTTGTTCTACCCTGTTGCAGGTGGCAGGTGCTGATAAACTGACACTTGTGTGTGGAAACCTCCTGGTGGGCTCAGCAAGGATTTCCTTTGCGATGCGGAGTAGAGTTTATTTATAAAACTCTCACCAAAAGTTTTACAAGGAAAATACTATTAATATGTTGTCATTTCATGCATTTAAATGTTCTTCATATTAATGTTTAACTTGTCATTAAATGGTTTCATTTCTGCTGAACTCTGATAATGTTTTATATTTCGCTGTTATAACTACTTAATGAATTACTCTGATGTTGTACTAAAAGTGATGTAAGAAATGGTAAGGATGTTGTAAGCTTTACTCTCTCATTTGTGATCCTGATGTAAAAATGTGGATCTTCGAGTTCTCCCTTGCGGTGTGCTCGACGGAATCACATAGTTTAGTGTTCTCCCCGGGGTACTTAGTGTCTAATGGAAGACGAGTACTCTTGGGAGGGCATTAGATTAGGCGATTCTGCCACAGGTAGTATCAGAGCATAAATGAGACTATAAAGCTTCAAAACCCTTTCTAAATTAAAATTTGACAATCAAACCTTTTCAAAAAGTTAGGACGTTTGCATGGGAAGTTATATAAGTAGCCCTAGTACTATGGTTATGCATCCAGGATAGATGGCACTCTGCTGACCTAGTTAGGCTTAATCAGGTTTTCTGCAGGTACCCTAACCTCGTGCCTAGTTCGCTAGCATCGACTAGCTTCAGGGAGAGCACGATGTGCCAAAAATCGGAGAACGGTTGCCCTATATGTTGGTAACAGTGTGAGGACAGATAGGACATGCATTCATGCATCCACTGTTGTGCAATAGTTGTTGAGGTCGACCAGTCTTTGTCAGTGTAGCCACGATGGGCTGTAGTCTCGTGCGTCGTGCACGCTGGTTGGTTCACGCCTGCCTGACCCATACATTGTCATACCCCTTATGCACTCTTGTCGAACCTCTGCCTTACAGTCGTACTAACCCTTTATGACCTCGGCCACCGCTTGTCGTGCGCGTGTGAAGATTGTGATGTTCACTTTTACTGGCCCCGTGCATGGCTCTAGGATGGACTGCGTCTAGACCACTAGCCGCTCTGCCTTATTTGAGGGCAGGCATAGCCGTTTGGAACCATCATTCGGTGCGTCTCAACTCACTTAGCCCCTCTCCCTTGAGCCAACTTCTCTTCAAGCCTTCCTTGTAACCACCACCCACCAAGGATGGCAGGAGTTTGGGTTAGCAGCTACTGCCTGAATACCGAGGGTTTTCCCAAAATACTGTATGCCACCCTGCAAAGACTCAACGTTCGGGAGCATCCCGAGTATGAGGGTTGTGAGTACATGAAGCGTGGCACGGAGCGATGCAAGGTCACCGTCTACATTGGCAAGAGTGAGGAGTTTCCTAACATCACTGAAGCCTGGAATGTGACCGCAACTGGGTTTCGCTTTGGTGACACCTACCAAGTTGTGGCTCACAAAGCCTTGCGGCATCTCTACCAGATCTATGAAGGGTCCATTGCTCGTACCCCCATGCAGTTCTTTCCCCCTTGGGACAAGAATCGGCGGGTATGGAAGGCCCACATGGAGACTTTGCAATGTCTAGACGTGCAAGAAGACAACCCGACCTTGGTGCACCTGACCTCGTACTTGCTGGCCTTGGATCAGCAGTATGACCAGCAGACCTCGGAGCTGAGGGAGTGTCTCCGTCGTGCTGAAGAAGCTGAGATTTTCTCCCGGATGCTCGAAGTGCAGCTTGCTGAAGCTCATGCCAATCTAGCAGCCGCTGAGAGTCGAGAGGCTGCCATGGCGGAAGCTGTCAAGGTGGACCAAGACCATCATGCCCAGGAGCTAGAGGACGCCTATCTTGCCACAAGGGCCAAGCGTAGGACGCTCGCCATGAAAAGGCAGGAACCCCTGATCTTGGAGGGAATCCCTGTCCATCCGCTAGAGAGGGGGAGGACTGGTGTTGCTGTACCGCCAGCACCTCTGCCCACGAAAGCCTTAGAGATAGAGCCTTTCTTTCCTCGCACCTAGCCACTGCTAGGAGAAGAAGTGGATCCGCAACCCAATGCAGCAGAAGAGCCCTAGGAGCCCAGGAATAAAGTCATTCGCCCCGACGAAGTGGATTAGTTGTTCTAGGGGAGATGTAACCATAGCTGGTAGTGTTTGCATCGTTGTCCTCCAGTGTTGTAATCTTTCTATTGTCTTTCGTCCGTAGCTGTTAGGGCCACCTAGTCATGGGATGCAAGTGATGTGTCAAGTATGAGCGAGTGGTACCTGTCTGTTGCACCTGTGTAAGGCTGTTTGGAACAAGTAATTGTTTTGTCCGTCGTGTTGTTCCGATGTTTCCTTAGGCTTCATAGATTGCTGTTGGTCCTTGAGACGACATCACAAGGGCTGCAAGAGGAATAGTTTTTAGATACAGCAGATCAGTCGTGATTGGATGTCAGAGGACACTGTATCAACTAATTGTGGATGTCCCAGTAGAACACTTGAATCCCCTTGATTTAAATCCGCCTTGGGATTTATTTTCCTTGTTCCTTGTTTGAAAAAGGAACCCTTATTGCCTGAATTTCTTTGCAATTCTTTTCTAATTTTGTGATCTATGACCCCACTGCTTTTACTGCGAGTAAGCTGGTAATAGTTGCCTGGTTAATAGCTTATGGTGCCGCGATGGGACCGAGGGCCACCTGTGGATTGCGACCGCATGGCTAAGCCGCTCGACGCGCGCTGGTATCGAGGTTGATTACCAATCATGTTTACCAAGTTACACCACAGTACCGCCCTTACTATAAACATTCTCCTTGGTAAAATATCCTTGTGTTCTAACGGAAAATCCACAGCGAGTTGATGGAGTAGTGCTCTCACAATTGTGACCGAGATAGTGGGGTTTTGGAAGAAGCACGCAGTCCTAATCCCAGTTAGATGAAGGGCTGGTGCAAGTTGGATTCGAAAGGAAAAAGAAGAAAGAGAAGAGCGATAAGGAAAAGTAAGCCCTCTTGTAGTCTGGAGTAATTGGAACACCGAGGTGGCGTTGCCCCTGTGCCCGATGACCGCTCTAAACTTGCAGGGTCGCAGTCACTGCGTGTCCTGCAAAAGCCATCGGTGGTGGGGCCCATGCGTGCCATGGTCGCATGGCCACGGCATGGCGCCGCACTCATCTCACCCCCTGGCACTGTACGTCCCTCTTTTCCCGGCGCCCTTGTCGGCTCTCGTTTTTGCCCTCGTCCCCGTACCGGACCCCCCTCTCTCTCTCTCTCGTTTCTCTTCTCGCTGGTGTGTCGCTCGCACGTTTCCTTGCCAAGCGAACCCCATCCCATCCTTTCTCCTTTCCCCCCACTCAAGCTCGCATGGGGAGTGCACCTTGGCGATGTTGTTCCCCACCTCGTGTCCCATTGGTGATCCCCTCCATGTCGCCTCTGTTCCCGGTGCGTTGCACCGCCACCTCCGTCCACCAGGCTATAAATGCCCCTTTGCTTGCCTCTCCTCCATCCCACCCTCAGATCTGAAGTAGAGCGCGTAGAATCACTCTCCTCCGACAGTGCTCAGGTGGGAGGAGCTCGGGAGCAGTTGGGAAGGAAGTGGTTGGAGGTAGGGCTACGAGATCCAGCCGTCGCTCGTAGATCTAGGGATGTTAGTCAAAGGTGTTGGTGTAGCTCAGTAGAAGGGATCTGGTTTCCATCAAAGGAGTTCAAGTTCTTCTCAGGTTAGATGGGTTTTAGGGTTTGCGATGTTCGAGTTCTCAGTCTCTTGTTTCTAGATCTGCTGGGCATACACCATGTTCTGGGTAGTCGTTTTTCTATTGCTCTTCCACTGTCCCCGTCTTCATTGATTTCTTGAGAGGTTGTGAGTTGTATCAGTTTGCTCTTAGCCGTGATGCCTCTAGATCCCCGAGTGTTGTAGTCTTCGAAGCTGTGTAATCTCCTTTTGTAATCTCTACTAAGAAGTGGAATCGTGTTTTCCCCTTTTCTGATTCTTGCTCCGAATCTCAGGACGAGATTCTTTTAAGGGGGGTTGGTTGTAACACCCCTGGTGTTACGAGCTTGCTTAGCATCACAATTAAGATAAAAAAAAGAATTAGTAAACAAATAATGGCGGTTAATTGGTTACTTGGAAACATGCTCATGCGACCTTAATTAGTAAAATAGAACAATAGGTTGTTTTAATTATTTGGCTTGAAAAACAATCTTTATAACAAAAATAAATCATAACTTGAGCCTTGCGCTTAAGTAAAGTTTTATGCACGAGTTGTGTAGATGGGAGTGCAACTTTCTTGTTGGGAAATAAATATCATCTATTAGTGTTTTGCAAGCTCGGTAATCGGATTCGAAATCTAACCCCACCTAATTTGGGATCTCGTATGGGGTGAACAGAGAGGATGACAAGGTTAATTTGACAGCAAATTCTATCAAAATTGCCTAGTGCTAGCAATATGTTTTCGAGTAGTTGGTTGCTCCTCACCGAGCTCTTGAGCTGTGTGTAGGTCGTGGTGGTGTTGGAGATCGACTTGCCCTTGCATAAATTGCTCTAACTTCGCTTGAACGCGCTGTGAGCCGAGTGTTACATTCTTTCGCGCGAACTGGAACTCTAGTGACGAACCCATCTCGGCATGTCTTTACCGTCCTCTCCAGCTATCCTTTGGTTTGTGTGTGTGCCCTTCTTGATAGCTGGTAGGTTGGGCCTTAGGACAGGCGAGTTGGTCTAGCCTCAACCGAGTCAATATAAAATTGGTGCACGCTTTAAAATTCATGTTCATCAACGCTTGCTTGCGCTCGGCCCTTGTCCGTGGTCATCGCACGTGGCCACTCTGCATTGCGCGTCGGACGTGGTTGGCACGAAGCGCTGCCGGCCAGTCGCTGTCCTCTGCGCCCTGCTCGCCTTGGCAGTTTCCGCACGGGACCCAGCTGCCTCCTCGTCACATCGTGCCACTTGGGCACGCCTTGTGTCCGATGTCGTGGGCGGTTCCGCCGTCCTCATGTCCTCGCTACCGACGTGCCTCACTGCCCCCTCTCCCTTTCCCCTCCTACCACTGGGTTGGCCCAGCTCGCTCGCTCGCAATTGCCACTCCCTCTGCTGCTCCCCGCTCCCTCTCCCTCTTGGTCTCTCCCCTGATCTACCGCTGCTGACATGCCATGGCCGTCAGGCCCAATTGTGCTGTTGGTGATGACCCCCCCATGCCCTGCCGCCCTTGCATCCTTGCCGTCTCGGCACGTGCTGCACCCATCACGCGGGCCTAGTCCGTCCCATCCGTGTCTCGCTAGTTGACGTGCCCCTGCTACAGCCTGCTCGGTTGGGTCCCCTCGCGGCTGTGCCCTCCCGCTCCACGTCTTGGCCGGTGCTGGCCGAGCTCGGTAAAGACATCACCCGCCTTGCTGCTGGAAGCAGAGTGCGCCGCCGAGAGCTTTTCTCCCCGTTTCCCAAATTCGTCCACCACCGTCCACTTCCATCAAATCCACCGTAGCCATAGAATCCTTAGGAGTTTAGCTCACGTTTGGAACCCGATCGACAAGGAGGTGATGCGAGACTTTTTCCTCGATGCGGTTTGTCATTACCGCTGGAGCAGGGTGCTTCACCTGAACGCCGCCCGTGCCTCCTTGTCTTTTGAGAACGGTGTTTTTGTGTCACCCTGACCCTACTGCCTCGCCTCTGGATTAGTGTCGCCGGGGAAGAGGAAGAACGTCAGGAATGCTGTCGCCGTGGTCGCCATGAACCAGAGCAAGCCCGCGCATGTGGTCGTCTACCTCGCCGAGCCTCGCGACCTCGACCAGCCCGTCCTGCACGTTTCTGGTGAGGCCCTCCTGCTCCTATGGTAGTTGGATTGGCTAGCTAAGCTTCGTGCTCGCCGGAACGCTGTTGCCGCCGCCGGTGAACTCGGTTAGATGACGTTTCTGAGGCCGGGCCGATAGGAAGTAGGGCTAGTGCATCTAAGGCTTCTAGTATGTTAGAAGTCATTTAAGGATGGGATTTTGGTAGGTGCAGCATAGCCAGAATGGCTGTTGTCACCGGCATCGACGTACCCGCAGCCTTTCCCCGCCGTGGCACACGTCCCCGTGGCCACACTACACCGTTTTGGGTGTCAAACACTGTGATCAGGTGAGCTTGACCTGCGTAGTCATGTGGTAGTGTTAGTTGGCGCCGGTGAGGCCGTTATGCGTCGGCGTTTGGCCGGAATTATGCGGCCTCTGCAGAGTCCGGCCAGGGACCTTTGAAAAGAAGAATTCAAAGTTATCTAGGGTCTCTGACATAAAGTGCATGACCCAAATGAATAGGGTTATCTGTAGCTTTGTGAATAGAATAAAGAGCGAGTACTCTTTAGCAAAAGAGCCAGCACCCACGCTGGTTTCCCCTTGGGCCAGATCGCTGGGCTATTGTTGGGCTGGCCTGGTGATGTGTGGTCACCCCCCCCCACGCGGGCCTCGTTGGGCTGCTGGGCAGGTCTAGTTACCGCTGGCCCTTTTTCATTTCTAAGCGCTTTTCTAATTTACTTCGGCAACAAACTTGTGAAATTAATATACAATGTTGTAGAAGTCCTAAAATTGTGAAACCAATTTTATTAGCTTCTTAAAATCAAGATCTAACTGTTTGTCTGCTTTTATCTGCATAGTTGTATAGTATTTTTAGGAGTTCGCTAATTATTCTAAAATGCTTAACATTGCTAAGAATAAACTTGTGAGAATTCTTGTAAGAAAATGATAAAAGTGTTGACTCTAAAAATGTTATAGTAAACTCCTAATATCATTATCTACTCTCTGTAATTTTTGTAGCTCCAAAATACTTAGTTTGTTAGAATAGGGGATGAGCCCTAGTTGGAATATATATATATTAAATCGATGAAATAAATAAAGCAATATCTAGGTTTGTATAATAAAAATGTTTGTCAGGACATGATGCGTAGCTGGTAACGAGGATACATGGGTAGTATGCTAGTCTTATGCTAGTCCGTTAGCCCGAAAGACGTACTCGTATCTTAAGTATTTCAGTCACCATCGATTATTTACGTTTCCGTTGCATCCTCGTATATCATAATAGGAACGATGATGGATCGAGAAGTCATCTGAAGTAGTCGAAAGGATGGTGTCCGGAGGATCGTGCCGCCTTGATGAAATGCTAACTCGGTTAAATTTTACCCAGGCAAGCCCCGGTGCATAACCCCTATTATTCTGCACTTTATTTTATGCTTGTGCATTAAGTTTAAAGGAGTTGAATGAAACCCACTTGCATATAAATATCCTGATCCCATGAGTCTTACTAGCATGTTAGGATCATGTAGATTGCTATGCTACAGGAATCCGGTAGAAGTCGAGTGATTTCCTGTCACTCGCGAGAGATAGGAATTATAATATTGTTCCTAGTATCATGTTACTATCACATGAAATATAAATGTATATGGATAATTGGAGACCAGGTGGAACGGGTTGGATGGACTTGGACCTGGTTGGGCAACAGAGCAGGGCTCTGGTTGCATTTGTTCCGCCTGTGCCAATTAAGGACCGTTCGTTGCATGGACCCTGGTCAAGTCATAGATTTATTGTCCCGAGCATATACTTGCTTATGGGAGCGGGAAGACTTGTTTCTCTCTTGTCATAGGTACCAGCTCTTTTCGGACCGGCTTTTTAGGGGGGTTATATATATTGGGTTGAGGAGGTCTAAGCACCATACTGAGGCCGGGCCTGCAGTGTTGGGAGCTTAGAGTCCGAGCTTGGACAGGGACCTGGACCCCTTGATAGGAGCGGAATGGGTTGGTCTTGCTTGTGCCTGGGGTACAAGCGAGGCGTGTATTTTCAGGGCACCCAACTGGGCATATTAATTCGCGAATCGCCATTTCTGCATGATGGTACGGCTTGACTACGCTCTGGCATTGTAGTAAGAACTAGCGGTTGAAAGATGAAGAAATGGTTTCTGTTTGCTCAACCCTGCTTGATTATAGACTAGGTGCTTACATAGAAGGTTGGATAAGAAATAAAATACGGCTATTAAAAATTAGAAATTAAGGACACACCCTTAGCGCTGCTTCTTGCAAACAAGAAACCCACCAGCCAAAAAGCCTTGCATAATCCTTGGAGTCTTTTTCTTTCCTCCTGACGGGTAAGTCTTGCAGAGTACAATTGAGTACTCAAGGTTTGTTCTACCCTGTTGCAGGTGGCAGGTGCTGATAAACTGACACTTGTGTGTGGAAACCTCCTGGTGGGCAAGGCGAGGATTTCCTTTGCGATGCGGAGTAGAGTTTATTTATAAAACTCTTACCAAAAGTTTTACAAGGAAAAAACTATTAATCTATTGTCATTTCATGCATTTAAATGTTCTTCATGTTAATGTTTAACTTGTTATTAAATGGTTTCATTTCTACTGAACTCTGATAATGTTTTATATTTCGCTGTTATAACTACTTAATGAATTACTCTGATATTGTACTAAAAGTGATGTAAGAAATGGTAAGGATGTTGTAAGCTTTACTCTCTCATTTGTGATCCTGATGTAAAAATGTGGATCTTCGAGTTCTCCCTTGCGGTGTGCATGACGGAATCGCGTAGTTTAGTGTTCTCCCCGGGGTACTTAGTGTCTAATGGAAGACGAGTACTCTTGGGAGGGCATTAGATTAGGCGATTCTGCCACAACTAATTACCAACACCAAATATAGAACTTTCAATCTCCCCCTTGTTGGTAATTGGTGACAAACCTTTCACAAAGATATTATGATAAATTTTGATTGAACTCATGTCACATTGTCCAAGTATATTACCATGTGTAAGAATTATGGACATGTGATCATGAAATCAAATTGATAGCAATAGCTCCCCCTACATGTATGCTATATGTTTGGATTTTGGAAGCATACATATTAGATAGGAAAGATTAGGAGCATTGACTACCAATAGGTGCTAAGTGTTGTAGATTATAGACCTTTGAAGCGTGATACCATCAGAGTAGCGATAAACACCATCTTAGCACCTTGTGTAGTTAGATACCACTTGGAAAAGCACAAACATAACTAGAAACCTCGTGAGATCAATATTATAAGCAAGGCTCTAGTACCACTTTGAAAAACATGAAGCAAGAAAAATCTAAGTACTTCCTATTCATTCTAGTACCTCAATACACCATTCAATTGTATACTAGCAAGTCACCACACAAGCAATGTATCGGAGAAAAAAAAATGCATAACTATGCATCATACATATGAAGTGCACATGGAAATGCAAAAATCATGTTTAAGAGCTTGCTCCCCCTACTTGTGTGCTCAAAATTTTAGTTGATCCCCTTCTCTTATCAATTCTCCCCTTTAGGTTTTCTCTCCCTTTAGAATCTATCTTTGTGAACAACATTTTCTCCCCCTTTAGAACCAATGACCACAAGGGATCAATTTTAGATAGATTATCATGTTGAATTATGGGGTGAGGATCAAGTTTGTGATTCAACCTCGATTGCTTGCATAAATAAAATGCTTCGGTTTGATCCAAGGGCAAGCTTCTTCACACCTCACTAGAAGGGTTATCATGCACCATGTTGAAGCAAATATTTAGACAAGTGATCTAGATTAAACACTTAGGATCACAAGCTACCTAAACAAGTTATATGCTACCACTAGATCTACAAGTCATGGAAGCAATAGTGGCACCATATAAACTTCAAATTCATTTGATTTTCATGAAAGATCCTAGAACATGTAAATTATGACTAGATGCACTAAACAAGTCCTTAGCATAGAATGTATGACATGTTAACCAATTGTACCTTGGGGCTCGAAGGAGAGGCATGTCATATATAGGGTGCATCAACTAATGTTGGAGAAGTCAAGTATGTTCAACTCATTCTTTAGCTTGTGAAATCTCTTCTCATCAAGTGGCTTGGTGAATAGATCGGCTAGTTGATCTTCGGTGCCCACATTCTCAATTGTAATGTCACCCTTTTGTTGATGATCTCTAATGAAATGATGACGAACATCAATATGCTTTGTTCTTTGATGTTGAACTGGATTGTTGGTTAGCTTCACGGCACTTTCATTGTCACATAGCAATGGCACATTCTTGAAATTGATTCCAAAATCCTTCAATGTTGCCTTCATCCACAAGATTTGTGCACAACAACTATCCGCGGCGATGTATTCGGCTTCGGCAGTAGATAGTGCAATACTATTTTGCTTCTTGGATGACTATGAGACAAGTGATCTTCCCATCAATTGACAAGTCCCGAAAGTGCTCTTTCTCTCCACTTTGTCACCGGCATAGTTGGAATCCGAATATCCAACTAGCTCAAAGCTTGCACCTTTGGGATACCACAATCCAACATCTTATGTATGCTTTAAGTACCTCAATATTCTCTTTGTTGCCTTCAAATGACTTTCTCTTGGTGAGGCTTGAAATCTTGCACACATGCATACACTAAACATTACATCGGGCCTTGATACCGTCACATAGAGTAGGCTACCAATCATTGATCTATATAGTTTTTGCTCCACCATGTTGTCATTCTTGTCACTATCCAAACTTCCACTAGTGCTCATTGGGATGGTGATTCCTTTTGCATCTTCCATGCCAAACTTCTTTAGCATATCCTTTATGAATTTGGTTTGGCTTACAAATGTTCCTTCTTTTATTTGCTTGATTTGAAGTCCAAGGAAGAAACTAAGTTCACCAATCATTGATATTTCAAATTCCTTTGCCATCATTTTCTCAAACTCATCACAATAATCTTGATTGGTTGAACCGAATATGATATCATCAACATATATTTGCAACACAAACAAGTCTTTCCCAATCTTCTTGGTGAAGAGAGAAGTATCCACTTTGCCCATGACAAATTCTTTGGATAGCAAGAAGTCCCTCAATCTTTCATACCATGCTCTAGGTGCTTGCTTCAATCCATACAAAGCATTCCTTAACTTGTATACTTGGTTGGGTTTCTTGTCATCTTCAAAACCGGGAGGTTGCTCCACATACACCTCCTCTTGGATGTACCCATTGAGAAATGCACTCTTCATATCCATTTGATATAGCTTGATATTGTGAGCACAAGCATAGACAAGTAAGATCCTAATTGCTTCCAATCTTGCAACCGGGGCATATGTTTCACCAAAGTCAAGACCCTCTATTTGTGTGTAACCTTGAGCCACTATTCTTGCTTTGTTTCTTACTACTATCCCATCTTGATCTTGCTTGTTGCGAAAGACCCATCTTGTTCCAATGACATTGTGATCCTTAGGCCTCTCAACTAGTTCCCATACTTTATTTCTCTTGAAGTTGTTGAGCTCTTCATGCATTGCATTTACCCAATCCGGATCTCTCAATGCTTTATCAATGTCCTTAGGTTCTTCCATTGACACAAAAGAAGAGTGAGCACAAAAAGATACCAATCTCGATCTAGTTTAAACTCTTCTTTGTATGTCACCAATGATGGAATCCAATGGATGGTCTCTTGCAATGTTAGTTGGTTGAAGCACTTGGACTTGATTGCTTGGATGTTGATGTTGATCATAAGTTGGAGATGATGAACTAGACACTTGTTGATCTTGTTGCACTTGAGATGATGTACTAGCTTGATTTTGCACAAGAGAACCCCTAGCTTGAGTGATTGGACTTTGGAGAACTTGATCTTTGTTGTCATCCACATCAATCACTTGCTTTGGTCTAATGTCACCAATATCCATTCCCTTTATAGCATTACTCAATTGAGTTCCTCTCACATCATCCAAGTTTTCTTCTTCATCTTGAGAGCCATTTGTTTCATCAAACTCAACATCATGTACTTCTTCAAGTTGTACACTAGCTAGGTTCCATACTCTATAAGCTTTGCTAGTAGTTGAGTAACCAAGTAGGAAGCCTTCATCACATTTCTTTTCAAACTTGCTCAATCTAGTACCCTTCTTCAAGATGTAGCATTTGCAACCAAATACCCAAAAGTATGCAATGTTAGGCTTTCTTCCATTTAAGATCTCATATGGTGTCTTCTCTAGAAACTTGTGGCAATAGAGGCGATTGCTATAAAAGCAAGTCGTGTTGATTGCTTTGGCCTAAAATGAATGACTCACATTATACTCATTCAACATTGATCTTGCCATATCAATTAAGGTTCTATTCTTTCTCTCAACTAGACCATTTGATTGAGGTGTATACTTGGCCAAGAATTGATGCTTGATTCCAAGCTCATCACATAGCTCATCAATTCTTGTGTTTCGAAACTCACTTCCATTGTCACTTCTCACTTTCTTGATTGTGGTCTCAAACTCATTTTTGCACTCTCTTGATGAACTTCTTGAATATGTCAAACACATCACGCTTGTCCATAAGAAAGAATACCCATGTATATCTAGTGAAATCATCCACAATCACAAACCCATACTTTTTGCCACCAATGCTTGTGTATGTAGTTGACCCAAATAGATCCATGTGCAACAACTCAAATGCCTTGGAAGTACTCATAATGCTCTTCAATGGATGAGTGTTGCCCACTTGCTTTCTGGCTTGACATGAACTACATAGCTTATCTTTCTCAAATGTGACATCCTTCAAGCCTCTAACTAAGTCATGCTTCACTAACTTGTTCAATTGCTTCATGCCAACATGACCAAGTCTTCTATGCCATAACCAACCCACACTTAATTTGGTGAGCAAGCATGTTGAGAGTTGAGTGTCACTAGCATTGAAATCAACCAAGTATAGATTCTCATATCTAAAGCCTTTGAAGATCAAGTTAGAGCCATCAACACTAACTATCTCCACATCATCAAAACCAAATATGCACTTGAAACCAAGATCACATAATTGAACAACCGAGAGAAGATTGAAGTTCAACTTTTCAACTAAGAGCACATTAGAAATTCTATGATCATTTGAGATTGCAATCCTTCCAAGAGCCTTTACATCACCCTTGCTATTGTCACCAAATGTGATGCTATCAATGCCACTATCATTTGATTTGAGAGAGTTGAACATTCTTGAATCACCGGTCATATGTTGAGAGCACCCACTATCAAGCACCCAATACCTTCATCCGGCCTTGTAATTTACCTACAAAACAAATTAATGACTTTTAGGTACCCATACTTGCTTGGGTCCTTGGAGGTTAGTAACTAAGCTCTTTGGTACCCAAATGGCCTTCTTCTTTGGACCCATAATTGGTGTACCAACAAATTTAGCTTGCACACCCTTCTCACCCTTGGTAAGAACATAACAAGAATCAAAAGGAATGTAATCCATTTTAGCATGAAATTTGTTGTTGTTCTTGTTCAATTTATTACAATTAATCTCTAGATGCCCAACTTGCTTGCATCTATTGCAATAACGATCATTGCTCTTCACAAAGCGAGGCTTTTGAGTAGCAAAGGATGCCTTGCCCTTCTTGAGAGTATAGCCCAAACCCTCTTTGTTAAGAGAGAACCTTTGGCTACCCAAGCATTTTAGCAAGAGGGCATCCCCACCATAGGCATTGCCTAATGCGCGGGTGAGATCATCCACCTCTTTCTTGAGAGTCTTATTCTCAACCACAAGTGATGAATCACTAGTAGTAGAGAAAGAGTTGGTTATGGTGGATGATGATGAGCTACATGAAGCATTAGTAGGACCAACAAATAAAGAATCATCAATAGTATCACATGTTAGTTCAATATCACAAGTGACAATCACTTGCTCCTCCTTAGCTTCCTTCATGAACTTCTTCAACTCGAGGTCCTTTTCCTTGATGAGCTCAAGTAGAGTGGAGTGGGCTTCCTTAAGCCTAGTGTGAGCAACTTCAAGGTCCTCGTGGTCTTCCTTTAGACACTCACGAGAGGCCTCTAGCTCATCAAAGGATTTTCTAAGAGCTTTGAGCTCTTGTTCAATTCCTTTGCACTCCTTACTCTTTTGAGAGCAACAAGCTCCTCCATCAAGACATCATTTTCATTGCTCTTGGCAATGAGCTCTTGTTTCAAGATTTTGTATTTCTTAGTGGTCCTCATGTAGCCTTTGCTCATTTGATCTATTATGCCTAATAGATCATCCTTGGAGTAGAACTCATCCTCCTCATCATCACTCCTACAACCATCACTAGCACAAGAATCATCATCACTATCATCATATTTTACCTTAGTAGGCTTGGCCATAAGGCATGTCGATGTAGTGTCAAGGATGGATGGCTTATTGGAGAGGGCGATGCTTGCAATGGCTCGCCGAGTGGTCCTCTCATCATCACTAGAGCTTTCATCATCATCACTATCGGAGTTATCACTATCCCATGTGACCACATAACCACCACCCTTCTTCTTGTTGTTGAAGTGAAGCTCTTCTTTTCTTTATTCTCCTTCTCTTTCTTATCCTTCTTGTTCTTCTTGAGCTTCAAGTCCCCATTATGAAATCTCTTATCTTCATAGGGGCAATCCGCCACTATGTGATCAGGGCTATTGCAATTATAGCAAAGGATATTTGCCTTCATAGTGTCTCTCCTCTTCCTTGCCCATATCCTTTCTTCTTCATGAACCTCTCCATCTTGTGCACTAGGAGGGCCATGGTCTCATCATCGAATGGATCATCATCATCGCTCTCCACCTTGCTCTTGCCCTTAGAAGATGAAGCCTTGAATGCAATGGGCTTCTCTTGCTTGACCTTGGTCTCCTTCTTCTCTTCTACCTCATCTTCATCATTATTGTATTGGGCATCGGTCATTATATCTCCAAGCACATCGATTGGTTTGACCTTGTCCAATCCCTCTCTAAAGATCATTCTTCTTAAGGTGGCAAACTTCTTAGGTAAGCACATCAAGAACTTGTGTGAGAAGTCCTTGTCTTCAACCTTCTCTCCAAGCCCCTTGAGATCATTGACAATGACTTGGAGCCTATAGAACATCTCCAGGATGGATTCATCATCCTTCATCTTAAAAGTGGAGAACTTGTCCTTGAGCATATATAGCTTGGCACTTTTTACCATTGAAGTGCCTTCATATGTTTCTTCAAGCCTTATCCAAAGCTCATTTGTCTTTTCAAGATCTTTGATTTGCTCAAATACTTTGTCATCAATGGCACGGTAGATTGTGTCAAGTGCTGTCGTGTTGTATTGTTTGTGTTGCGGTCATTGGGAGTGAGATTTTCCTCATCAAGAATGATGTATCCTTCTTTGGTCACATCCTAAACCTTCTCATGTATATTGCCTAGGTATTGCTTCATCTTCCTTTTCCAATGATCAAAGGAAGAGACGCCATCAAAGAAAGGAGGCTTGCCATTAACATGATTGAACATAACTTGAGCCATCTTGCACCGAGGTTGTTAAGCCTTGCAAACGGTGACCACGGCTCTGATACCACTTGAAAGGTCTTGATAGCTAGAGGGGGGTGACTAGTCTTTTTTAAAAATTTCTACAAAGACAAGCTAAACAAGTTTATCAATATAACAAGTAGCGAGATGTGAGTTTTGCTTAGCCTACGGGGTGTTTGCAAGCCACCTAACCAATTCACAATTCTAGTATATTTGCACTCAACCGCACAAGTCAAACCGAGAAGGTAACTACAACTACAACTAGCAAGCTACACAAAGGAGCTACTCTAGCAAAGCTAACTAGCTAGCAAAGATAACTATGAAGGTAATGCGGAGTTGAGTTAGGAGAGTTTCACCAAGGGGCGAAGTATTGAGCCAACCAATATGATCAACAACGAATACCAAGACAACCGAACACCGGGAACAATCAATCACAATATGAAAGTGATGACATGAAGATTTATCCTAAGGTTCACGTGCTTGCCAGCACGCTAGTCCCCGTTGTGTCCCTCTTCACCATGTGGTTCGGTGGCTAATCGGTCTCACACCGAGCCTCTCAAAAGGTGCCACAAGAACCAACTCTTGTTAACGCCTCCAAGCTGCTCCAAGCCGTCTAGGCGGCGGCAACCACCAAGAGAAACAAGAATCCCGCAGCAAATCAACCACCAAGTGCCAACTAGATGCAATCTCACAATGCAAATGCACTTGGATCACTCAATCTCACTTTGAATATGCAAAGAAGCAAGAGAGATGAGTGGAGGGGAGTTGCTTAGCTCAAAGTGCTCACAAGTATGTCAAAATGTCCAAGAGATGGAGCTTTGAGCCAGCCAACGAGTATTTATAGACGTACCCCTTCGAATAGAGCCGTTGGGAACTTGAAACAGCTGCAGTCACGCTAACCAGACGCGTTGGTCCAATTGACCGGACGTGCCATCACACAACACCTATGCTCACGAACCACCGACCGGACGTGCTCCACGCAACGACCGGACGCGTGAAGCTCGACCGGACGCGCGGGTCCCGTAACAGACCGGACGCGCTAGTCAAGCCTGAGCAGCACACAACGAAACAGTGACCAGACGCGCTGCAGAACTGACCGGACGCCACAGTGTCAGTGTCCGGTTGGAGTCCAGTAAGCTCCCAGATCGACTGGACGTGTCCGGTCGACTGTGACCGGATGCGCCACCTCGTCCGATCAAAAAACCGAAACACGCGCAGAAGCTGAACACTGACCGGACACGTCCGGTCAAACAGAGACCGCGTCCGGTCTAGCGTCCGGTTACCTCTGTGATCTCCGTTCGCCTCCGTTTCTTTTCCAACTTCCGGCGTAGTGGAAAAAGTCGTTTCAACTCCTCGAAAATGCCTGAATCCCACTTCGCAAGCACGGCGAGAGGGAGAGAGGACCCCAAACCCTCTCTACCGCTCAAATTCCAACGCCATCGCAAATGTACTAACACCACCAAGTGATTACGTCATGTGCGAGTGTGTTAGCATTTTCACAAATCATTTTTCGAGGTGTTATTAGTTCTATCCAAATGCATATGATTATGAAATGCACACCTAGAGGCACTTAGTAGTTCAATAGCCGCGTCATTCCCCTCTTTATAGTACGGCTATCTATCCTATAATGTAACCATACCCACTAGGTGTCTTGGTTACTGAAACACAACCCTTAAGCATATACCTTTGCCTTGATCACGTAGGGTTGCGTCCAAATCCAAGTATGGCCATCATGATCACCATGTCCATCTTGCCACCAACCTTGGAATGTACTAATCCTCATATGCTACATACAACTTAGGCATAGAATTAGTACTTAGGCATTGTCACTAATTACCAACACCAAATATAGGACTTTCACACATGTAAATATTAGCACCTGTATCAACCCACCAACTTGAAGATTGAAACACTAAAAGTACAGTAGGAAAATTACCATACTCGTCATCAGCACTGCTAGCAGTCATGAGGTTGACTTTCTTTTTCTCTTTCTTGTCTGCTCGCTCCGGACAATCTTTAGCAAAATGACCAAGCTCTCCACACGCGAAGAAAGGTAACTCTATTTTGTCTTTCTTCTTCTTCTTGAAGGCATTATTTTGTTTAGCATTGAAAGCAGGTTGCTTATTATTGACGATGGTTATCTACCATAATAAAGGGTTAAAATAAATATATAAAGGGCTAATAAATGATCACCAACATAGGTTTAGGGTGTCAACTAACAAAATTCCATGAGTTTTGGTGAATCTATATTTTGCAGGGGGTTATCAGAATAATTCAGGAATTGATATCTTCCACAAGAAGGAACCCACATCAATCGGCCTAATCTCCATGTCACGAATACGCAAGAGGCTTCTAGGGGACACCAGAGAACTCCATAAGGAGGACCACCACGAGGCGTCGCCAGGTGGGGCCGACCGGCCTCAACCCTAGTCCGACCGGCCTCTGGCCGCCGCCCCTCGGCTCCTTCCTTTGTAAGCTACTTCAACCGCCTCCAAGGATGCATCCTAACCCTACGTGAAGGTCGGTTTGATCCAAGGGCCACGGTTCCATGCTCTAGGCTATATAAATGAGGCCCTAGACCCCCCTCCAAAGGGGAATTCATTCAATCAATCATCAACTAGAAAGCAGAAGACCAATCAGCAACTCTCATCTCCTTAGAGCTCCATCAGATCTAGGCATAGCTAGATTAGAATTAGAAGTAGAGGAGTCAAGCAGCCTTGGGCTCCAGATCTAGTCAAGAGGAGCTTGGTAAATCCAGTTCTTCTCTCTTGTATCAACATTGTTCTTCAGATATTCATCTAGTTCATCAGTTCTTCTAGTTCTTGATCTAGTTCATGTTCTAGTTCTTCATGTTCTAATTGTTTATGTTCTAGTTCGTAATTGTTCTAGTTCATCATTGTCTAGTTCTAGTTCATTGTTCTTGATCATTATTCTTGATACATTAGATATGATCTTGTTCTTAATCTATATTATATCCTTGATTATTATGAGATTAGTTTGCTTTGATTATATATTTGGCATAGATAGTTTATCATTATGTTTATACAAATGTTTGCAAAAGCACTCACCTTATTGAGTCATGGGTAGGTGGTCAACATTGTGTAAGTGTGGTACTTATACACTGTTTACCTGCAAATGCACTCTATACTTCGGGCCATGTGGTAGATCGTGGGTGTGACATTCCTGTTGAGTCCTTTGTAGTCCACTCTCCGAGTGTAGAACTTAGTAGAACGTGGTCTCATTACTTAGTTGTTACTCTATTTCTCAACTTCGTAATGGAGATGTTCATTATTTATGGATATGAGATAACCTAGCCAATGATTGCCTGATATAATTGCACTAATCAATGTAGATTATGACTAATAGTTAACGGATTACTTAGGAGTTATTCTCTTACTTTATATTCTGATCAATGACTTGTCATAGTAGTACTGCTCTAAGGAATATCATCTGAATGGTCTGATTATAATATATTTTATCTCTTTTTATTTGATTGATTCCTGTTTGAGAGTAAAGGATAGTGATTTCGAATATTCATATCACATGTGTAGAGTAGCCTTTAATTAATATGTGCCCCTCTGTTTGTTCTTCTTTGATTAAATATAAATAATGATACCTAGGAAAAACTTGGATGAAATGCTGCAACAGGTGTATTTATCTGTGCGCTTGCAGATATATACTTTAATATCTTTATATAGTTAAGTGGCATGAGTACAATACAACCACACTCTTAGTGTCATATTGGGGATGACAACCTAACGTGAGTGATGCTAAGAAGTGTCAACACTTAGGCTTTCCTTTGTTCTTGCCTTGGTCTTTCTGGATGAAGTGAGCGCTAGCTTTTTTCTCGTTCTCCTTCTCAATATTGTCTTTAGCCCGAGCTTTCTTCTCAACATCAAGAGATGCTATCAGGTTTTCAACTGATATTTTTTGTTTCTTGTGTTTTAGACTTGTGACGAAATTCCTCCATGAAGAAGGCAATTTAGCAATAATGCACCTAGCCACAAACTCATCGGGTAAGACACATTTCAGGAGTTCAAGTTCCTTAGCCAGACACGGAATCTCATGAGCTTGCTCGACTACTGATTTGTTAGCAACCATCTTGTAGTCATTAAAGCTCTCCATGATATACAACTCTTTGCATGTATCTGATGCACCATAAGTAGCATTCAGATGATCCCACAAAGCTTTTACATCTTTTATGTGCATCATCGAATCAAACAGATGATCTGAAAGCACATTACGCACAGCTCCCACAAAGATTTCACTTGCTTCCTAGAATTTTCTCATATCTTCATCAAAGATATTTCCCTCAGGCAAGCCATCTTTGACCCAGAAAACTTTCATGGCAGTAAGCCAATCCGTGACCTTGACAGACCACCTCTTAAAATGCGCACCAAAATTTTTTTTTGGCCTCACCACGTCAACAAAACTAGCCATAGATAATTCTGGAAACGGCCTAGAATAAGGTTTTTGGATTGTTAAGTAATTAGATAATTTCTAGATTAAAACCAGAATATAAATCATGTAAAACAGATGAACTTGATCAAGTATGTATAGCATACTAGCATGACAGATCAGCATATTGGATATTATGAACGACAAGATTAGATCACGAGAATTATACCTGCCGACTGTAGCTGTAGTCGTTGGTGATGCAGATGGTAGTGATGATGGATCGAGGTCGATGTCGAAGTCGTTGATGTTGAAATCGTCGTCGAAGTCGTCAATGAGAGGTGGAGGAAGAGCTCGACGCAGTTGACGATGAATACGCCGGGACGTAGCGCCGCCTGACTTGGATGGAAGACGACCCGTTGTGAAAGTTGGGAGCAGTCGTGCGGATAGCGCTTCCCAAAAACCTTATTCGCCTTCTCCCGGTGCAGGATCGCAAAGACGACGGTTCCGGAGACCTGCTCTCCCAAACACCGGATGCAGACGATCGGGATGGAGAGACTATGGCGGCGGCGCAGTAGCGAGAAGAAGAAAATTCTATTTGACTACCTTAGGATTTTCCAACTGGAATTCCCAATAGTAGTTTTTGGTGTGTCTATTTTCAGGAGGATTGGTACGTATAGATAGGGGGAAAACTCCCTATCTCCGCATCAATTAGCAATATGGTACTAATAGATGTTGCACCTCCCACCTCTACATATAGGTTTAAACATTAAAGCCCATTAGAAAACACAGATATTGAACTTTTGAGATTTATTAGAATTTCTTCATATGAATTTAGGAGAACTATTCATATAAATTCTAACAAATCAGGCTGGACCAGTGATCGGAGGACCCAAGTATTGAAGTAATTTGGCAGCCTTCCTACCTGAACAATACTGAGGGTTGCGGAGGTAACAGGGTCTGAAAAATCACCACCAGGAGGAGAGACGGCTCCAACAATTGTGACACTGCCAGTCCAGTCTGGACTTCCCACGCATTTCACCGTACCAGCACGCTTAGGCAGTGTTCAGTTCCTTTAAAATTTCAAAAATTTTACAAGATTCCCCGTCACATCAAATCTTTAGACGCATGCATGGAGCATGAAATGTAGGTAAAAAAATAACTAATTACACAGTTTGTCTGTAAATGTCGAGATGAATCTTTTGAGCCTAGTTAGTCCATGATTGAATAAATTTTATCAAATAACAACGAAAAGTGCTACAGGAACTTTACACACACTTTACAACCATCTAAACACACCCTTAGACTGACCACAGTGGCTCCTGTAAAAGGATCCTGCAGGATCATTTGGCGTACAGAAATGTCGCAGCGGAGTCTGCTACTCAGTCCGGAACAAGCGGCCGTCCGCTATAGATAGCGGAGTACCGTAGGTACGCTATCTGCGACGTGGCGGCCACAGGCAGGCGCTGCGCGCGCGCGAAGAGGCGGACAACATGTGGGAGAGAGGAGAGAGAGCATGCAGCGGCGGGGCCCACTGATTCAGCCAACTAAAAATGTTATAACTTGAAAACCAAAAAACCAAATTAATTTCAATTGCACCATTGAATTCGTTTCAATAAATTCTTCAAAACAAGATCTCACATGGATATATTTAGATAAAATTTATTTACAAATATATAGGCCCCACCATTGATAGTTGGTATAGAGTATGAGATATAGAGGATAATGGGTGCGGAAGAAATGTGTATAGAGGAAAGAATCTTGATGACTAGGACGGATAGAAGATAAATTTAAAGGACGATGAGTGCGGATAGTCTCATAAAAGGATGCCAAACGTGCAGCCAAGTAAGCTGGGTAACCACTATCAGCAGGCATTTCAGCCTGGACCAAAAAAAGTGCACCATTAGTTGTAAAGTCACATAGACAGAATGTGAAAAATGATCAGCACAACAAAGCAGAAGTTCAAAGTATTTCATATTATCTCAGAGCTCAAACTGCTTTACTAGTGTTATAGGCCTGTTTGCAACTTAAACGTAGGCCCATCCGAGTCATTCATTTCTCTTAATCATTTATCAAAACAGCTTCAACTTCACTGTCCAGTGAAGCCATTCGTGAAGCTAAAACAAGAAAAATAGTTTCACTAGTGAAGCTGAAATGTGCCAAACATGGCCTAAATATATTAAGAAAACTCTCATTTTCTAAATTATAAGTTGTTCTAGTTTTTTTAATATATATATTTTTTATTATATTATAAATAGCCTATATCTAGTTGCATAGAAAGATCATTATACCTAGAAAAGCTAAAACAACTTATAGTTTGTAACAGAGGAATTATTAAAAATTTTAATATATAACAAATATTATTGGATAAATAAAAAACATATTTGTTTGAAGATATGAATATAAATATTATTTTCTATAAATCTAGTTTAGTTTAGAGAAATTTGACTGACCCCATGTGATCACAATTTTCTAGAATAAGGGAGTGCAGCAAAACGGAGTACAACGTAAAGTTGCTACCTTATTAGACAGGGTCTGTGTAGAGACTTTGTTGCCTATTTTTTTCACTTACGATAATGCTCTACCGAGGATATTCGGATTCCCATTCGCTACGGCGCTGTCCGCTCGCTCCCGTCCGCGCTCCTTTAAAAAAATCTCTATCCAGTGGTGCTCGCCCAGTAAGATGCTAGCCAGCCAGGTGACATTGCGTAATTGCGTTGAAAGCGCATGAACCATATGTTCAAGTGTTTCAAATGTTTCAGACATGTGTTGCAAGTGTTTCACATCGATGTTGTAAAAGTAGATCGGGATGTTGCATATGTGTTGCATATGTTACAATGGTTATACATGCATGTTGCAAGCGTGTATTCCAAATGTTTCTTTTGTTTTTCAGAAGCATGTTGCAAGTGTGTTTATTTTAGTGTTGCTATCTAGATGTTGCATATGTTTTGCAATGGCCTTTAAAGGTTTTTTCAGTTATTTTTGTAAATGTTTCAGATGCATATTTCAAGTGTTTCATTTGCCTTCAGATGTATGTTGCAAATGTTTCATCTGGATGTTTCAAAAGTAAATTGGGGGTGTTGCACATGTTGCAATGGTGACGATGGCTAGCGGACAACGGCCTGCTGTAGGGCTTCGGCTCCTACCTCACACCTTTCGCTCGATACGCGTAGAAAGCAGAGCAACCACGGACGTTTGAATGCGGGTGTCCATCCGAATGTCCGGGCCACTAGTCATGCCGTTTCACTTATCTTCACATTGAAAACTATAGGGTGGCCCGTCCGAACCTGGCCTAAAATATGTGAAGCCTGAACCTGTCCGCTAGGCGGGCCTAGGCATTCTAGCCGGCAAGTTTGCCTTTGCATGTGCATGGTCGCCATCGCCGACCTCAGCTATGTCGAGGAAACGCCGCTGGTGCCACGCGACGTGCAACGCCGTCCACTCCTCTAAAATGAAACTGGGCCCCACCTAAACTTCCCCGACCAGAGAGAAAAAAAACTACACGCAGGCGACTCCTTCGAAACCATAACATACCCACAGGCAAGTGGCCCACTTCAACCGCACTACCACCAGGCCCCACGAGCCGGTGAGCCACACACGCCTTGCCCACCCATAGAATTTACACCCGAATATTCCACTCGCTTTCCATCCTCCTCTTCTCTGCTCCGTGCTCTTGTTCTCCCACACCTCCGCCCACCGCCCCATTCCCAAAATTCCCAAGGCAAGGCACGCATCGAGATCTCTGCAGCTATAAATTAAATACAGAAAAGCATAGATCTAAAGCTACAACAAAAAAATTATACTAAAGCATATCCTATTATATATTCACTGTGTAACTCTACTCACGTAGAGTCCAACAAAATTAATTTTTTATTTTATAATTTTTCTATAATTTATTATGATTTTTTAAAAGTTCAGTCGAAATAAATAAAAAATAAAAAAACCAAACTGCGCTATTAACGGTCAGGAAGGTAATTGATCACAAAAAAAAGGTTAGTAAGGTAAAAGTTTTAAAAGATCAGAAAGGTGGTTTATCTGGTTTTAGAATTCAGGAAAAAAATAGACCAGCTAATGTGCAAAACGAATGGTTTTAAAAGATCAGGAATGTGGTTTATCTGGTTTTAGAATTCAGGAAAAAAAAAGACCAGCTAATGTGCACTTTTTCCGATACAAAACTTTTTGCACCTATGCCCCGAAGCCCGGCGTATAGGTCTTGTTTAGTTCCTAAATTTTCTCCTAAATTCTACTATAAAAAAGAAGATTCTCCATCACATCAAAATGTCGATAAATGCATGGAGTACTAAATGTAGATGAAATCAAAAACTAATTACATAGTTTTGTTGTACTTTGCGAGACGAACATTTTAAGTCTAATTAATCAATTTTTAGACAATTTTTTACACTAAAAAAACAAAATGCGCTACAGTGTTCCGAGCGTGCAGTGCCGATTCGGTCGGCATCTAAACACGGCCCTAGCTGACAGGCGCCATTTGCACGTGCTTGGTCGCCGACCTCAGCCACGTCAAAGACGCCGCCGGTGCCACGTGACGCCAGCGCCGTCCACCCTCTAGAATGAAACTGGGCCCCAAAAACTACACGCAGCCACGCAGGCGACTCCTTCTACGAAACCATCACATACCCACAGACAAGTGGGCCCCTTCAGCCGCACCGCCATCAAGCCCCACGCGTCAGTGAGCCGCACACGCGTTGCCCTTGCCCACCTGCAGAATCTACACCCCGAATATTCCACTTGCTTCCTATCCTCCTCTTCTCCGCTCCGTTCTCTTGGTTCTCCCACGCCTCCGGCCACCGCCCATTCCCAAAAATCCAAAGGCACGGCACGCACGCATCGAGATCTCGCGAGGCCACCGCTGCTCACCTTTGACGCGCACAATCATCCCCCTAGCCTTAGATCACACCACCACCATGGGGAGCATACCGGCGGCGGCGGCGGGGCCGGGCACGGCGCTGGAGGACCTGCCGGAGGACGCGCTGCTGTGCATCCTCGCCCTCCTCGCGCCGCCCGACGCCGCCGCCGCCGCATGCGCCTGCCGCCGCCTGGCCGCCGCCGCGTCCTCCCCGGCGCTCCCGCTCGCTCTCGCGCTCCGCCTCGGCCTTCCCCCGCCCCCGCTGCTCCCTGCCGCTCCCTGCCCCGCCGCCGCTCGCAGGCTCCTCCGATCGCTCCACCGCCTCCGCCGCCTCCTCGGGCTCTGGCGCCGCCTCCCCTCCGGCTCCGGCTCCGGCTACGCCTCCCCGTCCCTCGCAGCGTTCGAGTGGGCCCCGCGCGCCACGCTCGCGGCGTCACTCCTCGCGCCCTCCGCGGACGGCGGCGTCGGCGTCTCCAAGTCCCCCTTCGTGACGCTCTCCATCGACGAGTCCGGCGACACGGTGGCGGTCGTCGGGGAAGTGCCGGTCTGCGTCAATTTCGTCGGGAACAACCACATTGTGGTGGAGGCGGCGGCGGGTGAAGATGAGGAGGTGGAAATGGTGAGCGGTTCTCCGCCGGAGGAAATGTACGCTCACTTTGCCAACAGGAGGAGCCCTGGGGCCGGGAGGAGGAGGAGGGGCAAGCAGGGGAGGAGAGGAGGCGGGATGGAGGCAGAGCACTTCGTGAGGATTGCGGACACTGAGCGGACGATGGCACGGCCACTGCAGGGGCTGTGGAAGGTGCTTCTTCTGTGCACACTCTTCTTTGCTGTTGTACAATCTCCTAGCACTTGTGCTGTTTTCAATTGGAAAGTTTGATTGTTTCCGTATTTAGCTGCAACACACGCAGTTGAACGTCATTGCTTGTCTGTGCAATTACCCATAAACGAGACGTCTGGTACTGCACCAGTGCACCCATTCCAATGAAGATGCCTCATTCACTCAGGGAACCTTACACCCTTGGGATGAGATTGAATAGAGAATCAAAATCTACCCTGCATCCTCTAAATACTGAAGAGTAAAGTGCCTTCCGGGTTGACAGCTTCTCCTTTTTGAGGATTTTGGTTCACATTGGTTGTCACACACTACTAGAACCACTGTTAGAGATTGAACTGAAAATTGTTTGAGTTCATATTCACTTGCTTAACGACGATATTCGGGATAGGGTTGGGGTGGCACCAATTGAGGAGAAATTGATTCAATATCGGTTGAGATGGTTTGGACATGTCCAACGGAGGCCTCCTGAGGCGCCGGTGCGTAGTGAAGTTCTAAAGCGGGCCGATAATGTAAAGAACGGTAGAGGTCGACCTAAACTAACTTGGGACGAGTCCGTTAAGAGAGATCTTAAGGAGTGGAATATCTCCAAGGTTTTAGCTATGGACAGGAGCGCTTGGAGATTGGCAATCAACGTGCCTGAACCGTGACCTCTTTTTGTCTTGTGCCCTTTATGTCCCTTTATGTGTCTCCCTGTTTTTCGTCTCTTTTGGGTTTCATCTCTAGCCTACCCCAACTTGCTTGGGACAAAAGGCTATGTTGTTGTTGTTGTTGTCATATTCACTTGCTATTATAGAGGAATTTCATGCTCATAGCATAGTTTCATGGAGCCAGATATGTTTCACTCAGGTTGATATTTTGCACATTCAGCACATATGCTTAGTGCTAACCATGCATTAGTGTGACATGTTTAAAGTTGTGTGCTTGCTACAGTGAACTACATCTAGAATTTCAGGTATACCATTTAGGAGAACGTGAAGTTGCTTCTTTAGAGTTGGCTATTGGTATAGTTGCTAGCTTTGGCCTTTTAATCTTTATGGTGCATTTATATACTGCCTTATGGGTTGTATTTTCTCTGACATAATTTTCCTGCTGGTGTTTATGTAGACTTTGAACCCCTAACTGTTATCAGAATTACCAGTCCATGTCGCAATTGGGTTAATCAAATGGCAAGTTTTCTCTGTCAGCAAGCAAAGCTGTATCTTTCAATGGTTTGGTGCCTTCCATTGCATAGTCCCTTGTGCAACTTGATTCTCATAGCTTTATGGCATTGTTGATTAAGAGCCATGGACTGTAGTGCACTAGTGCTTTAGCCTTACTGTGACTAAAGCACTGAACTGATGTCAGCAGGAAGCATGCTAGTGCTGAATTGCATGCAAATCAGTACCCAAAACAACCCTAAGATTTGTTTAGTTTCATCAGATCTTGATACTTCAGAAGCTTGGGGAAATCTCATTCAATCATCCCAAAACTTTTCTAGACACAGAAACTACTCTATGCTTGATTAGATGCAAATGCTATTTGTATGTGTCCAAATAATCACAGTTTTCTGGATTATTTTGTTATTACAAGCTGGGGCATTGTCAGTTAACTTTTCCAGATTCCAATATCGGTATGACTATATTTTTTATGAGAAAACCATTGTCAGTTAACTTTTACACAGAATGATGTTACCATTTTTTTAATTGGAGGATTACTATGTACTTGGTTGTATGTGTTATACCTATTTTTTAATAGTTGAGCTTTGCCATGCACAATATGTAACTTCCATGTTCTCAAACAGGGTATATGCGAGGATAGGACTCTGGAATTTTACCTTGTCACCTATGATAACATTGGTGGAGTAACTTGCCGACGATTTAGGGATACACAGAGCCAAAATTCTGGCTACTCTCCTGTCTTTTGGACAACAGATACTACATTTCTTGAACCACCATTCTCTGAGCAAGAGCTGGATAATTATACCAGCCGCGATCATATCCAAGGTGTTACTTCCAACCATGCTGGCACTGAGAACAGGGTTATCTCAAGGATATTGTGCATCAATTCCAGTTATGATGTGGTTGATGCTCATCTCTCGACTCCCTTAGATGATGGGAGGAGTGTGGAGGGAAGGATTTGGCTATATGAGGATGGAACCTTCGGTTTTGGATTTGTTGGCAGTAATTCAATTATAGATCTGAGGCATGTCTCCTCAGCTGGCTGTATTCTTGATACTTAACATAGATCTGGATCTTGCTGGCACATAATTTTTGCCAGCGAGCCCCTTGTACAGTACTTTTAGAAAAATTCAATAGTTCGTGTGAGGCATGTTGCCTCCGATTGTTGTACTATTGATGATAAGGTCACTGAATACGGGTCCCTTCTGGCACGTAGCTGTTGCTAGAATACCCTTGTAAACCAAACCCTGGTTCCTTTGGGCTTGTACTTGTTGATAGAATACCGATGTATATTACTATTTGTTCACTGAATTCCAATAAATTGCAACTGTTACTTCCTCATGAGGGCTGGTACGTTCTTATGTCCTTGCTGCCAACTTCACAATCTAGTAATATAGAGCTGTTTTTTTTTTCTTGACTTTCCAACTTGTCATATGTCCTTGTTCATCATAGGAAGCTTGTTCAGTTGTCATTTACTGATGTCATTCTGTATGAGTAGAAAAGTTACAGCTGTCTCTTTGTTCTGTTTTAAGTTTGTGTAGCCTTATGTAAATAATTTTGCAAACTTGGGCTCTACTAGCAATGATACTACAACAGTACTTCTAGTCTACTAGACACTAGTTCCGTGGCATTATTTCAGCATAATTACACCCATGTGACAGGCTGTTGCATGTTGTCTCCGTAAAATAATTGTTTCATTATAGTTAGTTACATTCTCCAAAGAGTACAATTTTGCAGGGACCCACAAACTTCCAAGGTGGGTTCAGCTGTATCCTGGATTCCAGAAATGCATGTTTATGCCCATGAAGTGTAGGAGGTTGGTTCTTGGTTCACTTGTGTCCTATGCTTCAATTTGTGCTCATGAAAGTTTAGTAAGTTGCTCGATCAATTTACGCTACCTGAACAGTATCTATTTCTGTGTAACCATTACTGAGGTTTTTGTTGTTAAATTTCCCAGCAATGTGTTGTCTGATCTTCAAATTATTTAGGTCTGTAATTTGGGTTCCCTGATAAAAAGTTGTAACTTGGAACCCAATGTAATGCATCATTGTGTGGTACTGTGGTAATTTTAACTGTTTAGGTTTTAATTTATTGTATACTTTGTACGCTGATGCCATTGGTCATGTTCTGTCTTTCTAATAAGGCCTTTTTCTGCATTATTAGATGGAGATCTGATTACCAAAGCTATTTTCTAGAATCTTGTGGCAGCCTAATGTTAGCCTGAGGACAGTGACTTTTGCTTATAACCAGTTCTACATTTTAGTTGAGCAAAGTAAGACCATTCTTTGTTGTGATTGCTACTTTACTGGTAGAACGGGGTACTTCCATACTCCTGTATAAATTGAAAACTCATCTGGGAACTACTGAGTAAGCAACAATAGTATTGTATACAGCTAAGAATAGCTTAAGTCAGGTGCATACGCGACACAGGTTTAATCATTTGTCTGCACGATCCACAATGATCGAATGAAGAGCCAAGAGCCAGATTCCTTTATCTGTTTGTATATTTGTAGGCATAACAATATCTAATCAAGGCCTTATATCTGTTCCCTTGGGGTTACTAATTTAAACATTCCTGAAATCTTTTGGTTACAGAGTGGTGTGATGGTACCCTAAATAATGCATTGTGTTAAATTACATCTTCTCAGCAAAAATTGACTGGCTTTCACATTACGCTGAATCTTTCTTTTCTTTTTCACTGTACTGTATCATTCTTCATGCATTCTGCACACGTAGTTATGATTGTCCCAGAACATGCTTTAGGCCTTGTTCACTTCCCCATTCCAACCCAAAATATTTTCTCTTCCACCCATCACATCAAATCTTTCGACGCATGCATGGAGCATTAAATATAGGTAAAAAAGATAACTAATTGCATAGTTTGTCTGTAAATGTCGGGACAAATCTTTTGAGCCTAGTTAGTCCATGATTGGACAAATTTTGTCAAATAACAACGAAAGATGTTACAGTAACTTTTCACCTACTTTTCGCGAAGTGAACACACCCTTAATTTGGTACTACCAATGGGCAAATTCCTTACTTTGTTGCCATTATTATTTCCAACTTTGATGTGTGGTCCAGTTATGGCCGTCACATTAATTGTTACTGTCCTGCTTGCAAGAAAACAAACAAAAACGGTTGATGGGTGGGAAATTGTCATGTTAGTTGATCAAAGGGACATCTAGTGAAGAAAATATGTCAGGATATTCAAGCTGGTGCCTGGGGATCTCAGGCTGGGCAGTGTCTGTCATGATTCAGCATCTCTTAGAAAATCCTATCACACTTTATTTTTTTTTTCTTGGGACAGGTCTAACATCTTTGGGATCCAGAATCACCTTGTGTATTTTGGGCTGGCAGTGAGATTTTGGGGCAGAATTGGTAGGATTGAACGAAGGTGTACCTCCTTTTGATTCCCTGATATGGAATCAATTTGTGCATGTTTTCTCTTGCATAAATTTGTTATATCATCAGAAACAATACAAATCGATGGTTATGGCAAGTTTGAGTTCAATCAGATAATTAAACACAAAAGATGTACTTGTTGAGTACTGTGTGATATGTGGTATTATGCAACGCTCTGAATTGTCATAATGGGCTTGTTGACTTGCTTTACACCTGCACAAAAGCTCTTTCTCTACCGTCCGGCATAAAATAATATTTGCTTTACAGCTTGTATGCTCTATTTGGTACTGATAGTTAATTGGATTTGTATCTGTCCCTTGTCCTGTTGTTAGGTGCCAGCAGCCGGTTTACTGATATTTTCATTGAAAGGTTAGGGGCATTTACAGGGGATGAGTTTAATTTCACAGGAAAAATGTAGCGACATGGAAAAGTTCCTGCGTTCCAAACAGGGTTTAACTTGTTTGGAGTTTGTGTTTTTCCTTTTTTGTTTGGATTTGTTATTTTTCTATTGTTATGCATCCTTTAGCCAAGTGTCATCTTAAACAAAAGATGGACCAAGAGCTTACAGTTCTGTGTCTTCTTGGTGCAGAGGCATCTCCTGATCAATGAAACTGGTGAAACCAGGTAGAGTATTTGACTCAAAGATAACAAGGTTTACATGCAGATACAAGACAATAATATCATTGTTCTCTGAACGCACATGACCTCCATTGGTAAAATTGAAATCGAACCATGCCACAGAAATATATAGTGCTCTAAGCAAATGCAAAGATTAATTATTCATCTGTGGTGGTGCTCAGTGACTAATACTCTTCTTCATCCTCCAGTGACCCAGCCTGTGACGTCTTCTCGTGATCGTTCTCAAGCTGGCTGAAGTTTCCCTTCTCTTTGATCAGCTGAATGTGGTGGTGCTTGCAGTAGAGCTTCCCCTCATGCGCAATGTAGTTAGAAGGGCTGATGGTACATCCTCCATGGCAGCACTTGAAGCAGCTCTTGTGATACATAGTGTTGTTGACAGTAACCTGGATGCTTAATCGGTGCGTTGCAATCAGCATACTGATATTCATGCAAATTAACTCTCAAAAGGTACAGTATACCTGTCACATTTTCTTATCTTCAGGCAAAAATATCAATAATTGAACTTTCAACATGGAAATGCAGCAGTTGCTGTCTTCATGGATGTAACATTTTTATTTGGGTCTCTTATGTTTATGTGATTCTTGAATGAGAACTCAGTGACAGGTTGTCAAGCGAAGAAGACTCAAACTATCGACAAATGATTGAGATAGTTGAACATAGAATCTTACCCTCTCAATTGGATAGACTGTCTTGCTGCATCCAACACATTTCTCTCTGGTGCCAGCAAAGGCGCTTGAGACTTTAACAGCATTCTGCCAAATATGCAATCATGATAAGCATCATCTAGTGCCAGTTGTTGATGAATAAAGAACAAAAGATGAATAGTGCCAACTGGATGATATGAAACATTAAAAACCATACAACACTGTAGTCATCTGCCTCATGAGATCGAAGGTTTTATCAATATTTTTCTTGTGATCTGCTAAATATCTTATCTTTTTATTGGACAAGATTTACTCTGTTCTGATCCAAGCATCACACTTAATTTTTGAGTGGCTATTTATCTCGCTGTATCTCCCATTCTAACAATTGGGGTATTCAAAATCCATGCATCTCACATCATGCTTTAGGAGTTGTTTGTGCATCAATGATTGAATGCATTTTTTTTCCTGTGCTACTCGGGACTGAAAGCCAAAATGCAGCTTTGTAGGTACTGAGAAAAAAAAATCTCTTCTGCATAACATGAAAGTTGTTGCATACCTCATTCCCAGCGTTTCTTTCTGGCTTGACAACCTTTGGAGTTCCTGAAGCATTTGCAGGTGAGGACATGCAAGAAGCACTGGATCTATATTGTCTTGCAAAGGGAAGCGGGAAAAAACTGTTCATACCTTCGAAGCTCTTGTCCAAACTCCCGGTCCTCTTGAACAGCTGGTCGAAGTGAGGCCTGCAGTAGAGCACTCCCTCGAAGGAGTTGTAGTTGGCAAGCTGCAGCAGAGAACATCCTCAGACAAATCAATGCTGGTAAACTTTCACCGCCTAATCACATCATCATCTCACTCGATAACTCAGCTTTTACAGATCGATCAACTGAAGCAGCCAAGCAGGTTGTGGTACCTTGAGGGTGCCCTTGCAGTGGTGGCAGCGGAAGCAGGCCTTGTGGTAGATGCGGTTGTCGGCGGTGAGCTTGTCGACGAGGTACACCGTCTTGTCGCAGGCGGTGCACTTGGTGGTCGTCCCCTGGAAGGAGGTCGCCATGGCCGGCCCTCTTCCCCCTCTGCAACGACACACTCTGCGTACAGAGAGGCTGCTAGAGGTATGCTATGCTATGGTGTAGCCGCACTCCAAACTCCCCAGCCAGTCTTGAGTTGCTGCTGATCGATGGTTATATGGGAACTGGGAACTGTGGTGTGGTGTGGTTGGTGGTGGTGAGCTGCAGCCAGGTATTGATACCGCTAGGCAGGACACAGCTAGGGAGGGAGGAGGGGGGCAGGGAATGTCGGGGGTGTCAGGCAGGGAGTGTGGGCTGGGGAGGAGAGAGAGAGAGCATATGAGGTGGGGGTCGGTCCTGCATGAATGGGATTGGGAGGATGAAGGCCATGTTTAGTTTTAAAATTTTTTCAAGATTTCCGTCGTATCGAATATTTGGACACATGTATGGAACATTAAATGTAGACGAGAAAAACTAATTATATAGTTTAATAGAAAACAACGAGACGAATCTTTTAAGCCTAATTAATCTATAATTAAACACTAATTGACAAATACAAACGAAAATACTACAATAGCCAAAGCCAACAAAAAAAAATCGCGAACTCAGCGCACCCGAAGCGGTGGTACGGTGGTTGCGGAAATTTGCGGAGTGGCGAAGCAAAATCAGGCGCAAGTGAGGACTGACGGTGACAAAAAGGGAGGCAGAAAACAGTTTGCGACAATTATTAGAGAGAGAAAGACAAGAGAGCTACTGCAGAGAGGGAGAGAATGAGAGATGTGTGACGTGTCTCATGTTTTCAGAGCAGGAGAATACAGTGCAGGTGTGTGAAATGTGAAAGTGAAAACCAGAGGGCAGCTTGCATCTTCGGATTTCTACTCTAGAGGTGAGAAGGAGTAAAGCTAGTAGTACTGTAGTAGGTAGCCTTGGCGCCTTGCTTTCCTCCTCGAGTGGAACCGGTTCTGGGGATCTCTGCTCTGCTTGATTGGAACATGGCTGCCCTACGGCCATACCATGATGCCACAGCATGTGCAGTGAACCAGAACTTTATTACGTGCCTGCAGCAGCCTTGTGTCTTCACAGCCTCTGGTTCCTTCTAGTGCAGTGAAACCAAAACTGTGGGTGTGTTTAGTTAGTGAAAATTTTTGGCTATGCCTACTATAGCACTTTCGTTTGTATTTATCAATTAGTGTTCAATCATAGACTAATTAGGCTCGAAAGATTCGTCTCGTGGTTTTCTAACAAACTGTGTAATTAGTTTTTTCGTCTATATTTAATGCTCCATGCATGTGTTCAAACATTCGATGTGACGGGAAATCTTGAAAATTTTTGGAATCTAAACATGACCTGTATATTTCTTTTATTTTTTTGCTGCTCTTCTGTCATTCAAGAAGGGTTGCTTCTACCCAAAGTAGGAGGAGAAAAATAAGGAATAGACCATTCTTTGATAATCAGTTGTGCAGTCAATGTCTGCTTTTCATAGTTAAAAACTCATGCGCAAAGAAACAAGCAAAAATCCATGCTAAGCATGGCCTTAGCTTTTTACCCATTTTATATGTAGAACTAACATATTCCACTCCTTTGCTCCTTGAGTAACATATGCTATGTTAGAACCAAATCACAGGTTTAGGTCTGGAATTTCTATTTCATTAGTCTTACCATAACTTTGGCAGGTTGGGGATACATATAGGGTAATTTACTTGCAACTTAAGAAAGCTACAGCATATTCTAGAGATGCTAAATTATATGCTAAAGCAAGATAATGATAAAGATAAGGGCTGATATAGCCACCAACTACTCTAGATAAGTATCCTAGATAGATAAGGACAAGACTTATAGCTGTCATCCTCCCTCTAAGTCTTGTGCGGCGCCTTCTGGGAAATTTGAACCATCCCAATCCTGACGCGAAACTCTTGGAACTTGACCCGCCCAAGGGATTTGGCCTCTAATTAGTTTTTTTCGTCTACATTTAATGCTCCATGCATATGTCCAAACATTAGATGTGACGGGGAATCTTGAAAATTTTTGAAAACTAAACATGGCCTGTATATTTCTTTTTTTTTGCTGCTCTTCTGTCATTCAAGAGGGGTTGCTTCTACCCAAAGTAGGAGGAGAAAAATAAGGAATAGACCATTCTTTGATAATCAGTTGTGCAGTCAATGTCTGCTTTTCATAGTTAAAAACTCATGCGCAAAGAAACAAACAAAATCCATGAATTGAATTCACTAAGCACGTACGGCCTTAGCTTTTTGCCCATTTTATATGTAGAACTAACATATTCCACTCCTTTGCTTCTTGAGGAACACAAGCTATGGATATCATGATCAGCGCATGAAAAAAAGTGTCAGCAATTTGTGCATATTCATCGCATGTAAAAAGATTCTATTTCCTTCATCTCCCTGTAATAAATACTGTGGTTGCAGGATTTAGTGACATTTCATCTCATCTTTTCTAAAGCTACGGAACTCAGCCTTGTCATGAATTTGTCGGTTGTTTCCTTAGGGTGTCGGCAAGCTCAGCACACGACAAATCTCACAGCTAATGTTGAGAACATATGTCCTAGCTAGTTAGGTCAAAGAGAACAATTTTTTTGTTGCTTATCATTCTTGCTTATGTATGGTATGATATATATTGCAGGCATAGCTATCTGCGATGCTCAAGAGATCTAGTTGGCAATTAAGTTGATATTTTCTATTAAAAGAGGAGCGAACCGATCTCGATGACAAGGCCACCCGACAGACATGAAAAAAGTGAGACTGCATCAGCCCCCGGCCCTGTCAGGTCAGATCGTTCTGTTACAACCTTCAGCTTTACTCATTGCTCATGATTTGCTCTTGTAAAGACAAGTACTAATCCCGATTAACAAAGATGGATGTTGCATGTCTGGTGGCATGTAGATCTCCATGTGTGTTGGGGGCCCAACTTGCTATTCTCATCTCGTATCTGTTCTGCCCTGCCTCAATATCGGTCGTGCCATGCATCATGCATCATCCATGACCATGACCATGAGATGTTCACAATCATTCCAGGTTATTATTATTATTATTTTTGATGGAGAGAATTCAAGTAATGATGTGGTTTGGTGAAATTGCGAAGGTAACGACATCTTGCATCGTGTCTGGGTTATGTGTTGCTGTCAGTCCCGGCACAATGTGTATGTGATGTGCGAAACCGCAAATTAACAAATTCAGTTTGGCTCCGATCCGATCCCCTGAATTCAGATGGGCTGTTTTTGTCGCTCACGTTTGCAATTGGAGTAAAGTCTACTTCTCCGACGAGGTGACTTGGCTAGCATACAGATGCAGCGTGCCACATCATCACATCATTTGTTGTATCCCTACTCTACCCATTGGCGGATCCAGGGGGGCTGGGGGCTGCAGCCCCCCGGCAGCATGATATTTCCATAGGATTACTGTTGCAATTAGCTCTAAATTACCCTTAAATCTTTATGGTTAATCACAATCTCCATTACTTAGCCCCCCTTATCCCATCCTGGATCCGCCACTGACTCTACCGACTATCACTGGCTGAAAAGACTGTCACTAGCTGATCTTACACATGCATCTACTATACGTATAGCTAATACTACAGCGTGGCTAGCGTCCGGACTAGCCCCTGCCGACCGAGGGGGAAGAGCAAAGCGGCAAGAGGGCCGGTGGCTGGCTGCACGACGCGGAGAGGCACGCACGGCCATCAGCGTAGCCGTGTAGGATGAGTCTCCCAGCAGCAAAAATTGGAGGAAAAACAAAGATCGAGCTTGTGACCGTAAAGTCGTCGATTAGAACTGAAACAAAACAAAATATTTATTGCAACACGAATTATGTTCTTGTGCAACAAATTAAGACCACAAGTACAACAATATAAGATTTTTTTTGCAACATTTAAGATGCAATACTCCAACATGCTAGTTAGTCTCCTGCAACAGTAGAAAAACTCCTCGCGCAACAGGCCACCTTCAAGTCAAAAGTTAAGTTAAATATTCACGAAGAGCATGTGCAACGTACCACTGAAACGAATAAAAAAATATTGGTGCAACAAACCGAAAAAACTCATGTAACATCTCACAATGAAAATTAATGAAAATTTGCGCACTCTGGGGATCTCCCCCACAGTCTTTTGCCGTCAAAAAACACCTCATGATGAAACAAATATTGCAAGGATAAAAATGATGCAACATCTAAAAATCAATAGTTGCAACATCACAATATCATAGCCGCAACATCACGAAATAACAAATGTCACACATCATAGTACAAACAGAAAAGAGTCAAAATAGCAACAGCACAAATGACCAATCGAAAATCTCATATTGCAACATAAAAAAAAATGCAGATGTACCAGTGGGAGAGGGCGTGAGAAGCATGTCCTTCTTCAAGATGCGATGCACAAGGGAGTCTCCATGAGTCAACCTTGCAAGGGGAAAGTAGAAGAAAGAAGCATAGAGTTATGTGGATGAGAAGGAGCCACGTCGCTAATAAAAAGAACGGGTGCGGACACGTGGGGCTTCTGTAGAGCCGTCCGACGATTTGTGCTAGCATGGGACGCACGAACCACATCATTACTGCTAATAATAAGGTTTAGCATGTGTGTCCATGCCCTAGTATTAGTCAGCTCTCTAAGCATGTTGTCAGCACTATATATCCTAATCGCAACGGTCCAGATGAACTCCTTGTAATTACTAGGATGCAGGCGCGCAGCATGTACAAGAAAATACCTAAGATGATTCAGGTCTTTGCATCGTGCAATCTCAATAACAAGGAAGTATTTAAGTTGACCAAGGTCCTAGACCTCAACCTCCTTATATTCTTTCTTGAAATGTTCAATCTCCTTTACATCATCACCGGTAATTATAATATCAGAGTTTTTAAAACCCACTCTCAATCTTTTTTGGCAATTTTGAAAAGAAATTGCTCTCCATCAACTCTATATCTCAGCTCCCAATCTTTCCGCACTTTGGAAAACCGATCCGATTGTGCCGAAATATACATGCACGTATCAATTGGCCAATCTAGAGGTAAAAGGAAGTGAGGAAGAATATGGTTCCCAATGCAAATGTACAAGAGAGATAATACAAAAATAGTTGTGGTAATTTGAAAACAGTCCGAAATTTCTCGTGAAAAATTGGCTTCTATCTTTTAGGAGCTAGATTTTGAAAATGGTTGGAGGAACCCAACAAATATGCTCTTAACTTTTTTTAGCCACTTGGAAGCTCTCACTCACATACACAATCAACATAGTAATCTTACGCCCTGAATGTCCATAGAATATATAGTATATATGATCTCCGTTCCATTGTCCGTATCAGATCCCATATGTTGCCTATTTAAATCTATCAAACCATGCTTGTGGAGATTGTTTGAACATACAAAGACTTCTTCGATTTGCACACCTTTCTAACTTCCCCATGATTAGACAAACCAGTGGAATCTCTATATATATTTCCCCTTGAATATCATTGTGCAAGAAAGTTGATGCAATGGCAATACAAAATTCGCCACACAAGAAACGTCTCACCATACTCTTCTTTGTCACCGGTGCAAATTCTCACCATACGCGCAGAAGGGAAGGATTATTACGCCAAAGGACGCTGTCCCTGTTGATGCTGTGACGGACTCGTTTGTGTGGGCTGCTGCCAGATTGCCGCCCAGGTGTGAGGCCTAGGACTCCAGGAGCCACCCTCAAAATCAAACAAAAAAAAAAGGCAGGAGCGCGAGTTCGCCCGTCGAAATTGACAGGGCATAACTCGAGGCTTCACGCTACACGTGTTTGGCCACGGCCCACGGGCCGCGCGCACCGTACGCATACGGACACGGTTAGCCAGCCGCCCAGCGCATGGCGGGTGCACGCTCATCGTCCTTGGATGCGGCAGCGTCTCACGCGTCTTCTCGGGACTCGGGTTGCCTACCTCACCAATCGATGCAGTTGCTGGCTTGCTGTCCGCCTCTGTCCCCCATTCGCCGCAGCTTGACATGGGCCTTGGGCCGTGTTTAGGCCTGGTTTAGATGCACCCAAAAGTTAGAATTTTTTCACTCTCTCCATCACATCAATTTTTAGCCGTTTGCATGGAGTATTAAATATAGATAAAAAAATAACACAGTTTAGTTGAAAATCACGAGATGAATTTTTTGAGCCTAGTTGGTCCACGATTGGACAATATTTGTCAAATAAGACGAAAGTAGTACTATTCATCGGGTTAGAAAAATTTGCAATCTAAACGTGGCCTTAGTTACCCGAATCGGGCCATGCCGATTCTGCACAGTGCTGCACTGTAGCACTTTTGTTTTTATTTGCTAATAATTGTCCAAATATTGATTAATTAGACTCAAAATGTTCGTCTTGCAAAGTACAACAAAACTGTGCAATTAGTTTTTGATTTCATCTACATTTAGTACTCCATGCATATGTCGGCATTTTGATGTGATGGAGAATCTTCTTTTTGTACAGTGGAATTTGGGGGTGAATTTGAGTATCTAAACAAGGCCTTGGCCTGGTTTAGTTCCCAGAATTCTCTCTAAATTCCACTATGCAAAAAGAAAATTCTCTGTCACATCGAAAATGCCGACATATATATGGAGTACTAAATATAGATGAAATCAAAAACTAATTACACAGTTTTGTTGTACTTTGCGAGACGAACATTTTAAGCCTAATTAGTCAAAATTTGGACAATTTTTATCAAATACAAACGAAATGCTACAGTACACGTTTATGATGCTACAGTGCATTTGGTGACCACCAATTCGGTGATCTAAACACGACCCTTGTTTAGTTCCGTCCGAACTATTGAATTTAGCACTATGCAAAAAAAAGAAGATTTTTCGTCATATCAAACTTATGGTATATGTATGAAGTATTAAATGTAGACGAAATCAAAAACTAATTGCACAGTTTAGTTGTACTTTGCGAGACGAACATTTTGAGTCTAATTAATTAATAGTTGAACAATTATTACCCAATACAAACGAAATACTACAGTGCATTACATTATCAAACAGTGAATTTGACACTGTCAAATTCGGGCAACTAAACATGGCCATGGATCCTCCAGCTGCAGCAGCAGGCAGGCTGGCAGATACTACTGTACCTTGAGCAGACGAGCAGCGGCGGCGTTGCAGAGGAGGCACGCGGTCACGCTCCGGCGTGGTGTCACCACTCCACAAGCCACGACCGCGACCCACAAGCCACAGCTGACGAGCTCAACTCGGGAAGCCTTCGATCGCTTTTCGCTAGATCTCGATCGTGGGCGTTGCATGCCACAAACAAAAATCTCAGCACAATCAATGCACCTTCTCCACCGATCGTCCATGTTCAGCGGCGACGGCGACGAGTAGGCAGCTCCCCACGGGCACGGGCACCGCCGCCGCCGACGAAGCACAGTACGCTCTCCAGGAGCGAGCCAATCAAGAAGAAGAGCTGAGCTGCCAAGCTTGGTTGTCGGGATATGAGTTGCGGCCTGTGCCGATATCCATCTGCTTCGCTTAGGGAGCAAGGGCGTTGCACGTCCGTTGAGGACCTCATCTCCAGGCAGCTCAAGAAGTGGCGGTTGCCTCGCCTCTGTAACTCATTCGGTGAAGCGCTTGAGGGTCTATCAACCGAGGTCGTCTGAGACGAAGGGGTACGGTTGACGACGTCTATCGCTGTCGCAATCATCCGTCGGGGAGGGGTGGATGCGTCCGTGCCTAGAGTGACAACATCAGACCTCTCTGGGCACGCATTGGCATCCATGACGTCGACTGTCGCTCACGCGGTGGCGTGACGAGTGGCTGCCCCTGCACAGACAACCACGGAGGCGAGTCCATCATCCCTTGGGCAGTTTTCGCCAGAGAGCGGGTGTCCACCAATGATGCTTCGGCTTCCTGGGAGGCGGTCGCCAGAGCCAGCGAGCCCCTAGTCGCCGGTGCTCTAGCTGGCCGGCTCACGACAAGCGAGGCGACAAGCTCCTCTAGCACTGGGTCGATCCATGCGGGAGGCCCCGCGCTCACGCACAGCTCCAACGGCAAGGGGTCAGACTCGGGGAAGTAGTGCGCAACAGCAGAGACGGCGCCGTTGTTGGTGTGGCGGTAGGCGCGGCCACGCTGGTGTCCGTCGCCGGCTTACTCCGGCGCCGCCAGTGTCATCGTCGGATTCCTCCGGCGCCCCCCCGCGGCACCCTACACGGCCCCGTCCGAGCATGGTGGATCGCCGCGGGGAGAGGCCGACGTGGCGCCGCCCCGAGCAGAGTGTCATGGCAAGTCTCCACCCTTCGCCACTGACCTCGCAGAACGCCTGGACTGCTTGCAGTCCCTGTCGAGGTGGCCGAAGTTGTGGCAGCACAGACAACGCCGTGGTAACCGGCAAATCGCTACTCGATATGAGTAAGAAAGACAGTTGAAACATCTGTCGCAAAGCTCTGTGGGGATCTTCCGGATGTGCGAAAGCTGCATTGGGCCACGGCGAGGCTCCGTTGAGGTGGTAGGAAATGTCCTTGTGGCCGATATGGACCAGCGGTGCACCACTTAACAATTTCAAGGACTCTGAAATGTATTTTCAAACTTCATGATCTAAACGACATACTCTTACAAGTTTGAGGGTTATTGGTGCATTAAACTCAATTTTCTATGTCACGATGGTAGCTGCGTCCTTGGGGTGGTACCGTGGTAGCTATCCTTTGTTCCGATGTTTGATGTTTGACACACGGCAAATTGAACGATCGGATTGTGGCGACTATTTGAGGAAAAGAAATGTCCTGGCGCCACATTGTTGGGCCGGATTTGTAGCGTGGACTACATACCTGGTTGTTGTCAGTTGGCGTTGTGTTATCTACTGAAGGGTTGTCCAGTGTTGCTCTGAAGTTTTCCAGTAGAAGTTGTGGGCAGTACTGGGTTGCGTATGGGCTTCGTGCAGTCGAGGGTGAGTTTTGCTTGGGCCTTGTTTAGTTGGCCCAAATTGGGACCGGCCAAATTGGGCCAAACACTGTAGCATTTTGTTTTTATTTGGTAAAAATTGTCCAAACATTGACTAATTAGGTTCAAAACGTTCGTCTGGTAAAGAACAATAAAACTGTGCAATTAGTTTTTGATTTCATCTACATTGAGTACTCCATACATGTGCCAATATTTTAATGTGATGGGGAATCTTCTTTTTGCATAGTAGAATTTAGGGAAAAATTTGGCATCTAAACAGGGCCTTGGTCCGGCTCGGTTGCAAACTTCTGTTTGATTCATTCATTATGCTTGGATGTGTCAATTTTCTCTGCCTATCAAACAGGAAAAGGCGGTTGATGATGTCCGGTTATTGCCTGGATACAACGGCGGACCCGGAAATTAAACTGACCCTGGGCGAAGTGACCGAAGTGACAAAGTCTAAGGCGTTGTCTAGGAGGGCTCCTCCTCGGAACGAGTCGGAGCCCTTTTTTCCTTCCAAAATGGCTCCGACTTTTTTTTACACTGAAAAACGGTTATAAAGAGCTCTTTCTACTAAACTTCAGTAGACCTACGCCAGAGGAACCGGAGCCAAAGCCGGAGATGAGCCCTACCAAACGAGATGTATAGAACTTTTCTCATTCATCTTAGCATAGAATAGGATTGCAACAACTTTTTCACGACCGTGCCTAACCACTATTTAAATGAGAGGAAAAGAGAATTACAATGCACGATCTTAATAAATATAGGCTTAATTACCAATACAATCTTTACAAGATTAGTGTGAACCGTAACCTCCGTTATATTGTGCTATCTAGTCCTACGTTGTGTGACAGCGGCAATGGTTCAAGCTTTAGTGAAAATTAATGTGTGCCAACTAGTCCTATGTTGTCTCCTCTAGAAGGTGCTCTGCTCGGCTCAGCTTCCTTCTCTAATAAAGGTCTAATCTCGTACAGCATCGTGTGAGCTCTATATGGCCATACCCCAGTGTGCACCGGAGCCCGGGCCGGCGCCTAGGGTCGCGGGGCCCTGGGCCCACCCATGCTTGGATACCACTAGTTGCGCTTGGGGCAAAAGTGATATGGACAGGCTGGTGAGGATGATTTGCTCGAACGTACCTAGATTATAGGTTGAGGATTGAGGATTCTTGCTGATATTGTAATGTTCTACTTACGCAGTTTATTTCAAAAGATATGGTTTTGTTTTGTGAGTTGTCGCCTGGTGGGTCGATTTCGATTGCAGCATGTAGCGATGGAGAAAACGGGAAGAGGCTAAAAAGGTAAGAAAATAGAAATTAGGCAGGTTAGAATGCTTCACTTATTGCTTCATTTCGTTTCTAATAGTTCGAATGGGTGGTTTGTGACCCAAGCGCAGTTTGCGATGGCAGTATTTTAATTCGATATTTCATAACCTTCTAATGTCATACGAGACTGGACTGATGAGTTATATGCGAGGTTTCACTAGGTGCAGAGCCTGGCGGTGCATATAGTTGGTGGTATATACGACCGATGATGCGTCGTTATAGGTAGCATTTGGATAGAATCCGAATAAAAAAAATCCCAAAATCTTACAATCTCATCCAAATACATCAGAATTTTAAAGGATTCTATCACATAGGCACATAATCCAAAAAAACATTAAAGATTTTTTTAATCTAGATTCTGGATTTTACAATCCGATCCAAATAGGACCATAGTCAAGTTGCTCATATCATGCATGGAGCGGACGAGCCCGTGGCGGTGAGGATTTTTGTTGGGGTCGACGGAACAGTGCACTGTGCACGTTTATGAGGGATGTATGAACTTTGTTGAAAATAGCTTTCTAGTTTGTGGAGACGAGTGTGTCATGTGCTTTCGACAGGTTTAGCAAGTCAGTAGCCATAGTGGTCTACGAGTTTTGATGTTTGTGAGTTTTGGTTGAAGAAGTCCAATTATTTTTTAGTTGTCCGACAGAAGAGATGTTGAATTTCTTCATCCTTCGGTGTGTCAAGGTAGTGGCCATTATATAATGAGTGTGTGTCAGATCAGTGTTGTCGGCGTTTGGTCCCGCGAGGGTCCTAAGCCAACGAGTGAATCAGTACTGCGTGTCCCTAATCTGGATGGTGATGCAAGGAGAGTACACGGGGGTTTATCCTGGTTTGGGCAAAAGAAGGCACTACATCCAGCGGGAGAGGGGAGTATTGTATTTCCTTGCACCTAAGTGCTTGCGTAGGGGTTATAAGCTGTGAGAGAGGGAGCCGATCCCAGGTCTCAGAGAGAAAAAGTGAGAGTACAAAGGAGATTGCTTGAGATGTTGATCTTCTATGGTGGGAGGGTAGCTGGCTTTTTGTCGTCCGTCGCCCTCCTTCCTTGTAGAGTCCCCTGTCTGCCTTTTTATAGGGTAAGAGGAGGCAGGGACGCCGGGGGTGCCCTAGGAGTGAAGTTTTGTCGACCGCTGTAGAGGCCGCTGTAGCGACGTGCCTTGAGAATGGCCGGCCATCCCCGGACACCATGGTGACGTAGAGGATGAGACGGTGAAAAGACTCCGGATCCTATGGCATGCAAGCCTTGCTTTCTTGTTTGACCGGCGGTTGGTCAAGGCAGGGTAGAGGTGGGTCAACGATGAATGGATAAGGTCGAGTCCCCGGAATTGCGAGGTACGGTACTCGTCGTATTATCCCTCGAGGGTGATCAGTGGCAGAATAGTGCCCGGTATGGCGCGTACAGTGATAGATTTTCACCGCCCATCCCGGGATGGGCAGTAAAAAGTGAGATTTGACACCGGTACTGCTCCCATGCTGATTACCGCTGTAGCCATGGGGGTAGGAAGTGGTTGGCGGTTGCATTAAATGCTCTGACTTTTGTCTCAGAGTTGGTGAGTGAGGTGGGTCGATCGGCTCGACCCAGGGTCGTGCGAGTCGGAGGTTTCTCGGTGGTCGAGGTGTTCCGTTGAGTGAGCCTCGTGCGAGTCGGAACGTGGTCGAGACGTCCCATCGAGCGAGTCTCGTGTGAGTCGGAACGTGGTCGAGGCGTTTTGTTCGTCGTTTTGGCTCGTCCCGTCTCGGTGGGTAGAGCTTTTGGCGTGGTTTTCTCAGGAGTTTGTTTTTCTTGATCGTTGATTGTGGGTACCCCTTGTTTAGGTACCCGACAGTAGCCCCCGGGCCTTTGGGTGAGTGTGGGTCACTCTCACATAGGCTCAGCGAGTCATGAACTGGAGTCATAGCGTTGTAGCTTTTCCGGTGGGTTCGTGCGAGCGCACCCACCGGGTGTAGCCCCCAAGGCCTCGGTGGAGTGTTTTGACTCCTCCGAGGTCTTTAGTGCGTTATATCGTGGAATGCTCTTGCATCATGTCGTGTTTTGTCCTGTTTCGTTTGAGGTTTCAACATTTTGCGGTCGAGTCCCCGAGCCTCATGCGCATGAGGTCGATCATAGTCTTGCCCATCTTTTTTCGTTCGACCCTCACGCTCCTTCTTTAGAAAAAAGGAGGGGTGGGGAACGTCGTACTACCCTCGTCGGGCGAGTTTCGACGGTCTCCGGTGAGCTGTTAGCGGGGAATTCGAGTAGGAGCCCATGCTCCATTCGATAGGAGTCAGCTAGCGGCCACGGAGGCACTCTCAAAGATGCCAAAGAGTAGTCGTGTGGATCTCAGTTCCATGAGATAGGATCTGAGGGCTCGATGCCTCCCTCCAAGGGGATTCCACCGTCGACCTCTCTTCTAGCCTCGAATATGTCTGGGGGCGCCTCGAGAGAGTGGCTTGAGCCCTAGCCTTGTATGGGTGCGTCCCTAGTTGTCCCTGACTCCATTACTCGAGGGCAGCTGTCGAACCCTGGTCGAGGGCTAGCTTTTGATCCCTCGAGGTTTATATCGGGCTCGGAGCCCGTTACCCATTCGTCTAGGAATATCCATCCGCGGATCCCCTTTCGGCCCGTTTGGGGCGCGTCTTTTTAGGAGGGGAAGCGAGAACGGCGCGGTAGTGGGCGGCGTGGTGCGACGGTTATGGAGTGAACGGCGAACACGTGCCCTTACCTGCATGTTTTGAGGGAGCGGTTAGGTAATGTCATTGAATGCGGAAACTGTTCCTACCTTTTTGCCCGCCCGTTGGCCTTCCATTGAGGTATAAGTGTGAGGCCCAGGGTTTCGTATACCCCCTATAGGCCATTTGTGTCTCTGCCCTCTTGCTCTTTGTGCGCCCTTCAGCTGCCTTCCACCGCCGTCGTCAGTTCTTCCTCTGCCACCGCCGCACGCCGTTTCCAACGTCCATGGCGGGCAAGAGCCAGATTCTTCCTGCGGATGCGTGGGCTCGTTCCTCGGTGATGGAGAGAAAGCTGGAGGATTTGGTCTGCGACGGTCTTCTACGACCAAGGGCGAGTCAGACCCAGCTGGAATGGAGGGTGCCGCCGTCCGACCATCGGAAGTCGGCGCCCCTGGAGGGATACGTGGTAAGCTTTGTGGCTTTCCATGAGAGGGGGCTCGGGATGCCACCGAGCCGCTTCATGCGGGCGCTCCTCCACTACTACAAGGTGGAGCTGCATCATCTCGCCCCCAACTCCATCTCACAGGCTACCATTTTTGCGGCGGTCTACGAGGGGTACCTGGGGATGGAGCCACACTGGAATCTGTGGCTCCACCTCTTCAAGGCGGAGCATTTTGCCAAGAAGGCGGGCGAGCGAGGAGTGCAGCGCACGGTGCATGCAGGGAGCTACACTCTCCAAGTCCGGGCGGGTCGAGGTGAGCAGTACATCCCGGCGTAGCTCATCTCGTCGAACAACGACTGGCATGAGGGGTGGTTCTACCTGCGCAATGACAACGACCGGCTGCCGAGGTTCTCCGGCCAGGTCCTGATGTCGCGCGAGGAGAACTGGACGTACGGCGTCATCGAGGAGGACAAGCCGAAACTATAGCCGCTCCTCGACGCATTGAGGAGGCTTCGACAGCGCGAGTTGACGGCAGGAATGGTGGCCACCGCTTTCCACCACCGGAGGGTGCTACCGCTGATGCAGCGCTGGCTCCGGATTGACGAGATGACGTCAGAGGCTTCGCTGGAGGGGAGTCGGATGTCACACGAGTCTCTCCCCCTCGATGAAGTCACTCGACGTGCACGGTGGATGGTGGGGAGCTTCAAGCAGGAGGACATTGACAGGGTCCTGATGCGCCCTACCCAAGGCTTTGAGCCTCTAGTAAGTGTCGTTGTTGATAGCCTTGGGTTCTTTTTCTTCCCAATTCCCTCGACTAAGTTGGTCGAGGCCTCTATGCAGGATCTGTCGGCGATCAAGGAGTCGCTGCCGCCGGTTTCGGAGGATCGGGCTGCTCGAGAGGCTAGACGCCTCTCGACGGCCCAGAAGAAGGAAGAGAAGGACGCTGCTAAGAAGCGTCAAGTCAAGAAGGCCCTCGAGCGCGAGGCGTTGAAGAAGCGCCGCCGCCAACAGAGCCTCGAGGGTCTCCCGATCGAGAAATCTCGCTCCGAGACGGTCTCGAGGGAGGATGAAGACAGCGGTGATGACGACGTCAGGTCGCGGTATGATACCACGACTTTTCTGGCGCACCTCCTCGATGTGCGGCCCCTACTGGAGCCCGTTGGGGGGTTGACCTCCCAGGCGTCGAGGGAAGTCTCAGTGCCCGTCGAGGGGGAAGGAGAGCCAGTAGAGGAAAGGGCCCGAGCGGGGCCTTCAGAGAGGGGATCTACCTCTCCTGGGGTCCCGTAGGGGAGGTTGGTGGCACCGCGCTCGCGAGTCCAATCGCCTCAGACTCTGCCAGCGGGCGGAGCAACGATGTCGGTGTTTGAGGCCACGGCGCCGTCGACGGGCGTAAGGACTCGAGGCCAGATAGCCTCGTCGGCGCAGAGGTCCTCAGGCGCTTCGTCAGCCCGGGCCTCGAGGAGCACCCAGCCAATAGGAGGCTCAACGGAGGGGCCCTCACAGATGCCGTCGGGTGGCTCGGGGAGGCCGTAGTCTAGGCCCCTGGTTGCCATATCCGGGTAAGTACCTCACCTTATCTTTCTATCGATGGTAATCTCACTCTTTATTCTGACGCGTCTGTTTGCTGCTCAGCCACAGGCGCAAGGTGGAGCTCGCGGCTCCGAATCCCATCAATGCGCTCAAGTCGGGCACTGCCTTGATGATGCGGATGCCTGCCGATGATGCCGCCTGGGTCGTGAGGTACCAGGCCACCACAGAGCGGCTCAGGACGAGGGAGGTCACCACTAAGGCGGGAGCAAGCGCCTAGGAGGTCGTTGGTCCTGGTGATGCCACGCGGGAGCCAGAGCCAGTTGAGGCAGTCCTGGGCGGTGCCAGGCTCGAGGTGCCCAGCATTGGTGGGTCATAGCCTGAGTCAACCGTGACGACCCAGGCGACCATTGAGGCCGCTGAGGTCGAAACATCTGTCCATGACGCGGGGCGGGCGGATGTCAAAAAGTCAAGAGAGGTGGTGGAGGCCCCACCGGAGGTGGAAAAAGAGGTGGCGCAGCCGGAGTCGCAACCGGCGCGGGAGGAGTCGTAGCCGCAGCAGGACCAGCCAACAGAGCAGACGGTCGAGGCGGAACGGGGGGTGGTCGTGCCACTGTCCAGCACGCAGGCGGTGGCGCCAACAGTCGAGACGTTAGCCCCGCCCCAAGGGTCGATTCCGGCTGTAATCGACCTTACCGTCAACGACCCTCCTTCTGACAAGGGCAAGCAGAAGGTGGACGTCGAGATGGTCGATGCCCCGGATCGGCCTAGCACTTCTGCGATGTTGGGGGATGACTCGGCCGAGGCGTCTGCTAGGTGGCCTGATTACGCAGGGCTGGTGCTTGTACGGGCGGAGGAGGAGCTGCTGCGCTAGGGTTAGTCGACCCTTGAGTTTAGGAACGCGTCTAACCCCAGCGCCGAGCCCTTCTTCGCTCTCGATGACAAGGATGAAGTGCAACACTAGGAGTTCGTCGAGGGACTCCGTAAGCACTCCGTGTGGTCTCTGCGCATGGTCACAGATACCTTGGTGCAGGGTATGTCGGAGGCTTTCGAGGTGAGCCGGGTTTGTTTGCCTTTCCTTGCGTTTTATCCTTCCTTTCTCCTTGGTTATGACCTTTAGGCTTTAACTATGGTCAGGAGCTCAAGGAGCGTTCTTGCCGCAAGTCACTCTTTATTCGTCATGAGAGTGGCGTGTGGGCGACGCTTGCTCGTCAATAGGCTCTAGTCGAGGAAGCCAACAAGCGGCTATCCTAGAAGAGCGTCGAGGTGGATGAGCTCCGCGTCGTCCATACAACGGTCAGGGAGGAGGCGGCGCAGGCTCAAGAAGCCGAGGCCAAGGCGCGTGAAGATGCGGCAAGGGCTCGGGAAGAGGCGGCCAAGGCTCGTGAGGACCTCGCGCCGTTGCTGGTGCGCATGAAGGAGCTCGAGGAGGATGTCGCCTTAGTCAGCGGTCAGCATGATGCCCTCAACATCCAGATCAGGATGGTGTCCGCTCGCGTCGAAACCTTGGAGGACGAGGTTGTGACATTGAAGGGGATGGTCCGAGAGAGCGACGAGGCTCTCTCGGGCACCAGTCGGGAGGTTGAGACATTGAGGGCAGCGGTCCGTGACAAGGACGAGGCTCTTTAGGCATTGGAGAAGGTGCGCGAGGAGCTGTGCGATGAGGTCATGGGTTGGCAGACCCATGCTAAGGGTAAACCTTTTGTCGTGTTTTGGCCTTGGCCTCGAGGTCCCAGGCTTATGCTAACTTGGTGTTTGTGTTTCAGAGCTGGAGAAGCAGCAACACGTGGCCCAGGCGACGGCTACCTCGTTCCAAAACCTCTTCGAGGCCAAGGCAGGGCGGACTCAGCTGCTCTAGGGTGCGATCACCTTGGTGTGCGATGGCTTAGGGGTCAAGCCCGACGTCGATACCGAGGAGGATGCGCCGGGGAACTCGTTTGTTCGCCGGATGGCGGCGCTGGGTTGCCTCGTCCGCGAGAAGATATGAGGCGGGCTGCATCATGGCGTGAAGAGAGCCATGGCGGTCATCCTGTTCGGGTTTGAGTATGACATGGGCCTCATTGCTGATGGCTTTATCACGGATCTAGACCAGACTGACGAGGATAATGAAGTAGCCTGCCTGAACCTGATCGAGGCCACGGAGGAGCCCGGGGGTCGCCTTGCAAAGCTTTTTGAGGTCGAGGTGGTCCTGCCTGCCGACGACGAGGGCCTGTGAGCCAAACTTGGGCATGAAGGCCCATGTAAATAAGTTAATATTCGTGACTTGCGTCATGGTGGCCTCAGGGGCCTTGAAACATTTAGATGTAAATTTGTACTAAATGTCCATTTTCGTTCGAGTTTTTTCTTCCCCTTCTCGCTTGAATCGTATTCTTGCATGATTTTCTTAGCGCGTGGTTGCACCCCTTGGCATGAGGGAGCGAGTGGAGGTACCGTAGCCTCGGAGGCGTAGGCAATCTCGCGGCTTGACTGCCCTCGAGCCTTAGGGTGCGTTTGCGGCCTCGTGGATCATGTAAGAACTTGATTCGAAGCGAATGGGAATGTTAGACGTGAGCTTTTTCAAAATCGTGAACTATTATTAGGTCTACTTAGTGCTGTTGCACCCCTTGGCGTGAGGGAGCGAGTGGAGGTACCGTAGCCTCGGAGGCGTAAGTGATCTCACGGCTCGACTGCCCTCGAGCCTTAGGGTGCGCTTGCGGCCTCGTCGACTTATGTAACAGTTCTCTTATTTTTTGAAAAAATGCGAGTTTTTTGGGGATACGTAGGGGGTTCCTCCCTTGCAGCCCCCGAGGGAGGGTCGACTCTGAGAAAACAGGGTCGATCCTTCCTGGTTTTTATGAAAGAATGCTTTGAACACCGATGTATTCTTTATTCTATCCTGGGATTGCGAAACAATTTACAAAGCCTCGAGGTTTTAAGGAAAAAAGTGACGTAGTTATTCAATGTTCCACGCGTTGGTGAAGATTTTGCCTTTCTCGTTCGATAGTTTGTAGGTGCCGGGCTTCAGTACTTCCGCAACGATGTATGGCCCTTCCCATGGTGGTGTAAGCTTATGTCGTCCCTTATTGTTCTGGCTTCGTCGTAGCACCAGGTCACCGACATTGAGGTCCTGTCTGTGGACGTGTTTGTCATGGTAGCGTCGGAGACTTTGCTGATACCTTGCCGAGTGTAATATAGCCACATCATGAGCTTCCTCAAGCTGGTCGAGGGCGTCCTCTCTTGTGGCATCATTGTTTTGCTTGTTGAAGGCTTTCAGTCTTAGGGATCCATATTCTACATTAGTTGGAAGCATAGCCTCGGATCCGTAGACTAAGAAGAACGGAGTGAACCCCATGGCTCGACTCGGCATTGTTCTTAGGCTCCACAGGACCGAGGAGAGCTCAACGGCCCATTTTTTGCCGCGCTTGTTTAATTTTTCAAAAATTCTTGGCTTCAGGCCTTGTAGAATCATGCCGTTGGCACATTCTACTTGGCCATTTGTTTTTGGATGAGCTACGGCCGACCAAAGCACATAGATGTGATGGTTGTCATATAAATCCAAAAACTTTTTGCCAGTAAATTGAGTGCCGTTGTCCGTGATGATGCAGTTAGGAACCCCAAAGTGGAGGACGATGTCGGTGAAAAATAGCACAGCTTGCTCAGACCTGATGCTAGTGATAGGACGAGCCTCGATCCACTTGGAAAACTTGTCAATGGTGACGAGCAAGTGGGTGAAGCCACCAGTTGTCCTCTTCAGGGGCCCGACCAAGTCGAGCCCCCGAACAACTAACGGCCATGTGATAGGAATAGTTTGCAGGGCGTGAGCCAGGAGGTGGGTTTGTCTTGCGTAGTACTGGCATCCTTTGTAGGAGCATACTAGCTTGACAACATCGGAGACTGCGGTTGGCTAGTGAAAACCTTGTCGGAATGCGTTTCCAACGAGGGTTCGAGGTGCCGCGTGATGACCACAAGCCCCCGAGTGTAGATCTTTGAGCAGATTCTTGCCTTCCTCATTTGTGATACAGCGTTGGAGGATGCCCGTAGGGCTGCGGCAATACAACTCTTTGTTGTCGCCAAATATCACAAAGGACTTGGCCCGGCGAGTGATCCGTCGAGCCTCAGTTTTATCTGAGGGGAGGTCCCTTTGAGTGAGATATTCGAGGTATGGAACACGCCAGTCAGGCTCGTGGTTGGCTGGTGGGGTCGAGCCTTCCGCCTGCATGGCTTCAGCCCTGGTCGAGGGAGCTTTCGCCTCAGGTGGGGGATCGAGTGATGGTCCGTCGGCCCCTCCGTCTGCCCTGATGTTGACGGACGGTTGATGGAGATCTCTCGCAAAGACATCAGGTGGAACTGTGGTTCGACTAGAAGCGATTTTCATGAGTTCATCGGCGGCTTCATTATATCTGCGTGCAACGTGGTTGAGCTCGAGGCCATGAAACTTGTCCTCAAGGCGACGTACCTCCTCGTAGTAGGTTTCCATCTTGGGATCATGGCAGCTTGAGCTCTTTATGACCTAGTCAATCACGAGCTGGGAGTCGCCATGAACATCGAGGTGTCAGACCCCTAGTTCGACGGCGACGCGCAGGCCTATGACGAGCGCCTCGTACTCGGCGACGTTGTTGAAGGCAGGAAAATGAAGCCGGATTATGTAGCGCATGTGGACTCCGAGGGGTGAGATGAAGAGCAAGCCCGCGCCCACTCCCGTTTTCATCAACGACCCGTCGAAGTACATGGTCCAAAGCTTGGCCTGGAGCTGAACCGGAGGAAGTTGAGTGTCTGTCCACTCCGCCAGGAAATCTACCAGTACCTGGGATTTGATGGCTTTGCGTGGCGCATAAGAGAGGGTCTCACCCATGAGCTTGACTGTCCACTTTGCTATTCTACCCGAGTTAAGACGATGGCGTACAACAGCTTCTGGATCTGCGGGTAGCGAACCTTGGTTTCCAAGAGCACCTCGCTAATGAAGTAGACTGGCCTCTGAACGAGAAAGACGTGTCCTTCCTCTGCCCTCTCGACAACCAAGACCGCGCTGACCACTTGTGTCGTTGTGGCGATGTAAAGCAGGAGGGGTTCCCCTGTGGTCGGAGGGACGAGGATCGGTGAGTTAGTTAACGAAGCTTTGAGCTTTGTAAGGGCTTCTTCTGCCTCGAGGGTCCACGAAAAGTGTTCTGATTTCTTTAGGAGACGATACAGTGGGAGCACTTTTTCACCGAAGGTGCAAAATGAAGCGGCTAAGGGCCGTGAGGCAGCCCGTGACCCTTTGTACGCCCTTTAGATCTCGGATAGGGCCCATTTTTGTTATTGTAGTGATTTTTTCTGGGTTGGCTTCGATGCCACGTTCAAAAATGATGAACCCTAGGAGCATGCCTCGAGGAACGCCGAAGACGCACTTCTCGGGGTTGAGCTTAATGTTCTTTGCCCTAAGGCACTTGAACGCAACGTCGATGTCGTTTATCAAATTACTGACCCTCTTGGTTTTGACAACGATATCGTCGACGTAAGCCTCGACGGTTGGTCCAATGTGTTCCCCAAAAATATGTTGCATGCATCGCTGGTATGTAGCCCCTGTGTTCCGGAGACCGAAGGGCATAGTACCGTAGCAATACATGCCGAACGGGGTGATGAATGAAGTCGCGAGCTGGTCGGACTCCTTCATTTTGATCTGGTGGTAGCCGGAATACGCATCTAGGAACCGCTAAGGTTGCCGACTCCAAGATGGCTTCCCCGTGCTCGACGCATTCCACATCGCACTCGTAGGCGTGCTCATAGGAGGGTTCGACGGTGATGACACCGTTGGGGCCCAACATTTTGAGCTTGAGGTAGGTGTAGTTGGGAACCGCCATGAACCGGGTGTAGCAGGGGCATCCAAGAATGGCGTGGCATGTCCCATGGAATTCAACCACCTCGAAAGTGAGAGTTTCCTTCCTGAAGTTGGTGGGAGTGCCGAAACAGACAGGCAGGTCGACCCGCCCGACGGGCTCTGCTTGCTTCCCTGGCACGACTCCATGGAAGCCCCCGACGCTGGGTCGGAGGTGCGTTCTGGTGATTCCCAGAAAGTCAAGGGTATGGGCATAGATGATGTTAAGACTACTGCCGCCATCCATGAGCACCTTGGTGAGGCCTATGTTGGCAATGATGGGATCGATGACAAGTGGGTAGACCCCAGGATTGGGGACGTAGTCTGGGTGGTCATCACGGTCGAAAGTGATGGCCACCTCGGACCAGTCAAGGAAGAGGGGGGTTGCGAGTTGCACGGAGAAGACCTCTCAACGTTCCCGTTTGCGCTGCCATGTTGAGAGGCGCGTCGAGGGTCCTCCGTATATCATGAAATAATCATGAATCTCGGGAAACCCCTCGTCCTTGTCGTCTCCCTTGGGATCCTCCTTCTTGTCGTCTTTCTTGATGCCTAGGCTTTCAAAGTATCTCCGGAGCATGTGGCAGTCCTCGAGGTTGTGGTTCGTGGGCTCTTTGTGGTAGGGACACGGTTCTTTGAGCATTTTGTCAAAAATGTCCCCGCCGGGGGGTCCTCGAGGTTTCTTACGATCAGCAGCAGTAACAAGGTCGTCGACCGAGGCCTCTTGTTTGCCCTACTGGTTCTTCTTCTTCTTGTTGTTGTTTCTTTTCGAGCCCCGGCTGGAGCCCGCGGGATCCTCCTCCTTGCGCTTCCCTTTGTTCTAGTCGCTACCAAAGATGGCACCAACTGCCTCCTTGCCGGTGGCGAAGTTGGTGATAATATCCATCAAACCATTGGCAGTGATGGGGGTGCTACGGCCCAACTCTCGGACCAACTCTTTACAGGTGGTACCAGAGAGGAAGACCATGATTACGTCGGAGTCGGTGATGTTGGGAAGTTCGGTGCGCTGTTTGGAGAAATACCGGATGTAGTCCCGGAGGGATTCGCCCGGCTTCTGTTTGCAGCTTCGAAGATCCAATGAGTTGCCGAGGTGCATGTTGGTCCCTTTGAAGTTCCCCTTGAACACTCTCACAAGGTCATTCCAGTCGTGGATTTGTCGAGGTGGGAGGTCCTCGAGCCAGGCTCGAGCGGTGTCCGACAGGAACAGGGGGAGTTGTCGAATGATGACCCGGTCGTCGGTGGCCCCACCCAACTGACAAGCCAAGCGGAAGTCAGCGAGCCAAAGTTCGGGTTTGGTTTCACCGTTATACTTGGTAAGAGTCGTGGGGGGCGGAACCGAGCCGGGAGTAATGTTTCACGGATGGCTTTGCTAAAGACCCGAGGGCCTGGTGGTTCGGGTGAAGGGCTTCGATCCTCTGAGCTATCGTAGCGTCCGCCCCTGTGCTCGTGGTAGCCTCGAGCTGCACCGTCACCACACTTGTGCCTCCTACGCTCGGTGATGTTGTCACGGGCGTCTCGAGGTTCGCGGTTGTCGACGATGCGTTCACGGACAGAGGCCACCTTGTTCCATTGGGCGTGCTCAGGATGAACCGAAGCCTCTCTCTCCTGTCAGGAGGGATCCGCAGGCTGCTCCGAGGCAAGCCCGCGTCGCTTCGAGGTGGAACTCTCGGCCTGCTGCATAGCAGCGGTCTCGAGGATTCCTTGGATTTCATCATGGGCCTGACGGGCCTCGGGGTTCGATGGCTCAGGCACGTTACAAAGGAGCATGGCGGCTATGACAACGTTCCGGCTCGCTCGACCAAAAACCGAGGGCTTGACTGCCCGATCCTCGACGATGCGACGATTGACGTCGCGAGCTCTCTCTCGAGCTCCTCCGCCGTGTGCGCGTGCCGCGCGCTCATGCTCGAGGGTTTGTTGAAGTAGGCGCAGATTTTCTCGTTCCTCGTTGAGCCTGTCCTGCAATTCGTGGATTTGCTCGAGTTGCATTCCCTGGTCCGCAAGGAATTGAGCCTCATCCCGTGCAGCAGGGAGCTCGACCTGAGGCAGCGTGTTCCTTCCTCCAACGGCTGCCTCGTCCTCCGAATCCAACGCGATAGCTCCATCGATATTGAAGCACTCGCGAGTCGGGTCGTAGGTGTCATCGGTAGAGTCGGAGTCTGGAGCGCCAAAATAGTAGTACAACGGGTGCATGTGAGGTCGTGCGTCTCTAGGGTTATGATGTCGAAAGGCAGTCGCACGGAGCTCCGTATCTGGGGTCTCCGTGGAGTCCAGGTACTCGGAAGCTGGCGTGGACGCGACGAGGTCGAGGGTGGAATGTAGATGGTGTCCGGGGAGTTCCTCGTAAGCACTCATGCTGGTGCTTACAGAAGAAGCATACGCCCCGGCAACCAAGTCTAGTCCAAACAGAAATACTGATGACGACGTCGTTCTTGGTACCGGAGTAGTCGAACTAGCTGGTGGCAGCACGCGCACCGGGCGGTAGAGCGACGGGACTCCCTGTCGGCATCTTACCCTCAGCCAAGCTCATTCTACACAGACCCTTAGCGAGGGAATCCATGTAGACATCTGGCTGGGTGACACCGGATCAGGGAATACCATCGCCCTCCGCGATGTGATGATGGCGGTTGCGCTGGGCTCGCCGTCGCCTGGCGGCGCGTGCCTGACGAGAACGACGATACCGATGCAGCGCTCCCCCAGGTTGGGAGAGCTCGTGGTCACCATCGGTCGGGTGCCTGGGCAGGAGGAGGACCATGTCGTAGCCGTGGCCAGGAGACATGAACTCTAAGCTCCCAAACCAGATCACCGTGGCCAACGGGAGTGGACGTTCGGGGTCAGCCATCCAGAAAAATGGCAGGAAAACGATGTTGGCACGCAGCGGCCCCTACCTGGCACGTCAACTGTCGGCGTTTGGTCCCGCGAGGGTCCTAAGCCAACGAGTGAATTAGTGCTGCATGTCCCTAATCTGGATGATGATGCAAGGAGAGTACACGGGGGTTTATCCTGGTTCAGGCAAAAGAAGGCCCTACGTCTAGCGGGAGGGGGGAGTATTGTATTTCCTCGCACCTAAGTGCTTGCGTAGGGGTTACAAGCTGTGAGAGAGGGAGCCGATCCCAGGTCTCAGAGAGAAAAAGTGAGAGTACAAAGGAGATTGTTTGAGATGTTGATCTTCTATGGTGAGAGGGTAGCTGGCTTTTTGTCGTCCGTCGTCCTCCTTCCTCGTAGAGTCCCCTGCCTACCTTTTAATAGGGTAAGAGGAGGCAGGGACACCGGGGGTGCCCTAGGAGTGAAGTTTTGTCGCTGTAGAGGCCGCTGTAGCGACGTGCTCTGAGAATGGCCGGCCATCCCCGGACACCATGGTAACGTAGAGGATGAGATGGTGAAAAGACTCCGGATCCTGTGGCATGCAAGCCTTGCTTTCTTGTTTGACCGGCGGTTGGTCGAGGCCGAGTCGAGGTGGGTCGACGATGAATGGATAAGGTCGAGTCCCCGGAATTGCGGGGTACGGTACTCGTCGTATTCTCCCTCGAGGGTGATCAGTGGCGGAATAGTACCCGGTATGACGCGTACAGTGACAGGTTTTCACCGCCCATCCAGGGATGGACAGTAAAAAGTGAGATTTGACACTGGTACTGCTCCCATGCTGATTACCGTTGTAGCCATGGGGGTAGGAAGTGGTTGGCGGTTGCATTAAATGCTCTGACTTTTGTCTCAGATTTGGTGAGTGAGGTGGGTCGTGCGACCCAGGGTCGTGCGAGTCGGAGGTTTCTCGGTGGTCGAGGTGTTCTGTTGAGCGAGCCTCATGCGAGTCGGAACGTGGTCGAGACGTCCCGTCGAGCGAGTCTCGTGCGAGTCGGAACATGGTCGAGACGTTTCGTTCGTCGTTTTGGCTCGTCCCGTCTCGGTGGGTAGAGCTTTTGACGTAGTTTTCTCAGGAGTTTATTTTTCTTGATCGTTGATTGTGGGTACCTCTTGTTTTGGTACCCGACAAGTGTGCTTCGAGTAGCAAATCGGCATGATGAGTTTATTATGACCTCTATTTATTTTAGCTGTTGCGTGGCCACGTCACTTCTTTTATCGTGCGCCAACTGATCGGAGCATGCGGCTCTACCTCGTCCAAGCATAGTGTCACGTGAGATCACGTCAGTTTGTTGTACATATCGTCAAAAACAATGATGCTTTATTTTGCCAATAATCCTTTTGATTATCTCCCGAAAACCGCATGCTTAGGAATGGATGGTCCGAATTGATGTGTATTATCCTCTGTTTTTTCGAACTAAAAACCAGTATGCCGTTCAATTCAATGGTCAAACCAGATTAACCGCCAACTGTGCGATGGGCCCACGCGGCTTCCAGGAACCGGAACCCCGAAGGGCTCTCCTCCTTTTTGGTTGGGTTCCGGCACTGCATCCGTCCCCTGATTCCTTCGTATATTCCCAAAGCAAGCAGCTCGTGTGAAGAAGAAACAAAGCAACCACCACGAGATCAGACGCCAGCGGAGCTGCCAGCGACGAGCAAACCAAGGGAGGGAGGCGGATGGGGCAGTGCCCGTGTTTCGGCGGGTCGGTGCAGGCGGCGGAGCAGGAGCGGCGGGCGGAGGCGGACCGGCGCGAGTCGCAGGACGCCCGCGCCAAGGCCGCTGAGGCCGCGCAGAGGAGGTAACCGTCTCAAAGTCCCAACCATCCTCCCGGGCCGCCGGCCGGCCGCGCAGGATTAGATAGATCAATCATGGGGCGTTCCTCGCGTTGGTTATTGGGCACGAATATACTGTAGTTCCCTTCCAACGATTGGTTGACTTGGCTCTGGGTTGATCCGCAGGACGCGCTCGGGTTGAGGGTTTATCGGATTGGAGGATTTGATTGGCCCCCCACCCCCGACTCCAAGACGTTGGATTGAGTGGCCCCTCGATCGAATCAGATTCTCATGCCCGCCTTCCTGAATCGATTGAATCGAGCTCGACTGTTGTAGTGTAGAGGTGCCACTGTGGATTGAGTAGCCTAGATCCTGCTCGTACCTCTTGGTCAGTCGGCACCAATTGCCATTCATTTTAGCTTGGATAGGGAATCCACGAATCCTGCCTCAGGTGTCATTGAGAGGAACCATTATTACCCTTAAAAGTTAAATCATGACTACCACAATTGGAAAGCTCAGGACTTGGAGAAAGACTTTAGACTGCAAAAATTCCTATTTTGTTTTTTTTTTGCTTGATTATAGATTATTTGATCTGAAGTAGCTTGGTCCCAGGTCCTATTTATGACCTTATTGTTTTCTCAACCTGCAGACAGCAGGAGTATGAGAAATCAGCAGCTGGAAGGGCAGCCAAAGCACAGATGAAAGCGATGAAGGAATCCAAGACGTCAAACCAAGGAGGAGAGCCGGTTCTTAAGGTAACCATTATTTCCACTGACTAGGCTGGAGTGAATTTAAGACCATGCAGGACTTTCCTTTGTTTCTGTTGCAAGTATTAATCTTCTAACCTTTTGACTGGTACAGTGGCAGATGGGATCATAACTTTCATTTCTGTTGATTTGCATCCCTCAGCGTGTAAGTATGCACAGTCATGCTCATCTGCTTCCATTTCCGTGCTGTAATGTGGTCTCTGGTATCTTAATTACATGAACCTGTCTTAGGCGAAGTTGTAACAGCCATTGTTTATCTAAGCATGCGTTTTCCTTTTATGAATTTACTTATATGTGGCATGCTGAAATGGAGTATAAAAGGGCACGGGAGGTATTTCAGATGCAGGATAAACAAAAGGCAAAGTTATCAGTTGTGTTTGAATTTCATATCATCTATAGCTGAATTCATTGGCTTAATCTAAGGATGATTAGTTCCTTCGTTCTTCATTTACTTTCTTTCTCATTGCAATATATGGAAAATTTTCTAGTTGCAAAATACGTTTTGCTTGACGTTGTCATAGAACCAGGGGATATCTGGCTTATTAGGTACTGTACAGAGTACTAGTTTTATTATCTGCTCTTTGTTTTGAATGTGGTGTTAAACCTTGTCTCACTCGCATACTCTTCCTACCACTCTTGCAGACTTTTGATGGCGAATAGAAAATTGATTGCGACTTATTTCTGATAGGATACACTGTGATTGTGTAATTACGGCAGTGAAGTGTACATCCGTTTTACCATCTGCTATACTGTACATGCTATGCCATGGACTGCCCAACTTTCCAGTTACAACTTACAAGTTTGTGTTGTGTAAATGAACAAAGTATATATTTTATGAATACCAGTAGTCTGGTAGCATTTGCATTCACTTCATATTTATAAAAGCCATGTTTCATAGTCCGACTACAGTACTGAATTCTGCTGGACCCTTCTTTTTTTTTCCCCCTTCACATCATAAATCATCCCCATGGAAATTCTCATATGTACAATGTTTCATTAGCTGATAGCCTTGATGATCAAGTTTTGGCATATGAAATGCTAAACAATCGATGCGCTTTACATGGGTTGTTTCAATCTGAGTGTTAATCTATAGTTCCTGAGAATTCATGAACCATGTCTGTGTCCTTGAACTTTCACGTGGACGACAAATCGTCTCCATTGTTTGGGACCTGGGGCATGGAACAAGCAGAATATATGTGTAAATCTGTATTTTTGAAAATTGGAGCCTGATAATAAACACGAAGGATATGCTGCGCATGTTTCAAAACAAATACTGCTTTCATCAGTTCTATGATATGAGTTGAAGGCATGGAAGAAACTTTTGTGGATGTGCGTTAAGCTCTGTAGCAGTATTGGTGAAATGGGCCATGCCAAACAGGCAATACTAAGGCCCACCAGGCCACCACTGTTAGCAAAGCCTATCCATGATTGTACCCAGTCTAGCATGACATGAAGCTTTGGACCTCCATGGCCCGTCACCCTGGCACGACAAGGTCCATTGTACTTAATACGTACTTGACAAACTGTGACATTCTTCCTTCTAAGTTTTCTATAAAGCGAGGGGTATTTAAGCATCAAGTCTCATTTCATTTCCAACGGTCTTCCCAAAATCTTATTTGTTGACCATCGTTAACTTTAATTGTTTCTCTTTCTAGAAATTGTTCTTTGATTTCCGTTAGACCGGCCCAAAATTGTGGATCACCAAGTTGTTTTACTATTTGTGACAAAGTTTTGTTCTTCAGATTTTTTTCTTGAGCGTAGTTTGCTAAAGTCCCTTTTCATTCAGTAACTTTAAGCCACTTACTTAGAAAACATTTATTCCGAGTTTCTAACTTCAAGATTCCTAAACCCCACAAGCATTTTGGTAAAAACAGAATGCTCCACTTAGCAAGTCTATATTTCTTTTTTATGTTTATCACATTGTCAATATATATATATATATATATATATATATATATATATATATATATATATATATATATGATAGTATAATTTTTTAAGGATTCTTTTAGGAACTACCAAAAAGACATCACACCGAACTAATCAAAACTAGCCTTCCATCAACCGACAACATCTTGCCTTTCTAATTTCCTAGCTTTTTTTTGGAATCTCTCTTCAATAAAAAATCCTATCTTTATTCCTGATTTTACGATAATGCATTGGTATTCCTAAATACCCATTACACCCAAACAGCTCAGCATAAACCGCGCTCTTATCTTTAGCTACACCAAAGCAAAAGAGTTCGCTCTTTTGGAAATTGATCTTTAGACTAGCACCGGAGAACTTATTCAAAGGCACAAAATACCAATTTCAAGTGTTTGGCCTCCTGTAACTATTTTCCATAAAGAGTTATAGTGTTATCCACATACTGAAATGTTGATAGACCATCCTCCACCAAATTGAGTATTAAACCCCTAAATTGCATGTTAGCTTTAGCTCTAGATATGAGATTTGCCAATATATCAGCTACTAGATTGAATAGAATAGCCAAGAGAGGATCCCCCTGCCTTGAACCTTTTCTTGTATGAAAATAATGAACCATTTCATTGTTCACTTTAACCCCACACTACCTCCGCTAACAATTGTCTCAATCCACTTACACCAAATTGGGGAGAAACCTTTCATCCTTAGAGCTTGTTGTAGGAACAACCAATTAACTTTGTCATAGGCTTTCTAAAAATCTAGTTTAAGAACCCATCCTTTTTTTTCTCTATGTAACTCATGAATCATTTTGATGCAAAACTACAACTCCGTCCATTATATTCCTTCTTGGCATGAATGCCGTTTGTGATGGTCTAACCACTCGATTTGCTACACCTATCACTCTATATGCCAAACATTTGTAAAAAAGTCATATTAAGCATACAAATAGGCCTTGTATTGCTGGATCTGCCACTACTAGAGAAGAGACCTTTCGTCGATGTCTAAAATGAGCATTAGTCCCGACAAAATTTGTATCCGAGACCAAAAACGACTTTAGTCCAGGTTGGTAACACCAACCGGGACTAAAAGTCCCCTGCCCAACGGCTCTGGCGCCAGGCCATGTCAGGGGAGACTTTTAGTCCCGGTTGGTGTTACCACCCGAGACTAAATGTTTTGTCCCGGGCCGTGGCACAAACCGGGACTAAATGTTGGTCTTTAGTCCTGGGCTGTTATAGGAATCGGGACTAAAAGTGCCTCCCACCTATTTCAACTCTTCTTCCTCCCCAGCACAAGCCCGAGAGCTCACTTCTCCGCTTCTTCTTTGTTGTGTTCTTGCTTGTTCTTGCTTTCATCTCCGGCCATTGATCCATCTCAAGGCTTTTACTCCGTCGGCGACTTCTTTAAAGGTAATTAGCTTCATCCTTTCATGTTTTAGCAAGAGCACTTGTCATTTCGTGGTGTATATATATGTGGTTTTTTATTTTATGATTTCTAGGCCAATTTAAGATCTAATCTCTTGATAGTTTGAATATTTTGATGAAGGAAGCTAAAATTAGTGAATGAAAACTAGTATACACCTTTCATTGCTAGTATGTCTACCACATTTCATGGTTTAGTTAGAGAAATAGAGAAATTAGGGTATTTTATGAACTTCTTTCAATTTGCTTATGAAAATTATAAATTTGTAATACTTCAATTTACAAAATTGTGTGGCCGGATCAATTAGTTCATTAAAATTAGTATATATACCTTTCATTCCTAGTATGCCTACCACATTTCGTGGTTTATAAATATATAGAATTTTAGTTTTTTTAGTATCAATTTTTCTAGAAAAAGATGAATTTACAGTAGTTTGCAAAAATGAGTATATATTTAGAGAGTAGATGGCAACTGTTTCCAGGTCCTCGGCCTCTCATCGGGCTCCAAAGCGATATAGGCCAGACCTCCCTCTCATTGGGTGCGGCGAGTGTGGGAAGATTGTGCAGGAGTACCGAGTGAAGAAGGAGTGTCCCAACAAGGGGCGTATTTTCTTCAAGTGTCTGGATCGCAATGTGAGTTATTTTGTCGCATATATTTGATGGCTATGGTTAGTTTGCACCAATTTTTTGTAATTAAAGTTCTATCTTTTTTTGTTCTAATTTCAGTGGGATGGCACTGGATGTGAAGGTTGGTACTGGGAGGAAGAGTATGAGGAACACGTGCAAATATCTGTTGCAAAGGTGGCAGCGGCGGCAGATGAGGCAGTGAGGGAGCCGAAGCCCGTCAATGTTGGACACATCACGAATGATATGTCTGTTTTAGTTGGGATTGGTCATGAAGTCATTGTGCTGCTGAAGTGCATTTTAGTGTTACTTTTTAGTGCTAGTTGGGACTCTCTACATTCTAATGAGGCTTCCTTAAATTAATCGGTTGAGTAGTGGTGTCATGCGAGTTGTACTTGTGTAGTTAACTAAATAAGTTCAAGATTTTCATATATATATGGTATGTCTTGTAATGCAAATGAAACGACATTGGATGTACAACGCCGATCGCCGCTCCCAAGAGTTCATTGATGGCGTGCATTATTTCCTTAGTGTGGCCGAGGCAAACAAGCGGGACAGTTTCATGCGTTGTCCATGTGCTAAATGTAAGAATTCGAGGGAATATGCTAGCTCAAGGATTATTCACTCACACCTGTATAGGTCGGGTTTTATGCCAAACTATATTTATTGGACCAAGCACGGAGAAAACGGTGTTATAATGAAAGAAGACGAAGAATACGAAGACGAAGAAGAACATCGTCTGAATCTGAAAACACCATTTTCTGATCCTATTTTACTGAGGATAAGTTGTACTAAGCTCCCCGCATCTTTAACTTATCATGATTCGGCTCACACGTAGCATGAGACAAGACTAATCTTTTTATATCTTATAGTGGGTGGCCGTGCAGCTAAAATGTACCAATTTATGTGGATACTATATTTGCCAGTACATGAGGGTGTACCTCAAAAGAACTCGTAAAGAGACGGAGAAAGCAAGTAACATGCATGTATATATAATAAATCCATATCTTGTTTATTTGTTGCTACTAAATAAATCTTATATATATTAATACCTTTTTCCTTTAATTAATGCAAATTGAAGGAGAATTATGTGAAGAATCAGGTGTCGGAGATGGTCCTGCTCAAAGGAATCCAAGAGACAATCGCCGGATTCATCAACGACCATGTCCTCCCGAAAGGCGCCGAGTTCTACTACAACCCTGCGTCGCCATTGAGACCAAACCAGGACGAAAGCTTGTATGACATTAGTTAAGTGGCGGAAAACATGCACGTATGACCTTTAAGTGGCGGACGAACACTTACTGTACAATGTTGTAAATTTTATGTGCATGTACATATATTATACATAAGTATAGCTCTATAATATATATAGTTTCGTAGTATATTTATGTGTAATAACGCTCAAAACTAAATTATAGGTCTAGCGTATACGTATATTAGCAGCGAAGAATACATTTGAAAACCTATTGTAATTGAAAAACCAAAATCAATAATGATTTAAATTGAAAACAAAAAAACAAAAAAAAACCTTTAGTTCCGGTTGGTAATACTAACCGGGATTAAAAGGCCTGCACTGTGGCCCAGGCTGGCGAGCCTTTTAGTCCCGGTTGGTAATACCAACCGGGACTAAAGGTGGCCCTTTAGTCCCGGGCCGCGGAGTCGGGATTAAAGGTGGGACATTTAGTCTTGAACTCTTAGTCCCGGCTCCGGAGCCGGGACGAAAGGTTGTTTAGGCCCGGGACAGAAGGCCAACTCTGTAGTAGTGTGCTTTAACCTCCGTTTGCTTTGGTAGCAGGGAATAATCCCAAAATTTAAAGTGTACAAAGGGAGGTTACCATCCCTGAAGTTTTTAAACATGGCTATTAAGTTATTCTTATTTAGACTCCAAAACACTTGGTAAAATTTCGCTGGGACATCGGGACCTGGAGCTTTGTTGGGCTTCATTTGAAAAATTGCATCTCTTTTTGTAAAGCTTTCAATGATTAAATTATTTTCTAGCCTATGTTACCAAGGGGATATCATATATCTGAAACTCATCAAGAGAAAAATTACGTCTATGTTGTGAGCCAAATAACCCTTTATAATATTTTGTAATATATTTCTTAAAATTCTCCTCTCCTTTACCTCATCGTCTTGTTCGAGTCGAAATATTCTGGTCTTTCTTCGTTTCCTATTTGCAACTAAATGAAAATATTTGGTGTTACTATGCCCATGTTAGTTTTAGCTGTTTTGAAACTATCTAATCTCTTCTTCCCTCAGTAATTGAGTTAACATTTCGTTTACACTTTTCTTAAGATCCATCTTTCGTTAACTTAGGTGGTCCCAATCCAGAAATTATAAGATACTAGTTTCTATACTTGCCAAATCGTATAGACACTACACACATAAATCATATTCTAATGGATAGTTGCTTCAAAATAAGTCATGACATGTTGATGAATTTTTTTTTTTGGGTTTGGACAACATCAGTGTCTGTCTTTCTCAACTGGTCATGAACTTTTTGGTGTCCCTAGTGTTTTCTCGTTTCCTAGAAGGTTCAATTATGCGGGAGAGATTCAAAGATAAACATTAATTGTGATTGCTCCGTTAGCACTCATATATAATACTCTATTAGTGACAGTTAGCTACAAATAGACCGCTACCATATCACACTTGTAATATTGTTTCTTAGATATGGTACAACACATGTGTAAACTGTAGCTATTATGAACTTATTTTTTCCCCATTGCAATGCACGCGTGCATAATTCTAGTTTTATAAGAGAAGCAACATTTGATTTGAGCAGGATTCTATGGACGGATTAGTTTAAATTTGGATTTTGGGACGGGCTTATTACTGAGATCAGCGTAACTAATATAATCTTGGTTGTTCACAAAAAAAATCTTGGTAAATAGTGTGCCCAGAAAGTTTAACCTAAGGATTTTGGCAAAACTATTCTTGGACTGTTACACACCTACTACCAAGCGAAATTTGCTTTGAGCAAGATTCTACAGAGGGATTTGTTTAAATCCGGGTTTGTGGATGGGCTTTTAGGGGGCATCAACTAGTCTTGGTAAAGAGTGCATTGGGAATCTTAATCAAGGTCTAGGCGAAGGATTTTGCAAAACCAATCTTAACTGTTACAAACCTACCAAGGACTTGCTAAAATTCAGGTGCCTGAATTTTAGATTTTTTTCAGGCGACGGTTATTGCATATGCTTTATGTTAAAATTGCAGTTTTAGTTTGTTGCAATTTTTGTATGCATAATCTGCAATTTTCAGATCCGATAATAAAAACTCGTTAGACAAAATCACAAACTCGACAAAATTTTATCGTTGTTGGCACAAATACAATTAACAATTTACAATTATTTTTATAGGTAGACAAGGACAAAATTTTAATATACTACAACACAAGAACAATTAACAAATCACAACATACTATGTCTAAGAGACACCGCGAGGGCATGGTAAAACTACAGTACTCCACGGCTGCACGGCAGTACGAGCTGGAACTACATCACGGCCAGCAACGTGCCACAACGCTGGTAGCAGAGTCACGTTTGGCTTTTTGGCAACGGAGAACGCACTGTTGATGGCCTGCCATCGCCTGAACGGACAAAAAAAAAAACCAGTCGACTGATACATAGGAATTGTGATTATTTATCATTAATACGTACGTAGGAGTATGGGCTTACGCACAAACTGGCAAACTGTACCGTGACACAGTACGTTGTTTGATTATCGTTGCGGATGCAGTGACGTGAATGGATGAGACGGATGTTTCCCCTGCCCACAGTGGCTACTCTAAAACGATACTCTAAAGCTTTAGAGTATGAATATAGAGTAAAAACTACTGTATTGGGTACTCTAAAACGATACTCTATCTTTTCTCTCACTCTATATTTAGAGTAGTACTGTGCTTACTCTATACTCTACGATGGCGGACCCCACTAGCTAAATAAAGGAAAAAATGCTATAACTCACAAACCAAAAATCCAAATTAAATTTCGATTTCACCATTAAATTCGTCTCAATAAATCCTTCAAAACTAGATCACACATGGATATATTTAGATAAAGTGACAAGTGGGTCCCACAGTGGATAGAGGGGATAGAGGATGATATAGAGGATTGATGGGTGTGAGAGAATTGAGTATAGAGGAGAGAATCTTGCTGACTAGGACGTATAGAGGATGAATATAGAGGTCCATGAGTGCGGGTTCTCCCACACCCATCAATCCTCTATATCATCCTCTATCCCCTGTATCCACTGTGGGACCCACTTGTCACTTTATCTAAATATATCCATGTGTGATCTAGTTTTGAAGGATTTATTGAAACGAATTTAATGATGCAATCGAAATTTAATTTGGATTTTTGGTTTGTGAGTTATAACATTTTTTTCTTTGTTTAGCTAGTGGGCCCCGCCACTATAGAGTATAGAGTAAGCACTGTACCACTCTAAATATAGAGTAAGAGAAAGGACAGAGTATCATTTTAGAGTACCCAATGCAGCAGTTTTTACTCTATATTCATACTCTAAAGCTTTAGAGTATCGTTTTAGAGTACCCACTGCGGGTTAGGTTGTCTCCAACGGCGAGGACACAAAAACGAGACCTATTCCCATATCTGAGTCACTTACACGAAAGAGTCGCCTACCCAAAATCATTCTTCTCCAACAGCGAACCCAAATGAAGACTTCCAATTTCCTCCGTCCGGTGCCGCCTGCTCCTCCGTCTTCGTCTCCGGCGAGGCCCACCCGGTCGAACCACCGCACCAGATCCTACTTCGCTTGCCGACGAAGACGAAGCATGCGGCTCCGGCCACATCTCCGGCAAGCTCGGGCGAGCGCGTGGGGGAGCGTCGGCACCGCCGCCGCGCGGTCAACCTCCGGCCCGCCGCCAAGCAAGCGAGCGCGCGTGGGGAGCGCTAGCCACGGGCCTCGCCGTCGTCATCCGCCCCTCGCCGTCCGTGGAAGCACGTCACCGTCGTCGTCGGCTCCACCCCTAGGCCGACCACTACCGGCGCAGAGGATTGCGTCGTGTGGGAGAGACGACGCATTTTGCCTCCCGCCTCAGGTCTTACCCAAAATGCGTCTTCAGTTTGCATACGCCATTGGAGGCTATTTTTTACCAAAAAAACTATGCGCGACCCAAAATAGGTTTAGGTCATGCTTTGGGTGCTCCGTTGGAGACGGTCTTAGCAGTTCACCTCTAGGTTCTGTGTAGATTGCTCTCTTGTTTAATTTTCTTGTTGGATCATCACCATCTGGTGAAGCAAGCATCTACTCTCTCTCTCTCTCTCTCTCTCTCTATATATATATATATATATATATATATATATATATATATATATATATATATATATATATATATAGTGTTCTCTCGAGTCGAGCTAGCTGGGCACGCAGCTCTGATTCATGCATGCTAGAATGAATAGACTGTCTGTATTGGATAGATGAAGGGGGTGAACCCCCAGGGTACATATAGGCACAGAGTGCCAACCCTAACCCTAATGGGCCTTGCCCTACATGGGCCGGCCTGGGCTGGAGGCCCACACACACACACTCCAACATCCCCCCGCAGTCACAACGGGGGCGCACACACGATGAGACTGGAGACAAACAAAGCCGAAGCGATGACATCCCCCTGCAGTCGCAACCGTGTCGCGGATGTTGTGGCTGGAGCGAAGAAGTGGAGGATAGCCCTCTTTGTGCCGAAGTAGCCGAGGTCGAGGTCGTCGTGGTCGTAGCCGAGGTAGAAGTCGCCGAGTCGAGGTGGCAGCGAAGACGGTCGAAGACGTAGTCGCAACACCGAGCTGTCATGGCCGCGAAACGGTGAGCCGAGCCATGCGGCGGCAGGGGCGCCAGGCGATGGCAGCGCACCCGGATACCTCGGAGACCGCGCTCAGAGCAGGGGTGGCGAAGAAGTCGAGGTCCGCGCTCAGATCAGGGGTGGCGGAGGGGGAGAAGTGGGGTGGTGGCTTTCCTACCCGCCCTCGTAGAAGTCCCGTGCTGAGAGCAGGGGTGGCGGGGAGGGGGGGCGTTGTCCGCGGTAGACGGCGAAGGGCGTGGACTCCGGACGGAGAGCTTGCTTGACGACGACCGGCGGCGGGTGGCACAACCGCCTGGAAAAGCGGCAGCACCGGCGGTGAAGGCAGACCACGAGTGGCGCCGCTGCAGCCTGGAGGGCGCAGCAGCGGCCTCGTCCTCGGGGGTGTCGATGAAGACGATGAACGGCAGGGCGACACAATGCAAAACGAACAGATACATAGCAGAGCAGCGGCGGCGGTGGTGGTGGCGGCGAGGAGGCGGCTGAGCCACGCCGGGCGGAGCCTCTGCAGTCGTGCCGGCGTGGACGCCGGCCCCCCAGAGCAGGGAAGGGTGGGATCCCGGTGCCGGGCAGAGGCAGGGCGGGGAGGAGCGGCGGCACCGCCGGGAGAAGGCAGGGCGGGAAGGGGGCGGCGGATCCGCGCCGTTGGCGCACCCTGGCCGCCCGTGCTGGCGCCCGCAGCCGCGGCCAGAGTGGCGGCGGCGGGGAGGGGGCGGCGGATCCACGCCGGAGGCGCGCCCTAGCCGCCCGCGCTGGCCCCAGCAGCCTCGGCCAGAGTGGCGGTGGCGCTAGAGGCGCGCAGAGCGGCGGCGGCGGGGAGGGGGCGGTCCTCTGCTGCTTGCTGCTCCTGCTGGGACTCCTTGACGCGACTACGGGCGTAGATCGAAGGGGATCGACGCCGAACCAAGGGCGCTGCCCCCGGCGGAGAGGTGGCTCTCCCCAGGGGCGCGCTGGAGGCAGCGAAGAGGTGGCTGGTCGGCCGGATCGAAGCTAGAGCTCTGGTACCATGCTAGAATGAATAGACTGTCTGTATTGGATAGATGAAGGGGGTGAACCCCCAGGGTACATATCGGCACAGAGTGCCAACCCTAACCCTAATGGGCCTTGCCCTACATGGGCCGGCCTGGGCTCCACACACACACTCCAACAATGCATGTGCTACAAGAACAGCTCGATCATCTCTATCTGGTGAAGCAAGCGTCTAGTAGCAGCCCCCGGCCGATTTTTTTTTGGTTCTACTATATATATATATATATATATATATATATATATATATATATATATATATATATATATATATATATATATATATATATATATATATCGAGTCGAGTGCATATCCCCGCACCCACCACCCACCACCCACCACCTGTAGGGCACGCAGCTCTGATTCATGTGCTACAAGAAGAGCTCCAGCTCCAGGGTCTCCGCTGGTAGCTGCACTGCTACAGCAGGTGCTTCTAAACTGTTTGCACTCCTGCAAAAGAAACAGGCTTCACAAATCACAATTGGTTAGTGACCTCTTTCCCAACCGGTTTCCATTCCCGCAGTAAGCATGCACTTGTGTAATACCCATGTTTATCACAGTTCAAAACACGGAGTAGTAAAAGAACTCATTTCTCCTTGTTCTTGCCACGAGAAGATTAGTTGTGAACTTTTGGGTACTTAGAGCTCTGAGTAAGACCTATATATATCGCCAGAACAGGATCCATACATCTCCTCTCCAGTTCTATAAAACTGCATTGTTTTCTAAAGGACTAATTCGTTTCCGAATATTATTAATCCATTTGGTCATCCATCCATTCACTACTACACAAATACTTTTTACAATCTCATATGCTTTCTAGGGTGCAGTTGACTTGGTCAACTATCTGTATAAATGTTGTGCCACACACTGTAACTTGCAACCTGCCTCTAGAAATTAATTTTTTTTGAAGCAACGGACCGTCCCTAAGACATTCATCTCCTATTAAATATTTTTTTAGTGGCGACTTTTTGTGTTACTTGCCTATGAAAATAGGGATTTCTAGGAGCAGGTGACCAAGTCAGCTGCCTTGAGAAATCGATTTTCATGGGCATTGACTAAGTCCACCACACTTCAAAATACCTACTGAACAAATGACTTCATAAATTTTGCAAATAAAGTCAGATGAAGACAATGTTTATATCAAGCAGTAGATCTCAATGAGATACAAAACTTTTGTAGTCAATGTATTTTTATTTGAGATCATGTAGAAACCCAAATATACATATAGAGCTGTTAACACTGGATTTTGGTCAACATTGAGAAGATGATAGGTGGACCCAGCACATGGCAGGAGGAGTATTCGGCAAACGACTGAGCGGTCGGCTAATTTTCGGCGCTTCGGCAAATGCCCATGCGGTCGGCTATCTCAGAAGGCGGTGATTCCAATCGGGGAAAAAAGAAGATGGCGTGAAAAGACGATTCAAAGAAGAAAAGACGTATTAATAGAGGACTCCAAGGAGAATTAGAGCTAAGAGTCGTAGTTTCCAAATTTTGTTTAATATTTCGTAGTCTTTTAGGACTCGTATTCTACACAGGGTATAAATATACGCCCCGGCTATTGTAAAAGAGAGACACAATCAATTCAACACAACCGGCCCCGTGCCAAGTTTCGAGTCCTTTTTCGTCGTGTAGTCGAGTTCTTCGAGAGGAACCATCGATCCGTCGACCTCCGTAAGTATCGACAACCTTGCTATCATGTCTAGTATCATGCGGTGGATTTAGATCATGGTGCAAGTAGTCTTGTTTGTCTCGACTGGATGGCCGTGCGGCAGGCGTCTGCTTGACGAACAGGAAGTCTTTGCTTATGCTTTGTTCATCTCGACTAGATGGCCGTGCGGCAGGCGTCCGCTTGATGGCTCAGCGAAGCAAGATAGTTATCGGCTCTATTAGATTTGGCAAGATCTAGTAGATTCATCAAGTTATCATGTGTTACATTGTTTTAAATGTTTTATATATTTGTAACACTCTTCTGCCCAATCTAGATTGATATGCTTCGGCTTTGTGTTCGTGTAGCCGAATTAGATCAACCTAGATTGCTACATGTTGCGGGTTCATTCATGTTAAAGTGCGTTTAACCCTAAGAGAACTAGGTATCGTGCGGCGGATGCAGGTGCTGTTAGGTTTAAATCATGTTAGCTTGTCTGTTCCTTCTTCATGGACCCCAATTCGGCAATCTTGCCGAATATGGTTGTGCTTACACGAGTAACGAGTATTATGGATCTATTTGATTATATGCATGCTTTTAGCCTCTTATTATTAGATTGTATCATGCGGTGGATTAATCTGGTCATAAGAAGTGGTGTAGAATCATAGCGAGCGGTATCATGCGGTGGATTAACTTGCTTGAGTTTACGCTTGATGGGTATATGAAGGCTAGACGTGCGGCAGACTAGTTGAATTAGCCTATGTGTGTGTAATTTAAATAAGATTTGTATCTATGAATTACCTGTTTAATTTTTATCATGCCCTGATTGATGTTATTGGTCTAGAACTTATGCTCTTATATGATATATGAGGATCAATCTAGGCTTGTTCAAACCCGTCTTCTCATACATACGCATTCGGCAATCAAATGTTTTATACTTTCTTACTTCATATTTGCCGAATGACCTATAAACATGCTTTGGCAGACAGCTTCTATAGCTGTATGTCGTCGTAAGTGGCTTCAGGGCCATAAATATGGAACTGTCCGGTTTCACCCGGCATGTTCCAGTTTTTTTTAATCTTATAGTTTTATCCCTTGTCGGCTTTCAGGTCTAACCGACTGGCACGTCTTCGGATTCCAAACCATCCGGGCACCCGATTGAAGCCACGCTTTTCGGCTTGCTGTGTGTGAGGCACAGTGCGCCACATTTTGTGCCAACAAGAGCATCTCCTAGAGTATCCTATTTTTTTCTTCCTAAAAACACGTAGTTTTGTAACTACTAAAAAGGTATTGCATTGGCAGGAAAAAAGAAGATCATCTCCAAGAGTTTCTAATAATTCACTCTAAAACATAGAAGACAATTTTACATCAGAAATCATATACTCTTTCTAAATTATCGTAACCACTTTTATATATTCTTTCTCTCTCATATATTTGCATCAGGAACCCTTTTCTACTTCTTATTCTTTTCCATACCCTTCCACCTTTAGATTGACCGATACACACAGGATTCGTGCGACCACTACTACGCGCAAAGTTACGCGCGACGGGGGAGGATTTACCAAGTGCGTAAATTTTAGGAGCATGGATTAGGAGTTGTTGGTGAGATTTTTTTTTCATCTTGCTAAAATTTAAGGATTGGGAAAGGAAATGGGGTACTCTTGGAGTTCTGTTTTTGAATTTGAATTTTTAAATGTTTCAAATGAATTTTTGAATGTTTCAAATGATCTTTGATGGAGACATGCTAATGTAAAAGTTATAGTGGTCCACAAGATTTAAGATTTTATAGTTAAAAATATGTTCGTTTGGAATCACTTCCTAAAATATTCAATTCAAGATTCATAAACATTAATAAAAAAAGTATACTAGCTATACTTGGTCACAAGTGACCATATAATGTGATGGTAAGAGGTGCATGCAAGGTTGAACATCATGGATTAAAATCCCCGTAGACTCACTTGAGCTGACCATATGTAAAAATCTTTAATTAAAAATCTTCTACAGCGTGTGTTCGTAACACCAGAACCTATAAAGTGATAAGTCTTTCATTGCTTGGAAAACTCCGGTTTTAACTTTTAACTAGACGGTTCGAGTTTTGTAAGTCTGATATTTCTGCAGCGCGTTGCTTCAACCCTATCCCGCAGAGTTCATTTGTCATGGATGCGGAATCCAAGAGTGGGAACTGTGATGCTTGGGCAGCAACTGGGCCTGACGGAGTCCTCTCTCCTCACAAAATCAACCGCAGGTGATTGGACTCTACACCTATGGACAAATTTGCTGCTTGTTTAATTTCATTTGGCATGCCATCCAGTACATAACCGCCTGACAAAGTGACAATACATGCATGCCATCAACCGAGATGTTGTTCTGCTTGTAAAGTGACAATACATGCTCTGTTCTGCATATGCGAACCATCTTCTAGTTCTCATTTCATTCCTGTTTTTAGTGATAAACTGTACTACGTTGTAGCTAGGTTCTATTTTTCTTACATTCTTACACAGAGTAGCGGTATAATACCAAATCTGCTAGGGACAAAAAAGACTAGTAGACAAGCTATATGAGTTTAAATTTATTACCGTATTTGCGCTGAATCTAATTGCTATGCGCGCTCATCTGTTTCAGAGCTGTACGAAGTGATGATGTTTCTTTGAGAATCACGCACTGTGGAGTCTGTTATGCTGATGTTATTTGGACACAAAACAAGCACGGTGATTCGATATACCCTTTAGTTCCAGGGTAAGTTTATGTCGACCAATAAGTTGCATGTCCCATATATGTCTCAGAGGATAATTGTTGATTCATTAGTTTTTGAATTTATAAAAGCTAGCAGATCTTCTTCATTTTCTGATTAATATTTACTAATATATCTAAATGTGTGTGGTAAGTTAATTTCATATGATATTTGGGCAGACATGAGATAGTTGGACGAGTAACAGAGGTTGGATCAGAAGTAAGGGCTTCAACATTGGTGACCATGTAGGTGTGGGAATCTAGCCCATGTCTAGATCACCGAATCGGAGTGCCCCGATTTACTGTTGAATACTGTAGCATTTTGTTTTTTATTTGGTAATAATTGTCCAAACATTGATTAATTAGGTTTAAAATATTCGTCTCGCAAAGTATAATAAAACTGTGCAATTAGTTTTTGATTTCATCTACATTTAGTACTCCATATATATGCCGATATTTTGATGTGATGGAGAATCTTCTTTTTGCATAGTAGAATTTAGGGTGAATTTGGGAAACTAATCAAGACGCTATGTGAACTCGTGTGGGGACTGTGAGAGCTGCAATAGTTTCACAGAGATCCACTGCCCAAAAGTGGTGGTCACTTTCAACGGGATTGATGCGGACGGCACTGTGACAATGGGAGGATATTCCACTCACATAGTAGTCCGTGAAAGGTATGTTATATTGCTGAAATTATAAGACTGCTCAGCAGTCGTTAGTTATCTTAATGCATAAATGTTGATTGAGTCACACTTGAGAACTACTTATGCTAACAGGACTACCCAAAAACAATATTTGAATCTACCATTTCTAAGCAAATATAACCATAGAGAAATCAGAAAGTTTTTTTTTTCAAAGAAACAACTCAAGAGTATCAAGTTACATGAAATAATTTGGGTTGAAATTTCACTTATTTCAGGTTCTGCTTCAAAATTCCTGATGGCTACCCTTTGGCTAAGGCAGGGCCTTTGTTATGTGTTGGAATTACTGTCTATACTCCCATGATTCGGCACAACATGAACCAACCTGGCAAATCACTTGGCGTGATTGGACTGGGTGGATTGGGGCACATGGCAGTGAAATTTGGAAAAGCATTTGGGTTGAAGGTCACCGTTTTCAGTACAAGTGAATCAAAGAGAGCCCAAGCCATTGATCTCCTTGGTGCAGATAATTTTGTAATATCATCTGACAAGCAACAGATGGAGGTATCGTTGCCCTTGATCTCCTTAGTGCATTTAACAGCAGTTTTTAACTTTTCCACAAGTTATTGCCATTATATTTTCCATGATATATATTACATGACCTTTTTGTCATCCTATGTCTTGCTTACAGAAAATAGCTAGCGTCAACACCATGTATCAAAAAATGAATAAGGAATGGAAACTTAACTTTGTTCTACAAATCAATTTGTGTTTTTGTGCTAGACATAAGACTGCTCTACTTGCCAAATACTGTATATATAGGTCATAAGTATTAATATAGATCATAATTGTTATAAAAGTTCATCCCAAATGTTATAGCTTTCTTAAAAGCTGAGAATTCTCTCCTTCAAATAAAATTGTTATATAAGTTCCTTTATATTTTATTTGTGGACAGTTTACATGAACACTTCAGTAGAGTATGGTAATTAAGGGAAAGAATAATCTAATGAAGTGAGTTCTAACCTTTGACAGTATGAACATACTATGATAAATTATTTGTATGCCTTGCTCATGTAGTGCTCATATGTAGAGTAATTGTGGTCGATTCAAGCAGGTCTAGAGACAGTGATAGAAATAAATTTCTTCTAACTAGAAATTTTACAATGGTTGGAAAAAATACAGATCATCTATAGGGAGAAATTGAATGGTGCAAAAATAAGAGGCACCAATTTAAATGTACTAAGAAGTACCAAAATAGATAGGTATAGTACCAAAATAGATGGGGTCCAAAGTTTGATTTATATTTTTATTATTTAATTAGAAATTTTACAATGGTTCGGAAAAATATGAACCAACCATGAGAAGAAATCGAATGGTACAAAAATAAGAGGTACAACATATCCTAAAATAATAGCATCAGGATTCTTAACATATTCTTTAATGATATACCAACAGCCGAAAGTGAGTTTGCTGATATATGTTGCTCTGTATTTTATAGGCCCTAAAAGGCTCCTTGCTGCTGGTAACCACCCATTCGATCCGTATCTATCGCTTCTGAAAGCTGGTGGTACAATGACGCTAGTGGGCTTCCCAAGTGAAATCAACATGCATCCTGGAAGTCTTATTTTTGGTATTGCTACATATTCCATTACAAAATTTCGTCACTCCATTATTTACTGGTGCAAAGAACTCTTGAAAAAAAATTATCTTGCTCAAATACACATTTACACAGGTGCACGGATCCTTTCTGGCAGTGGAGGTGGAGGAACCAAGGGGATCCAAGAAATGTTGAACTTCTGTGCAGCGAACAAAATATACCCAGAGGTTGAGGTCATCAAAATGGACTATATCAACAAGGCTCTCAAGAGGCTTGTAAACCGGGATGTCAAATACCGCTTTGTAATCGACATCGAGAACTCTCTGAACTAGTAGTATCATGTTAATAAGCAGACCCCTCATGCTTGCATCTCTCTATTCTCTCTGCTGATATATGTGGCTGTAAATAAATTAAGATATCAGGGTGTTGATAAGCATATCTTTCATGTTTTGTAAAATTTTGAGTAGTTGTTATATGGATGCATGTCTTGTTTACTTGTGTTACAATTTATAAGATACTGGGGTCGTGCTTATACAGGAACTTAAATATAAGAACCAAACTACGCACCCTGATCCACCAGAATTAGAATTGTAAACAAAAGTCTTGAAACCATGGTATACGAACAAACATATTAGATACATGATGGTTCATGATTCTCATCATATAATTTAACTATCATGAACCCCCACATTAGATACATAATGAAAAGCTTAAGGATACAACCAACAAGTGAATATATCATCATATACAAGTTTGTCATACACTTGTCTTAGCCTTGATGAGAATCCAATGTTACTCCCTCAACAGTGGCCTACATGAAACTAGCTAAGCTTAGGAACTAGTCCACATCGGTCTACATGTATGTATTGTGAATATCTGGATGAGTCCCTCGCAGAGACCTTCTCACGTAACTTCAAAGATTTTGTGAGAATTACTTAGTTGTTCCTTGTTCATCTCATGACTTCTAAGCCACTTACCAATTGTAACTAATAAATACTGATGAACCCCAAGCAATTCTAGCGTTTTTCGATATTTATAGATGAATTAGGGAACATAATATTTTTTTGAAGAAACAGGGAACATAATATTTGATTTTTATAGATAAATTAGGTCCCATGCGAGTAGGTCCAAAAGAAAGGAAAACGGGAAGACACGTGATGGACCCACAACCACGACGATCGGACGTGTGCTGAATGAGGAAATCGGATCAGCGCACGCACGCGAAATAATAATACGTTTGTACGCGGAACCGTGCGCCGCTGATCTCTCCCTACACGCGTGCGTCTATTAAGAGTCCTGCCCGGTACTAGGGACATACGAAACCAACAAATCAATCTACACGAGATAGTAAACACGAAGGATTAATAACCTAACAAAAGCCACAAACTTATTTCGAGTGTCTATATTATAGTCTAAAAAAATTCAATTAATATAGAGATCTAAAATTTCTACGATAATGATTAGACCCGAGCGTTCATCGGTCCGGAAGAGCCAACCCGCTCGCGCTGCTCGCCCACATCGCAAAAAAAAACCATTGACGGGCGCTCTGCTCCGTATCTGCGGCGGCCGCAGGCGACACTGCCGCTCCCACCCCCGCCGGTCGACGCCGCTAGCTCTGCACCGTCCGCGTATCTGCCCTAGCCTCCCCTTCCTCTCTTTCTCTCTCTCACTCTCTCTCAATGTGGCCCAAAGCGCGGCCATTTCCGTGCGCTGCGCACGGCCGGCCCGGTGGTGTGCCAGCCGTGTGGCGCTGCCCCCCGGCGGGGTGGCCGCTCGCCCGCATCGCGCGCCTCCGCCCTAGTCTGCCTCGCTACTCCTTCCACCAGATCCACTGCATGGCGAGAGATCCAATGGTGGTGGGGACTGCGACGCCGGCTGCAGGGGCTGCGTGTCCTAGGTGGAGCCCACGCATGATACCAGCGGCCATGAAGGGGTCCCCGCCGGTCTCGTAGTATGCGGAGTCCATCTGGTCGATGTTGGCGCTGGTCGATGGTGGTGACGGTGCGGCTGCCTCCGGTGAACTCTACACGCCGGCAGGCATCCATTTCGTAAGTAGCAAGGAGATTTTGCGATGTGCTGAAAACGCATGTTGTAAGCATATGTTTCAAGTGTTTCGGGTGTTTTAGAGGTATGTTGCAAGTATTTCAGATGAATGTTACAAAAGTGGATCGGAATACTGCCTATGTTGCAATGATTGTACACGTATGTTGCAAAGGTCTATTCCCAATGTTTCATCTGTGTTTTTGGACGTATTGTTGCAGTGTGTTTATCTATATGTTGCATACGTTTCACACATATGTTGTAAGTGTTTTATCTGAATATTGCGTATGTTTGCAATGGTTTTTAAGTCTTTTTCATGTATTTTAGAAGCATGTTTTAAATGTTTCATTTGTTTTGAGACGTATGTTGCAAGTGTTACATCTAGATGTTTCAAAAGTAGATCGGGTGTTGCATATATTGTAATGCGCGTGAGAAGCGGAGGGGACACGAGTGGTCCCCGCGTGGTCTGGCGGCGGGTGGCGCGGGCCCGCATGGACATGTGAAACTCAGGTGCAGGCGGGCTTGCAGTTTTTTTTCAAGCACGGGCATGGAGTGCTGATGCGAGCATGAAAAACTAGGCGTCCGGACACGGGCCTCGGGCCGAACATCCGGCCGCTAATCGTCCAGAAATTTCTATATACTCATGGAGTTGCCGTAAACCCGATATCTACGGTGTAGTGTACCCATCACGTGGTGTGGCTGACGTGCATTCGCGTTTTGTACCAAGCTGTCCGGCCGGATAGCAGGAGCCGGGTCCAGTGCAATGAGGGCGACTTGTCCGCAGCAGCACTTGAGTCCATGCAACAATCACGAGTCCAAATCGACGAGTGGGACTGAACAACAAGCCCGACAAACTAGGCACGCAATCTGTGCATCGTAGACTCATAGTCCTAGTATATACTAGTATTGTTGCGTGGGACCTTTTCTCATGCGCCTTTATATCCATTTCATATTTATACCACTAACTAAGCCTATTTTAAAAACCGGCTAAGCTTGTTTTACTACTTTTAACTAAAATTTATTACCAATGCAGAATTTTTTATCTAGACTCAAAATTAAATTAGATGATCCATATATGTTTTCCGGTTGTCTCGACGAGGGAAACACAATGGTAAAGTATGTTCTTCAATTTAGATAACTTTGCAAAACAGGCCTGTTTGGATGCATGATTCTCCCAAATTTTCACATTCTTCATTTGGACTCTAAATTGGATCATCTATATATATTTTTCGATGGCCTTGATGAGAGAAAGACAATTGTGAAATCCATTTTGTATTTTGACAAAGTACCAAAACCTGCTTAGGAAACAGGAAACAGGCTAAGTCTATTTCTGCTAAAAGTTCTGAATTTAATCTCCTTTGAAAAATTTAGCGGTCACCAAGTGATGGCATGTCCCTGTCCACTCTTCAGTATGGATGTCTTGTGGAGGGCGTACCTCTTCCTGTGCCGGCGTGGGTAGGCACGCCTGGCACTTGCAATGTTATATGGTACGGCCGTGTTTTAATCCTCCAGGAGGAAGGTAGACCGGGGGAGGTCCCTGTAACAAAACCGACCAAATTATAAGAGCACAAGTACAAAAACAAGCACCGAAGTGCTCAAATTTTCGAACTTGAGCCCATATAATCCCGGTAGTCAATCGAAACCACGAAGGATTTCAAACCAACTTGCTTACAACCAGGATCGCATCATTCAACATACAACATCATACGTTACATTTCGCAAGTAGTCCCGAAATAAGTTTACACACACGGAGTCGCAAATTATTACAAACCAAGTTTATAAAAGTAGCGGAAGCAAACATACACCAGTTGTTTAACTATTGCCAGTCTTGTTGATCAACAACCCGCAAAAGCATCAGGAAAGTACATAAAAGATAATCACGCCCAAGTGATCTAGTCTTCGTCACCCGCAGGGTGGAGACAATTTTTGCAGAATCCTTGGTAGAGCATATCATCTGCAACAGGAGGGAATAAACCCTGAGTACTGGAATGTACTCAGCTAGACTTACCCGTCAAAAACCAGAAATAAGATGACACCAAGGATTATGCAAGGCTTACACAAGAGGCTAGCTGACATCACATTTTTGCATAAAGGCATAAGTAATTGAGACACTCATAACCTGTACTAGCAGTTATTTTTAACATTTACTTGCCATCTATCTTAGCACATGTACTAAACATGCACTTGATTATAATCAAACAATTATCATCCTTATATCCAGAGCAGGTATGAATTGTGGCAATATTGTATCATTCCCTTAACCACCAGTTCATTTAATGAGATCTACGTTGCCGCTGCTCAAGTCAAGTGCTCATTAACCGGGAGCGACGGCGATTCGAATCGAATTCCTATCCAGCTGGAGGGGTATTTCTAACACTCACCGAGTCACGCCTGGCGAGGGCTGCTCAGGTCATCTTTTGTACAGTTCAGGAATCACGGGTCCGAATAATGTCGCGTCCCCAAGGGCGACACTCTGCCAGGTGATAGGGACTCTAACCCCCCCTGGTCTCACGCCAATGTCCCCAAGCACATCCTTTCTCTCCTCCAAGATGCAATCTACCATTCGATTCCCCGCCTGAACCATACTACTCGACTTCGCGGTCGGAACGACTTATCTGGCCAACTAAGTGTTAGACTGCGTTCAACATGACTCAAGGACGTACAACGAAGCGGTCCTTAAACGACTCAGACGGGCATAGCTCCACACCCAAGACGTGAAGTGTCTTGCGGCTGTACTATCGGATTCCCGCCCGGTCTCAATTTCATTTTAAGGCATGGTTCCATCCACGATAGCCATAAAGCCACTCGTGACTCCTTCCTATATCTCGCGGATGACCGGAAATCACCCGACTTTTACCGAACTAAGCACGACTAAGCATTGACACGTGCCTAACCTAATATAGGATTAAGTACGATATCTGGACAAGGACAGGTATAATGCAATAATTGTTTTCATACAACTCCTACAACTTAATGCAGTAAACAATTAAAAGTACTCAAGATTAATTTATAAAACAGTAGGTTCAGCATGCACCGGGGCTTGCCTTTCAGAAAGGTCGAAGGCCGGTGGTCAGGACACTCAGGCAAGTCTTCAGCGGCGTCTCCTCCACCGACTGGTTCCGCTGGCTCCTCTGGCTGCTCCGGCAGGTCCTGGACTTCCTCCGGAAACACTGGCTCGAACTCGAGGAGTGTTATCCCCTCCGGAACACCTATTGCATGAGTGCACAATAAATATCATGGGTGCATAATGGTGCAACATGCTCGGGATGAAATGCATTTCAGAAATAAAAACAATAATCTCATCAAGTCACTTTATCAGTACGTGCAAATCTCTTCTCCGGTGGAGAAATACTTACCTAATCTACTCAACCTAAGGTATAGTTGTTCATCTTTGGTTAAGGCCCTAACACCTAACAAACACAAGAGTGACATTATTTAGGTTACCACATCCAACCCAAAATATCACAGTAAGACATTCTAGACAGCAGCTACTTATTTCTAACATAACTGGAGATTCCCAACTCCAAAAGATATGATCTAAGACAATCTGGAAAACTTAAGAAATACACCACAAAATATTTTCAGACCACAACACTTGATTCCAAAGTTTACCTAGTCGAAATTCCAAAGTTCCAGAATCTGTTCTCTCTAAACAGAGAGTAGCAAATTCTGGACTGTCACTTTAAACAGCAATAACTCCCAAACTAATAAGCCAAATGCTCCCAAATTTTGACACAAGCTAATTTATCAAGTTTACTACAACTTTGGTATTTACAAGTTTTCCAGCAACCACCTTTATCAAAGGTCAAACCTAGAAATACTACCAGCTGTCCAGAAAACCTAAAATTGCAAAGGTTAAATATTTATTTATGTGGCAAACATTCTCTAAGACCAAACTAATATTACCACAAGTTCTCAAAGGTCACAAAAACAAGCAGAAAGTAAGGTGTGCCCACCTAGAATATTTATTTAAACTCATTTCTTAATTTACTTAAGTAATTAAGTGGAATTTTAATCATATATGTAAACGGCTCCTAAAATTATACAAAAATTACAGGAGACTCTCTGACCCAAAAAGAGGCTACTGTAAAAATTTGAACTAAATTTATTCACAGGAACTCCCTACACAAAATTCACAAGCCCAAAAGGCTAATTTTTGTATAATTAACAAATCATATTGAAAAGTATCAAACAACAGATTTAATATTTTTCTTAGAGACTTTATGGTACCAAGACATTCTACAAAAATTTATATGAACATTGCACATGTAGAAAAATTACAAAAATTCATTTAAGTATTTCCTAAAATAAAAAGATAGCATTATAACTTGAAAAATACTTAAGCACTACTGCCCAAATTTTTACCAGAGCTAGAGCAAGTATAAATTAGTCTACCCACCAAATTTCATAATTTTTGGAACACTGAAACTCCAGATATGATTTAAACAAGTTTGCATGTGATTTAAAACACATTTCAACGACCTATTTAAATATCCCGGAAACAAAATTGATGATAAGTGTTAATGATAAGTGTTAATAGCAACTTTGTAGAGCTATGTGAGGGCAACAAAATTGTCAATTGGAGTTTAGACTGGTTCGGCCTGGATTTAAAACTACAGAGCTCCAAAGTAGTGTACTTGGAAACTGAAACCTAGTTTCAGTCACTAGGCCGACTGAAACCCAATTTTCAAGACACCATATCTCCTAAACCATTTAGAACTAGGTGATGGTGATGTTGACAATGTTGTAGAGCTACACAAGGACTACAAGTTTGTCAATATGAGTTGGGGCTGGTTTGGTCTGGTTTGCAAACTACAAGCTTCCAAAGTAGGCCACAGTAAAACTGGAGGGACACTTTTGAGACTTAGAAAAATTCTAAGTGTTGAGACAGCCCCTCTAGCTGACTTGTGGGCCATTTTTTAGCATGTTCTGGCCAGTTTCATGAGATGGTCATATTGAGACTTTTGTTCCCCATAAAATTCCCTACAACTTTTCTTAAGGGTGCTCCTCCATGCAAGGTCTCTAAGCTAGACTTTTTAAATGGTCAAACTAGAGCATTTTAGGGCTAAATGCTGGTCAACTACACCTTGGAGGGCATTTTGGTGATTTTGGTCAACATGAACCTTGCTCCATGAGTGACCCTAAGTATAACTAAGATGTTGTGAGATATAATTGGCTACTCTACCCTTTAGTTACACCAACTCTCTAGTGTCACATGATGTGAGCCAAACAAAACTTTAAAAACAAATCACATTTGTTGCAACCACATGAATTAACATGAAATGATGCATGCTTATGCTCATGCATTGCCGTGCAATTATGGAGCTAAACACCTGAGGTGTTACAGCCCTCCCCCCTTATAAAAATCTCGTCCCGAGATTTGGAAAGCGTACCATTTTTCATAGAATTCCTTATAACCATCCCGCAAATAGTCCTCCCGCTCCCATGTAGCGTCACTTTCACTACCCTGATTACTCCACATTACTTTATACCATTTAACCACTTTGCTTCTAGTCACTCGTTCCTAAGTATCGATCACTCGGACTGGCTTTTCTTCGTAAGTCAAATCGGATTCCAGTCTGATATCTCCTAAAGGGACTCTTTCCTCAGGAACTCGAAGACACTTTTTAAGCTGAGATACATGGAAGACGTTGAATATGGCACTCATTTCAGGAGGTAACTGGATCTTATACGCAACAGCTCCACTCTTGCCTATGATCGGGAAAGGACCCACATATCTTGGCGCAAGTTTCCGCTTAACACCAAAACGTTGGACACTCTTCATTGGAGAAACTTTCAGGTAAACGAAGTCTCCAACTTCAAACTCGAGCGGTTTTTTACGACGATCAGCATAACTTTTCTTGTCTAGCTTGGGATGCAGCCATATGTTCTTGGAGGGTACGGACTTGTTCCTCAGCTTCCTGAACAAAATCAATACCATAATACCTTATTTCACCAGCTTCTACCCAGTTTAGGGGAGTTCTACATTTATGACCGTACAAAGCTTCGAATGGGGCCATCTTAATACTCTCTTGGTAACTATTATTATACGAAAACTCAGCTAGAGGTAACCATTTTTCCCAAGAACCCTTGGACGATATTACACATGCCCGTAACAGATCTTCCAAGATTTGGTTAACTCGTTCCGTCTGACCTGACGTCTGGGGGTGATAAGCAGAGCTCCTCACTAACTTGGTTCCCAGAAGGTGATGCAAGTGCTCCCAAAAGCGAGCAGTGAACTGGGGACCACGGTCAGATATGATAGTACGAGGTATCCCATGGAGCCGGACTATCTGATTGAAGTACAACTCAGCATAGTCAGTGGGACGATAGTTCACTCTAACTGGAATGAAGTGAGCTGATTTGGTCAAACGATCTATAATTACCCAGATGGAGTTATAATTTTTGACAGTAGGAGGAAGTCCGACAATGAAATCCATACTTATCTCTTCCCATTTCCAACCTAGAATAGAAAGTGGTTGAAGCAACCCGACTTTCATATGCACAACTTTAACTCTACAGCAGGTGTCACACCTAGCCACATATGCAGCTATCTCTTTCCGCATCTTGGTCCACCAATAGTATGGCTTCAAATCATAATACATCTTATTGCTACCAGGATGGATGGACAACTTAGAGGAGTGTGCTTCAGACATAATATCATTTCTAAGCTCTCGGTCCTTAGGCACAACTAACCTATCCTTGAACCATAGTACACCCTCTTCATCTACCCTGAACTGTGTAGTTTCTTGCTCTTTCATTTTGCGTTTTATGTGGAATACACCAGTGTCAGTCTTTTGGAGCTCAATAATTCTGCTTTTGAGAGTACAACTGACAGTGATGTTGTACAAGACTGCTCGATGTAGAAGGCGAGATCGATGAAAATCAGTTTCAACTAGGGAATGGCAATGAGACTTACGGCTTAAAGCATCCGCAACCACATTTGCCTTGCCAGGATGATAGTGCACTTGAAGGTTATAATCCTTAATCAACTCGAGCCATCTTCGTTGACGCATATTTAACTCGGGTTGGGTGAAGATGTATTTGAGGCTTTTGTGGTCTGTGTAGATATTGCAAACATTGCCCAATAGATAGTGCCGCCAGGCTTTCAAAGCATGAACAACCGCGGCGAGTTCTAAGTCATGCGTTGGATAATTCACCTCATGTTTCCGAAGTTGTCGAGAGGTATATGCAATTACCCGGCCTTCCTGCATCAACACACCTCCCAAACCTATGCCTGAAGCATCACAATAAACATCAAATGGTTTCTCGATATCCGGTTGTGCCAAAACCGGAGCTGAGGTTAGGAGGGTTCGCAGTTGGTGAAAAGCCGCATCACACTTAGGAGTCCAGACAAACCTGGTGTCTTTTTGTAACAACCGAGTCATTGGCTTGGCTATTTTGGAGAAATCCGGGATGAAGCGATGATAATAGCCAGCCAAACCAAGGAAACTCCGGACCTCGTGAACCGAGATAGGAGCCTTCCAGTTCAGTACTTCTTATACCTTGGCGGGGTCCACCATAATTCCTCCATCGGACAACACGTGCCCAAGGAAAGGTACTTCTCGAAGCCAGAATTCGCACTTACTGAACTTTGCATATAGTTGATGTTCATGCAGTCTTGTGAGGACTATACGCAGATGTTCAGCGTGATCTTCCTTATTTACAGAATATATCAGGATGTCATCAATAAATACCACTACAAACTTGTCCAATTCGGGCATAAACACCGAATTCATCAAGTACATAAAGTGTGCGGGGGCATTTGTCAAGCCAAAAGACATAACAAGATACTCATAAAGACCGTATCGGGTAGAGAAAGCTGTCTTGGGAACATCTTCCGGGCGGATTTTAATTTGATGGTAGCCAGATCTTAGATCGATCTTGGAGAAAACTTTAGCTTTAGACAACTGATCGAACAAGATGTCGATGCGCGGTAGAGGGTACTTATTTTTGACAGTGACTGCATTGAGAGGTCTATAATCTACGCACATTCGCAATGACTGATCCTTCTTCTTTACAAAGATAGCAGGACATCCCCACGGCGACGAACTCGGACGAATTAACCCCTTCTTCAAAAGTTCGTTCAATTGCACCTTAAGTTCAGCTAACTCATTCGGAGACATCCTATAAGGTCTCCTAGAGATAGGAGCCGTGCCAGGCAACAACTCAATTTTAAATTCCACATCCCGATCCGGAGGGAGCCTCGGCAAATCATCGGGAAAAACGTCCGGAAACTCATTTACTATGGGAATTTCAGCCAACGCCTTTGCTTGCACAGCATAAACTTCCCCGGACAAATCAACTTTTCTGGGAAGTTGTACCAGAAAACCCTTTTGATTTGTAGGATCTCTGAGCATAACTACCCGAGTAGATGTATCAATGAGTACCCCATTCTGACTCATCCAATTCATGCCCAAGATAACATCTATGCCTAAGCCCGGCAAAACCACTAAGGCAAGCGAGTACTTTCGCCCTTCTATCTCAAGCTCAAGATTCCCCACTACTTTATTTGTGGAAATATTCCCACTTGCTGCGCTAATACAATAACCCCCACCTTCAACAGTATGCAATTTGTGTGCAAACTCTGATGCAAACTTAGGACTGATAAAGGAATGCGAAGCACCTGAATCAAAAAGTACCACTGTAGGGTGTTGGTCAACTAGGAACTTACCAGCAGTGACAACCTCACCAGATGGGATTTCCTCAATACTGTTATAATGAGCGTGCCCTTGACGGCCACCTTGGTTGACATTCTTTTTAGGGTAAGGGCAGTTTCTGGACCAATGGCCTGGCTTGTTGCAATTCCAGCAAGGCATGTTGCTAGGAGGGACACTGGAGCTGCCTTGGCCCGAATTACCCTTTGGCAGAGCCACTGTATATGCCTTGCGAAACACAGTCTTCACTGGCGCCTTCTTTTATGGAGGACGGAACTTAGCAATTGTGGCAGGAGGTCGAGGAGGAGCCCTCGGGACAGCTGGAGCTCGAGACTGTGTAGCACCTGCCTCAAGTGCCCTCTTGCGGCTCTTAGAAGCAGTATAGATAGATTTATTGTTCTCTTGAGTCAGAGCATCACTGATAAATTCATTGAAGGTAGTGCACTTGCTAGTGCCCATAGTCTTCATCAGCTTTGGGCCGAGACCTCTTTTAAAGCTAGCAATTTTCTTGGAATCGGTATCCACAAACTCTGTGGCATACCTTGCCAGGTTGTTGAAAGATTGCAGATATTCAGTCAAGCTTTTATTGCCCTGCGACAACCTCATAAATTTTGTGTGTTTGATAGCCATAAGACCTGGAGGAATATAGTTCCCACGGAATGCGGCCTTGAACTGGTCCCAAGCAATCGGGACATTTGCAGGCAGTGTGGAACGATAGTGGCTCCACCAAATACCCGCTGGACCATGCAATTGGTGAGAAGCATATTCAGTCTTTAGCTCATCAGTCAAGCGAAGCAGATGAAACTTTTGTTCAATAGTGTTCAACCACTCATCAGCTTGCAGTGGTTCCTCCGCCTCTTTAAAGAGCGGGGGCTTAGTATCAAGAAAGTCCTTAAAATCACTGTACTGATTGGGTTCTGGGCCTTGGCGGCCATGACGAGCCTCCCGGTTGGCAAGCTGGCGCATAGCATCTGCCAGCATGCTCTGCCCTTCGACCATGGTCTGCATCAGATCAGCCGGGGTAGGTGGTGGCGGAGGGGGTGGCTGTTCCTCATCCTCATTGCCATGACCCCGACGGAGATTGTACGACATCTGCAAAATGCATAACCAATGAGCTCTGACGATGTGGGAAGTTTGTAGATGAATTATTGTAAATATGTCAAACTGACTTCATGAAATAGACTTCTCAAAATAATCATGGCACAATAATTCATCACAACCGCACAATCCATTCAAGCGGATCAATTGGTGCAATCATGCGAGGGGATCCAACAAGATGTACTTGATAAAGGTTCACTCACAAGGAGCACAGCAGTTACTGAACCGTTTACGTTAAAATCTACGTGATTTTTGATCTTTCGCCCGGTACTTGGATTCAATTTCAAAGTTTTTAGTTGACTGAGAAAGGCTACTTCAAACTGATCACAAAGAGACTTCTCAACGGTAGAGTTCCATGGTGGATCATGACTAGCCGCCTCGATACCAGCGCGTGCCAAGCAGCACAGCCTTATGTCGCGCGCCATAGGAGGCCCTCGGTTTCGTCGCGGCACCGAAGGGTGCTAATCGTGACACCATCATTGAACGCAACACAATAAGACATCCAATTGCGATCGAAATTAACAGGTTCCAACTAAACATCCAGGAAACATAGGGTTCAACCTTACATCCCAAAAGCCAAGTTATTACAAAGCTTCACTCCAACACAGGGAGGGCACAAAAGACGATTCTAACATCGTAGCTACGCGATGACTACTCTAAGCATCGTCCTCAGAGTCGGTGTCAAGGATCTCCCCGCCATCCTCGTCGCTAACAGGCTCTAACTCCTCGTCTTCTTCTTCTGGCTCTTCTCCTGGTGCTTCTTCTGGTGCGGCATCTTGGGGCCCATTGACCTTCACTTCATCATCATTTTCAGCCATGAAGATTCCTGAACCCATGTCCTCATCTGCGTTGATGTTTCTAGGCAGCAGAGGATTCAGCTGGTTGTTCAAGCGGTGCACTTCTTTATGAAGATTGTCATTGTATTCTTCAGCATTCTCCAACTGCTGTTCGATCTCAAACTGACGAGCTCTCAGAATGTTCTCCTCGTGCCAGGCTTCATCCCTCTGGTTCATGACACGGACCAGCATGCGTTGACAGTTACGGTTTGCTACTGTCAATCTCTGAACTGCAAGGGTTTCCTAGTCACGATCACGGATCACTTGCTCCAGTTGCTGACGCGCTGCATTCCGGGCAGCAGTCACTTCAGCCAACTCAGCCCTCAGCCTTTCCACCTCAGTGGGCTCAGGGCGAGGCTCACGTGGAGCGAGCTGGTGACGAGGTGCCCTGCCCCAGTGGACTTGCGAGCGGTCCTCTTGGTACGTGTCATCTGTAGCAACAAGATACGACTTAAAATGAGGATCATTTAGGGGATACGAAATTTACTTTAGTCGGGAGTACTGAAATTTTTAAGGAGGGAGTAAATGATATGTATGATATAATTAAACATGATGCATGCACGTTCCGTACGCCCTCTCACCTTAGTATAAACCTAAAGTTTTAACGCTAGGCGGTGGCATACATATGTTCTCTCATATAAGCGAAACTATCGGTCTACTCGTTACGCTGTTAGTGTACCTGCAGAAAATCTCATTTCAGCCCAACAGTTTCCCAATATATGCACACAAGAAAGCAGTAATTTTAATACTTTCCATATACACATCCCCTGATGTATATACTTCAGTATCAAAGCTACCCGATATAAAGATTCCCATAATTAAGTGCTTACATAATTACATGGTTTAAACATGTAAGTATGCAAGTCACCAAAACTACTCTCCCCTAGATCACCGGTTGGACGATCATGCTCTCACAACTCACGCTTACCAGAGCGTCGAGGCAATTGATCCATACATTACCACCCAAGTGGATGACATCCATACTATATCACGCCGTATGGACGACGAAACAAAAACAAACAAGGCCCCCAAGTTAGTCTTTATAATAAGCCACCTAAGAGTCCTTATTTGGGCTAAGGGATGTGATCACTGGCATACCTAAAAAATAATTTTTAGTGTTTTAACCCTTTTTCATAATCAAATACTTTTGTTTTTAAATACTCGTACGATGTGTTTAATGTTGAATTATGCTCCGGTACCAGCTGTAACAGAACCGACCAAATTATAAGAGCACAAGTACAAAAACAAGCAGAAATTAAGGTGTGCCCACCTAGAATATTTATTTAAACTCATTTCTTAATTTACTTAAGTAATTAAGTGGAATTTTAATCATATATGTAAACTGCTTCTAAAATTATACAAAAATTACAGGAGACTCTCTAACCCAAAAAGAGGCTACTGTAAAAATTTGAACTAAATTTATGCACAGGAACTCCCTACACAAAATTCACAAGCCCAAAAGGCTGATTTTTGTATAATTAACAAATCATATTGAAAAGTATCAAACAACAGATTTAATATTTTTCTTAGACACTTTATGGTACCAAGACATTCTCCAAAAATTTATATGAACATTGCACATGTAGAAAAATTACAAAAATTCATTTAATTATTTCCTAAAATAACAAGATAGCATTATAACTTGAAAAGTACTTAAGCACTACTGCCCAAATTTTTACCAGAGCTAGAGCAAGTATAAATTAGTCTACCCACCAAATTTCATAATTTTTGGAACACTGAAACTCAAGATATGATTTAAACAATTTTGCATGTGATTTAAAACACATTTCAAAGACCTATTTAAATATCCCGGAAACCAAACATCACATAACCAATTCATATTTTTCTAAAATACTACACATCATGTAGATCCTAACAAAATTTATCTCATAATTTTAGGGCAAGTAAAACCCTAGATCTATATTTTCCAAAACTTAACCAAAACTGTGACAAAATAAATAAAATGACATAACTTCCTATTCGCTACTGGGCCGGCCTGGGAACCGACGCGGCCCAAAACTCGTGGCGTGGCCCGCTCCCGCGCGCGGCCTGCGCTCGGCCTCCCGCCCGCGCGCGCGCTCTGACGAGCGGGCCCCACTTGTCAGTGAGACTAAGGCGGGGGAGGAAAACGGTCGACGGCAAACTCGCCGCCGGCGGCAGCTCCGGCGAGACCAAGGGCACAGGCACGTTCGCCTCTTCCACGCGAACCTAGGGGTGCTACTAATTGGAGCAATTGCTACGACTATGGGGGATGGCGGCGAGCATGGCGGCTCACGGCCGCGGTTTGGCCGGCTCCGGCGACTAGACGGCGGCGCGACCCAAACGGTCGGCCCCATGAGCACCAGTGGCTCAAGTGGACTCACAAGGCCAGAGAAGGAAAGTTGTGGGGTCCTAGAGGAGCACGGCCACGACGACGGTGGCGCTCCGGCGAGAAACGCCCGAGGCGGACGGTGGCGGAGATGGCAATACGGCCGTACCTTCACACGATTGGCTCAGGTAAAGGATGGAGGAGGTAGAGGGGACTCTGGCGGAGCGGTGGACGGGGTTTGGGGTGGCTGTGGCGTGACGGCGAGCTCGCGCGACCACGGGAAGGGTGCGGCGGCAATGGCGCCTCCATTTTGCGCCTCGGTGAGCACGGCAAAAGCGAGAGGTGAATGGGGATGGCGAGCGCGAGTGAGTGTGAGGCGTGGTGTCGGCTCGGTCTTCACCTCCGCGCCTGGACTCGCGACGTGGAGACGCTGGCAGAGCGCGGGCGCCACGCGGCAGCGCCGTCCTGCCTGGTCGCCACGACACCGCCTCCGTCTGAACTCTGAACCCGACGGCTTCGGTGTCCATCAACCGACTGACGACCAAAGTTCAACCGATCACCGTTCCCAATCTAGCCAGAGTTAATGATAAGTGTTAACAGCATCTTTGTAGAGCTATGTGAGGGCAACAAAATTGTCAATTGGAGTTTAGACTGGTTTGGCCTGGATTTGAAACTACAGAGCTCCAAAGTAGTATACTTGGAAACTGAAACCTAGTTTCAGTCACTAGGCCGACTGAAACCCAATTTTCAAGACACCATATCTCCTAAACCATTTAGAACTAGGTGATGGTGATGTTGACAATGTTGTAGAGCTACACAAGGACTACAAGTTTGTCAATATGAGTTGGGGCTGGTTTGGTCTGGTTTGCAAACTACAAGCTTTCAAAGTAGGCCACAGTAAAACTGGAGGGACACTTTTGAGACTTAGAAAAATTCTAAGTGTTGAGACAGCCCCTCTAGCTGACTTATGGGTCATTTTTGAGCATGTTCTGGCCAGTTTCATGAGATGGTCATATTGAGACTTTTGTTCCCCATAAAATTCCCTACAACTTTGCTTAAGGGTGCTCCTCCATGCAAGGTCTCTAAGCTAGACTTTTTAAATGGTCAAACTAGAGCATTCTAGGGCTAAATGCTGGTCAACTACACCTTGGAGGGCATTTTGGTGATTTTGGTCAACATGAACCTTGCTCCATGAGTGACCCTAAGTATAACTAAGATGTTGTGAGATATAATTGGCTACTCTACCCTTTAGTTACACCAACTCTCTAGTGTCACATGATGTGAGCCAAACAAAACTTTAAAAACAAATCACATTTGTTGCAACCACATGAATTAACATGAAATAATGCATGCTTATGCTCATGCATTGCCGTGCAATTATGGAGCTAAACACCTGAGGTGTTACAGCCCCCAGAGGTCAAGTTCCCAGGATGAGCTCGGGCACCGTCTTACAAGGCGACGGTTGGCCCGTTTTAGTGGCAGGACCCCTGCGACTGAGTTGTACCGCGAAGCTTGGCAATCCAGACAAGGCCCGTAGTCGGGTCAAGTTTCCCCATCTGCTAATTAAGTTTGTCTGAAATATAATGCACACGTACAGTTCAATCTATATACATGGTTGCCTCTGATAAACTGCTTTTTACTTGTTGATTATATATTATATTCGTCTGATTGTAAGCCATGTTATAGAATCTGGATAGAAATAGATTTCCCTTTGCTTTTTCCAAATGGTTGTGCCTTTATACCGACCAAATCAGTAAGTCATGGAGCATGGCCGATGGGGCCTGGGGGTATTGTGGTAGCCATACATTTGCCAGAGAGTTCACTTTCTGGCCCCAGTGGTAATCTGATGTGTACAGAGATGGAGAAGCGCATGCTAGTGATGTTACTTGTGATTGGTCCCTCGAGAGCTTCAAAGACAAGGTGGCCAAGATGTTGGCTATGTTGGTATGTGAACTACATGTTAATGTTACATATATCTGTATGTTGGCATGATATCTCATGGTTGTCCCTAATGGTTTGATTTGTGTGATAATAAATTGTGTTTGTATGGATTTTCGTATAAATAATGCTGTCCAAATTTTACAAAGTTAAAGTTGTACCTAGTTTGGTTGCTACTAAATGTGTCGAAACTTTGATCTTGAATTAGAGGTAAAATCACATAGACAAACTTGTCTTTTTTTCCTAAAAATTAACACTAGTGAGAGGACTTCGCAGAAGAGGGACAAATGCTTCCCTGAGTTTTGAAACGTAGGGGTAAAATCATATAGTTTAGAAAATGGAATAATAGTAAAATTACCATTTTCCTTTAAAAGGACATGAACCAAAATGCCTTATAAGTTATAAATAATCCCAAATTAATGCTAGTAATAATCTTCATAAATAGTGTGGGATAAATAATCCGCATATATGTAACTTTTATTTATTTTTGCACCAGGAAAGATGAAAAAGTGTGGAACGCAAGACGCTCCAACATCATCCGCAGTGTAGTGGGCCAATCACGTCACGTGGCTAGCGCGCATTCGCATTGTGTACCAAGTTGTCCCACCGGATAGCAGGAAGAGGTGTCCAATGGGGGCGGCCTGTGCCTGTGCGCAGCAGCACATGCCTCCACGTAACAATCACGAGTCCAAAACTCCAAATCGACGAGTGCCACTCGTCGAGTGGGACCGAACAACAAGCCCGACAAACTAGGCAAGCAATTTGTCCAACCATACTCCTAGTATAGTACTGTATGCTCCTAGCTGCATGTGACCGACCTTCTCTCTTGGGGATTGACGAATTATCTTCAGTTTCACGAAATATACACGGAGAGCAGACGAGCAAAGTACAGTACTAGTAGTAGTAGAAGCAGGCTGTTCTTGCTGCGCGCTTGCTCGCTCCACTGCCCTCCACTCCCACTACCTACCACTCACGCCCCGCCACCCGGCCGTCACTCCTCCTCGGATCCATTCGGCGATGGAGAAGATGCTCCACGCAGCCCCCGTCCACGCGACGCTCCCGGAGTGCTTCATCTTCCCGGCCGACAAGCTCCCGCAAGCCAAAGCCACCTCCGCCACGGTCTCGCTGCCCATCATCGACCTGTCCCTGGGCCGCGACGAGGTGCGGCGCGCCATCCTGGACGCCGGCAAGGAGATCGGCTTCTTCCAGGTGGTGAACCACGGCGTCTCCTTGGAGGCGATGCGGGACATGGAGGCGGCGTGCCAGGAGTTCTTCGCGCTCCCGGCGGAGGACAAAGCCGGGCTCTACTCCGAGGACACGGGGAAGACCACCCGGATCTACTCCAGCACCATCTTCGACACGGGCGCCGAGAAGTACTGGCGCGACTGCCTCCGCCTCGCCTGCTCCTTCCCCGACGTCGGCGACAGCCCCAAGAACTGGCCTGACAAGCCGGCGAGGCTCCGGGAGGTCGTGGAGAGGTTCACGGTGCAGACGCGGGGGCTCGGGATGCAGATCCTGCGCCTGCTCTGCGAGGGCCTCGGCCTCCGCCCCGACTACCTGGAGGGGGACATCAGCGGCGGCGACGTCGTCCTCCACGTCAACCACTACCCGCCGTGCCCCGACCCGACCGCCACGCTCGGCCTGCCGCCGCACTGCGACCGCAACCTCCTCACCTTGCTCCTCCCCAGCATGGTCCGTGGCCTCGAGGTCGCCTACAGTGGCGACTGGATCAAGGTGGACCCCGTGCCCGGCGCCTTCGTCGTCAACTTCGGATGCCAACTTGAGGTACACTTAGCTTGTTTATTTAATTTCTACTAGGTGTTGCTTGATGATTCAGATTCCGATTCCGATTCCGATCCACAGATCTTTAACTTTTGATTCTGACGCACGCACGCATCTCCATGCATGCAGGTTGTGACGAATGGGGTGCTGAAGAGCATCGAGCACCGGGTGATGACCAACCTGGGGGTGGCGCGGACGACGGTGGCCACGTTCATCATGCCCACCACGGACTGCCTCATCGGCCCCGCCGCCGAGTTCCTCAGCAACGACAACCCGCCGGCCTACCGCACGCTCACGTTCGGCGAGTTCAAGCGCATCTACAGCGTCGTCAAGCTGGGGTCGTCGCTCAACCTCACCACCAATCTCAAGGACGTGCAGAAGGAGCTCTGATGAAGGAGTATGCAACCAAATAAAAGTCCCAGATTAGCCATGCATCGATCACATGCAGCTAGCTAGCTTGGAAGATGTATTGTAGCCTGTATTATGTTCACTGCTACCCGGACGTCATGCTGATGATATGAAGCAATAAATAAAAATGACAAATTAATAAATATCTGTGTGCGTGGCGCTTATATATATTCTTGCAAAAGTATTAAACCTTTAAGACCCACTAATATTCATTGGTAGTACATATAGATGATACAAAATGGTTGGCAATAAATTCTTTACTACCAACAGTAATATCAAAGTTACAATTTTCAACTAGAAAATATCTCAGCCAAAATGAACGTGAACCAGACCAACCGTGTCCAGCACCTCCGCGCGCGCACACACACACACACAAAGTGGAACTGTAAAGACGACAATCAACTGTCCTTGTGCTATCACTTTGCTCAGTGGAGGAATGGTCCTGCTGTCAACTGATCTCACACTATCAACTGAAAACGACCAAACGCAGATCCATCCTAGTCTTAGCTAGCTCGGCGATCACGACTCCTGCGTTATCTCCGGTGGAGGAAGAGAAACGGTATTTGCAGTAGTGCTAGGTACATGACACGGACAAGGGCCCAGATGGACCCCGAGCCTCCCGACCCGCTCTCCCCCCTCGTCAACCTCCAGCCGCCGGTGCCCTCCCCTTCCAGATCCGCACCATCCACAGCCGTCCCTCCCCTTCAACGCCCGGATCCGCCCCCTCCATCACCCGATCTACCGGTTCATGGGTGCCTCTCCAGCGCTCTCCCAGAGGTCGCCGAGATCGTGGTCTCCGTCGACGGCGCCGCCAGCCCCGACACCAGCCTGCCGGCGAGCTTCCTGGCCCCGGCAGCCACCTCGCCAGCCTTAGTGGATGCCAGCGCGGCCAGCCTCTCCGTCGCTGCCGTCGGCACCTGCGCCGCGGATGTGCCTCGCAGGGAGGACGTCCAGTCGCTGCCTCCGGCCATGGATACGCCAGCCTCGTCTACGCAACAGCAGCCGCTGCCAACTCCGGGCGCCAGCGCCGCGGCCTCCTCCTCGCCGCCACTGTCGGGCCTTTCCACCGTAGCTCCCCGGCCGCTAGGGGCGGACGCCTTCGTTGCGGCCACCTCCGCGCCCCGGCCCATGACGAAGACGCGTCCGTGGGAGGACGAGGTCCTCATCGAGGATGTCCTGGATGACCAGGACGAGGATGAAGTTGACAACGAGGCTACGGCTCCCGCCCCCGCGACCGCCACCGAGCTCCTCTGCGCCTCCCTCGCCGACCCACACCGGATCGCTGACGGTGTCTGTACGAGCCCCTCCCTGTCTCCTCTCGCCACACCTTTCTTTCCAGCCACGCAGTCTACGGGCAGACCCAAGGCACTGCGCTAGATGGAGGATTCCAGCGACTGTGACCTAGACTGCGCGCCATCGGCCGGCCAATCGCCATACCTAGAAGCTGCTCGCCGGGCCTTCGAGGTGACGGCCTCCCCCGTGCCTGCTGTGCCGTGTGTGGGGAAGGCCTTAGTCGCACGTCCGGTCGTCATCAACGAGAAGCGGCGGCGCTGTCGCCGACGGGCTAGGACCAAGGAAGCCGATCCGGGTCCTCCAGTGGCACCCCCACACCCGGCCGCCAGGGTGCCCGTGCACTAGCGTATCGGCACACAGCCGGTCACGTGTGTGCCCGTGCACCAACGCCTCGGCCCGCGACATTCGGAGTTGGCGGCAGGTGGCCGCCATCGCTGTTTCCGTGAGCCAGGACCTAGGTCCATGGCGAACGGCAAGCCGCTGTGCACCTATCCTCCACTTGCGCCTCCTCAACTCCATGACCCTCGGCCAGCCGCGCCTGACGCTGATGGCTTCACGCTGGTTCAAAGTCGTCGGCGCAGACGCAGGCACCGCCATGCCCTGCCTCACCCTCGTCGCCAGCGGCCGGTGCCGCCTTCGCTCGTGGGTCTCTGCTTCAACTGTTTGGCGGGGGACCACATCGCCACCAGGTGTACCTTCCCATCCCGCTGCCTCCTCTGCCTTAGCACGAGGCATCGGGCGAGGAACTGCAAGCATGGTTGTCCGCCCTGGCGCCTCCCCTTGGACCGGATGCAAGGGCCTCTAAGGTGCAGTCATGCTGCTTCGCAACCGTGCCAACCTGGCGTACATGACAACAACGGCGGCGTTCACCAGGGTGCTGTTGGTGCGTCGGAACCGCAGGCACCCATCATTGTTGGACAGATTCTCTGCTCGGGCCGTACCTATCCTCCGACGTTCACGGTGGTGGGTGGCGGCCCACGACCATCCTCGCATGCGCCTCCTAGTGGCTCAGCTGGAGCCACGCAGGGGACTGTGGTGGGTGCCTATGGCATCGCCATGACCACTGACTGCGCCGACAACGCCGCTACCTCTGCTGACCCGCTCGCAGTATCGCTGTGCGAGGACTCTGGCCCCCTGTATGGGTCGACCCGATGCTCGATGAGCTCGCTGCCTCCCTCGTCGCGAGTAGGTCAATGAGTGCTCCAGTGCTGCGCCCGTCTACGGATGTTCAGGCGCCACGGGTGGATGGCGAGGACGCGGCGGTAGCGGACACTGTCATCATCGATGCGGTGTGCCCACCTACCACTCTGGAGGAGGCCCAGGCAGCGCTGGCGGACACACGTTCGCCGCTGCCTTTGGTCCAGCTCAGCTTCGATGCTGAGGCGTCGGGGATGGATGGTGACGACGCTGCCGTCGGAGCCTCCGGCCATGCCCACGATGCGCAGCCTCAGCAGCCCTCCGTCGGGGCTTCCGACGTCGCCCATGTTGGGCAACCCGATCAGCCCACCAACGGCGGCCCATCTCCTCCTTCTGTCGTGGACTTCATCGCCAGTCTAACGCTACCGCTCGAGGTACCGCTCATCCAGTCGCCGCCGCGCCTTCGTGTCTCACGCGTGCGGGATGAGGACCTGGTACTGCGCCGCAGCGAAAGACATGCTGCGAAGTCCGTCTTCCGTGACCGAACCCGGAGAAGCAGGCCAAGCGGGTATTGCTCCGCAAGTGGCAGCCATCGGCGAGCACCCCACGGTCAGCACCACTGACGCCTGACGCGACCGTCGCCGCCCGGTTCCACGAGACGTTCTGTGAGCCGTTGTCGTCGTCCAAGCACGAGGCATTGCTGGAGCTCTACCCCATGCTCGGTGCTCACGGGCGGCGACGCTTGCGCCTTGACTAGCCTGTCTACCGGCTTACTTGCTCTGCCCTCGTCACAAAATTTGTTCTTTACTTAGTAGGCTGTTTTAGCTCCACCGTCAAGCCGGTGATCTTTGTAGGTGTGTGTCTGTGCAGTGCACTCAGCAACTCGCCGCTGTTCACCGCACAGATGTGTTTGTACCAACTCTAACTTCTCTTAATGAAGCACGTGCCAAGCACGCTTTCGAAAAAAAATGACACAGACAAGGCCTGCGTGACGTCACCATCTTCAAGTGGGTAATGAACTCTTCGGTGTGTTGCCGAGTCATGTGTGCTGGGCCTGCGAGCCCGAGAAGTCTGGCCCAAGCGTTCTGTAATATATGATGAACCCGCCTCGGAGTACGCAAAGTCTAACGCGCTACCGGTCCCGCTCGGCGCGGAGCGCGCGACGGGCCGGCCCAGCAGACCACGCGCCCTCTCCCCACATCCAACACGCTGCGGCCTCCCTTCCCTTCCTGAGCGAGCACCCAACGCTTTCTCTTCCGCTCCCTTTCGTTTAGGCAGCGCAGCCGCGGGGGGCGACAAATCCGCCTCCCTGTCGGAACCCCAGCCGGCGAGCGGTGGTGGGGTAGGTTGCAGCAGGGGACGACTGAGCAAGTGCTCCACTCACTCCGCCGCGCGTCCAGATCCCTTTTCTTCTTTCTGCATCTGATTCGACATGGTTTGGCTCCTGCAGCTGGCATCTGCGGCTTCTTCGGGAGTTTGCGGCGAGCGGCGATGAAGGAGGAGCAGTAGGTGCGGTGTGCTACGGCGGAGGAGCTGCTTTTGATTGTTATTGAAGGTTTTTTGCTGTTTTCCGCTCTCTTTCGCCGCGTGTCCTTCCTTTTTTTTTGGCATCTGTGCCGATGTGGTTGGGTCTCTTTGTAGCTGCCATCCGCGGTTCCTTTAGCGTCCGTCCAGCTCCGTAGCAACTCCTTCTTCCTTCATCTACTCTGGCGTCCACTGCAATTCATCTTCAAAGACGACCGATGTGAGTACTACTTTTATTTTGTAGAAATTTACATTATCTGTTTGTGTCAAGTTACTTGGCTGTGTTTAGTTCCCAAACTTGGAGTGCCAAAATGCACTGCTGTAGCATTTCGTTTGTATTTGATAATAATTGTCCAACCATTGACTAATTAGGCTCAAAACGTTCGTCTCGCAAAGTATAACCAAACTGTGCAATTAGTTTTTGATTTTATCCACATTTAGTACTCCATGCATGTATTGCAAATTTGATGTGACGGGAAATCTTTTTTTGCATAGTGCACTTTTCAATGGAACTTTGTGGCAAGCTACTCAATTGATATTGACATTACATTTTTGCTAGATTTTAAGTTTTAATTATTCTTGCTAGCATTATATGAAGGTGTGCACCTATCCATTACCTTTAGCCTCTTTTGACTAGTTTTGGAGTGTAGAAAATTTGGGAAGTTAAAACTTACATTTTTTAGGTAGGCATGCTCTGCTCAGTATTATTAGCAATGAACTATCTTTGATCAATAATGATACATGGTTTTGTGCCTAGACTCATTCACTTTTTCATATAAGCAATGGATGGGCGGTGGGGAGGATATACCAGTTTTGTGTTATGACTCTTAAGAGGAATTTAAATATGGATGTGCAGCAAAAAAAGAGAATAGTTTGGTTAACCAACTACATGAAATTAGGCTATCAGTAAAAAAAAGAATTCTGCAAGTTTGCTATTATAACTATCCTGCACCCTCCGCTCCAACCTAGTGTCGGACTTTTATTAGTGTTTATGGGGAAGATATGGCAACACCACCAGAATTTTGGTTGTAAATTAGTAGATACAAGAGGAAATTCCCTTGCCTTTGTGCTCTATATTTTTTTTTCTAGTTGAACAACTCTGCATCATGGCTTTTTTATGTTGCTCTTGTCGATACAATAAATTTTTTTGATGAAAATTCCTATTTTTAGTCTTTTGGTTACCTTGTTTTTTATCGAGACTTTTCCTATTTTTAAGTATTTTTTATTTCCAAAAAAATAGAAACTAGATACAACCTTTTTGGTTACCTTGTTTTGTAAGCCATACTGTGACATAGGTATCTTTGTTTTCTTTATAGCAGTCACCTTTTTTTGTTCATTTGTTTGCTGCAGTTGTTGCATTTCACATTGAGCAGTAGCAGCAGGTTGGTTTGTGCTCTCTTTCACCTGTTCATCAGCTAGCCATTGTAGCCCAGTGGCAGTACAAGTGCAACAACTCGAGCTAGAGTATTTGTTTGTATTCTGCCTCTGTTAGAGGAGTCAAGGGCCTATTGGGCTTTAGCCCGTTAGGGTTAATTCTTCTCTATATAAGGAGAGGGGATGTATCAATCTAATCAAGCAAGAGATTAGAAGGAAAAACCTTCTCTCTTGCCGGCCGTGGGCGAAGCCCTGCGGCCGGCGTTTCTAGCGCTCCTCATAGCCCTAGCCGCCTGTCCTCTGTCTCTCGCCGATGTGAACAGTACCCGCTGAACTGTAGCGCGGGGGGGGGGACTGTAGCACCTCCGCTCTCTTCCTCCTCGATCCTAACAAAGTCCATAACATCTGGTATCGGAGATGCCAGGTTTCGATGAGCCGCAGTGGGATCAGCTCGCCAAGGCGCTGGCCGACATCAACGCATGGTTGACCACCATAGAGAGCCGTCAGGCGTTTGCGCGCCAGGTGTCGGCGGCGGTGCGGCTGCAGGCGGCGGCGCGTGGCCTCCTGGTGTGCCGGCGAGTGTGGCGGCTGTGCGATCTGCAGCTAATTCAGCCTCGCACCCCGTCGCAGTTCCTCCAAGCGGTGCTTCGCCGCGCGAAGGCAGACACCGCACAGCAGATCAAGCAGCGAAAGGACATCGCAGCGCAGCCGATGCTTATTCACCAAGTGTCGGCTGTGGTGCGGCTGCAGGCTGCTGCGCGCGGTCTCCGAGCACGGCGGCGGCTGCAGGAGATGCGCCAGAAGATGCAGGAGGCGGTCCTGGCGGCGGTACGGTTGCAGGCTGCAGCACGTGGACTCCTGGCACGACGGCAGGCGCGGGAGATACGTGGGTTGTAGCTGGTGCCTGTGCCCCGTGCCCCTTTGCTTCGCCACCAGGCTGCGCTTCGCCACATGGAGGGCCCCGATCTCGTCCGCTGCGTCATGGAGATCGGGCGTGGCATCGCCACCTCGGGTGGCGAACTCGGTGTCTACAGCGCAGGCGTTTGGGGACGCGGGTGTGTGGCCACCCATAGGCGGACCTTAATTAGCGCTGCCGTGCTCCGGCACCGGCCGCCGCGAGGACGTCTCCGCTGGTCGCTATCGCGACTAATTCCTGGTGGCTATACCCGTGCACCCCTCTCGTTCCGGTGGACTCCATGGGATCCAGGTGGCTACACATGTGCATGTCCATTACGAGGAGGGTGTCCGCCGTATCTCCAGAAATCAAAAATAAAGAGTCGCAGTCTATTTCAGGTCAATAAAATAAGTCGAGATGTAAAAGGCTTGTTTTTAGTTGTTAGGTTTGTGTCTAGCAGAGTCATCGTTAAGTTGCAGCTCGAGGACGAGCTGCATGTCCAGGTGAGGTGTAGTGTTAGAGGAGTCAAGGGCCTATTGGGCCTTAGCCCGTTAGGGTTAATTCTTCTCTATATAAGGAGAGGAGATGTATCAATCTAATCAAGCAAGAGATTAGAAGGAAAAACCTTCTCTCTTGCCGGCCGTGGGCGAAGCCCCGCGGCCGGCGTTTCCAGCGCTCCTCACAGGTCATAGCCCTAGCCGCCGGTCCTCTGTCTCTCGCCGATGTGAACAGTACCCTCTGCACTGTAGCGCGCGGGTACTGTAGCGCCGCCGCTCTTTTCCTCCTCGATCCTAACAAAGTCCATAACAGCAGCAGCAGGGTAGCACACACCAATTGTTTCTTCTTTGTTGAAGTTCAGTTTTATTTCAGTCTTTAATGCTATTTCAAACTCCTGTATATTATGTTTCCAATATCAGTCTTCAATTGTAGTTAGCAATTTCATTTTTTAATTTCTTTGTGTGTTTTCATTTTCTTATATGAGTTAGTACTTTCAGTTTTTGCAATTTTAGTTATCATTTTCTTTTTTTTTAGCTTATAAAGTATGGTCTGTTATATGTAGTTTTCATTTTGCTTTTAGTTTCATTGTCCCTAATGAAATTTCAGTCTGAGTTACCTTTCATTTATGTTTTTAGCTTCTAAAGTTTTCTTTCATTTTGCTTTCAGTTTTGTTTATTTTAATGAGCTTTCAGTTTCTTTTTTCTTTCATTTTTCTTTTTAACTTTTAAAGTTTTGTTTCATTTAGCTTTCACTTTTGTTTAGTCCTAGTTACCCCCAACCCTATCCCGAATATCGTCGTTTCGGACTCTATCCCTCCTTGTGTGCCCACAACACCAACGCAACATACGCATCTCTGCTACACTCAATTGCTGGACATGTCGCCTTTTTGTAGGCCAACACTCAGCACCGTATAACATCGCCGGACGAATCGCCATCCTATCTCGGCGATTCGTCCGGCGATGTTATACGGTGCTGAGTGTTGGCCTACAAAAAGGCGACATGTCCAGCAATTGAGTGTAGCAGAGATGCGTATGTTGCGTTTGTGTTGTGGGCATACAAGGAGGGATAGAGTCCGAAACGACGATATTCGGGATAGGGTTGGGGTGGCACCAATTGAGGAGAAATTGATTCAACATCGGTTGAGATGGTTTGGACATGTCTAACGGAGGCCTCCTGAGGCGCCGGTGCGTAGTAGAGTTCTAAAGCGGGCCGATAATGTAAAGAGCGGTAGAGGTTGACCTAAACTAACTTGGGACGAGTCCGTTAAGAGAGATCTTAAGGAGTGGAATATCTCCAAGGATTTAGCTATGGACAGGAGCGCTTTGAGATTGACAATCAACGTGCCTGAACCGTGACCTCTTTTTGTCTTGTGCCCTTTATGTCCCTTTATGTGTCTCCCTGTTTCTCGTCTCTTTTGGGTTTCATCTCTAGCCTACCCCAACTTGCTTGGGACAAAAGGCTATGTTGTTGTTGTTGTTGTTGTCAGTTTTAGTTTCCTTTCTTTTTTGTTTTTAGCTTCTAAAGTTTTCTTTCATTTTTCTTTTTCTTAATGAGCTTTCAGTTTCATTTTCTTTTCATTTTTCTAACTTCTGAAGTAACCCTGTTATATGCAGTTTTTATTTTGCTTTTAGTTTAATTTGTCTAATGAACTTTCAGTTTCAGTTATTTTTCATTTTTGTTTTTGTTTTCAGTTTCATTATTGTTTCATTTTAGTTACAGTGCTAATTAATTATAAGTTCAGGTCCAGTTTGCTTTCATTTCATTTCTTAGCTATGTCATTTTACTTCATTTAAGCAATGTTGGTATGAGCATGCCAAAGTTAAGCTAGATCTAGATCAGTTTTAAATTTTGTACCCACTAGTACCCAAACAAAGAAACCTGTAAGTTCTAATAATGCTTTATCTCTTTTTGTTCATAGATAGCTTTTTTCATGTGTATATGTTTTATATTTTTTGATTTTTTTTCTTTCTCCGTGAAGGGCAGGCCTGGTGCAGTTGGTGAGTGCTATCTCGCCGAGTCACCAGGTCCTAGGTTCGAAGCCGTCTCTCTGCAGAATTTCTGCGGGGGTAAGACTTTGCTTCGGTTATTCCCTTCCCCAGACCCCACTCGTGTGGGAGCCTCTGGCACTGGGTCTGCCCTTTTTTTTATTTTTTTTCTTTCTCCCACTGTAGTAATGATTGTGGGATCTTTTCTGTGATGTTTTTTTTAGAGGTGGGATGTCACCATTGATGTTAGACGGGCATTTGACCTTTCTGATATAGAAAATATAAGAGTGAAGCTTGCGAATTCATTATTTTTCAGCCCAACTAATTTGGTTGACAAGGCTTTAGTAAATTTCTTCTATGAGCAGGTATTCATTGGCTATCTTTTATCCTTAATTAATTTCTTCCTATTGTTATCTGTTTTCCTTCTAATTTTTTTTTTGTTTTTGTTTAATGCAAGACCTTGATTCTCGACTATTCAAGAGGATTTCATCAGTATATTTAGTTCAGTTGGTAGGTCCCTTCTTTTTTACCTGCTGTACTTGCTAAGTGTTTCTATCCTCCGGCTGCTTTTTTTGTCTCTTCTGTGTTTACTCTTCGATTCAAAATATTTCAGTTTTACCTGTTTGGTGATATTTCTATTCTGATTGCATGTAGCTTGTGATTTTTCCATTCAGATGATAAAGCAAGGATGGCTGAAGACCTTACCTATGATGAGCTTGACCAGTACCCTTTTTTTGATAACAATCCAGTTATGTTTGAGCGGAGAGATGAGTCAGCGATCCCACGGCTAGGAGTTTATTGAAGAATCTGTGCCAATTTGGACCGCTTGCTAGTTTGATCTAGAGCTGTTTAGTCTAGAATGCTACTAGGTCTCGAACATGATGTTTCCCCAGCTATGTTCTGGTGGGATGTTTTATGATGTAGGATTTCGCGATTTTCAGTATTGTAATGGTACTTTTTTAGAAGTTACTGTGATGGTCATGCAACTTGCTATGAGAAAAGTTGTAATGTGCTACTTACATGTAACATCTGAAAATTCAAGAACTTGGAGTCCTTTGTTCAGTCATTTATTGAGGCTTTTCAAATTTAAATTTAAATGTGCATGATTTTGCAAAGCTTTACTATTTTCCATGATGGCTACTTGGTAACTGGCTTCAATCGATATGATGGCTAATTTTTTCGTTCCTTTTATGGATGCCAAGGGTCTTTATTCCAGATGTAAAATGAAGTGTTTTTATTTTTCTGATTAATGATATTCTTTTTTATCAGCATATTATTGCATCAACGGTTTTTTGTGGATGTTGTGTGCCTTGACCTCATATGGTGGCAACTTCAGCTCTGCAATGCCACCACAAAGCTGATCATTTTTCCTATTACAGAAAACCCAATATATATGTTAGCTGTTGGAATAGTTTGGCACCTCAACATCTAGAAGGTTACAGGGGAGATCTAGCTCTACAAGAGCTCTTGAGTTCTGAAGAAGTTGTGGAATGGATCCAAAATAGGTGGTTGTGTGCTAGGTAAAGCTTTTTGCAGCCTATGAATCTTTCTCAACTCTTTTTGGGATGCTACCAGACACACCATTTCATTGTGAAATTCAGTGTTTCTATGAGCTTTTTCATGCGACCTGCATGCAACAATTAGTTGTACAATTTGCATGTACATGCGAAATATTTACGTTTCATTCATCCATAATATGTTACACATAAAGCATATAACTTGCAACAGGCATATATAATAACTTGCTCCAGATAGTTTAACGTAACTTGCACCAAGCAATATTATTTGTTACATGGGGGTGAAACCCATCATGTTTTTCTTTGAGCTTTTCATGTGATCTGCATGCAACTATTTAGTGGTACAATTTGCATGTACATGTGAAATACTTATGATGCATTTAGCCATAATATGTTACTCATAAAGCATATAACTTGTAACAGGCATATATAATAACTTGCTCTAGATAGTTCAACATAACTTGCACCAAACAATATTATCAAGTACACCAACGTAATTTTCTGCTCACCAATCAATTACACAAGTAACAAATTCATATATCAAGTGCAAAAAAAATCCACTATATTAATTAGCTTTTTATATATTTGTTTTCTAATCTTGCTTCTCTTTCCACTATATTAATTAGCTTTTTATATATTTGTTTTCTAATCTTGCTTCTCTTTTAGTTCTTGTATACTTCTTTGCTGGTTTTGATAGACAATACGCAGTAGTAAGTTCTGTGCTTCTACAGTATACACAAGACTTCTTTGTTGAACGTAGTTGTACACCATTTGCTCTTTTTGATGCCTGTTTCTTTGTTTAACTATCTTTTCCTTAGTTATGGGCCCATCCTCATCCTTTTTAGCTTCTTGTTCACACCAGCCTTCTGACAAACAAATATGTACTTGCTCTTCATACTATCCTTCTTTGACTCTCGAGATGTGTCTACCCTGATCGAGAAACCTGCACGGCAAGCAAAAGTGTTGCAGTAGTCTTTTGCTGTTGTCGAGGACTCAAAGCTTATTCCAAGAAAAGACTCGTGGTGTAGATAGGACCTTTACACCTTCCTCAACATCAATTGCAGCCGCACTTGTTTGAGCTATTGGAATAGTTTGCCCAAACTCTCCTTGAAAATTTTTGTTGTCGGCTGCAGTAGGCTCAAATTGTGCCGAATTTGCACTTGCCTGAGGGTGCCTTTCCGCATTTTTGGCCTGTGAACCACAATGACCAACTGCACCTTCATTTTTATGGTTACTTTCTCCTATTAGAAGCCCAATGTCTGTGCTCGTTCCTTTGAACTGCCGTTGACAGTAGTTATCACCTATCACAAACCGTCAACTTTGTGCAAGAAAATGATCACCAATAGAAACATAGAAGGTTATTACTAACAATTTCCACAAGTTTTGGTGAATTACTATTTTCTGCAGGGATTATTTAGAGAGAAAGAAAACAAGGATTAAATTGACGAAACACCGCGAAACTTGATCGCGAAGAAAGGACACACCAGAAAACTCTAGAAGGCATGAGAAGGCACGGGACCAAGGCGGAGACCGAGAGGCCATCAGAGGAGGCCGCCCGGGCCCCCCTCAGGGCGGCCGGCCTGGCCTAGAGGCCAACTGCCTTCCCCTTCACGTGACTACTGGTATTTGTTAACGCACTCAGAAAAATCCGCAAGCGCATGAATACCGATGTAGCTTTCACCCAGGAGTATTCCAGAGTATCGATTTCCACGAGGAACGAGAAGTGCACTAGAGAGAATCAAGAACGTCGAAGAAAAGAAAAAGTAAATATGTTTTTATGGGTAGAGAGGAACTATCTAAAGTTTTCTAAGTTGATTCTATCTAACTAAGATCAGGCTCACTATACTTCACTTACTTTGGAGCAGCAATACCTTTCCGATCCTCAAAAAAGACTGGGAAAAGGGTGATTAGGGGAAGGCTGCCAAAAAGCTCTACGAAACACCAACCCTGACGTGGTGGATTATAATAATTTACAGAGTTATCACCTCTGTAGCTACACAACTAACCGGAGGATTGGGCACAAACTCAGGTAAACACTAGCCTAGACACCGTGTCTACACTAATGATTACTACTCTAATCCAGATCTTAAGACTAGAGCACTCAACACGAGCAGAGATCCCATGAGCAAAATAAAGTAAGAACTAAACTTAATCAAATAAAGAACTTAGAAATAATAAATGAAGAACCTGGAGATTACTCAAAGATGAGACGAATCCGTAGTTGTACAAAGTCAAAGAAGATCTGACAGATCTGGCTCCTCTGAAGCTCTCTTCTCTCTCTCTCTCCCTATTTTCTAGATTGCAACTAGATGATATTCATCTAGAGGGATACTACTACAATGTGGAGGAGAATTTGAAACCCTAGAATTGTAGCACATGTGGAGATATGAACCCTGGGGCTGAGGGGGGTCTCCTTATATAGCCCTGGGTGGAGTAGAGAGCAAGCAATTGGCGCGTTATCAATCCACGTTAAATTTATTCGTCACCATTGGATCAAACTGACTTTAATGAGCGGTGGAGATAATCGTGCGAAGGTGGCTGACAAGTGGGCCTGGGCCAGGTTGGCCAACTGGGCCCAAGGCGGCCGCCTGGCAGGTGGGCCCCTCCTTTCACGGGTCACCTTCTTGTATCTTCTAGAGTCTTCTTAAGTTGGTGCTGTGGAAAATTATGAATTTTAACCCAACATGTGGGTCCATCCTTGCTCTTGCCTGATAACCCCCTGCGAAACACAGATTCACCAAAACTCATGAAATTCTATCAGTGTAAACCCTATTCCTATGTTTGGTGTTGATTTATGTCCATTTCCATGTTTAGTTGTTGGTTTATTTTAGTAGTTATTGACCGTCAACAGTGACACAATCCAATTGACCTCTACATCGTATTTTGACCCTTGATTAAAGTCGGTTTGATCCGAGGGCTACGGTTCATCCTATCGGACTATATAACTAGACCCAGACCCCCTGAGGCATCCATCATCATAAGGTCATGACAAGATTAGAATTAGGGTTTCCAGAGAGAGATTAGAGCTCTACTTCAAGTTTAGTGTTTAGATCTAGCTAGATATAAGAAGAGTTGGGCGTTGCTCAAGATTCCAGATCGCCGTCGGGAGATTTGGTAATTATATTGTAATCTCGTTATTCGACTTTGTGCTACTTCAATAATATCATTATGTTTCTATTTATTTCGTTCTTAGTTTATTCTAACTATATATTTGATATAGTCATGATTAGTAATGATTTTATGCATATGTTTACAAAGCACTTAGTTGAATTCTGGATTGGATTAGGTGGTAGATATGATGTAGGCGTGGTGCTTATATTAAATTTACCTATGAATACACCCTATATTCCGGGACATCAAGTGGTATATTGCGGGTGTGATATTCCTATTGAGTCCTATGTAGCCCACTCCCCGAATATAGGCCAAGTAGAACCTGGTTACAAGGAAAGGATTGCTCTGTTCTTGATATTCCTTAGTAATGTTCCTTATGCATAGATAAAGGATTGACTATGCTATAAATGATAGTGTATATACTAGAGTGAACAAAAGACTTGGTAAATATGAAATAACTTGGGATTCTTACCTCTTAACTTGTCTCCTGATTAGCTCTACTTGATTTATGAGTCTCTCTCTCATTCTGGAATACCCTTTGTTATCCCATTGTTATATCTATCATTTATCTATTGTCTTTACCCCTGTAAAGATAAGAGTGGTTATTTGATCTTTATCATGAGTATATATATTTGATATTCTTTCTAGCCATATCATTCTTTCATTTAGACCCTGTTAAGCTCATAGTGGTAAAGTATAAATAGCGATACTTGGAACATTCCTAGGTAAAAAGCTACAACAGGTGTATTTTATCTATGCGCTTGTGGATAACCTTTATTCTATATTTTGTGTAAGTGTCATGGTTATAAGTACAACCATATTTCTAGTATCATGTTAGGGATGACAACTTAACTCAAGTGATGCTAAGAAATGTCAACAACTGCAACATATTTGGGAGCTTCAATATATATTGCTTCCAAATTTTGGTCAAACATCTCTGTAATATGCATGGCTTCCTATAACAAAATAAACACTACCACAAAATATAAGTTGTTGCACTATTTTACTAAGCAGAAAATAAATTATACAAAGATGGTACATTGGTTGTGTCTACTATCAGCTATATGCAGTTATATTCATGTTATAAAGCTATTTCAGTACATAAGTTTACAAAATTAAAATCAAAACAATCATAAATACTATTATATATATTTTAATAAAACATCTACTTCAGTGCAAGTCAGCAAGTTCAGATGATCACCATTTTTTTACAGTATACTCATTTCAACCAAAAAATTCAAGTATGGCAAATTCAGGTAACTTTTGTACTGAGATAGTAAGAAATTAATCTGGTGAGCACCTACATCATAACTTGTTACGATCTGTAACAAATAATATGTCATTTCAAGATTTTACATAGATGTGTACATCATGCCCCATGGATGTAACTAGAAATATGATGCAGCCTTTGATTTGCAAGTTTTTTCACTGTTGGCCCCCTGTTTTCACTGTTTCTCTGTTATTACATCAATTTTTTCAGATAAGAACTTGCTACAAACTATAGCAACCTATAGTTAACTACAATGTCATTCCAAAGTTTTTGCACTACGTAAAAAACAAAGTCGCCACAATGTAGAGTAACTTCTTTTACAATCTGTAACAAATAATTGCCATTTCAATATTTTCATAGATGCCTACATTTATATCTCTAAACATCCCAGAGCCATGGTTGTAACCAAAACTAAGATGCAGCTATCGATTAAGTTTGGGATCAATCAATCAAAGCAACAGAGGATCCAATCGTTCCACCTAATATGGAATGATGTCAAGCAACTGGACCTCAAAATCCACATCTAGTCTATGTTCCATCGACCGATCCAGATGCATACGCAAATCATTTGCAGAGGAATGGATGAAGATTGATTCCAATGATAGGTAAGATTTTGGGCAAGAGAGAGATTACATGCATTCATGTGTTCATTGTAGAGAGGAGGATCTAATCTGTAGGAAGGAGGACCAAATCGGCAGAGAGGAGAGGCAGATTCCGAATCGATGCAGTGAGGGTGGCAACCGTCAGATCTGAGCGAAAAGGAGGTAGTGGCCGGCAGATTCGAGCAGAGTGCATAAGGTGGCGGCCGGAAGTGGATGGGGGATCGGGCGCTGCCGAAAATAGAATGGAGCGGGGTTGGGATTTGGGTGTTTCTCAAAATGGAAAGGAGCGTAGGGCTGGGTCACGCCTCGCTAACTGGGTGCTGAGGGTCATGCGCTATGCAATTGCACGATGGGTCACGACATATTCGCCTCCCTCGGAGTATAAGAGGGGGATAATGACATCCGTTGTCGGAAGGAATAACACAACTCGAACTTCCCCCAAACCTTCTCTGTTCTTTCCGAACCCTGTTCTTCTTCCTCCATTTATCTAAATTCTTGCTCATTTCTGGCTCGTGAGATGTGTGATCATAACAATTGGTATCGAGAGCCAGCTATCCTTAGAGAGATTTTTTTCCTTATATTGTGTGTATTCGGCCTGGCGCCGAAGAAGATAGCTCCCTCGTTGCAGGCAAAGATGGCGAGCAATGTCGATGATCTCAAGGAGCAGTTGGAGGGCTTCGATCTCATGATGAAGCAGATGTTGGACAAATGTCTAGCTTCGAGGCATGGAGGACCACCACTGACGCGTCCCTAGGGTTGCTGCTCACAAAGACGACAGTTGGTATTTATGAGTGCAAATAAGAAAATAAGAATTCTGCAAGTGCACATAATACCACTATAGCATTTCACCGGAAGTATTCCAGCTATCGTTATTTAAATTTTACCACTGGGAGGAACGTTGGCAATAAAGAGATTGATAAACAATAATTATGATAGATCAAGGAACTAAACACTTACTCTAAACAGGGGTAAAACAAAAGATACATTTACATGATAAGCATAACATTCAAAGAGACTCCAAAAGATAGCAATAGCTAGTGTAAATTAAATACAAGAGAGATAAATTCCTAAGTCATTCTAGTTACAAGTCAAAGCATACCATGAAGTCAACATTTTTTTTAACTTTGACCAATTATATATAAAAGAATATTAATATTTATAATACATAATTAGTATTACTAGATAGATCATTGAATATACTTTCATTATAAACTTATTTGGAGATATAAATGTTGCACGTATTTTCTACAAATCTATTCAAAGTTGAAAAAATTTGATCTGCACGCATCCCATAACGTCCTTCTTTTTAGGACGGAGGGAGTACTTAGCAATAGAAAAAGATTATCTTTACATTTATGCATAAGGGACATCTCTAAGGAGGAGCATAAGAAAATATACTTCCTCTGTCGGGTCCTACAAGGCCTATAGATGGGAGGTGGATTGTAGAGGATCAACGTGGCTGATCTACTACGCGTTCCAGAATGCAGGAGGCATCCATAGGCAAAACAATGTACAAACACCACGTTTACACAAGGTTCGGCTACTCAACCCATTTGAACACTGAGTCGAGCGCTATGTGATCCTATGCATAGATATAATGATAACTTCGACTATACTAAGTATATAATCAAAGCAAACCATAAACATGATAACTAAGAACATGATATAGATGAAGATCAAAGTCATGATATAGGTAAATGTAATGGGTACAAGGTCTATACCAAGCCTCTAGTGACTGAAACCGAAATCCGAGCAACATCCTGACTCTACTTGATCTAACTTAGCTAAACTATGCTAATACTATAGTGATTTGTGGGAGCTCTTCTTTTCTCTAAATGCATCCTTAGTGGAGTGAACTGGGATGCCTTTCTGGAGGGGGTCTGGGGGTGTCTTTTATAGGGGGCACCCAGCACCCTATGGGCGCATGAATCCATGGCACAGCTCCATCTTGTCCCTCCAATCCAAACCGACTTCGATGCATGGTGAAGATTGATCCTTAAGGTCGGTGGGAGATCCAGTCTGAGGAGAGGATGATAGGTTGACCCTACAGGTCGGCTGAACTAGGGGGGTTGGTCGCCCCCTCTGGTCTCCTCTGCCGTCGACCTTTGGTGGTAAGTCTCCAATGGTGGATGTGAGGCCAGTGGAGTTGGTTTCATTGCAGATCGTCTTGATTTTCTGACATAGTATGGCCCACTTTGGTCCATTTTCTAGATAACAACCTGCATGCAAATATTCACCAAGACTTGTGGAATTCATTAGTTTCAAACCTCTAAACCTATGACGATGTTTGATTTTAAGGATAAATGCAGGTGAAATTAAAGGTTGTTTTTGCTGTAGCGACCGTCAAATAACATCCCCAAGCTAACATTTGCTCGTCCCTGAGCAAAGCTAAACTTAAGCAATAGATCAGGAGTTGCTACAATGCTTTTACTCCTCAAAAGTACACAAATGATTCAATAAAAATCCTCCTCTGGATTAAAGTAAACTGATTCAACTTTCAGATTTGCCCATATTACCTTCAACTTTATGGGGCTTCTTAGCCAAAGCAGATAGTAAACACACAGCCTGTTGTGTCGGTAGTGCAACTAGGATGTCGAGGTTGGCATCTTGGTCAGAAGCAGTGGCCGAGGAAGCTGATGCCTTCAGAAGCAACGCACAAGGCCCATTCAAAGTATCTTTGCTGCTGTCAAGCAATCTCCTAGATATGACTATGCCACTAGATAATAACATGATGCCAGGAACAAAGGTGAGTGTGGAGCTGCTACCCATGCATGACTTCTACTAGAACTTGATGTATCTAGAGGGTGCAAAAGTGATAGTGATGAGACCAAAAGAACCCAAGTCCTGAACACCCTTGCAAACACCCATGGAGGCCATGGAAGTGGTATGAGAATGAGTGAATATGGACACTAAACATGCAACAGTGCTCTCAACCATGGCGGTATGATTGTTGATGATATCTTGTGTTGTTGTGTCAAGCATCGAATACTTGGTGTGCAGGAGCAACAGGTGTTTGGTGGTGCCAACTAGGGTTTGGAGTTTGGAGTCCTCATCAGAAGCAAAAGTCAAGGAAGCGCGACATAGTCTTAGTATAGAATACCTGGTGGGCGAGGCGATGAGGAGCTTGGTGACGCCGAATTGGAAGTCGAGAGCCTTGTCCTGGCTAGGAGCATAAGTTGGGGAAGGGGTGGGCGAGGTCGAGGTGGCCATCACTAGGTTGCTGATGGTTGGGTTGGCGTGGTCATCGCCTTGAACGTCGCCGAGGTTGGGGAAGATGTGGGTGGTGTTGAGGAGGTTGGGGAAGATGTGGACGATGCTGAGGAGACCGTTGCTACCTTGTTTGGTGTTGGAGCTGGTGACTTCGTGCTCGCGTTCATCGGAGTTGGCGGTGTAGATAGAGAGGGCAAAGTCCAGAGGTGGAGTTGGGGTCGGGGAAGACCTAGGTGACACTGAGGAGGTCGCTGTGAACTTGCTGCTTCCGGAGATCTCGACGTCATGCTCACTGTTGTCGGAGTCGGCGACAGGGACCAAGAGGGAGACATCCTGAGCCGCCGAGGGTGCCGTTTTTGATGTGGTGGGGGAAGAGGCGCATACGTTGTCGGTGACGAAGGCTGGATAGGCGGCTCAAAAGCCTGCGTTGCATGCCTCCAAATCCGACACCATGATGAGGATCTGGTTTAGTGTCTCCTTGCATTTGTGCCTCTTGTGTGGTGTCCATGGCGGAACCAGAGCACCTTGCCTCCTCTATAGAGTCCATAGCGGGATCTGAGAGTATCGACAACTCCGGTACCAGTTGTTACAAACCCAGATTGAGTTCACTCATAGATCAAAATCACAGCAACAATCAAACTAGTTTGTGACAGTTTTAGAAGGTACTCGACATGGCAACCGCCTCAGTAGGTCCGGATTAACCGTGATCTTTGAGACGGTTGCGTTGACCGTCTCCATTAACCAAAAAGGTCCGCCTCCATTAAGTTTTATACTAGTGCGATACAACTATGAAGTAATCAGGAGGAAGAAAGATTAAGGGAAGGATATACAACTCTAGCTGAAGCTAGCCTCAAGCAATCGTTTGTCTCGACTTGAGCTTGCGCTCGCCGCCGCTGATTTGTCGTTCCAGTCCTTGACGCCTCCTCCGTTTCACTTGCCTGTCTACTTCTATCGTGCTGCAACTCCCATGCTTCCTTGATGGGCCAAGACAAGTTCAGCGCTGCAGCCCACTAGCCATTTTAGAGATCAATGTTTCAGAAAAAAAGAAGTTTTGGCCACTATTCGTTTCTAGTTGCCTACAATTTGTTTGATGAATTGCCTGGCTAGATTCACGATGCAAGCAAACTCAGAGGGATTCCTGATTGGAAGGAGGTATTGTGCAAACCTGCATTGTTGGTGGAATTGGAATCCTTTCAAGATAATTTATTAACATTTAGGTTCCCGCATTTGGCGACACAGAAACACAAGCAAGTCTAGCTAGGATGAGCTCAAAAAGGTTCAAGCAGATGGTGTCATTGCGTAGCGGCACTGAGGCAGGGCGTTGCTTCAGCTTAACTCTCGTGTCGCATTTAGTCCTTAAAAAAGAAAACAAAAATCTTATTATGTGATGTTTCAACACTATAAAATATCATCATAGCCTGTTCTAAACCCCCTATCACCATCAGTTACCAACCGGTAGTGCATTATCGGTAGGGATGAAAACGGATCGGATACGGACGGATATTACTGATATCATATTTGTTTTCATATTTATGTCCGGATTCGGATTCGAATACGGATAGTACAAAAAATGCCGGATATGAAACGATTGGATATCGACATCATAAATATGTGATTTAAATATTCGGATACAAATACGGTATCGGATGTTAAATATCCGAACTCGGATACAGACGGATAAAAACCCCTCTAAATGAATTCGGTCTCGAATACGGTTGGAAAATATCCATACCGTTTTCATCCCTAATTATCGGCATCACTGTAGGTTAAAAACCGGCGATGATAATATGTTATCTTTGCCGGTCGATAACATGAACCGATCGTGACCATGGTTTCCAGAAATAAAAAACGAAACCGGACAATAGTAAAAAAATTTGTTTTAATTCTGCACCCAGTAACACGTCACAAGTCTTAAATAGCGTGATTTTTTTGTACATTGCACGGCTATGGGACTCGAACATGAGACCTATATCCTTGCACATAGCTTCTCCAACCATTCCACCCCAAAGTAATTTAAAAATAAATATTTGAGACCCCAAATGATTTCAAATGAAAAAAATCAAGTATAAAGTTGCTCTCATCGAGATCTACAAATTTGGTATTGGTAATTTTACCATCCGAGGTCGTTTGATAAATTTGAATTATAGATTATGAGAAATTAAGCCATAGTTTTAGGACCTCATATTATTTAAATGAAAAGTCATCAACTACAAAGTTGTATATAGTTCTCATCAACATCTACAACTTTGGTATTGGTCATTTTACCATCTGAGGTCATTTGACAAATTTGAATTTCAAATTGTGAGAAATCGAGCCATACTTTTATGACCTCAAATGATTTTAAAGAATAAATCATGAACTATAAAGTTATAGTTCTCACAGAGATCTACAACTTGTTGGTTTGGGTCATTTTTGCCCTCCGAGATCATTTTACAAATTTAAATTTTAAATTGTGAGAACTTCGGCCATACTTTTAGAACCTCAAATGATTTTAAATCAAAATATCAACTACAAAGTTGTAGTTCTCATCGAGATCTATAACTTTGCTTTTGGTCATTTTGCCACTCGAGGTTGTCAACAAATTTTAATTTCAAATTTTGAGAACTTGCGCCATACTTTTAGGAACTTAAATGATTTTAAATGAAAAAAATCAATGACTACGAATTTGAAGTTCTTATCACGATCTACAACTTTGGTTTTGATCATTTTGTTATCCGAGGTTGTTTAATAAATTTAAATTTCAGACTGTTAGAAATTAAGTTATACATTTAGGACCTCAAATGATTTTAAATGAAAAAGTCATCGACTACGAAGTTGTTGTTCTCATCGAGATCTACAACTTTGGTTTTGATCAGTGTTGCCATCCGATGCCATTTGACAAATTTAGATTTCAAATTATGAGAACGTCAGCCATACTCACTACTACTCAAAAGATTAACGGAGGCAGGCAAAAAAGCATTAACCGAGACGTTTTGGCCAACCGCCTCGGATGAAAGGTCACATTTAATGGGACCTTTTCCGAGACGGTTTGATGCTTGCCTCGGTTAATAAAATAAAAAATAAAAAATAAAAAAGGAAAACACTGGATGAGCCCGCCGAGCACATCCATGCGACCCTGCGCGCCGCCGCCGGGGAGCAGGCCTCGCCCCCGCTCGCAAGTCTCCACTAGATCTAGTGGGGGGAGGAGGGAGGTGGCTCCCCCACCGGCCGGATCCGTGTGCGGAGGGAGAGGGAGGAGAGGGAGGGCCGCCGTCAGTGTTGTCCATGAGGTGGACGTGGAGCGCCACCGTGGGGAGGCTGGATCTGGCCACCACGCCACCGGGGCCGACCTCCATGGCCCTTGGCCACTGGATCCATGAGGGGAGGAGAGAGCTGAGGAGGAGGGCCGCCGCCGGTGTTGTCCATGAGGTGGAGGAGGAGCGCCACCGCGGGGAGGCCGGATCCAGCCACCATGCCACCGAATCCGGCCTCCATGGCCCACGCCTGCCGGATCCGCGTGGTGGGAGGGAGGAGGGGCACGTCGCCATGGTGAGAGAGGGAGAGGGGTGTTTGGCGTGGGAGGAGAAGGAGAGGGAGCAGAGGCCGGCGCCGACGTGGGAGGAGGAGAGGGAGGAGGGGCCGGTGAGAGAGAGAAGTGAGGGAGAGGAGGGCGCCGACATCGGATGAGGGTGAGGAGGGCACCGGTGTGGGAGGAGAAGGAGAAGGAGGAGATGCACACGTCAGATGAGGGGGAAGGGCGGCGCCATCTGGATGGTCTGAGAGAGAGGGAGCGGCGCCGTCTAAACGGGCTGAGAGAGAGGATGAATGAAAATGAAACCCTAGCTGCATTATATATACTGAGCGCGATATCAGGCCGATTATGGGCTATCTGGGCTTTTAGGCTGGGCTAAGATTTACCGAGGCGGGCCTTATAACGTAACCGCCTCGGTTAATGTATTTACCGAGGCAGACATTTTGCGAGACGGTTATTATAACCGTAGAAAATGACTGCCTCAGTTAATGGTAGGCATTAACCGAGGCGGTTGGATAAGCTGCCTACCTCCGACGCTGTTTTGGAAAGGTCACGGAAAATATTTTATGTAGTAGTGACTTTTAGTATCTCAAATGATTATAAATAAAAAGAGTCATCAACTACAAAGTTGTAGTTCTCATAGAGATCTATAACTTTTGTTTTGGTCACTTTTGCCATCTGAGGTCGTTCCACAAATTTGAATTTTCAAATTGTGAGAATTTGAGCCATACTTTTAGGACCTCAAATGATTTTAAATGAAAAAGTTGTTAACTACAAAGTTGTAGTTCTCATTGATATGTACAACTTTGGTTTTGTTAGATTTTTCATCCGACGTCATTTGAAAAGTTTGAATTTTAAAATGTTAGAACTTTAAATACAAATTTGTGGCCACAAATGATTGCTAATAAAAAGTTGTCAAGTACAAAGTTGTAGATCTGATCAGCTTTGCTTCTGGTCATTTTTTTCCATCTAAGGTCTTTGCAAAAATAAAAAAATTGAAAGTCAACAACTATCAACTTTGATATAAATTGTTTTCATCGGATTTTGTTTGAAAAGGTTATGAATGCTATTCTGTTGTAGTATTGTTACAATCGCCAGATTATACGATAGGTTGACGATGAAAACCATTTTCACCATAGGTTCATACGGGTGAGCCGGTAGTGCTAAGGAGCCTATCATCACTGCCCGTTAGTGACGTGAACCGGCGTTGATAAGAGACTATCACCGCTAGTTGGTAATATGAATCGACAATAATGAATAAACCTGTGTTGATATTTATCACCGCCGGTTTTAATAAAACCTACGGTGAAAATACCGTAAAGGAAGACCATTTCTCTAGCTATGTTTATTGCCTCTTGTGCTAGCAGATGGTTAACATTACAGACCCGGAGGTGCTGTTGAGATGGTGGGTGACCGTGTATATGCTCGTTTAGTACCATGCATATAAATTGTCCTGACAATAGGTAATAACCATTCTCCAGAAAATTGATGGTACCCATGATGAATTATACCGGTAATAGATATTTCTATAGGTTGTTAACACATCCGAGCAATTTAATTTGTTGTTTTTCATTTTTGCCTATTTTACTATGTTCTCCTTTCAGAGTCTCATTTGAGTTCCAGTACAATGGTGTTTCGGAGTCTCATTTGAGTTCCAGCACAATGGAATGCGGCACAACTAGCGTCCAGACGTCTGAAAGTTGGCTTCCGTCTAGAGCCCTTGGGGCCTACTGCTGCAACATCGGCGATGTACTAATGAAACATGCCCAGATTACGGTTGAAACATCTACAATATCATTGTTGCAACAAGCACAACACCTGCAACATGCGCCTGAAGCAACGGCAACATGCATGAGCTCGAAACAATTCAAACATTTGAAACATAGGCTTGCAACATATGCTTTCAGAGAAACATCTCCTTCTACTTGGGCAAACGGAGGCTCATCGACATGCAGAGTTCGACAGTGGTGCATGGAGGTCACTGGCTTGGAGCTCAATGGCGCAGAGCTCGGCAGCACGCAGAGGGCGACGCTGCATGGAACAGGAGCACGCACGTTCCGGGATGGATGGGGGCAGCAATGAGATGCAAAGGTCGGGTGGGGGCGGCGGCCGCAGCACGCAGAGAGCTAGGTGGGCCGCGGCGATGACACAGAGGACGGGTGAGGACGGTGGCAGCGGCGCATAGAGAACAGGAGCACGCATGTTTCGGGATGAAGCGTCCATCCAGCCGGACGATTGGGGTCATTATCGCATCCAATGACATCATCATGATACAAATCTCCATTGTTCTCGTCGGCAACTTCTTTGGGATGCACATGTTGCCCTTCTCTCTCTCCTGATTACTCCTTCAGTCCCATATAATGCATGATCTTCTAGCTTTCACACTTGTCTAAGGATTTACATGGCAACTCTCAGCATCTCCCGACATAAGCTTAAGTGCTCACGAGTCACGACCCAATAGATAAGTACATCTCACGGCATAAGTCTCAGTGCTCACGACCCAATAGATAAGTAGATAACACGAGATTAAGACAAGTCCACATAATATTTAAACCATTCATGGATTAACATAGCACGGAACATTTTAAAAACCATTGAAATCATACGCATGTGCAACATCAATACAAATATTGTATAGTATCCGTCTGCCTGCCAGTAGAACCTCGAGCATGTCATATTATCATCACTGCCCACACGCCTCCAAGTCTTCCTCCGGTAAGTTAATGTGTTGACTATTGCTGAAATATACAAGATGTCAATATTATGTGCAATATTAGTGTAGATGATAGTTTGGCCAGCAAAGTACAGAAAAAAAATTTGTGGACACCTAACCAAACCGTCTCTATAAATCAACAATTTGTAGAGGTAGCTGTTACAAATCAATTTCTAGAGCTGGCTAGAAACAGGAGCCGCCTCTAGAAATCGAGTTTCTAGAGATTGTTCTAAATATAGGTCTCTAGAAATCATTTTTAGACATCATAAATTGGGCCAAAAAAAGCATTTTTTTCTAATTCAGGAGGCTGACTTTCGTGCGTCGCAAGTCATAAGTCATGCTATTTTTCATGGAAAATGCGCGCGTGCGGGCTAGAGCTGGCGAGTTCAAAGCTCATGAGTACCTCTTCTAACCACTTAATTGCAAAGTCACTATGACTAAAGGGCAGAAACATTCCTCGCGTATTTACTTTACTGGAAATTCAAATGAAAAAGTCATGAACCGGAAAGTTGTAGATATCGTCGAATATCACCACTTTGGTTGGGGTCATTTCTCCATCTGAGGTTGTTAGAAAATTTTGATTTTCAAAATGTGAAATTCAAATAGATTTTTCCTTGGGTAAATGATTTAAAATGAAAAAGTTGTCAACTACAAAGTTGTATAACTCTTTGAGATATACAACTTTAGTTTTTTCATTTCTCCATCTAAGGTCCTTTAATTTCAAATATTGAATTTCAATATATGAGCACTTCAACCTACATTTTGGGACTATAGATTATTTAAATATGCTTTGATCACTGATAAATTGTATCAAAGACTTATTGCTTAAATGTTTGGATTCCCATCAAGCTTAACAAAAGGAAGGTTGAGGACAATCTCAGAAGATGGCATGGGCAACAACTTTGACAAGTGATCTCAATGTTGGGAGAGGGTCTGTATAAAGTGATCAAAGTGGTGTTTGGGAATTCTTATATATTGGAAACGTTACAAGGTAATTCTCTCCCAAGAGTAATTAACAGAAGGTACTTGAAAAGGTATTTCCCAAGTATTTGGCAAGAAATATATGTACTCCAAGAAATGGCCGATACATGTATCGCCCTTCGAACATTTTTAGATTCACATAGACCTCATCTAAAAACAAGGGGCATATGTTGGTAGCAAAATATGGACAAAACAAATTGACCTCAGAATTTCTAGCAAAAATAGGCTTAGATCGTTTTGAGAATTTTTCAAAATGCATAATGGACTCTATCATTGATCTTCTCTCATCAAGATGATCAAAAACATATATGGATCATCTAATTTAGAGTCTAGGTGAAGAAAATGTGATTTTAGGGAATTGATCCAATAGGAACTGGATGGCTTAGCTGGTTTCCAAAATAAACTTTGTAAAATTGAAGAATGATGGACTTCACCATTGCATTTTTCTTGTTCAGATATTGTTGAAAACATATACAGAATGTCTAGTTTGGATTTCAGATGAAGGAATTATGTTCTCGGGAATATTTCACCCTGCAGAAATCGACTAAGCCGGTTTTGGTGGCTCGACTCGAATTGAGATGGATTTTGATGCGTTTTATAGGGATCTCAACCCCTTGCACGATAAGAGCACCTCATCCTTATAAATATGAGGGGATCAAGCTAAGGCTGATTGAGGTAATCCAACACACAATCGACAAAAAAACCAATCTAATAATCCTCTTTACCTCTCATTTGCCTTAATCTCTTCTAAGCTCCATGCTACTATTCATCGCTTGATACAACGTCCAAAGTGGCGCCTACATTTGCTGGCTGATCTAGGGCAACTACCGACATCCTTGCCCTGATGGGATCCCTCTGGCTAAGAGCTTTGATGACTCCTTTCCTGGTTTGTCCCGAACCTAGCCATTCTTCGTCACGTAAGTGTGATAGTTACCTTTTGCTGGTTTGCTCGTAAATCTAGTCACTCTTCACCGTAAAAGCGTGATAGTTATTTCCCTCGGTATTTCCACACAAAACCCAAGAAAACTACTATCTCCTAATCAGGGCCGACCATCTACTTTTGGACTAGAGTAGGTGTAAGGGGTTATATGCAAGTTAAATGGTCTGCATGGAACCAGATAAAGATAAAACGTAAAAGGGCACCCTTCAACGGTAAGAGCTAGTTACTAGCTCTAAGCAGCGTGCCTTGATCTTCAAGTCGGTTGCTCCATTGAGCCCTCGTGGGCCTCCTTCGCCGTGGCCTTTGGCCCGATAGCTTGGACATAGTCGAATATACGGGCGGTGCGGATACCCCTGACCCATACATCCGAGACTATGCCACTCCTACCTGCCTCGCCCGCCCTTAGGCCACAAGCAACGTCCCTGCCCACCGCCCTCCTTTGTCGCTCCTTTGTTCCATACCTCCCCAATTAATCCCAATCAGCTACCTTGTTGGTGGCTCCTCACCCTGCCGCTAGCTTTGCCCATCTAGATATCACCCTGCCAACCACTCGGCAGTGCCCCCTTGGTCCCTCTGATGATTCTGTGAACGTCCTCACGCGTGTGTTGTCTCCGGTAGCGACGCAGATGAGCTAAACAAAGATTGAGAGTTACATGGTCTATGTGGAACCAGAGCTATATATAAACAAAACATAAGAACACGGAGATTGATGAGTAGTAGAAGAACAATGAGATGGTGAATTTTATTAAGAACTTATTTGAATGTTTTGGGTTCTTCATAGTGTAGCACATACATGTGACCACCGGATGGTTTGTGTGTGCTAGTACATCACGAGCAACAAGATAAAGCTGATATTCCTTACAAATGCCTGAGTGGGAACAAGGCAACCATAGGAATACACACAAAAATCATCATATCATGAAGGGTTTCATGTGTTCTTCGAGAGCCGCAACAGGATTTTCAAGGGATTTGGTGTAGATGCGCATGAAATCGCGGAGCGTGACAGTGCGGTAGCGTGGGGGATTGTTCTCATTGAGGAGCTGGCCCGCGGGTCCAATGAGGCAATCTTGGGTCCCATGTATGATTGTGACCACGGACGTCCTTGCTTGCACCGGGTTGGTTATCACGCGGTGCTCGACGCTCTTTAGGATGCCATTTGTCACAACCTATTAACAGGATATATATATATATATATATAGTTAAAAACCAATGCAAGAGGCCGATGAAACATGTTGTTAGTACTAGTGTTATTGAGACTGTTGGAATAACAATGGACAATATATAATTCTAGGGCACAAGTTAAGCTAGCAAGAAGATATATACTACAGTAATTAAAGTACTGCTACTGACCTCGAGATGCCGGCCAATAAGTGAGTCCAGTCCAGTAGCTAGTCCTGATTATTCCTTACCGGAACTCCTCGGGCTTTTCGGGCCATTCTTTCTTGCTGTCGCCGCCGGGGGCGAAGGTGCGTACAAGGCGGAGGCAGTCCATCCAGTACATCCTTTTGCTGGTCTTGTACGTAGAGCCCGAGAAGAGCCGGTTGGGTCTGTTGTTATCCTCTGAGTAGAAATGTGCCTTATCCGCAGCCGGCAGCTGGAAGAACTCTTCAATCACCGACACCACGTCCTGCAACACCTGCTCCGGCATTCCATGGTTGATAACCTGCGCGAGCACCGAGCGAGCATGCAGCACATGAAAACTTACTGACTATTTAATTTGGCTGCTTATTGATCGATATCCACTAGCCTGGAAGAAGCCAAACTCCTTGCCGGCGTCGAGGATAGCGCGGCAAAGCTCGCCGCGGCTACGGGACAGGTCGATAACGGGCAAGGTGATGTCTGTGGGGGTCACCTTCGCCTGTGGGAGCGGCTGGACAGCATAACTACTATTCGGGAGCGAAGCGCGGGACGGGCGGTTCACATGGAGCAAGTTTTCCATGGATGATAATTTGAGAGATGTGGCGATGGGAGTGGTAGGATAGGAGTGTCGAGGGAGAAGCTCGATCATGTGCTATTTATAATGGGGTCTGCTGTGTGCAGACGATCATTGGGATGTCTTGCTAGCATGTCCCAACAACACACACGTCCGCAATGTCGTGGACATAGCTGGCAGTTGAGATTGAAAGCTAGTGGGTGATGACATGGATATCTTGCTGCTGAGATTGAAAGATAGTGTCAAGATGATGTGGCATATAGTTGAGGACAAATGACGTGGACAGTTTACGAGAGATAGGAAGCTAGTGAGGTTTGTTTCCATAAGATAAAAAGACATATATTCTGATTCAAAGTTAGCTGTCAACGTAGTGGCATCCAATGGATGTCGACACGATGAATAGTTCATCTATTTGCGTGTTAACATTCAAAGCCAGTGGAATTTGTTTTATACGCTTAAGCGTGTTTTGTTTTCAATTAACTAACCACTAGTTGAGAAAATCTTGTTTGAGGATGCCATGATAGTTAATGCATAAACACGGAGGAAATTTGTTGCAGCCAATGGCCCACTGTCACTGACCAGAACTGCACATCACTGCCGGTTTAAAAATCCTATCACTGCCAGATTAATTTGAACCAGTAGTACGATCACTGCCGGTTCTAGAACCAGCAGTGATGAGGTTTCTAGAAAACTCAAAAACCGGTAGTGCATTGTTTAAAACGAGACAATAAGGTAATCATAGAATCCAACAAAAACCTAATAAAACATTAGATCGAGTTAATTATATGACGATGGAACCACAAAACAAATAGCATGATGTAAATGACTTGTATTTTGATAATTGGAAATAGTAATTGCATTTAGTGGGGACGATCTTGATTGCATGAAGGGATTTCAAGTTGTGTGTGTGTTGGGGGGGGCGTGTGGGGGGAGGGGTGGGTGGGTGTGGGGGGTTACCCAAGGCATTTAGTGGGGGTGACGTATATAACTTGCCTTGAATGTATAGATTGAAAGCTAGTGTAGGATGATATATCATTTAGCGGTGATCACTACCGGAGCGGGCTGCTTTGCCGAGGGCCCCAGGCTCTCGGCAAAGCCTCTAAGGCCCTCGGCAAAGCCTTTGCCGAGCGCAGCTCTCGGCAAAGCGCCCTCGGCAAAAATCCGATCGGCAAAGGTTTCTTTGCGGAGAGCCGTTTATCGGGCACTCGGCAAAGACTTTGCCGAGAGCTTGACGCTCGGCAAAGCGCGAAATAAAAAAATACGAAAAAAAAACCTAAAAACAAATTTTAATCGGGGGAGGGGCCCACTGGCAAGTCGAGGCATTTTTCGCGCAAAATTCGCGGCTTCGCGGTCGGCGGGATTCGAACTCGTGACCTCTCCCTCACGCGATACCTCCTCTGCCACCTGCACTACACACTCACATGCGTTTATATGTCGTTTCGGTTACTCAAATATTATACTAAACCAAGTGAAAATTGAGTGTTTAAGGCCCTAAATGAATTCAAATTAAAAAATTGTCAACTACAAAGTTTCATAACTTTTCGAGCACTACATTTTTCATATAGAAAGTTTTTCCATCCGAGGTCTTTTGAAAAATTCAATTTTTAAAATTTTGAATTTCAAACGTAGTTTTGCATGACAAGATTAATTCAAATGAAAAAGTGGTCAACTACAATGTTTCATAACTTTTCGAGATCTACAAACTTCATTTAGGAAGTTTTTCCATCCGAGGTCTTTTAAAAAATTCGAATTTTAAAATTTTGAATTTCAAACGTAGTTTTGCATAAAAAGATGAATTCAAATGAAAAAGTGGTAAACTACAATGTTTCATAACTTTTTTAGATCTACAATCTTCATTTAGGAAGTTTTTCCATCCGAGGTCTTTTGAAAATTTTGAATTTTAAAATTTTAAAATTTTGAATTTCAAACGTAGATTTGCATGACAAGATGAATTCAAATTTAAAAGTGGTCAACTACAATATTTCATAACCTTTCGAGATCTACAAACTTCATTTAGGAAGTTTTTCCATCCGAAATTATGGTGCTAACATTGTTCACAAATCTTATATATCTCTCTTATAGTTTCATGAAACTACATGAGAGACATATATATTTTGTGAACAAGGTAATTATTACTTTGTGGAATGAAGAAATGACCAATATAAAGTTTGTAGATCATGAGAAGTTATGAAACTTTGTAGTTGAAAACTTTTAAATTTGAATTCGTTTAGGGCACCAAAACATGGTTTGAAAAATTGCTTTGCCGAGTGTTTTACTTTGGCACTCGGCAAATAAGCCTTTGCCGAGTGTTTTTTTTGGCACTCGGCAAAAAAACTTCTTTGCCGAGAGTCGTTTATCGGACGCTCGGCCTTCTTTGCCGAGTGCAGAGGCTTTGCCGAGTGTTTTTTATTTGGCTCTCGGCAAAGCCTTCTTTGCCGAGCGCCCGAAAAAAACGCTCGGCAAAGCCTCCGGCACTCGGCAAAGAAGCGGATTCCGGTAGTGGATGGTGTGGACATAGCTTGTTGTTGAGATTGGAAGCTTGTTGCTGATGACGTATCTTGCTGTTGAGATTGAAAGATAGTGTCGAGATGATGTGGCATGTAGTTGAGGATAAATGACATGGACAGTTTACTAGAGATAGAAAGCTAGTGAGGTTTGTTTTCATAAGATAAAAAGACGTATATTTTGAATCAAAGTTAGCTGGCAATGTAGTGCAATCCAATGGATGTCAACATGATGAATAGTTCGTCTGTTTGCGTGTTAAGATTCAAAGCTAGTGGAATTTATTTTATACACTTATACATTTTGTTTGTCGTTAACTAACCACTAGTTGAGAAAATCTTGTTTGAGCATGCCATGATAGTTAACGCATAAACATGGAGGAAATTTGTTGCGCCAATGGCCCACTGTCACTAGCCCAGAACAAGAAAGTGGCAGTGATGAGAACTCATCACTGTCAGTTCTAGAACCGGTAGTTATGATGTTTCCAGAAAACCCAAAAACCGGTAGTGCATTATTCTAGTTGAAACAAGACAATAATTAAGGTATTCATTCAGTGGTAGGTGACGTGCCTATCTACAGCGAGGCGCCTGTGTTATGACTTCGTCAATCTCGAGATTTGCCGGTCCAACTCATTCCTCGGAGGTGCTCATAGGGGTAGGGTGTGCGTGCGTGCATTCATAGTGGTGAGTGTGCGCTCGTGTATGTGAGCATCTGTGTTTGTAACTGGGTCTTGCAAAAACAAAGAATCCAAGAAAAACCTAATAAAACATTAGATCAAGTTAATTATATGTTGATGAAACTATATAAAACAAATAGCATGATGTAAATGCATTATTTTTATAAATTGGAAATAGTAATTGCACTCAGTGGGATGATGTTCATAGCTTTTGCGCATAAAGGCATTTCAAGTTGTGGGGGGATATATGGCCACGACATTTATTATGGATGACATAGATAAGTTGCATTGAATGCATAGATTGAAAGCTAATGTAGGATGATCTGTCACTTAGCGGCGATGGCGTGAACAAGCTTATTGTTCAGATTGAAAGCTAGTGGGTGATGACGTGGATATCTTGCTGTTGAGATTGAAAGATAGTGTCGAGATGTTGTGGCATGTATGTAGCTGATGAAAGATGACGTGGATAGTTTACTAGATATTGAAAGCTAGTGAGGTTTGTTTTCATAAGATAAAAGGATGTAGATTCATATTCAAAGTTAGCTAGCAATGTAGCGGCATCTAATGAATGTTGACATGATGAATAGTTGCGTGTTAAGATTCAAGGGCGGGTGGAATTTGTTTTATACGCTTAAACATTTTGTTTGTAGTTAACTAAGCACTTGTTGAGAAAACCTTGTTTGAGGATGCCATGATAGTTAACGCATAAACACGGAGGAAATTTGTTGTCGCCAATGGCCCACTGTCACTAGCCCAGAACAAGACGTCATTGCCAGTTGAAAGTTCCTATCACTGCTGGATTTTTGAACCGGCAGTAAGAAAGTGGCAGTGATGAGAACTCGTCACTGTCAGTTCTAGAACCGGTAGTTATGATGTTTCTAGAAAACCCAAAAACCGGTAGTGCATTATTCTAGTTGAAACAAGACAATAATTAAGGTATTCATTCAGTGGTAGGCGACATGCTTATCTACAGTGAGGCGCTTGTGTTATGACTTCGTCAATCTCGAGATTTGCCGGTCCAACTCAATCTTCGGAGGTACTCATAGGGGTAGGGTGTGCGTGCGTGCGTGCGTTCATAGGGGTGTGCGTGCGTTCATAGGATGCGCGACATGGCGGAGGTGTGCGAGGAGTTCTTCCAGCTGCCGGCGGCGGACAAGGCGTACATGTACTCGGAGGACAGGCACAAGCCCAACCGCATCTTCTCCGGCTATGTCGTCCTCAACATCAACCACTACCCTCCGTGCCCCAACCCGGAGAAGACGCTCGGCCTGCCGCCGCATTGCGACCGGAACCTCATCACCCTGCTCCTCCCAGGCTCCGTCTATGGCCTCGACGTCGCCTACAAGGGAGAGTGGATCAAGGTTGAGCCCATGCCTGGTGCCTTCGTCGTCAACTTCGGCCAGCAACTCGAGGTCCATCCTAGCTAATTTTATCTGATGATCCATGGATGGTTGCCTCAATCAAGATCGTTAGATTCATTGCATGATTTGGTCGTCTTGCATTGCATGCAGGTTGTGACCAATGGACTGCTCAAGAGCATTGAGCACCGCGTGGTGACCAGCTCGACGCTGGCGCGGACGGCGGTGGCCACGTTCATCATGCCCAACCCAGACTGTCTCATCGGCCCTGCCAAGGAGTTCGTCGCCGACAACAAGCCGCCGTGCTACTGCGCCGTCAGGTTCCGTGACTTCATGCACATATACAACGTTGTCAAGCTGGGGTCATCTGTCAACCTGACTACAGATCTTAAGAATGTCCAGAAGGAGATATGAACCAATGCAAAAGCAAGCCAGAGAGTTTATCAGTTTCCCATATCCGCAGCTTAATTATCACACAGGCTACACAGATACCTGTTGTTACATGTAGCTGCTGGATTGTAATAACACCGTACCTGTCCTGTTATTCGGTTGATCATGTTATGAAGCAAGAAAAATGGACAAATTTTAATAATATTATTAATTGGACGCATCCAGCGTTAATCCTGACGAGTTATGATGAAAAATAAAATCCTAGAAATCTTAATATTACTACTAACTAGAGGCACTCACGTTAATCCTTACGTATGAGATATGCCAAGAAAAAAATAAATCTTAAAATATCACAAAGATTAGAACACATGTACCTTTGCTACACTACTACTGATTCGACATTCAGTGCTGGCACCATCAGTGCCAATTTCTAGTGAATCGGCAATGATAACCCTTTACTGCAGATTCTGAGCTTCAAAATAAGAAAATGATTAGGGGTCACCAAAAACTGGCAGTGAAGATTCACATCACTGCCGGATTATGGCTCGAATCGGCTGTTTACTGCGGTTCTAGCCACAAACCAGTAGTGATTTGGTGCTATCACTAACGGTTTTTATCTTAAGCCAGTAGTGATAAACCATAGTACAAAAGCTATCGTTCTCTCCTCTCTCCTCTCTCACATCTCGAGCACACTCATCCAGGTGGTGCGTGTTTTCTCCACTCTCTTCATTGATGCGGCCGTTCTTCGCCAAAATGCTCAATGAAGCTCTTAATTGGATTTTGAACCATGGGCATGATATTCTTGCTTTAAGGTTAGTAACAAGCCACTCCTTTGAATTTGTAGCTTTACAGTTGTTTTGATAGCTAGATTGCTTGATTCTCATTCTAGTTGTTTCTCCATTTTAGAGAGCGCCTTCCAATTGGATTTTGAGGAAGCATCCTAATTGTGGTGAATCCATCTTCCAAAAGGTTGGTGTCTATGAACCCATTTTAATTCACGGCTAATTACTGTTAGTATGATTGGAGTAGAGTAGATTTTCTCCAATAGGGCTGCCAATTTCCATTTTGATAAGCATATCAGTGTGACACATACCAACCCATTGTTTGGAGCTATATTGTTGTTCATGATTAACTCTCCGATTTTAATTTTTTTGTAATTAGTGTCTCTATTTTTATGTGGCATGAAGTAGTGTTCTTGATGAGTGTAAAATAATCATTTTTTATGGGGCTACGATTTTTAATTTTTGTGGGGCTACCAATTTTAATTTTCTAATAATTAGTGTAGAATAATTATTTTCAAAATGGGGTGCCCAAATTAAATTATTCTAGAATAAATTGTAGTTTTGAGCTATATTACTCTCCCCATTTTTATGTGGCATGAAGTCTAAATATTTTTCTATGCAGAGATGGACCGAGGGTGGATGCACGATTTGGCCCGAACGGACACGTGGTACTTGATTGGTGTCTGCAACTTCCTCATGGCTGCCAAAGCCGATGCTGGGGATGGACAGTTTGTATTCTAACCATGTAAAGATTGCAAAATGAAAGGAAATGGGGTAACATGGAGTCTATACAAATGCACTTGATTACCAGGGGGTTCATGAGAGACTACACGATATGGAGTATGCATGGGGAGATTGGTGAGAATGTTCTGCAAGAAAACAATGATGATGAGGAAGATCTGACAAAACGTTTGACTGAGTTGTTCGAACAGTTTGGGATGCATAAAAAACGAACATACTTCTAACCTACACTGCGAGTATGTGTTGTAGGCTCTTATTTTTATGCTTCTTATTTTATTTTGAAGATTATTCGTTAACAAGGACTTTGTGATTGCAGACACCATTTCATCCTCATCGATATCAATATTCCTAAAAATGTATCGAGGTGTGGGACTCAAAGAAAAAGCCACTTTCTATTGTCGATCCACTAGTCAAAGTGCTGAATAAGCAAGTGAAACTAATAGCATATTATTTTCTAATCACATAGCACATTTGAATGTCGTCGCTTTTCACACTTTATAATGTGCCACAGTGTCCAGGAAAGAATGGTCAGGGGGAGAAAGACCCCATTCAAGGTTCATGAAATGCCACTGAATGGTCGGGGAGAAAGACCCCATTCAAGGTTGATGAAATGCCACTGAAGACCCTAGAGCAGCCAGAGGCGAACAACGAATGTGGGTTCTACGTAATGTGCGCAATGCTCATATACCTCGGTGGGAAATCGCCGCATGCAGATGAATTGGTGTGTATGCTTCCCATTTCGATATTGTCTTACATTTGTGCCTTTTGATATCATCTTTCTTGAACGATAGCACAAGAAATATTTGTTTCTCAACCATGGATAGTGTTTGATTGTTAAAAGTCATAGTTGCAATAGTTGAGCTTATCTTGTTAGAGTAGATATGAAGGCAATTTTAAAATTATCACCATCACGGTTCTAAGTTCATCACCAATTTAGTTACTGCAACTTAAACATAATCGAACATAAGTATTATTGAGCTGATCAAAGCTCGGTGGTTGTGAAGTCCCTCTCAACATTAGATGCATTACTATAATAGATGGACTAGTTTTGACAAGAATCCCTACGGGCCGATTGTTGTATATAAGACACTTAATTTGACAGTTGGAAAATGACTATTATTGTAGTTATTGTTTTGGGATTATACACATCCAATTTACAAAATTGACCACACAGAATTTATTTTGCTTGTCGACAGTGATGACTCTCAGCAGATAATGTCCATATTCAAGCAGCTAACTTGCTACCGTCAAGGCTCAGTCACAACATTATCCTCATGACACAGCACGAGCTCTACTTCTATACCATGAAAACCACTATTTTACATAAAAGAAGATTTTATTAAAAACGAAGCAATTATATCGAGTTGAAACTCTTGTTTTCCTAGAATATACATATTGTCGAAATGTCGAGTGAGTCAAACCATAGTGGTTAAGGTTTTCTTCTTCTTCCGATTTGCAGGCAGGAGCAGCTGCGAAAGGCGGCTGCATCAGCGCACATGAATCAGCCATACCACGCATCTAGCAATGAGGAGCTGGTCCTCCTGGTGTCGCTGGATTCAATCACCAAGATTGGGTGAATTGTCGATCCTGCAGATATGGCGAGGTCATCTCTATCCGGTAATGTTACTAACCTTATTGTGGGTGTGCCAGATTTCAAGAAATTTTGTGCAGCTAATTAACACCATGAATGAAACCTCGAGACTAGTTTGGTCTCTATACTTGTATCAGCACAAGAGGTTTGTGTGTCACCAATTACTTACGAAAAAATGCTCACTTTAATCTCTTTGTAAGTAAGCTCTGGGATGATGGAACCTCTGCCTCGTGCATACTAAATCGGAACTAATTTGGTATTAGAGCCAAAGGACCAATGCTAACAATTAGTAATCCACGTACCATAATCTTTATAAAAGAAAGAAACAATTGCTTCTCATTCTAATCTACTTCATTCACTTACCTTGTCTATCTAGGAGTAACAAGTTCAAGTGTTCCAGTGTATATATCATTCATCTTTTTTTGAGGCTACTTAAGCTTTGGGTGAATTAAATTCCTTAAGACGTGTTCCTACGGCAGTTAGCTTGATCTTTGTTAATTGAGGACACACAAGTCAACAAGTGGCTTAATCCTTTTCAACTAAGTACATAATGAGTATTGAACTTTCTTACAACGTCATCTTTGCCCCTTTTCAGGCTCCAGTGGTGACAGCTACTGTGAACATCACCTCTTGTCTCTCCTATAAAGAAGGATGCAGTTGGCAGGCCCTGTTTGTGTCATCCATATGTTAAACTCACCAATAAAGCTAAAAATCAGACTGCCACCCCGAGTCACTTTACAAAATTTATTTTAGTCCATGTACCAACAAATTTATCACTTAAGCCCATGTACTTCAGGAATGTTTTTCCAAACCATGCATGTATATGTTGAGAAATAGTCATGGAGGCCGCCCTCCTTGTATGTATCAATCAGCTTGTGGATTGTTTGGTATGACCGAACACATCATATTCGCGGTTTAACTAGAGTAATCCTAGTAGTCGCTGAGATGTATCACCGAACACATCATAAAGCACAAGGATCACTAATAACCAAGTTACAAGTCATACACCATTACATCACGCATTGTCACTTAGTGTTAAATAAGCATGGTTCAAGTTTCACATGATATGCATCGACTTTACGCAATGGAAAAGTTCAACAATGCTTCACTCATATGTTTAGCATATACACGACAACATACTTAGGATTGTTCAACCGTGCCATGCCCAGGCAGGTAGAAATAACCAAAGATGGGCTCTGGCTCAACTACATCAACTTAACAGGAGAATCGTGAGTAGCAGAGCATATACCCAATATTACAACCTCCAGAGGACGCATTTAGCATTAGAAAGGAAATGTCATAGGTAAATGAATAATTGGATAAAGCATCTAATTATTTGTTGAGTTGTCTAATATCATTCCTAATAGAGTATTGGATGATAATAATGGCACCTTATTTAGGATGAGTGCCTTTCCCTTGTGATCCTCATGGACATTCTTGATTGCCTTCCTAACTTGGGCAACTCTTTAGATAAACTAGATGTCTTAACTAGCCTTCATGTGGCATGAGTTCACCCTGCTACCATTTGTTGCTTGTCAACCCCTTTCCCTTAATAAGTTGACTAACCTAGTGACACCCTAGTGGGGGAGTGAGTCAGTCCTCGGGCCACCTCTAGCCCATGAACCACCTACCTAAGTGAAGCTTTCTACTCAAGTAGAGCATTGGTGTCTCAAGCACTACCTTCTTACTCTTTCAATTGAAGGAATCTTAACTCATGCCTCACCATGAGTAATCTACCTTTTGCCTCTCAAGCAATAATGACCTTGACTTGGAATCTGTGAAAAGCCACACTCTCTATAGGTAATTATGGTCTGGGTCATTTGACTTGCTTCACCTTCTCCCTGTACCATTAGGGCACTCCTTTACCCTAAAGGTTATGGATCTTGCAGGATCAAACCATCATGTTGACCACCAAATATTTCATCCCTTAGACCTAAACCCCTCTTAAACTAATCCCTTATAAGCCATGGTTCTTTCCTAAATCCAAGCAAGCAAGTTTTCCCATGCTACTGACTCTAGTCCTATGTTCTTGGAGCCCTTCTTACTTAGGGCTACAGTATCTGAGCTCACCTCTAAGTCAAACAAAACACCCCAAACACTAATCCTTTGAAATCCTTACTGACCCTAGCAAGTGCCCTCTGAAAGGTCCTTGTTTGGTTTTGGTAATTGAGTGACAACTTAGGTGGACTAATATGTGATTATGTGAGATACACAGGAGATTAGTCCACAGGTGATGGTGTCATGAAGGAGCTCATTGCATATGAGACATGACATGGAGTCATGTGACCAAGGTGGAGAAGATCAAGATGAGGCTTGGCTTGATGAACCGGTTGCTAGGGTGAAGGGCAAGTTGTGTGATGGCTTGGCGCCGAAGGACCGAGGCAACGGTGAAGAGCAAGTGAGGTCAAGATCGATGAACCAATACGGTCACGTGATGATATGAAGTGGATCATATCATTTGGTGATTGGTTGGTGCATGTGTTGCATCAATGTCGGAGGAGATGAAGTGGAATGCGCAAGGCAAAGGTATAACCTAGGACATTTCCATTTCACCGGTCATAGGTGTGTAGAGAAGTTTATGACCGGGTTTAGGATAGATGGCCGTACTATCAAGAGGGGCAAACTTGTTTGCATATCGGTCATCTAGTGCCACTCGTGTGATCTAACTATGCATCGTTGCTAGGATCGAGTGGCGTGGCAAGTTGAGTGGTTAACTCCTTCGGTAAAATGATTATGAAAAATGCTAACACACGTGCACAAGGTGGTGATCACTTGTTGGTGTTGGCACATTTACGAAGGCGCTGAAGTTAGACAAATCAACTCAGTTCAAGTCATACAAGAAGCTCAGGACAATGATAAGAGTACAAGCACAAGACAACAATGAAAATGGATATCTAGTTTGTTTCAAGTGGTATCTAGACTCAAATTGATCTTCCAAGTGGTATTCACTAGTGGTGTCTAGATCATGATCTACAAGTGATATCTTACAAGTGGTACTCATAAAAATAGCAAATGTTCAAGAAGTGAATATTATTGCCAAATCCTTCAAAATGAATCCATACTAGAAAATTCTTTCAAATGGTATCACATTTCTACTCATGGTAGCTTCACGTGGTATCATTCATGCAAGACGATGGTTTCATAAGTGATCCTCAACCTTAAGTGATCAAATCAAAAAAAAACTACCCTCATCTCCAAGTGGTATCTCAAGTGAATGACACACGCTATGACATAGGGGGAGAAGCCCCACCGATTGGTATCAAGGTCAAAGATCCTATGTGAAATCTCAAGAGCAACCATAAAGTTTGTCATTCCAACATATGTGGTAATGTCCATCAAAAATGCAATATTCGAGTCTCAACCATCTACCCCAATGCAAGCCTTTGTATCAATTGAGAAGAACACCTTTTATGGAAATTGATGACAAAGGGGGAGAGATTGGACAAAGATATGAAAGCTTTTTGAGCTTTGGGGAGAAATTGGAAAGATTGGACATGGACATGAACAAAGAGGGAGCAACATTTAAGAATGTAAGGGGATCAAACATTCTTGGACAAAGAAAGCACACAAGTAGGGGGAGCAAGCTTATGAACTTTGATTGATTACATTTGATATGTGCATAATTCATGTGCTTGCTTGCATTGCATAAAGTTCTTAAATTAAATATGCATGCTTGTGTGGTGTATGCTAGTTATAGAACTTGAATGATGATTTGATAACTAGCATGCATAGGATGTTAGCTAGACTTGTGATTATCATGCAAAAACTAGAACCATGCTTATAATGTTGATCTCACGGGGTTTCTAGTGTTTTTGATGTCTAGCTACTCATGATGCTAAGGATGATGGCAAACTTGTGATTTTCAAAAGGTATCAAGCTACTAATTGGTATCAAGCTACAAAGGTTTATTCTATACACCTTAGCATCACTTAGTAGTGCTAACCCTCCCACAAATTTCATATTTATGCATATGTGTGAGCTTGAAACCAAACCATTTGAGCACATATGTAGGGGGAGCTATCACTACCAAGTCGGATTTTATGGTGCTTATCCAAATCTTGACATAGAGCGTAAAGTTGGATAAGTAACATTAAATCCAAAACAAGTTAGCAATTTACACTTGTGTGAAGTGCTAGCTTGAAAAAGCTTTATTTCCATATCTTTGTAGAGTTGTCATCAATTACCAAAAAGGGGGAGATTGAAAGGTCCTTGTTTGGTTTTGGTAATTGAGTGACAACTTAGGTGGACTAATATGTGATTATGTGAGATACACAGGAGATTAGTCCACAGGTGATGGTGTCATGAAGGAGCTCATTGCATATGAGACATGACATGGAGTCATGTGACCAAGGTGGAGAAGATCAAGATGAGGCTTGGCTTGATGAACCGGTTGCTAGGGTGAAGGGCAAGTTGTGTGATGGCTTGGCGCCGAAGGACCGAGGCAACGGTGAAGAGCAAGTGAGGTCAAGATCGATGAACCAATACGGTCACGTGATGATATGAAGTGGATCATATCATTTGGTGATTGGTTGGTGCATGTGTTGCATCAATGTCGGAGGAGATGAAGTGGAATGCGCAAGGCAAAGGTATAACCTAGGACATTTCCATTTCACCGGTCATAGGTGTGTAGAGAAGTTTATGACCGGGTTTAGGATAGATGGCCGTACTATCAAGAGGGGCAAACTTGTTTGCATATCGGTCATCTAGTGCCACTCGTGTGATCTAACTATGCATCGTTGCTAGGATCGAGTGGCGTGGCAAGTTGAGTGGTTAACTCCTTCGGTAAAATGATTATGAAAAATGCTAACACACGTGCACAAGGTGGTGATCACTTGTTGGTGTTGGCACATTTACGAAGGCGCTGAAGTTTGAGCGGTAGAGAGGGTTTGGGTTCCTCTCTCCCTCCCGCCGAGCTTGCGAGGCGGGATTCAGGCGTTTTTGAGAAGTTGAAATGCCTATTTTACACTACGCCGGAAGTTCAGAAAAGAAACGGAGGCGAACGGAGGTCACAGAGGTGACCGGACGCTGCACCGGACGCTGCACCGGATGCGGTCATGGAATGACCGGACGCGTCCGGTGAGTGTTCGGTGTCTGCGCGTTTTCAGTTTGATGATCGGACGCAAGGCGCGTCCGGTCACTATTCATCGGACGCGTCCGGTGGTTCAGGGAGCTTACTGGACTCTCACCGGACGCTGTCACTGTCGCGTCCGGTCATGTTCTTCAGCGCGTCCGGTCCTTGTTTCGTTGAGCGCTGCTCAGGCGACCAGCGCGTCCGGTCCTTCGCGGGACCAGCGCGTCCGGTCGTTCCCGGCGCGTCCGGTCGTTTGGACCAGCGCGTCCGGTCCTTGTTTCGCAGATAGCCGTTGAGCGACCAGCGCGTCCGGTCAGTTGGACCAGCGCGTCCGGTCGTTGTTTTGACCGTTGGGGTCAGTGACCGTTGGAGCATCGGACGCGGCTGAGCGCGTCCGGTCAGTTACGACCGGCGCGTCCGGTCGTCCCGAAATTTACCCAGTGAAGGGGTAACGGCTCTATTTGACTGTGGGGTTATAAATAGACACCTTGGCCGGCTGTGGCCAACAGCTAAGCACACTATAGTCTTTGTGACTTGTGTGGTAGTGCTTGGGAGCCCTCTAACTCACTCATGCTTGATAGTGTTCATCGGATCGAGTGAGAGAGCGATTCTAGTGCGTTGCTTTGAGAGATTGCATCGTGTGGCACTAGGTGATCGTGTTGCAAGCCGGTGGTGCTTGTTACTCTTGGAGGTTGCCACCTCCTAGACGGCTTGGTGGCTTGTGGCTCCGTCGAAGCTCGCAAGAAGATTATGCGAGGCTCCGGAGAAGCTTTGTGAGGGGGATTGTGCTCACCCCGCGGGGATCGCGAAGAGCAACTCTAGTTGAGCGTGTCATTGAGCTACCACACTTTATGGTAGGTTCTTGCGGTGCCTTTTGAGAGGCTCGGTGTGTGACCGATTAGCCGCCGAACCACGAAGTGTTGGTCGACACAACGGGGACGTAGCTTGGTGGCAACCAAGTGAACCTCGGGAGAAAATCACCGTGTCAACATTGTCTACTCTTCTCGGTGGTTTGCTTTCGTGCAACACAAGCTTGTATTTACTTTCATAATACTTGTGCTTGTGTAGTTGCTCTTGTTCTCGTCTTGCTTGTGTAGCTAGAAGTATCCCCTTGCGTGGCTAATTTGGTTTGTGTAACCTTGTTAGTCACATTGCTTAGTTTGTGTAGCTAAGTGTTTTGCGCTCTCTAATTTGGCATTAGTTGCCTTGTTATTGAGCATTGCTAGTGAGCTTAGGCTTTGTGCGCTTTGCTTACTAGAATTGTGTAGGAGCTCCCTCTTGGTTGGCAAAGTACTAGTGCATAGGTTTATGTGACCTTGCTCTAGAATTGAGTAGGTGAGCTCTTGGTAAGCTTAGCACCTTAGTTGCTTAATTAGGATCTTTGCAAGGTGCTAGAGAACTTAGATAGAGGGGTGTAGTCTTGGCTAGACCAATAAGTTTAATTCCGCATTTGTTTTGGTTAGCCAACGCGTTTAAGTTTTAGAAAGGACTATTCACCCCCCCTCTAGTCCGCCATCTCGACCCTTCACCCTCTTTGTCGAACTATCTGAGAGTGCCTACACTAGCCTAAGTTGACTAGCCAGCTAGTCGGGTCATTGCGGGTCTAGCAAACTGTCTCATGGTCCTCTCTCTATAGGATAGAAAGAGGAAAGAATATTATGACATGGGTGGGGTTTCGAAGCATCAAGTCCTAATCCCTCGATCTCATCAATCTCCTACCCAATCTTAGTATCAAGAAGGTCTTCATCAATATCTTAATCTCCCTAAGGATAATTCTTGGTGGCTTTTCCTCCTCCCATGGGTGTGGGAACTCCATAGGAGTGAAGTAGAGCCAACTTCCTTCATGAGGTACTCTATAAATCAAGGCCCACTAGTGAGTATTTCTCAATTTCTATATCTATCACTATCAAAGCCTACTCTTCCCAATTAAGGTTACCTAGTCATGCATGTCATCTAGGTCCCCAAACCATAGCCTCGGTCACCTTCGCTGACTCATCCCATGGGTTTAGGTTCTATATTGAACCCCTAGGACCATTAGTGATCATATGATAGAGCTAAGAAGCTATGAACCACCCTACACTCTTGGATAACTCAAAGAACTAAGTCCTGACCATTAATTGATGCACGAATAGATAGTTTGGCACACCACTAGGAATGTTTGCCCACACACAAACAAAATAAGAGGTCTAGAGACATACATGGGAAGGGTCGCAATAAATTGCTTAGCGATGCTTATTGATGGTAGAAATAGAGCAAAGGTTGGAAGCCCCACTCGCTAGAATAGTAGATTTTTGGGGATATACTTCATCTAAAATTAGCAAACATGGTAGCTCTTAGGCAATTGAATAGATAAAGGTAACATGTTTAACTAGTGACGATAAGATAAGGAAAACGTTGTGAGGCTCGCGAAAGCGGTAGGGATGCAGCCATGCAGGGGGTAGGACTGTATGTGGCCTAAGTAATGATAACTCGCTTGATCTAGTTAAGAGTCGGCCACTAGTTTTAGTGATCATGGATGAAGTTGCGGCGTTAGCCTCAGCCTTCACTCCTTTGCTAGTTTTAGAGTTGTCTTCACAAAAAGAGTAGCGAATTTTGCAGCTCGTCTTTGCGCTAAGCAAGCTCTTGAACTTAGTTTGGCTTAGCACTCTTAGCTTCTTGCAACAATGCCTGCAACTTGATTGTAATGATTCTACTAATCAATGAACTGAAGTTATTCCCAAAAAATAGTTAAGATTCATCCACTGATGTATCTGTTGTGAGAACCATTTTTAGTACTTACTACTCATGTCAAGATACGGGTTTGGTAAGCCCAGTAGCTTGTTGTGACCAATCCACCTATGGACTTAGCGCATCTTGGGTGAGGAAAACCTGAGTGAAAACCGGTTTTAAATCAATTATATAAGGCAACACATCTTAAAGCCCATTAATTGTAGCTAACCATCTCCCTTCAATTGTTCTAGTCAAAAAGCATGTTTTCTACTATGCAAGCTTTATAAAAACAAGGCATATGTTCACATCAAAATTGGCCAACTTGGATTGTTCTAGGAAAACTAGCATGGCCAGTGTCGAATTGCAAATTGGACTTCACTATTGTATTCCTCTCGTTGAGACTGTCGAAATGCATTTTGAATGTTCAATTTAAAGTTTGAATGAGGAATTACAGTTCCAGAAACTCCCATGGCCTTACAAACTAGTTAGAAAAACTAGTCCAGCAATGTAAATCCAAGTTAGGAGTTGTATTTTAGCGTGGTTTTTAATATTTTTTTTACACTTAATGGCATAAATCCACGCCACTATATATATATATATATATATATATATATATATATATATATATATATATATATATATATATATATATATATATATATATATATCAAATCATACCACCAAAAACCAATATATTACACATTTTGCCTGTTTTACTCCCATCTCTTACCAACCTTAATATGTTGTTCTTCCTTCATATCAATGGCAATTGAAGGTGATCTAGCTGACTTGCCAACACTATGTACACAAACCCAAGGAGAGCTTTCCATAAAGCATTCTTTAGTTTATTAGTGAAATGATGAAACCCGCCCTAACCGGATTCTAAAACCAGCCTTGCCGATTTGCGTAGAAGCATTGTATCGGGGTTATGATACCCCAGGTATCTCAAGGCACTGAATAGTTAACCTCTCAGGCGGCCTAACTGGCCAAGGCCTAGTGACCTCAGCCCGCCAAGGCTCTAAAGGCCCCAGGTCAGGCACCAAGCCGCGTGGTCCACCACAACCTCTCTCCCTTCTCCTTTCGTTGCATGCTATGCAGCACCGCACGACCTCTCCTCCGTCCCGACCCCTAGGAAGGAGCAGAGGGAGGTCAAGCTTCATCAAGTATGCCAGCCCTGACAGGGACAGGCACACTCCACTTACTCCAGCTAGGACTAAGGGGATAGCCATCTTGGGTGCAGACACCATCCCTGCATGCCTTTGTATGGAGCACCGCTAGACGGTGACAACCGATATGGCATCCCACCATCTAAACCAAGCCTGACAAGACGGGCATACGACCCCAACCGCTACGGGATGGGGTGCACGACCCCAACCTTGACTTTCAAGACCAACCAAGCCACTGGGGACCTCGACCTCATAGTTTAGGGTCGAGACCACCAGCACCATGACCAGCAAAGGCAACCAATGACCTAGGAGAGGCTACCTGCTCCCGAACTATCGCCACGACGCCACCAGGAGGACAGAGAAGATGACGAAGGCCACGGCGAGACCACGTCGCGCAGGACAACTGGTGAACCACCACCGTGCCAACAATGCCGCCATGACCGACACTGTAGCATCATGCCACACATGCCATGATGTGGGAGCAAGACCATGACGATGACCATACCAGAACGTGCGCTGACATCGGGACAAGACGGGCTTGCTTGTAAGCCAAGCTTAATAGCTTCTTCCTCCCACGGGGCCTCGGGCTCACGACCACTCGGTTGGGAGAACCCTTCTCTATATGTAACCTGGCCTCCGGACTCTGTATAAGGGTGGTCAGGCCTCCCTTCCAAGGGGACGGACTCTCGAGACTTCATTCAGGCATTCGTCCACCTCACTCCTCCTACCTCTTTCCCTTAGCTTACACACCCCATGTAAGAACTTCAGAGCATTCAACTGAGGAACACTTACTCGAACCATCTCTGAGACTGGACGTGGGGCTCCGGCCTGAACCAGTATAATTTCTTATGTCTTTGGATGCTACCATTGTCTTCCAGAGCAGCGTGACACACGTATAAATTCACTAGTCGGTTGACAAAACACCAACATATTGCATCAAGCTCCTCTACATGCTACACTTGGCATGCTCTTATATGGTGTATCTGAGTGCCAACAACTTCATGTATAACAAACTTGCAACTTAAGCACATGTACATCCGAGAATTGTTTTACAGACCATGTATGTTGAGAAATAGCCATCAAAACCCTATCAATTAGCTATTTACCATAATAGAGTGTTTGCTTACTTTTATCCTTCAATAGTTCACTTGTGGTAGTTGTTAATATATTTCACCAAGAACTAAGCATGGGAAAAATGGGTTGCTATTTTACAAGAAGAGGCACATGTTTGTTACACAAGAATGATTTGTATATATATGGGTACATCACTGAAAGATTACTAAACGATTGTGAGTAGAGATAATTATTTTCTTGGCCCTAAAAAAAGTCAAGCTTCCTTCCCTGGCTTTTTTAGTTCTGAAGTTACCTACTTGGCATGAAATATAACTTTGCTTTCTTGTATGGCCCTTCCATCCATTCTGTTAGCTCTACCATGAGAAATCCCCATAGACCTATGCAAAAGGGCGAGAATACCCTTACCTCTTCACCTCTTCCCGAACACTCGAGAATACTCTCTTGCGATTCACATCGTCCGATGGCCGAGCAGGTGGCCAACCCTAACCACGGCTGAATGGGCATAAGGAGAAGGAAATCACCAAGGGGGAGGCCGCCGCCTAGGAGTAAAAAGGTCGAAATAACCTCAAACCATGTAAATAATCGTCAAAATGAAATATATCAAACTGAATTCTACACTCTTGCTTATCCCGTGAAAAAGTCAATTCACGCCCTACTTAACATCGTTAGTCGCCAAATCTAACGGAAGGGCCACACAAGGAAGCAAAGTTATATTTCTGGCCAAATAGGTCTTCAAAAGTAAAATGACCAAGGAGTCGCAAAAAAAAAGTAAAAGGACCAAGGAAGCAGAACTTTTTATGGCTAAGGAAATAATTCTCCCTTGTCAGTATTGGTTTTTGTTATAGGGTATGTAACCATGCACAGTGTAGACAACAAGTTAGTTAATCAAACAAGGGATATAATATGTTTTCACGATATTCGAGGCCATATTTATCAAAGCTTTCTCAGCTCTCTCAAGTATGCTTCCGTTTCACTATTCGATATGGTGGAGTTAGAGTTATCAACATTAATTATCTTTTGTCCTCACAACTTGAGTAGACTAGGCCTGAAAATAAACTGATTTTAATGAAATTTCTTCTATATAATTTCCGAAAAAAGTTACATTCTAAAGAGGCCTTTATGTTATTCAGCCGCAACTACAACACCACTTGATGTCACAGTCCAACTCTCGCAATCGCCAGTAGAACATTCAGCTACTGGCACACTCAGCTGCATGTGTCGTTCTCATTGTTTAACGGATATGGAAATGGGTCAATATCTCTGTCACTTGTCATCTTCTTTCATCGAGTTGAAATAGTAAAGAGTAAATAAAAAATATCTATTTATGGATATATGAAATAAACCTAAACTGCCATCAAAAAGTTCGTATAGAACTCAAACTTTCACAGTTAATGCCTAAAAACAGCCATTTAAACATATGTTTTGGCATTTACACCCATCTAACTACCATTCTTATTCCAGTGACTAGGACCTAAACTGTCCATGAACCCACTATTTTGTGTTAAACGCGTGTAGACAGTTGTTTAGACACGTTTAGACAAATCTTGCTTAATTAACAAGCCGTAAGATATCCTCTGGTATTCTGAACAGCAAAAGCAAGTTTGCGAAAGAAAATCCTTGGCAAGCGCCAAGCGGTAATGCAATGCTACTAGTACCTAGTAGAGTTTTTTTTCTTTGACCAGCCAACGGGTAAGGCGGCATTAGAAAAGTGATGCTTACAAGGATTACAACAGCATTACACAAGATGAAGGGTTTGTAATCTGCTTTTTTCTACGATGTTTACATATTGGAAAACAATAACTACATAGCACCAAACACTGGTGATGGACTGATGGATGGCAGGGGCATCTCTAGGGATGGCACAGGTTTCCGAAACCTAAAACCCAACGGGCTTTTACCTTTTTAGGCCTTTGTTTACCAAGGGAGCGGCGTCGCCTTGCACACGATGGTTGTTCTCATCATCCGTCTCAGTTTCATCTTGCTACCAACCTTTTCCACATGTGCTGTTGTAAAAAAAAAACCTTTTCCACATGCGCTAAAGCGAGAGTGTCAGTAACTTTAATTGATTCCATTATGTAAAAAAATAACTATATTTGGGGTACTGCTCTGTAACTGTAAGACCAAGGCCTTGTTTAGTTGGCAAAATTTTTGGCAAAATGTAACTGTAGCACTTTCGTTGTTATTTGACAATTAGTGTCCAATCATGGTCTAATTAGGTTTAAAAGATTCGTCTCGTCCATTTCGTCTAAACTGTGTAATTAGTTTTATTTTTTATCTATATTTAATGCTTCATGCATGCGTCCAAAGATTCGATGTGACGGAAAATCTACTGTTCTTTTGCAAAAAAAATTTACATCTAAACTGGGCCTAACAAATGACCGCAGGTGAGGAATCATCTAAGGCTCCTGTCCGGCTGCGTCGGCAGAGCTCCAGTAGGATGCACACTGAATCTGCTAGACAATGCTTTGGTAATCATATCCATAAGCATGAGTGCTTGTGTAATATATATATATATATATATATATATATATATATATATATATATATATATATATATATATATATATACATATATATATATATATATATATATATATACATACACTATAGCTGGCTACAAAATAACTTATTTTGTAGCCACTTTGAGTTACGATAATTACTATGTTAATTTACAAGATTATAGTAACTCCTTACTAAGTGGTTTACTATAACGTTACGATAAATATTCCCATGTGTTATAGTAACCCAACTATCGTAAATATATACTGATATTGTCGTAAATTAGTATATAAAATTATCGTAAATAGAGGTGGCTACAAAATAGTATACTCTATAGCTAGCTACAAAATAAGTTATTTTGTAGCCACCTCTATTTACGATAATTTTACTCTCCCTATATATATATATATATATATATATATATATATATATATATATATATATATATATATATATATATATATATATATATATATATATATATATATATATGAACTATTGGGAGCCCAGGACTTCTAATAGGTATTGGAAGCCTCAGCCAGCCATCCCACTCAGCCCCTCACGAAGCTAACGCGCGCGCAGGTGGGGACCCCCTGGGGATCCAACGATCGGACGCATAAAATCCTAGGTCAGGCTGCACAGAAAGGTTTTTATCACGACGATGCATAAAATCTAGTGCTTGCATGAATTCAGATCAATTTGTTACCGCATAAAAACCTCTCCGTGAGCAGTACGTTCCACTTGACAGAATCTGGCGCAGACTGACACATGCTGCGTGCAACCACTCTAATCTTTTTCTTTTTTCACGATAATTCCTCAACCATGCATCCAATTAAAAACGGTTTTCACCATTAAACTTCTGACATTTTTTGTGCACGATTAAAGATCCATTGTGAATATTTTTTTAAAAAAATTAAAATTCATAAGTTTGAAATTTGAATCATGGCACATGATGACTGTTTGGATGTATAGAAACAATAGTCAAGATGCGTAAAAAAGTTATTTGCGCCGATGTTACATACAAATTAGTAGTTGGATGAATAAAAATTAATTTTGTTACCATGTAAAAAAAACTCTTCACGAGATGGACATTCCACCTGGCATAACCGTGATTGCCTCCACCAACATCATGCTTTTCACTCTAGAGGTGTATAATTAATATGGGAACAATGCATAGAACATGGAGGCCGCAAACATAAAACATAGATACAGTCTCGTCTTCTCTAAAATTTGAAATTTGAATCAAAGGGTGACGAAAAGCACAGAAAACACATAACACTTCCATATATCTTCGATAACACAGTTTACTTTGCATAGAACTTTATTCTTACCGGTATAGAAACCAAATTTTGCTACAAAATTTTTGAACTTTGAATCCTACAAGCATTGTGCATATGAGCACATAATCCACATGCATATAAACCTAGTCAACAAAACTATTGAAACCCAACCAAAGTTACATAAAAACCAATAGCCTTACTCATATCATCCAAGCATATAAACACAACATATGGAATACTAAATTTTTATGTTAACCCATCAACTACATCAAGATCACACTACGCTACTGCCACAAGCCAACTAAGTCGTTGACGTCGCAAGCCATGTCATATGTCTGAGCCACCATTGACCTATCACCAAATGGAGAGCAATCCTTCCAACCATCCTACATCACAAAAAGGCACATAAACATGTTTTAGAAGGCACAAAAACCTTACAACGACAAAGAAAGGCATATAAACATGTTTTAGTACGCGCAGAAACCTTATAGCGACAAGAAAGACATATAAACATGTTTTAGCATACGCAAAAATCTATTTATGAAACTAATATTAGTTAACATATGGAAAATTACGCCGCCGCCGCAAGCCAAGGAAGTCGCTCCAACAATGCATGTCAAAAGTGTTAACAATGCATAGAAGTGTGCTCCAACAATGTATACATACTTTGGAATTTGAAATTTGAATTCAATTGGGGAGGAAACCTATGCAGCTAAGTATAAATCACAGTTTCACCATGCATGTAAACATATGCTTGCAAGCATAAAAACTATTATTTTTCCTTTGGATCAGCATCCCACCATCATGTGGCCTTGGCTGACGACGAGCTCATTGGTGAGGATGTTGAGCGCCTCTATGTCGACGGCGAGCACATACAGCCCTGTCCCGAAGTCGGCTAGGCCGCTAGGTAGCGAGCCAGCGGAACCTGCAATCCACATCTAAGCAATTGAATCAATGCAAGCAGACACCAGGTAAAATTAGAGAAAATTGAAAATGTAGTACCAACTTTTTGATATGCATAGAAACTCACTAATGCTAGAACAGAAACTCACATTGATGCAAATACTTTCTATGCATCCAAAAAATTTCTGTGCATCTAACAATGTACAAGCTACTGGCATCTCCAATTCCACATGTCAAGAGGAGCCCAGGAGCAAGCCTAGAAGGCTAGAATGCTCCCCCTAAATCGCCAAGTGGGTTCATAGAAAACATACATACAAGTTTTTTTATCAGGTTCGAAAACACAGTTTCACCATGCGTAGAAAACTATGCATGCAAACAAAGTAACCAAAGGACTAGGTACTTGACCAAGAGCAACTCCAGGTCATATCACGCACATGAACTGGACGCATAAAAACCTAACTCATCAAGCATAGAACAAAAGATTAAGAATTTAATTTCATAGTAGACCACTAATGCAAGTATAGAAACCTACGCATGGACGCGGCGACGCCGTCGTCCGTCTTTCGCGGATGTAGCCAGCCACGAACGCGAGCCATCCCCGGACCCATGAGCCTATCGCCGCCTTCGGACCCCGGTGACCTCGCTGCTCATCACCTCCGACCCGATATACCAACAAATGTATAGAATTCTATACCAATGATGTATAGAGCATTGAAACTGATACACACAAGTCACACTTTAGCTATCACGCAGTTGGCATAAAAAACTTACAACCTATGGCCTTATTCCTCACACACAAAAACATGTTTTAGCGACAAGAAAGACATATAAACATGTTTTAGCATGAGCAAAAACCCCCAAAATCAATTGCACAAAAACCCCCAAAGCGGCATGAAAGGCATATAAACATGTTTTAGCAGGCGCAAAAATCTATTATGGTCCCATCCCAAACCTTGCCTCTCAGTTGGGCGAATATATAATTAATAGAGAAACAATGCATAAAACCCAATAAAACCCTCCCCTTTGGAGGTTATTTTATCCAAAACCGTGATAGCGAGTACTACTCACCAAAAGAATAGGTAATGTCTGAGCTAGCGAGTACTACTCACCGAAAGAATAGGTAATCCAAAGGGGCTGCTAACCTCAGAATTGCATAAAAATCCATGAAGCATAGAACTCACGAATCATAAAAATCTAAAATCAATTGCATAAAAACTTAATTCATTAAGCATAGAAGCCATGAAACTTAATTCATTAAGCATAGAAGCCACCGCTGATTCACATCCCGCCGTTGCAGTTAAGCCATGCATAGAAACTTATGCAGGCAAGCGTAAGACCACAAAAACAGCGAACAAAAAACAACGAAGAGGCGTCGCTGCCGTTGCCTCTAAAGAAAAGTCTAGCTTAATAATTAGAATTACAAATCAGAAGGTGATATTATCAATAAGCACTGCAGCTTCTAAAGAAAAGTCTTATAATTCCGAATGCTAACTATTGAAGGTCCAAGAACAAATATGATCGATGAATAGGAGAAAAGCTGCTCTATAAAAGTTTTTTAAGAACCTGAGGCTGAAGGTACGACTGTGATAGCTGCTAGGTGGTGTTTCCTTGTACTCAGTACTTAGCTACAATATGACATGTGTCATTTCTTTTTATAAGAAGTCAAATGATAATGGCTACCCCTCTCTCCATAATACTTGTAATTTATTGTGCTACCCCTCTCTCCATAATATGCAGTACAATATTTAGCCTGCAATTCAATATTTCTGTTGGATAGTAAATAAATAATCCAATCATACATCCCATTTCACCAGGCCTATTTGTTGAACCAATCCCACTGTCACCAACATGCAATGGTAAACAAACCATAGTAGTAGTAAGCATCTGGGATCTTATGTCACCCACCGGGTGGTAATACAAGATATTGAGCATGTTGATTTAAACAACCCCTCAAAAATTAGATGGTTGAAGACACAAGATCTAATACTCTTGTTTTAGAATTTAGCAACTATTTGCAGATGAATAGAACAAAAATATTCATTCAAATATGACAAGTTATGCACACCTGATTCATTGGGAGTCATTTGATTTAAATTCATAAGCCACCAAATATGCACTAATTGGATGAAGTAAAAACAACTGCATAGATAATCATTAGCAGCAGCTCCACATATGGTTAGTTTCAGGACTGTCTACTTAGCTGACAACATATCAGCACTTACGATATTGCTCCTTGGGTGCAGCCCAATCATCTTGCTGCTTCAGTTACTATGCATCCAATGATCTAGTAATTGTAGAGAAAAACAATGCAGCAAAAACATAATCCACGTGCATCAAAAATCCACTTATTCCTCTGTGAAGCCGCTGCTCCCAACCTTTCACCAGTGGTCGTCTGGGATCCGTTTTGCTAGTGCCTCTGCAGATCCTCTTTTCCTGTGATTGTATTGCTGCAATAGAAGAATTTTATCGCTCATCAGTAATCAAATCCATAAGGCTATTCAATACGTACCATGAGGAGGCCGTACGCAAAAGACCTAGATACCGACGCCCGCCGCTTACCGCCGTGCAACAGTCGCCTCATGCTAGGCCACCACGATGGACTGGTCCAGCTATCCGCTGTGCGCCCCATGCCTGGATCGGCCGTGAGCAGGCCGTTGCTGCGAAGGGGCTGGCGTGCCGCATCGCCCTTGGCTGGGCAAGGCCAACCACGAGCGCGTGCCCTGGCCTGTGGAGGAGGAGACGTCGTGGCTCTCCGCCTCGGCCCTCCCGTTGGCGCCCGCACGAGGCCTGCAGCAGAGCCACGCTGCCGTCACCGTGGCCGCACGGGCCTGTCCCTGCCTCCGGTGGGGAAGAGGAGCACCACCGACCGGATCTGGCCGTGGGGACAGAGATGCAATCAGCGCCCCTGGGCTGGGACTGGGACCCTGCGGCCCTCTGCCGTGCGGCATCGAGCTCCGTCAGCCGTCCTCGAGCGGGCCCTGCTGGCCTAGACGTGGTCGGGCGCGAGCGCTGCCAGGTGTCGTCGGCTGGCGAGTACGCCTTGGCCCTCCCTGCCGCACGCCAAGAGGAGCAGCCGTCCCAGCCGTCCAAGAGAAGGAGCGCGACGTTAGCGAGAGCACCGCTGGCGAGGGAAGAGCGCCGCCGGGAGAGGGAGGGCCGTCGGCCGTTAGGCCAGTGTGGGAATTTCACGTCACTCTAACACATCCAAATCTTACAAACAGTGCAGAAGAGTTTTATAGGGATAAAACTCTCTCTACCCATAAAACTCTTATCGCCTCTCTCTTTATTAATATGATGTCATATTAGCATAATTAATGACATAAAACTTTGATGAAACCCCATTGAGACCGGCCTCAGGAGAGGAGAGAGCGCCGTCGTCGGACATCGGGACATGAGAGAGGAGGGGATTTTTTTTCTTTTTCATCTGGACACAGCCGACGTGAGAGAGAGGGGCTAGGTACCCGATTTGAACCGGTGAGCTGGGTGGGTCCCACATCTTGCGTCAGGGGAGGTGGGGTTGCACCTGATCGGACTGGCTCAGGTCGCTGGCTCGGTGGAACTAGGCTGCTGCAGGTTGGACTAGGGCTTCCCATATTTATTGGAAGCTCTAAGCTCCTAATATCATATCTATACTACGTGGTAAGGTCGTGTTCGGCAGGTCTAGACAGAACTGAAATCGGCAGGTTCGAGACTGGTTCTAGCTAGGCAGACCTGCTGAAATCAGCCGTAACCAGCCAAGTCTGGACCAGCCGAACCTGCCCTAAGTGGTAACCAATTAAGGGGTGTTTAGTTCCTCCCTAAAAATTTTTCTGAAAGCCATATCGGATGTTTGCACATATGCATGGAGTATTAAATATAGATAAAAAATAACTAATTACACAGATTACGATAAAATTACGAGATGAATTTTTTAATCCTAATTAAAACATGATTTGACAATGTCGTGCTACAGTAAACATGTGCTCATGATGGATTAATTAGGCTTAATAAATTCGTCTCGCAGTTTCAGAGTTATGTAATTAGCTTTTTATTAGTATCCGAACACCCCTTCCGAAATCACATGAAACATCTGATGTGACCACTGGCGGAGCCAGGGGGCAGGCAGGGGCCATGGCCCTCCCCCCCAACCCCCCCCCACATGACAGCTACACTATATTATGTATTAGAAAGATATAATAATCTATATTAGAAAGATATAATAAATGCTTTGTTATATATTTTTTGATGGCTTATAGACAACAAAATCACATAAATTTGCATTTTATCTTTGGATGAGCCCATCCACAATGCAAAAATCTAAATAAATAAGCTACACTAAGTTATTTTATGGTTGAAACTCTTTCACCGCCCGCCTATCCGTAATTTCTGGCTCCGCCACTGGATGTGACACCCCAAAATTTTTCACCTCGGGAACTAAACACCCCCTAGATAAACTCTTTGTGGTCGACATGATATTTTGTGACAACCCTCAAATCTGGTATATTTATTAATTGATTGATTGTCCCCATCTAGAGCCACTGCATCTATATTGGTCATGGAGAAGTGGGATCTGCCCGTTGATGAATGATTAGTAGTATTAGAAATGTTTGTCAAAGATGCTCGTGGTAAGTGGTAACCAAAGAAGGATATAATACACTGCACATTGCAGTTATTTTAGTTAAGAAATGTTTGTCAAAGATGCTCGTGGGAAAATAAAATGGTTGCAACACTATAGAGTATCCCATGGTGTGCTGCATGAATATTGACGCCACAGTTGGTGGTGGTACTCTGCTTTCTTTCCGCGAGACCCACTGTACTGTACTTGCTAAAAGAAATGACACTTGCAACGGAAGGGAGTTCTGCAGCTCAAACTCCGCTATGCATGATACTGACACACTTAAACATAATGAGCACCGTGAACGTTAAGATTTAGCTAAAACTGTAGGATGTTAGCGAGATGCTAGATTTACCCTCTGATTTCAAAGTTTTAATGAGTACGATCACTGTTACACTTACACATCATGGTTCAACTACTCAACCGCCTGAATTTTACTGTTGCTGCCAGCTATTACCCCATTTGCGTACAAGAGCCAGGTCCCAGAAAATGAGATAAACTGAAACGAGCGGCGCTGGACAGACCGCTTGACCTCACTGCTGCTTTGGAACAAAGTTCCCAAAAATTTTCAAGATTCCCCGAATGTTTGAACACATGCATAGAACATTAAATGTAGACGAAAAAAAACTAATTACACAGTTTGGTAAAAAACCACGAGACGAATCTTTTAAGCCTAATTAGTCCATGATTGAACACTAATTGACAAATACAAACGAAATACTACAGTAATCAAAGCCAAAAAAATTTCACGAACTAAACACACCCCTAGTCTAAGACTACAACTCAGTACTACATGGCTCTCTTGTTGGCGTACAATTTCATTGTCACAACCCTGGAATCCTATTTCTATTCAGCATCCATCAGATAACAATGCAGGGCAAGATTTTCCATGGAGTAAATCCTATGGTGTGATGCCTGATGTCGATGCTGTACAGGCCCAGCAACATTTTCCAAAGAGTACGCTACAACTACAAATGGAAACATTGATCCGTCCAGGTTGCACATACAAGGATTATTATGGCACCTTAACCATTCGACATTACAGAGTTCCTGATACCCAACGGGTGACAAATATGATGGTAGGACACAAGATAGCTTAAGCATGGACTTTACTAGGTCACAAAATACCCAACAGGTAACTCATGTTCAATATGACAAACATGGCAGACTTTACTAGCAGAGTTCTGAACAAAACATCTAAATTACTGGAATTAAAATTGTGGCCTTGATCTAACATAGGGTCCATATGCCAAACCTCGTCCTCATAGCCCAGCTGATTTCAGCGGTACTGCAACAAAAGCATTGGCAATGCATTAGTTAAGGAGTGATTGTAAGTCGAACCAAATTGGAGAAAATTCAAAAACATTGACATGGGTAACAAAAACAATTGTCAGCATTTGAACTGTCATACATGAATGTTTTTATACAAACAAAAAACATATAACCACAGTTCATACTTTTTTAATAAAGAATAATAGCAGCAAAGTATAGGGCACATTTCAACAAAATACCACAGCTGATTGTCAGCATTTTAAGTGTCATACATGAATGTTTTTATACAAACAAGAAAACATATAACCACAATTCATTCTTTGAATAAAAAGAATATCTGTGAAGTATAGGGCACATTTCAACAAAATACCACAGCTGCGCTTGCAAGAAAGGTAACGAAGCATCAAAGGGAACAGTCTAAATAAATAGAAATGCCCTAGAGTGCAAAATGTCCTCAAAACAGAGATAATAGAACTATAGAGAAGTATCAGACACTTTACACCGTAGAACCTTGGAGCCTTGTCCATGTTTATTATGGAGGCTAACAGAATAGTGTATTCTTAGCATTACTGATGGTAAGCATCATTCACACAGCACTTTGAAGCTTATATCATATACCTTGATGAAGCCAATGTCCTTGGCATTGCTGCGGAAGCACTGCCTGCAGCACATCAGCCCGTACTTCCTGATCAGTCCATGAGGGTTCGCGCAGACCCGGCTGCAAAATTGAACAAATTCGGCTAAGTACATTAGCACTTACCAAAACAACACTACAATAAAAAGCATATTAATGCGACTAATACTAATACTCCTGTTCAGCTGAATTATTAGAACAAATACTTATGTGCCATGCATAACAACAGTGAATACAGACAAGTCCGTAAATTACACCGACTGTCCCCTAGGCAAACGATCCATAAACGAGCAGGCTAGTACTAAACCACAATAGTCAATCAATGGAACTATTGAACCCTAGAAAACGCTACACAAGCTCGAATCACATCGATCCTAGCACCCACCGCCGGAGAAACCTAAATCCCGGCCGAGAAAGAAGCATCCTACCTCTACACCTTAGATTCATTCAAAGACATCATGCGCGAGAGGAAACCAATCGAAACCCCCCAACTCTACGCGTATCAGGAACATGTGCCGGTAAAGCGAGCGCACGTACCAGACGCGGGATCCGGGACCGTAGTTCTTGGGGTGCGAGTTCCACACGTTGGAGTGCCCCATCGCCGCTTCCTTCCGCTGCCGCCGCCGCCGCCGCAAGCGCTCGTGAGGAGGAGAGAGATGGAGTTGGTGGCGAGTGGCGGCGCCGTTGGGAGAAACGGAAGATTATATAGCAGACGCGGCGAGCTAAACCCTAACGCAGGAGCAGGCCTGATTGGGCCGAGTGGCCCGTAGTTAGTCCTATCATTGGGCCTAAATGGACCTTCATGGGCCAGTTCGGCCATATGTCTGTGTGGTTTAGTCCAACTCTCCCCTGGTAGTGCTCAAAAAAAAAAAACTCTCCCTTGGTAAGAGCTCGACGACTCCGTTGATCGATTCGTCTCCTGTCTCCTCGTCCTCCTCCGGCCGCCGCCGCCTCGTCTCCGACGATGTCCTCCGTCGCCGGTGAGGGTTCTTTGTCGTCTCAAAAGGTGCGAACGTTTCCCGTAGGGCTACACGCCCCCTTCCAGGTTGTATCTGCTTTTTTCCTTTCTCTTACATCCGGCCGGGTCCGTGCGTTTGTGCCAGGGGAAGGAGAGGGAGGAGGACGGCGCCGACGGGAGGAGCCAACGTGAGGAGGGGGTCGAGGTGGCCGACGGAAAAGGAGATTTGGGTGACCTGTACGGCGCGGCGGCGGGGTGGGTAGAGGCGCGGACCAGCTGCCCGCACCTCGGCACCATGCCGCCCGCTGGTGCAGACGACCTCGCTCGCGTGCCTCCGCCCGACTCTCCGTGCTCCAGGTTCGGGGCGCCTCCCTCCAGCTCGAATTCTCTGTGGATTCTTTGGAATTCCCCGCAGTTCAATTTTCGTGAACAACACTGAGATGATCGGTTTAACATGTAGAGGAACAAAAGTTTTTACTTGCTGACAAGGTGATTACTGATTGTGGGTTGTGACAGTAAATGTTGTAGTCAGACAGTTGCATGTTCAGAACCTATCGATTGGTTCTTTGGTTCGACCAAAAGTATTAGGTTATCAACTGAAACAAATCGTACCTCAGTTATGTCCGTAAAAATCATTAGGTAATTTAGGTCTTCACAGTGATTCACTGGGATTGGGTGCTGATCTACCTGGGGTAAGCCATTAACCGCGCACTGGTCAGAGACTGGTGTTCATTGCACTGCTAAGACAATTATTACAAGATCTGATAGCAGGATAGCTTAGCCTGCACTGCATAGCTCCTGCAATGCTTTCAGTGAGGGAATCTCCATTACTTGCTACATTCCTGGGAATGCACTTTGTGTCACTAAGGGAGTGCAATGATGGTGACTTTGCTTTTGCTTATTCTGCTGCCCTGCCCACTAATGTCCAGTTTCAGTTCATACTAATAGCCAAATCTTTGTTTGGAACCAATAAACCTGTTAAGGGGTGCTGAAGTAAGATTTCTTGCCATAAGTTGCATACCTGTAGAGTACAATGTAAGTGCATCTAACCTTTCGAGTGTTTCTGCCAAGCCAGTGCTGAGTGAAAATATTGTTATACTATATATGTACAGATAGAAATTGTTCATTTATTGTTGAATTTAAGATGTAGTATTTTACGATTGGTGAAATAGTCTTGGAACTTATGAAAATGGACTATATTAGCAGTGTTTATTTGAGTTCCAGTTTGACTATGTGCAGCGTTTATTTGAGTTCCAGTTCGACTATATGTGCAGCGTTTATCGCCCAGGAGCTTCAGTTTAAGAATTTTTCATTCCTTTATTTGAGTTGCAGTTGAACAATTTGTTTTCTTCCATTATATGGCACTGTATGTGCACTGTGCAGGTTTTGTCTCATAATGAGCTAGACCATGCAAAAAAATGTCTTTGATACACCACAAGGCTCCAATTGTCCGAGATGGTTAGGGTCTTAGGTTCATTGATTTTCAAGATATTTTTTTTTCATTACCACAATTTGGTTGAACTGGCGTCTGCCTGAAGACTTGTTCCTTATTTGAAGTGCTGAAACATCTAGTGATAGTGACTAGTGAAATCTGAGATGGTGATGCACTGATCGATGGCTCATTCATCACGATAATGTAAAAGTTATATGTTGTGTGTGCATGGATGGCATGTGTAAAATGTATCCCATTTGGACATGCTATCTAGCTTTTCTAAAAGAGCATATAAACTTGTGTCATTTCCCTCAAAACAGTGTTTTAAGGTCTACACTTGAAAGCCTGTCAAACATGGTGTTGACATCTACCGGGCTATTTATATTAACTACTCGTATGCTTGTTCACTAACCACAGTCACCAGAAATCTGGTTGACGGGTTGTGACTTGTGAGTCAGGATCGATGGCGCAGGTTGCCGGTGTCTAAAAGTGTGGGTCGAAGGGTTCTTTGGAACGTGCGACCCAAGTTAATCGAGGTCGATGAACTATGAATCTATGATATATCATGCACAAGCGAGTTACAGAATATCAATACAAAGTAATAAAGGCAACAAAATAAGAAGAAAAGGTAAACATTTTGACGTATGCTTGCCCATCCCTGCCCACTACCCACATTATGTTGCTCTAGGCTAACCCTCTTCTAGTCTGAGGACTAATTCACGCAGCCGCCTTCTCCCCTTCTGCTTTCGAGATCCTCTCTTATTTTCATTGGAGATTGGCTTATTTTTTGGTTGGCTACTGCTGCTCCCCATGCTGCATGGTTCTGTCCTCCAGTGGCAGGAAATCCTCTTCAATGTTGGCTGCTGTCCACACCCAGCAATGACAAAACCTCCATCATCCCCCATCCCCCACACCCCCCCCCACCACCCACACCACACCACCCCCGCGCCCCCCACCGCACCCCCCCCCCCCTTTCTCCTCTCCCCCGTTCCTCAGTACAACCTATTCGATCCCATGATATGTCCCTGTATCAGCAGAACCCTGACTTCAATTTGACTTCAAATATTGTTGGGAGGAGTCCAGAAGTGAGAGGAAGCATCTCTGAACAACAACAACAACAACATAGCCTTTTGTCCCAAGCAAGTTGGGGTAGGCTAGAGATGAAACCCAAAAGAGACGAGAAACAGGGAGACACATAAAGGGACATAAAGGGCACAAGACAAAAGAGGTCACGGTTCAGGCACGTTGATTGCTAATCTCCAAGCGCTCCTGTCCATAGCTAAATCCTTGGGGATATTCCACTCCTTAAGATCTCTCTTAACGGACTCGTCCCAAGTTAGTTTAGGTCGACCTCTACCGCTCTTTACATTATCGGCCCGCTTTAGAACTCCACTACGCACCGGCGCCTCAGGAGGCCTCCGTTGGACATGTCCAAACCATCTCAACCGATGTTGAATCAATTTCTCCTCAATTGGTGCCACCCCAACCCTATCCCGAATATCGTCGTTCCGTACTCTATCCCTCCTTGTGTGCCCACAACACCAACGCAACATACGCATCTCCGCTACACTCAATTGCTGGACATGTCGCCTTTTTGTAGGCCAACACTCAGCAGAACCCTACCCAAGCAAAAACTTGGCCCTACTCGACCATGACCCTTGATTTAGAATGGCATCACTGGGCCATGAAACGATGCTCCATTGACCCTGACTCCTGTGACTATGGCACTAATTCTATTGAGATGAGTTGGCGCATAAAGGCAGGAGCATGTCGTGTCAACATTTTCCTGTACTGAAAGTTGGGTCATGCAATCCAGATTGAGTGCATGAGCCCCTAGTGTCACCACAGATTTATAAACGTTGAGTACAATGTACTTCAGAATATTCATGTGATTTTTCTCATGAGGGTATTTTTTCATGCAGATGTCATCACCCTGCTGAAAACTGGTTATGCTTGATATGCAAAGATGTGCTGTGCAGTCGTTTTATCAGCAAACATATGTTGTGCCATCATCAAGAAACTGGTCACTGTCTTGCTTTGAGCTTCAGGTAATTTGTTGAGCTTGCTTTGATTATTGTTAATTTTGTTGCAAATAAATAATATTCCTTAATTCCACATAACACCTTATCATCCCAGTTTCATGACTATGCATGATCTCAGCCTTTACCTATCAATAAGTCTGAATAATTCTCTAGTGTTTATCCCTACATACATGATTTCTTGTAAGAAATAATACATGACTACACTGGCTCAAAGGGTGGGCTACTGATCAGACCAGTGACCACTGGATCACTAATCTCAATGGTCCACAGCTTCTATCTCTATGCTTTTTAAAAGCCATTGTGCCAAATGCAGCCTTTTGTGATGCTATGATTCATTGTTTCAAGCGATCACTCATTGAATGCATGATCAATTGATTCACTTGCTGTTGAGCTAATGAACAGTGATAATTGATCCTTGTTACTAAAAAAACTTAAAAGCAAAGTTCTGAAGTTGCTACATCTGCATTATTCATCACAAATATGAATTTTCAAACTCTGAACAGTGACTAGGTCACAAAATTTATTATGCAAAAATACACATTAAAATTTGTGGCTGCTCTTTTTTTCCACAATGGGAAACCCGAATTTCATTGCTAAAAAGTAACTACATTACAAAGTAGTTTGAGTAACAGGCAAACTAAAAACCATAGATGTCCACAGAACCAACACGCCTAAGCACCCAGGAGTGTGTGGCAAACCCCATACTATCTTTAGATTATACTATCCTTATTATTCTTTTATGGAGTTACTGAACTTGTTGCTGTATACTGATTTTTTTTCTCGTATTATGTTTCTAGCCATGCTTTAATTGTTTTTTTTCTGTATATAATGTTTTGCAGTGATCTGTCAGTTTGGTGTTTCTCATGTGACTCGTACCTAGATGTTCAAGCCATTTTAGAATTGCGCCCAGCCTATGAAGTTGCACATTTGTTGAAGTTTGGAGAAAGTCCACCTTTTCGATCACTTGAAGTACTGGATTTTAGCACTGGTGAAAGTGGAAGTGCATCAAGGGCTTAGTTATCTGTATTCCAGTTATGAGTTTCTTTTCATGATACTTCAAGCAGATCCAGACAGACAGTTTTGTCTACTATCATGGCACTTCTTAAGCTTCAGTGCGATGTAATTCATTTGAGAAGCCTTGTTCTTTCCCTCTTTACTTTTGGTTAGTATATTTTGATAACCCAAAGCTTCCCTAGATAGTTATCGTGACGTAGTTTGCTGTGTCGAGCATGAAGCAGACGACAGGTGTAAAGTCTGGGCACCTTAGGAGATTTGAAGGCATTATTATTGCTTTGATATGGACATCCAGAAAATTATTCAACTTCGAATATCTTTGGCTTCAGTGAGTGCTGTACTTTAGCTTATCCACTAAGAAAACATGAAAGTCTAGGTATGTGTCATTTGACTTCAGGTTTTGTGATGTAACACTTGACTCAACATCCTCTGGTAGGTCGTTATTGTGCACTTACTTTTATGCAGCATTTTAAATCAGCATGGAAGCTTTTTGTGATCTCAAAGAAACTCGTGTAGAAGAAAATTTAGGTGTGCTTCTAATCCTCATGGAAGCTATCTAGTTGTGTAAGCTTCAGAAACTGATTAAGTTTTGCCTTAGATATGATCTAGGGAAGTGATTTAAAATTAAACATTCCACATAAGCATAAATTTATCTGTAAATCCGTTGCACTTCAGGAACTGTCTGAACTTCAAAGCCAACTAGGGCACTTTGTGATAAGCATCTACTGAACTCTTTGCATCTCAAAAATAGGTAACAACTGCGAAAAGTGATGATGAGCTTCTGGGAGCATAAATGCTGATACGAAAGTTATTGCATGGCCTTATTTTTTTATGCAGAGTGATTGATAGATACTCATATTTGAGTTAATGTAATGCCATCTGATATTCCCTTGGGTGATAGTGATGTCAATATCCCACTGGCCTAACACTGTCTGTCCAATCAGATGTAAAAAAAAACTGATCTTTCAGTGTCACTCGCGTGCTTGGCGTGGGGTGGTGCATGGTCATGCACTGATGCTAAGTGTGTGATGGCATTTTCCTTGAGTACTAAGAAGCATTAGATGCACCACTATTGTTAAGTGCTGCCATTATCATGTCTCTTGCTAGTTGGTGCATGTTTGATCATTATTGCGATCAATAATCATCCTATGTTATGTGATCTCAGATACTAGTGATTTTCTTGGCTCCGAATCTAAAAGGTTGCCAGAATCTATATTTGTTTTTGTGTCCCTGCTATATATAGTGAGGAAACATCCTAGTTCTATTTTCTGGTTGTCTTTTGAAACAGATTGATTGGGACATCACACGCAGGAAACGATATTATTGTGACACAGTTTTTCTCCCTCAGCTTGTTCTGTGCATTTGGTTACTAGATAGTATATTTCTTGGGTAGTATATTTTTTGGGGTGCAAATTCCTTTTCAGAATTTAATAACCATATTAAAATCCTGAACTGGCACCTAAAGAGTTCCACCAAACTTTCTTAGTTCTCAAGTATGTCATAAAATAAATTGGAACCTTCTATGTTCTTTATCTACAAATTGTTAAGTCTTTGTTTTTCATACCCCTACCATTGAAGTTCACACCTCATCTGATCGTGGTAGTGGTTGAATAGTGTCACTGTTCAAATGACATGTATCACATAAAGGCTCCAGGGCCACTTACTACTTTAACTAGTGAGATATGTTTCTGTAATGTGAATGATAGGACCAGATGAAGCATCTGTTGCACATATGGTTGCTGAGATGCTGCACAGTACTTGATCAGTTAGGACAAGTGTGCATTCAGCAGATGGTATTGGACTGAATTGTCGTCACTGTTGCGAACAAAAAGGGAGGGGTTGCTTAGGGCACTTGCCAAAGGCCTCCAATTGTTTGGTCAGATGTCCATGTCAGGTGCACAGCCATTATGCACTAAGGACTCCCATTAACTGGTGAATGTCAACATCAATGGAATCAGATCCTCTGACTTTCACTTGAACAGGTACGGCATGCCTTTCATCTCGGGCTACCGTCTGATCTTGGGCAGACGATGTCGAGATGCCTTCTGTCTTTCATGTATTAGCATAAATATATATCTGATGAGAACTTAGGACGGTCAAAAAGATTTATGCTCTGGTGACTTTTGAATTGCATGTGTCTGTGTGAACTCAGATTACTATTTTGATGCTTGTGCCATAGTTACCATGGATACACGCGTTGGGCTTTCCTGTAATGGTGCCGTGTTGGGTCATATATGAGTCGGCATCATAGCAGTGGTGATGAAGCGCATAATATGTACACCAATTATGCAGAAGGGAACATGTTCAAGTGTCATTTTTAGGCCGAGGAAAAGGTTTTCAGGCTATCTTGATTTCCTTTGGCGGACCAGAAAAAAAAGGTGGTCCTTTTGAGCACTCGGATCAGATCCAATGCAACCTGATGGCATCAGTTTAGACTGAGACGTTATCAGCTAAGCTGCTGCAACTGCAACCATACATGTATGTGCAGTCTTTGCTAACGCTTTGGGACCATTTGTGCCATACGCAGCATGCCAGCATGGAAATGCGGTCTACTGGACCTCTTTTCTACGTGTCAATATCTGTCTGATATCTAATCTAGATCTGTAGCCAATGCTAATGTATTTGTAATAGGCAGACTACAAAAGAAAATAACGATAGTAATGTGATGGGCTGCAACTTCTTGCCGCGGCTGGACGTCACACGCGTAGAGCAGGACAAGGGAGGAGGAAGGAGGAAATAATGAAGATTAATTCTGTCTATTTGAAAACACATGGTTGGTATGGGATCATGTTGAGTGATGAGTGATTATCAGCTGAACTTTGGTTTAGTATTTAGGACTAACCGAGGTGTGAGTTGGTGTGTGCAACATGTATCTTAGCTCGTAATTCAATCATAATGTGAGTGCTTCTCAGATACAGGGTTATCGTGACTCTGGAGCATAAGACTGTCCGCAGTGGCATACTCTAAACGATACTCTAAAATTTTAGAGTATGAATATAGAGTAAAAACTGCTGCACTGGCATACTCTAAACGATACTCTATCCTTTCTCTCACTCTATATTTAGAGTAGTACTGTGTTTACTCTATATTCTGTAGTGGCGGACCCCGCTAGCTAAACAAAGGGAAAAAATGCTATAACTCACAAACCAAAAATCCAAATTAAATTTCGATTGCACCATTAAATTCGTCTCAATAAATCCTTCAAAACTAGATCACGCATGGATATATTTAGATAAAGTGACAAGTGGGTCCCATAGTGGATAGAGTGGATAAAGGATGATATAGAAGATGGATGGGTGCGGGAGAATTGAGTATAGAGGAGAGAATCTTGCTGACTAGGACGTATAGAGGATGAATATAGAGGTCCATGAGTGCAGATAGCCTAAGAGGGAGAAGGCTTGCGGACGGTCCATGGATACCACACAAGTAGGATCCACGTAACCACTCACACTGATACACAAGCACTAAAAACCTTGTCTCGTATAATAGACGGCGGAGGAATGTGTCGAGTGCATTGAACGCACATGCAAGCACACCTAATAAGGTGCGGCTCGACATGATATGGTTTTTAAATTTGTACTTTGACTATTTATTTATTTTATATTTTATTATTGATATTTATAAAATTATAATAATTGGATAATATATTTAATTATAAATCTAACCGTATCAAGTTTGTATTATAGTAGTTAAAATTGTTAGCTAAATTACTGATCAAAGATTATAAAATTTAAATCTTGCTACGTATGTGCGTCTTATAAAAGAACATAGAGGGAGTGCTACATGAAAAGAAAATTAGAGACAGCACGTTTTTTTAGGGTAGAATATCTATTTTGGTCCATCAACTATTACTCGAGGCTCAGTTTCGTCCTTGAACTTTCAAAACGGCCGTTTTAGTCCCCAAACTCTACTTTTAGACTCAATTTCATCCTAGAACTACGAAGATGATCGTTTTATTCTTCAAATTTTGCATTTTGGGCTCAATTTCATTTATAAACTATCAAAGTGTATTTTGTTTTTTAAACTTTTATTTTTAACTCAACTTTGTCTACGTTGTACGTGGAACACTACACTATTGCACATGATTAGCTCCAACACCACCACCAATTGGAGAAAGAAAAATAATATTCATCCAAAACTCTTGCCATTAATAATTCCAAGCTATTATTTTTAGTGTTACCTTATAATGGTATCATTTATATATATCCGACTAAGTGATATTTGTGGGAGCAATTACAGTTGCATCGAATACTATTTATTCTTTAAGAATACATGGACATATTGAAACAATAATAGATCTATAATTTTGATAATTTATGGATGAAATTGTGCCTAAAACATAAAGTTTTCCTTTTGAATAGACAAAATTGAGTTGGAAATAAAAGTTAAATGCACTTTGATAGTTTATAGATAAAATTGGGCCCAAAGTGCAAAATTTAAGGGCCGAAACGATCATCTTCATTGTTGTAGGATGAAATTGAGCCTAAGACTAAGGTTTGAAGACCTAAATGACCGTTTTGTAAGTTTAGGGATGAAATTGAGCCTTGAGTAATAGTTGTAGGACCAAAATGACTATTGTGCCTTTTTTTTAGAGATGGTTCTATCGGTGACCATTTCTAAAAATGGTTCCAGGCACCTATGTCTCCAAAAGTTGATTTTTGGTAGGTGTTGCGGTTTCGATCTATCCCTGGAATACCCTCTACTTTTACAGACGGTTGGGAAAGAAATAGGATTTGTAGAGGCATATCTACCCTTTATAACTGTATCTAAAAATGGAGGCATTTATAGAGGCGGTTGGGATTCCCAAACATATCTAGAAACCAGTTTCCTCTAAAGGAAAACATTGCTTGCCTCTGAAAATCGGTAATGCTCCAGTGAGGACGTCTGGACGGACGAACGTGGCTTCCCCACTCACTACCGCGCCGTCCGCTCGCTCCCGTCCACACCCCTTCTGAAAAAACAAAAAACACTCTACTGTGCTCCGCCTCCACTGCGTTGTATGTCTTCTCCACTTCGCGCTCCACCACGCCGCTTGCCGCCACCATGGCCACCTCCACCGCGTTGTGCCCACTCGCAGTGGCCACCTCCACTATGCTACCCGTTGACCTCTATCGAGCAGGCGAGCCTCCATGGCAGATGCTCCAGCAAGTAGGCGAGGGGAGGAGCTTCATGTAACGCCACCCAACCGGTGTGGTGCTGCGCCGCTGCCGCACTAGCGAGCTCCATGTGCCACTGCCGACCTTCGTGCCGGCGTGCACTCTGCAACGACGAGCTCCATTCGTCCAAGAAGCAAGGTGACATTGTACTAAAAGCGCATGTTGCAAGCGTATGTTTCAAGTTTTTCAGATGTTTCATCTGGACGTTGCATGTGTTTCATCTGGATGTTGCATAGATTGATATGTTGCATATGTTGCAATGGCTATGCACGTATGTTGTAAGTGTATGTTCCAAATGTTTCAACTATTTTTAGACGCTTGCAAATGTATATTTTAGTTGTTTCAGATGTATGTTGTAAGTGTTTTATCCGGATGTTGCATATGCTGTAATGGCTACACACATATGTTGCAAGTGTATGTTCCAAATGTTTCACCTGTGTATGTTCCAAATGTTTCACATGTTTTAGACATATGTTGCAGTAAGTGCTTCATGTTGCAAGTGTTTTCATTAGCATGTGTGGAAAGCGAGCACCGGTGGAGGCGGTCCTCGCGGGGCGCAGCAGCATGCGCAGTAGCACAGGCGGGCAGGGGTGTATGTAACATCCTAAATTTTTCATAATTTTAAAATAGTTAAATATGATTTATTGTGTAATTGAGTGTGCATTTAAATATAGGGAATAATAAATTTTTGTGAAATTTAAATTAATCATAAGGTTAGCAACTTATTTTTGCACTCATGCTGTTGCATTATATTTTGTGTGATGACTGGTTTTATTCAATTGCCAAAAGGATTTAAAAATCTCTTGAAATTGGATTTGGAAAATCAATTTAGGAAATAAAAAGGGATTCCTATTCATTTTTCCCTCCCTCCCTCCATTTCGGCTCGTTGGCCCATTTCCTTTCAGCCCGCTCGCCTTCCCCCTCTCCTACCTTTCTCCCTTGTTGGGCCGGCCCGTCGGCGTTTTGGGAACAAAGCTAAATTTTAGTTCCATATATCATCCCCAAACCGATGGACAGACAGAAATGACCAATCAAATCTTGGAAGATATATTGAGAGCTTGTACTTTACAGTATGGTACTAGTTGGGATAAGAGTTTGCCATATGCTGAGTTTTCATATAACAACAGTCACCAGAAAAGTCTCAAAATGGCGCCATTCGAAGCTTTATACGGACGTAAGTGTAGAACACCTCTATTCTGGAATCAGACAGGTGAAACTCAAGTGTTTGGACCAGATGTCCTACGCAATGCAGAGGAACAAGTGAGAATGATTAGGGATAATTTGAGAGTAGCACAGTCCAGACAGAAAAGTTATGCTGATATCCGAAGAAGAGAGTTGAGTTTCAAAGTAGGTGACTATGTGTATTTAAAAGTGTCACCAATGAGAAATGTGAGAAGATTCAATATGAAGGGAAAGTAAGCACCGAGATATGTGGGACCTTTCAAGATTCTGGAGAGACGTGGAGAAGTGGCCTATCAATTGGAACTGCCAGAAAGTTTGTCAGGTGTGCATGATGTGTTCCATGTTTCACAATTGAAAAAGTATTTGCGAGTACCAGAAGAGCAGATTCCTTTAGAAGAGCTTACTGTTAAAGAAGATCTCACGTATGAAGAGTATCCGGTAAAGATTCTTGAAACTACAGAAAGAGTTACTAGGAGCCACACTATAAAGATATGCAAAGTACAGTGGAATCGATATTCAGAAGATAAAGCTACTTGGGAAAGAGAAGAAGATCTGAGAAAATCTTATCCGCAGCTTTTTGAGTAAGCATCACCCAATCTCGAGGACGAGATTTCTTTTTAAGGGGGGTAGAATTGTAACACCCTAAATTTTTCATAATTTCAAAATAGTTAAATATGATTTATTGTATAATTGAGTGTGCATTTAAATATAGGGAATAACAAATTTTTGTGAAATTAAAATTAATCATAAGGTTAGCAACTTGTTTTTACACTCATGTTGTTGCATTATATTTTGTGTGATGAGTGGTTTTATTCAATTGCCAAAAGGATTTAAAAATCTCTTGAAATTGGATTTGGAAAATCAATTTAGGAAATAAAAAGGGATTCCTATTCATTTTTCCCTCCCTCCCTCCATTTCAGCCCGTTGGCCCATTTCCTTTCAGCCCGCTCGCCTTCCCCCTCTCCTCCCTTTCTCCCTTGTTGGGCCGGCCCGTCGACGCTGATAACCGCCGCTGCCGCTCTCTCCTTTCTTCCCTCTGTGACTGACCGCTCGGGCCCACTTGTCGGCACCTCCTCCAACCTCCCGCTTGAATCGGACGCACGCGGTCGAGGAGAAACCGCCGCTGCCCACGTTCGCTCCTCCCATCGTGGGAGCGTCTCCCCATGCCTGGCCCTTTTAAGTGGAAGCCACACCCGACGCCGCTCCCTATGTAGCCCTCCCCGCTCTATTTCACCCGTTTGAGCCACAACCGCAGCTTCGCAAGATCACCGGAGACGCCGTCCGCTCCTCCGCGTCGTCATCGTCTTCGAGCCGCTCTCGTCTTCGTTTTGACGCTTGGTGAGCTTCGCCCTGCTCCCCCCTTTTTCCCCGTCCACCTCCCGTGTCGAATGGTGGCCTATAGGGCCGTTTTACGTGAGCTTCGGCGAGCTTCTCCACTGCCATCCATGGCGGGTGCCATGCGGGCCTTTCCCCGCCCACGCTAAGTGCTAGAATGAGTTCGCCTTTGCCCCCTCTTCATTCCTGTGTCCTTGGATTTGGTAACCGAGCACCATAGCACCCTATTGGGCAACGCCTGCGAGCTTCTCACCGTCGGGCATGGCGTGCCACCGCGTCCTTTCTCCCCTCCGACGGTTGCTTCTCTCTCTCCCCCTCCCAGCTAATCTCGGCCGTCGATTCTGAATCCAACGGATATAGGATAGAAAGATACCCCTTCGTGGGTCTTTTTCTTAAAGAGACCCTCGGTTTCTTGCTTATCCAACCCGCCGTCCTTGGCGTATTCACGGAATACACACTTCCATTTTGAAGACGTATTTTCTCTGGTTTAAATGAAAAATACGTTTCCAGATTAATTACAGTTCTGCCATTGCAGTAAAACGCTTATAAAATCATCGTTTTAGCTCCGATTCCATCCGTTCAACTTGCGTTAGTTTCATAATTTTATGATCTACGCAATAGTGCTACTGTTAGACCGGTTAGGAGCTTTTGAATTTCTCGATTAAGTCTAGTTTAATAGCTAGCTTTTGGAACCGTAAATAGCTTGTAACTTGTGCATTGTAACTCCGTTTTTCGTGCAATTCGCGTCGTTGTGATCGTAGCGAGACGTAGATGATTTTGGTAAACATTTTATACAGTTTTATTTATTGTTGATGTACTATTCTAATTGTAGTCATGTTTTGCTTGTATGTCTGCTCTGGAATACTGTTGTACTTGTGTCGTTCGAGCTCAGACGGTGAGGAGTACTTTGGGAATCCGGACACGTATGAGGAGCAGCAGGACCAGCAGCAGTTCGTGAACCAAGGCAAGTATAGCATGGGCCTACCTTGTTGTCCTATTCATTACATAATATACTCATTATGCATGTGTTTAATATTGCTCGACTATAAGGACTTCCTAGCTAATTGATGACGTGTACCTTGATCCCTATGAGTTTTATTTGCACATGGGTAGAATGCTAGTGCTCTAACTAAACATGATCTACACTATGACTGATGGAATCAATGGATAAACATGATGGTAACAGTGGAACTATAGGGTAAAGGTGCAGATGATGTTGATCATGTTGCCCTAAACTCTCCGTAAGGACTTATCTGTAGGGCAAAAGCTAGGACATACAGTGCAACCGTGAGAGTCATATGGCTCTGACTTTAGCTCAGTAATAGGATCTTTTCTAGCTTGTTAGAGGTTACCCGAAAAGACGCAAGAGGGGCTTGCCACTTTGGGTATAGAACTGCCTCTGTTCTGATGTGTATAGCCTGTGAGATTTGTGCCATCGAAAGGGGGATTCTCTATATCTGCCTGCCGAGGAAACCTCGCGACCCTAACATGTTAGAAGAGGCCTATGGAAGACTTCATAGTGTACCCTGCCTACTCACCTTTGGAGTGTTAGGGGCTCGACGGGCCCCGGGCATATGGGCAACACGACTCACGGGTAAAGATGCACAACCTCTGCAGAGTGTTAGAACTGTTATAACAATCGTGCTCACGGTCACGAGCGGCCCGGAAAACTCACAGAATAAATGGTTACTCGACATATGGATGACTCATGATGATGATGATGAGATTATACTAATGCTTAATTACTCTCCTTAATTCTAGTAGGTGATCATATGGGTTAAACGGGAGCTTAAGCATAACTTAATAATAATAATTAATAATGAAATGTTGATCTATTAAAAGTGTTAACTGCAGTCAACCGTGTCTATCCTTTTTGAGCCTCATGAATCCTCATACTATACTTGCGGAGTACGAGTGTACTCACACTTGTTATTATTTCATTTTTGGATAAAAATCCCGGATGGGTAACAGATGACAGTTTCTACGAGGATTTTCCCTGAAGAATTCTAGATTTGGGTCAACCAGTCGGCCTTCCCTGTGGAGCAGAAACATCGTTCGAGAGTGTTATTTACCTTTCCATTTGTTATGTTAAGAACTACGTGATGTAATATCGTGATGTATGAACATGGTGATGATACTTTTGTTAATTTGTCGGCTTTTGTGTGCGACTATTCCTGGGCGCACATAAGATGTATGCACTCTATATTGTCCTTTAAATGGAGTGTGACAAATTGGTATCAAAGCCAGGTCGACTGTAGGACACAAACCTAGATAGAAATGGTCGTTTCTAGGATTGTGGTTTTATTTATTTATTTGCTACTATCTCAATATTGGTATTTTATTAAAATTTTATGCTCTATTCTCTATCTATTGCATAAAATATTGACTCTGATAATATTTTATATCAAAACTATAGATGTCTCGTCTCAGTGCAGCTGCCTACGTCGCCCAGTTCACTCCAACAGCACCTGCTCCACCAGCACCACCAGTAGTACCACCAATGGTGCCAGAGGTCGTCCACATCACCGACGACGAGGAGGAAGAACTCATGGAAGTAGAGGCATCTTCAGCTACTGCATCAGATGGACCCGCTTCGGCCCCCGTGGCCGTACCCATCCCACCAGTGGATGCGCCAGTCCCCGCTGCTATACCTCCACCAGCTTCCTAGGCCGCTTCTGCACCAACACCAGTGCCTTCCTCAACTGCTCCAGAGGAACCAGAAGAGATAGGGTGGACCACCAGAAACAAGTTTAAGGAAGCCTCCGAGGACGCCCATTACCACAACCTCCTCAACACCATGCTGGCCGAGTACTACCCAGATCTTGCTGCTTCGGTGAAGTATTACTGCGCAGAGCACCAGCATCTAGTAGAGGCGACATACTGGAAGACTAATGTGATCATCACAGCCTGGAACAACACCGACCAATCCCAAGATGTCGTGACTACCCACAGCCACCGGTCCAGGCGTGCCAGCGTCTACGACAGCATGGAGGATGCCGCACAGGAGGCGTACCTGCACTATCATGGCCGCCGATTTGAGGACATGCAGGGCAATCGCTACATGTTTCTTCCACGCTACGACCCGGTGGAAAAGACATGGGCGGTGTTGGCTCCCTCAGCTTCTGACCCAATCATGGACACTACAGTAAGGCACTTCAGCGCCATGCAGGAGGCCAATGAAGCACTCAAAGATGAGCTTCGTGCGGCGCAGAAGTCTGAAAAATGCCTTCAGAAACAGATAGATGAGATGGTCGTTTATCTAGGACAGCCTACCATGTACAAGAAGAAGGCCAGGGTGTTCACCATGGTGGATCGTGCTCCTTAGATGTTGCAGCCCCGTCACAATGAATGCGTTCTAGATCGAGAGTCATGTTAAGTTTATGCTTGTAGTGTGAACATTTAATTGTATTGTTGGTTGTGTTGATGAACTTGGTATGATTTGGAGTTTGTGTGATTGCTGGAACAGTGTGGGCTTTTCCACATGTTCTTTTTATCAAAACCTTAAGTTAGTATTTGTTTAACTTAGTTGGGGTTTAAAAGTTCGCATCACTGCTGTACTATTTTTCAGAGCAGTCTGCAATGTTTATCTCATATCTCTAAATCTCCGCGTCCAAAAATTATGAAATTTTTGTGGAAGGAACTAGACTTGTGTATCTTTCTTTTCCCGCTGGAATCACCATATTATCAGTTTTGGTTTAAGAGATATGCCTGCTACAATCTGTCAAGTCTGTACAGTCTATAACTTAGAACAGAAATTGTTTAGCTCACTTTTTGATGATGTTGCCGTCAGAATCTATGAAAATGTTCTATATAAAAGTTGTAGCAGACTTCTTAAGCTTTCCAACGATGTATGCCACGCGTCTGTTGCATCTCTGAAACTCGAGTTACACTTCAATTTCTGATCTGCTGTTGTTGACACCCGTCCAGAAATTTTCAGCTATGTTATTTACCTTTTGTAAATAATTTGTAAATTTTTGGAAGATCTCTGAAAGTTTGCACATTTGCTTGGAAGCAGATGGCCGCTCGAGGAGGACGTGGCCGAGGCCGTGGACGTGGTCGTGGACATGGGGATCTCGTTGATCTACCTCCGCCACCGCCGGTGACGATTGAACAATTGATGGCAATGCAAGCACAACTCATGCAGACAGTGATGGACCGTCTCGGTGAGCAACCAGCAGGAGCACCCCCACCTATGCAGGTCCGTAACAAGCGTGGTGAATTTCTGAAAGGACGCCCACCTGTGTTCACCCATGCCTCTGAGCCTATGGAGGCTGATGATTGGTTGAGAGCTGTAGAAAAGCAGCTAAATATTGCACAGTGCAATAACCTGGAGAAAGTCTTGTACGCCTCAGGCCAACTCCAAGGAGCTGCTCAGGATTGGTGGGAGTCATTCCGGTATGGACGTCCAGAGAATGCTCCAGAGATCACATGGAATGAGTTCACAGAGAACTTCAGGTCCTATCACATCCCTGAGGGACTTATTTATCTGAAGCAAGAAGAGTTTCAGGCTCTCAAACAAGGGTCCTTGTCTATGGCGGAGTACCGCGACAAGTTTGCTCAACTGTCGCGATATGCCCCGGCTGAGGTGGCCCGGGATTCTGACAAACAACGCCGTTTTCTGAAGGGACTGTATGATGGACTCCAACTGCAGCTGATGTCCAACAAGTATGCCAGTTTCCAAGAATTGGTGGATCGTGCCATTATGACAGATAACAAGCATAAGGAAATGAACCTTAAGAAGAGAAAGCTCCAGGGACAGGCGTCGGGTAGCAACACTCGCCCGTGAGCTTTCCCACAGCAAGGTTTTCCACCGAGAAACCAAGGGCCACCCAACCAATGGAACAGAGGCCAGTACCCCCAGAGGAACCCGAACCAGCAGTGTCCTTAGTACCCACAGCAGTTTGGCAACCAGAATCAGCAGCGCCCCCAACAACATCAAGCTAGCAACCAGGCACCATGTCAGGGAGTGCCCAACAATGCCCCAATCAAGAGTGGCAATCCAGGCAACCCCAATGCATGCTACAACTGTGGAGAGGTGGGACACTATTTGTACCAGTGCCCAAAGAAGCAGAACCGGTAGGCCCCGCAGAACCAGCAGAGTAACTAGAGGCCCAACGCTCGACCTTCGTTCACTGGCAAGGTGAATCATGTGTTGTCTGAATCAGCTCAGGAGGCGCCTGAGGTTATGCTGGGTACGTTTAGCATCAACTCCATCTCCGCTACCGTACTTTTCAATTCTGGTGCCTCGCATTCTTTCATATCACAAGCTTTTGTTAGAATGCATAGCATACCCCTGTGTGCCATGAAGGATCCTATGTTAGTAAATTCACCGAGGGGTGGCTTTTAAAGTAAATCCAATTGTTCTGAGAACCGCTAGGATTGACCTCATCCTGGGAATGAATTGGATGAAGCAGCATAGAGCAGTGATACAATGTCAGGAGAAATCTGTTGTTGTGACAGCTCCAAGTGGTGATAGAATTTGTGTCGAAGTGGAAGTGCAAGCTCAACCAACCGCCACTATCAACCAGTTGAGCGATGTTGCCAACCAGGAGAATCAGGTGGTGGATGAATTCTCAGATGTGTTCCCCGATGAACTACCAGGTATGCCACCCGATCGCGACATCGAATTCCTTATCAAGCTTTTACCTAGAACTGCACCCATAGCTAAGAGACCATATAGAATGGGGGTAGGTAAATTAGAAGAACTAAAGAAACACATTAAGGAATTGCAAGAGAAAGGCTTTATTCGTCCTAGTTCTTCACCTTGGGGAGCACCTGTTATATTTGTTGATAAGAAAGATGGCACACGAAGAATGTGTGTTGATTATAGGTCTCTTAATGAAGTCACAATCAAGAACAAGTACCCACTCCCTAAAATTGATGACTTATTTGATCAGCTGAAAGGTGCTTGTGTGTTCTCAAAAATTGATCTTCGTTCTGGATATCACCAACTAAAAATTCGTGCATCTGACATACCTAAGACATCATTTACTACCAGATATGGTCTTTATGAGTATACAATGATGTCTTTTGGACTGACAAATGCACCGGCATACTTTATGTATCTGATGAATAAAGTATTCATGGAGTACTTGGATAAGTTTGTAGTGGTGTTTATAGATGATATCCTAATATTCTCCAAAAATGAAGAGGAACATGTTTAACACTTAAGATTAGTTTTACAAAAACTCAGGGAACATTAGTTGTATGCTAAAAGGAGCAAATGTGAGTTCTGGCTGAAAGAAGTATCTTTTCTGGAACATGTGGTCTCTAATGGTGGAATAGCTGTAGATCCTAGTAAAGTGCAGGATGTGTTAAATTGGAAAGCCCCAGCCAATGTTAGTGAAATCCGTAGCTTTTTGGGATTGGCTGGGTACTATAGGAGATTTATTGAATGGTTCTCTAAGCTAGCTAAGCCTATGACAGCCCTACTAGAGAAGAATGCCAAATTTGTATGGTCAGACAAATGTCAGGCTAACTTTGAGGAGCTAAAGAGAAGGTTTACAACAGCCCCAGTGTTGACCTTACCTGATTTAAGTAAGAGCTTCTCTATTTATTATGATGCATCTCGCCTAGGTCTTGGATGTGTGCTTATGCAAGAAGGAAAGGTTGTGGCATACGCATCCAGACAGTTGAGAAAGCATGAACTAAATTACCCAACACATGATTTGGAATTAGTCGCAGTTGTCCATGCCCTGAAAATCTAGAGGCATTATTTGATCGGACATAAGTGTGATATCTATACTGACCACAAGAGTTTAAAATACATTTTTACTCAGTCAGAGTTGAACCTAAGGCAACGTCGTTGGCTGGAATTGATTAAAGATTATGATCTGGAAGTGCATTATCATCCTAGAAAAGCAAATGTTGTTGCTGATGCACTTAGCAGGAAGAGCTATGCCAACGGACTTTAGTTGACATTTATACCAGTAGAGTTGCGAGCTGAAATTGAACATCTCAATTTGGGCTTTATCAATAATGTAGTGGAATTGGCCATAGAGCCTACATTGGAGCAAGATATACGCAAAGGTCAGTTGGAGGATGAGAAACTAAAGGAGATTGCATAGCATGTAGTGGTTGGAAAGGCACCAGGTTTCAGGTTGGATGAGAATGGTACTCTATGGTTTGGAAAAAGAATATGTGTACCTGAAGTGAAAGCTATCCGTGATACGATTCTGCGAGAAGCACATGATTCTGCTTATTATATACACCCTGGAAGCACCAAGATGTACTTAGACCTTAAAGAGAAGTATTGGTGGTATGGTTTGAAAAGAGATGTGGCTGAGTATGTGGCCATATGTGATACTTGTCAAAGGGTGAAAGCTGAACACCAAAGACCTGCAGGATTATTGCAACCAATGAAAATACTAGAGTGGAAATGGGAAGAAGTTGGTATGGACTTCATTACTGGATTACCCCGCACTCAACACAGATATGATTCGATCTGGGTAATAGTGGATCGACTTACTAAGGTATCCCACTTCTTGCCAGTCAAAACCACTTATAGTGGCGCAAAGCTAGCAGAGTTGTATATGGAGAGAATAGTGTGCCTACATGGGGTTCCAAAGAAGATCGTGTCTGACCGAGGAACTCAGTTTACATCGCATTTTTTGCATAAGGTACATAGCGCTTTGGGAACAAAGCTAAATTTTAGTTCCATATATCATCCCCAAACCGATGGACAGACAGAAATGACCAATCAAATCTTGGAAGATATATTGAGAGCTTGTACTTTACAGTATGGTACTAGTTGGGATAAGAGTTTGCCATATGCTGAGTTTTCATATAACAACAGTCACCAGAAAAGTCTCAAAATGGCGTCATTCGAAGCTTTATACGGACGTAAGTGTAGAACACCTCTATTCTGGAATCAGACAGGTGAAACTCAAGTGTTTTGGACCAGATGTCCTACGCAATGCAGAGGAACAAGTGAGAATGATTAGGGATAATTTGAGAGTAGCACAGTCCAGACAGAAAAGTTATGCTGATATCCGAAGAAGAGAGTTGAGTTTCAAAGTAGGTGACTATGTGTATTTAAAAGTGTCACCAATGAGAAATGTGAGAAGATTCCATATGAAGGGAAAGTAAGCACCGAGATATGTGGGACCTTTCAAGATTCTGGAGAGACGTGGAGAAGTGGCCTATCAATTGGAACTGCCAGAAAGTTTGTCAGGTGTGCATGATGTGTTCCATGTTTCACAATTGAAAAAGTATTTGCGAGTACCAGAAGAGCAGATTCCTTTAGAAGAGCTTACTGTTAAAGAAGATCTCACGTATGAAGAGTATCCGGTAAAGATTCTTGAAACTACAGAAAGAGTTACTAGGAGCCACACTATAAAGATATGCAAAGTACAGTGGAATCGATATTCAGAAGATAAAGCTACTTGGGAAAGAGAAGAAGATCTGAGAAAATCTTATCCGCAGCTTTTTGAGTAAGCATCACCCAATCTCGAGGACGAGATTTCTTTTTAAGGGGGGTAGAATTGTAACACCCTAAATTTTTCATAATTTCAAAATAGTTAAATATGATTTATTGTATAATTGAGTGTGCATTTAAATATAGGGAATAACAAATTTTTGTGAAATTAAAATTAATCATAAGGTTAGCAACTTGTTTTTACACTCATGTTGTTGCATTATATTTTGTGTGATGAGTGGTTTTATTCAATTGCCAAAAGGATTTAAAAATCTCTTGAAATTGGATTTGGAAAATCAATTTAGGAAATAAAAAGGGATTCCTATTCATTTTTCCCCTCCCTCCCTCCATTTCAGCCCGTTGGCCCATTTCCTTTCAGCCCGCTCGCCTTCCCCCTCTCCTCCCTTTCTCCCTTGTTGGGCCGGCCCGTCGACGCTGATAACCGCCGCTGCCGCTCTCTCCTTTCTTCCCTCTGTGACTGACCGCTCGGGCCCACTTGTCGGCACCTCCTCCAACCTCCCGCTTGAATCGGACGCACGCGGTCGAGGAGAAACCGCCGCTGCCCACGTTCGCTCCTCCCATCGTGGGAGCGTCTCCCCATGCCTGGCCCTTTTAAGTGGAAGCCACACCCGACGCCGCTCCCTATGTAGCCCTCCCCGCTCTATTTCACCCGTTTGAGCCACAACCGCAGCTTCGCAAGATCACCGGAGACGCCGTCCGCTCCTCCGCGTCGTCATCGTCTTCGAGCCGCTCTCGTCTTCGTTTTGACGCTTGGTGAGCTTCGCCCTGCTCCCCCCTTTTTCCCCGTCCACCTCCCGTGTCGAATGGTGGCCTATAGGGCCGTTTTACGTGAGCTTCGGCGAGCTTCTCCACTGCCATCCATGGCGGGTGCCATGCGGGCCTTTCCCCGCCCACGCTAAGTGCTAGAATGAGTTCGCCTTTGCCCCCTCTTCATTCCTGTGTCCTTGGATTTGGTAACCGAGCACCATAGCACCCTATTGGGCAACGCCTGCGAGCTTCTCACCGTCGGGCATGGCGTGCCACCGCGTCCTTTCTCCCCTCCGACGGTTGCTTCTCTCTCTCCCCCTCCCAGCTAATCTCGGCCGTCGATTCTGAATCCAACGGATATAGGATAGAAAGATACCCCTTCGTGGGTCTTTTTCTTAAAGAGACCCTCGGTTTCTTGCTTATCCAACCCGCCGTCCTTGGCGTATTCACGGAATACACACTTCCATTTTGAAGACGTATTTTCTCTGGTTTAAATGAAAAATACGTTTCCAGATTAATTACAGTTCTGCCATTGCAGTAAAACGCTTATAAAATCATCGTTTTAGCTCCGATTCCATCCGTTCAACTTGCGTTAGTTTCATAATTTTATGATCTACGCAATAGTGCTACTGTTAGACCGGTTAGGAGCTTTTGAATTTCTCGATTAAGTCTAGTTTAATAGCTAGCTTTTGGAACCGTAAATAGCTTGTAACTTGTGCATTGTAACTCCGTTTTTCGTGCAATTCGCGTCGTTGTGATCGTAGCGAGACGTAGATGATTTTGGTAAACATTTTATACAGTTTTATTTATTGTTGATGTACTATTCTAATTGTAGTCATGTTTTGCTTGTATGTCTGCTCTGGAATACTGTTGTACTTGTGTCGTTCGAGCTCAGACGGTGAGGAGTACTTTGGGAATCCGGACACGTATGAGGAGCAGCAGGACCAGCAGCAGTTCGTGAACCAAGGCAAGTATAGCATGGGCCTACCTTGTTGTCCTATTCATTACATAATATACTCATTATGCATGTGTTTAATATTGCTCGACTATAAGGACTTCCTAGCTAATTGATGACGTGTACCTTGATCCCTATGAGTTTTATTTGCACATGGGTAGAATGCTAGTGCTCTAACTAAACATGATCTACACTATGACTGATGGAATCAATGGATAAACATGATGGTAACAGTGGAACTATAGGGTAAAGGTGCAGATGATGTTGATCATGTTGCCCTAAACTCTCCGTAAGGACTTATCTGTAGGGCAAAAGCTAGGACATACAGTGCAACCGTGAGAGTCATATGGCTCTGACTTTAGCTCAGTAATAGGATCTTTTTTAGCTTGTTAGAGGTTACCCGAAAAGACGCAAGAGGGGCTTGCCACTTTGGGTATAGAACTGCCTCTGTTCTGATGTGTATAGCCTGTGAGATTTGTGCCATCGAAAGGGAGATTCTCTATATCTGCCTGCCGAGGAAACCTCGCAGCCCTAACATGTTAGAAGAGGCCTATGGAAGACTTCATAGTGTACCCTGCCTACTCACCTTTGGAGTGTTAGGGGCTCGACGGGCCCCGGGCATATGGGCAACACGACTCACGGGTAAAGATGCACAACCTCTGCAGAGTGTTAGAACTGTTATAACAGCCGTGCTCACGGTCACGAGCGGCCCGGAAAACTCACAGAATAAATGGTTACTCGACATATGGATGACTCATGATGATGATGATGAGATTATACTGATGCTTAATTACTCTCCTTAATTCTAGTAGATGATCATATGGGTTAAACGGAAGCTTAAGCATAACTTAATAATAATAATTAATAATGAAATGTTGATCTATTAAAAGTGTTAACTGCAGTCAACCGTGTCTATCCTTTTTGAGCCTCATGAATCCTCATACTATACTTGCGGAGTACGAGTGTACTCACACTTGTTATTATTTCATTTTTGGATAAAAATCCCGGATGGGTAACAGATGACAGTTTCTACGAGGATTTTCCCTGAAGAATTCTAGGTTTGGGTCAACCAGTCGGCCTTCCATGTGGAGCAGATACATCGTTTGAGAGTGTTATTTACCTTTCCGTTTGTTATGTTAAGAACTACGTGATGTAATATTGTGATGTATGAACATGGTGATGATACTTTTGTTAATTTGTCGGCTTTTGTGTGCGACTATTCCTGGGGCGCACATAAGATGTATACACTCTATATTGTCCTTTAAATGGAGTGTGACAGTGTAGCGTAGGCGGGGGTAGGCTCATCTAGCGGGGCAGGTGCGGGCAGGCTCATCTAGCGAGGCAGGTGCGGGTGTCTGATGAAAACAAACCGTAGTCCATGATACGTTAATGTTGGCATCCGAAGGAAACAAACCATCTGGACATCCGGCGGTAGTTTAAGTACTCCCTCTCGAAAATAGGTGCATAAAACTCACGACTTTTCCAAATCAAGTTAACTAATTGACAAACTTTATATTAAAGTAGTAGATAGTGGAAGAGCTCGAAGATACTACAACTTTGTAGTATTTCATTTCAAATTGTTTAGTGGCTCAAAATTTTATTTAAGTTCTCAAATTTAGAAGTTTAAAATTTTCAAATGACCTCGAATGGAGAGAGACCCCAAAATTAGTGTTGTAGTGCTTGGCTAGATCTAAAGCTTTGCAATTTAAACTATTTTCATGAATCGTTTGGGGTCTCAAAGTTAGACTTAAGTTCATAAATTTTGAAGTTTATTTTTTTGATTTTTTTCAAGTGACCTTAGATGGAGAGACACCCTAAATAAAAATTGTAGTGCTCGACTATACCTCAGTTCAAACTTTTTTCATTTAAAAATCGTTTATGATGTCAATAGTTTGATTTAAGTTCTCACATTTTGAAATTAAAAAATGATTTTTTTAACTAAATAGACACCCTAAACTAAAGTTGTAGTGCTTGACTAGATCTAAAAATGTGTTGTTCAACTTGATGACATCGTTTAGGAGCCGAAATAGTCTATACAAGATTCGTAAACATTAATACTACTACATGATAGGATCCTATACTCGGTGTTATAGCGTCGTGCGGTGGTAAGCTAGCCTCGTGTTACTTGAGTTCTTGAGTTCACGAGAACTAGAGTTCTATACTATACTTTTATCCCCACGGACTGCATGCATGTGCGTATATTTCATGCGAAAAACGACTTGAAGCCGCGGGTTTTCCTAGTGGGCTTCTCTCGGACTACCGAGACTAAATAAATGTTTTTTTTCTTTGCTATTTTAGAGTAGTGCCAGCTGGACGGACGCCCGCCTCTAGATGTCCGCGCTGCACTCTGTTTTCCGTGCACGACGCACTCTACACCTGCGCTCGCACCAGCACACCTCCGCCTGCGCGCCCACGTGGGCCCGCGCCACTAGACTGCATGAGGGGACCCCTCGCATCCCCTCCCGCTTCTCATGCGCGTCCCATGTGTAAGACTCGATCTACTTTTGAAACATCTAGATGCAATACTTGCAATATATGTAACACTTAAAATATGTTTCTAAAACACTTGTAAAAAACACGTAAAAACATTTGAAAACTATTGCAAACATACACAACATTCAGATAAAATACTTGTAACATATGTGTGAAAACTTATGCAACATCCAAGTAAACACATTTGCAACGTACGTCTGGAAACACAGATGACAAAGCCCGTTCACTTCGCTAAAAAGTCATGACTGAAAGTACTATTCGCTAATTTGTTGTGAGAGAAAACACTATTCCGGTTGAAAAAACAAGCTGAAAAGTACGGATTATAAGAGAAGCGAACAAGACCGACATTGGGAACAAACGCTTGCAAACATACATGTACAGCCATTGCAACATATGAAACATCCCTATCTACTTTTGCAACATCCATCTGAAACACTTACAACATACCTCTGAATCATCAAAAACACTTAAAACATACGTTTGCAACATGCGTTTTTCACCTTCTTCTTCTCTAAGACGCAAAATAGAGTGGGGGAATGGCCTATTCTAGCCAGCCAGTGGCCGAGGATGGTGGTGCGGCTGTGCTTGCGCCTGGCTATAAGCCCGGCCAGCGATGGCCCCCTCTCATGGTCGCCTGACCACACACGGCGTCCGGATGCCTGTGCGGATGCTGCTGGGTTGACCCGGCCAACTAGCGGCACCGGCGAGTGGCCAGACCCTGGTGGCGGCGAGGAGGCTCGCCGGCTCGTTGGAGGCAGCCGCGACGAACGGGCAGCGCGGGTGTGGCGGTGGAGAACGCAGCGAGGTAGAGTAGGGAAGTCATCGAAGCGTCTAGTTTTTTAGAAGCAGTAGAAGTCGTCCACAGGCTTGTTGGCTCAGTCCACAGGCCTAGAAAGCAAACGCCCTGGTGGACGGACATCTAGACTGCAACATTAGCGTTTTATAAAAAATATATTTAAAAGAGACATGCCATTGTTACCTACCGCCTCTAAAAATCGTTGGTTGGTATGCTTCTAAAACTCGCTTTTGTGTAATAATAAAAACAATAATCTACTTTCTCTCTCCTGAAATACAAGGAAGTGAGGTTTCAAAATTTGTACTAAAATATAAGGTATTCTAGGTCTTTAAAAAACTTCCCTCTCTCTCCTCTGTCCTTGTTAACCGATCACCTCTTTGGTTCTACGTACACCATGCATGCAAAGATTTCCTTTAAACTAGGAAAGCAATTGGTGAGCCCTCCAAATTAGTGAGGGGTAATGCGGCATTTTATCGTACTCTTTATTTTTGTGTGAAAATCACTTTGATTTTTTATATTTTAGGACGGAGGAAGTATGTCACAGTTTGGACCGTGTTGGGCCTTTGTAAGTGTGTCAGGGCCTTAAGCAGTTGTGTGGATGCCCTTCCAGGTTGAAACGCGCGAATTTTTCAAAGTTCACACTGAAATCAAAACGTTTAGAGGGAAGATTCCATGTTCAGAACATGCCCCAAACATAACCCTGATGGCCTATAACATTAATTATTGGGTCAGCAGCACTAAGCAGGGCAGCACAAAATGGTTGTACCTGAACCAAAAAAGCGCAGATAAGAGATGAGTCATGAACCATGATAGCTACAGTGCGTGGTCTCCCATCCCAGCGCTTCTTTTGATCACTGCACCATGTAATTGGAGGCACCGAGAAAATAAAGGAGAGTAGGCTAGTGATATTGCTTCTGGAAGTGGAACCCTAGCTTTCGGAGCCTCTCTCTCTCTCTCTTTTGTAGCAAACTGATCCAGCTCGTCTTTTTTGACCAAACTTTCTACGAGACACATGCTTGCACAATTCGTCTTCTCTGCCGGCCAATCTTTCTTTGCGGCATTGCAGCATGAGCAGTTCATTCCACTACCTCTGGCCGGGTAGCTTTCACATGATGACGTCAAAGCGTTTATCCCGAGAAATTTCAGTCTCCTAATTGGGACCCAAGTAATTAGTTGTTTGGAATGAACCGCTTGGCGTTTTGCCAGTCTATATACATATGTCATTTTCTCTAATCTAAATTTTACAATTTTTCAAGCACAGTGGAGTTTTTATTTTTAAAGAATTTTTGTTTAAATGAAGTAAAGTGCATGTGTCTTCTGAAAAAGTGTGATGTCGCTGATGAATTGACGGTGAACTCTGTTGTCTTTCCGAAGCCACCGAAGTCGAAAAGATTAGCTTTATCGGCTTCTAGTTCATTTGAGGGCTTGAGGCGGAGAGAGAAAAAGATCTCATATGAATAGCACTGCTACAGGTGAAGCCGAAGCTGCTTTAAGCCCTGTTATCACTACGAGGATACCAAATCTATATCATGCTGAAACCCACAACTTTGGCAGTATGGTGCTGATGATGCATGACTGTGTGCAGCCAGTGTACGTGCACATTGGATGGGAGTGGAGTGACCAATGATGGTGCTTGCATTGCAATCCATTACAGCAGGAAATATTGATGAGGAGATGCGCCTCCACAACCAGGCAAGGCGTGCCCCACTGTCTGGGCCGGCCGGGCGGGGGCCCTGATCCTGATCTGATCTGAGGCGAAGAATTGAATAAGAAGCAGCCACAGCCAAGGCTTTCAACAGAAAGATTCTCCCTACACCATCAGTGGCTTCCCCCATGCATGTGTCGTTTCGCTTGGAACCATCTTCTGATCCATTCTTTTTCTAGGCAAAGAAAGAATATGTATACATATATATACCACCTCCTACAGTCCTTCTAGCAGTTTGATGTGTACTATAATGTATGTAGTGTAGATAAGCATATACAAGTGTCTGGTTTATTATGTCTAGATTTCTCAAACTCCTTGTCCAGAATTGATCTTGTTGCAGCATATATATAATACAGAATTGATTTGTAGCAACGGTGTTTTTTTGAGAGACAACTCAACCAGGAGCCACCTCTATAGTGGCCCCCAAACCAAGTCACCTCTAAAGATGCATTTATAATGTTGTCTGATTGAGCTGCCTCTACAAATGTATCTGTAGAGGCAATTGTTATTACCAACCGTCTTTGAAAATGGCGGCTATTGTTACTAGACGTCTATGAAAATAGAAGCATCTTCAGAGACTACTGGTATTAATAGCTGCCTCTACATATGCATTTGTAGAGGCGGCTCTCCAGTGTATAATAGGAGCCCCTTCTTCCTCAGGATTTTTATTGTAACTCGAGGAGGAAGGAAGGTGGGTCTTGGGCTACCTCCCAAAAATTGCAAATTCTAAGAGAAAAGGTTTTGATTTTGATTCATTTGGTGGAGGAGGCTTTAGAAGCTAAGTACATGCTAATCCAAGCCCCTTCTTGAAGTTTTAGTGGTAGATTAGTGCGTAATTAGGGTTCTAATTTTCTCTCTCTTCCATGGTGGTTGAAACATTTATGGATGCATTTTTATCAAATCTTTAGAGATGATAGGATAAATTTAGTAGAGGAACAAGATTCTATCATAATTTAGAGGTCATATCTTCATTTTAGTGGTCTATTTAGGCATCATTCGGTTCCTAGGGAACCATGGCCTAGAACTATTCCTACCAGGAATGCTTGAATAATTTATATAACTTTGATTAGCTCGAACGATTCCTGGGTGGAAACCTCTACAACCGAACGGGCCCTTAATAATTTTTAGGGACGAATTGGTTTGCATCTAGATCTAAATCAAGAACTAGGGTTTGGGATTAGTTTTTTATTGTCAACATTTATATTATTAGAGGCCCCTGCAAATGATTTACAGAGTAGAGACGGTTATGGTTTACATTGTAGAGGCAGCTGTTATTGCTAGCCGCCTCTAAAAATCCCACTTCTAGAGGTGGCTGAACACTCGCCTATACAAATTGTCAATTTGTAAAGGCGGAAAAACATAGGCGGCTAGGACCCTCACCTTTATAGAGGCATCCCAGCCGCTTCTAATGTTAAATTCTGTAGTAGTGAGCTTCAGGTTTGGCGAAGACAAAGGGAAGTGCAACATAAAGCTAACTGGTCAATCTTCTATGAGCACATAGGTAGCTAGGCATGCACTGATGCACAATTTGGTGGCAGGGATTACGTATCAGGTTAAACTACTTTGTGTTTATCAGAGAAAATCTTCTTGGTCAACAATAAGCTCTATATACTTAAAATAGAAGAAACAAGATCCAAGGAGTCATCCTAATTTGAGATTTATTAAAGGGTAGATATATATTGACAATGATGTGGAGGATGTATTATAATATGCATGGTCCAAGAAATCATGTTGCATATAGACTTCTGAAAAAAAAGAAAAAATATTTATTGGACTAAAAAAGTCCTAGCTACTCGTAGCTAGCAGGTCATATATCACTAGTAGAGAACCGACTTTCACTCTCGGCACCACTTTTAGAATTACTCTCGGCATTTATTGCACCCGGGAGTAAAGGGACAATTACTCCCGGTTTTAGCCACCAACCGGGAGTAAAGTCCCACACTCAACGACCAGTTCATCATGCGAGGACCTTTACTCCTGGTTGGAGACACCAACTGGGAGTAAAGGTAGACTTTTACCCCGGTTGGAGACACCAACCGGGAGTAGAGGTGGAGTGAACCTTTACTCCCGGTTGGTGGCTCCAACCGGGAGTAAAAATGGACTTCCAGTCCGGGTTTTTAAGCACAACCGGGAGTAAATGTTTCTCTATATACTGAGCCCTGCATTCCTCTCACGCCAGAGCCATTTGGAGCTCTGTTCTTCGTCGTTGCTTCATCGTCCCTGTGTTCTTGCTCAAACGAGCCAGCTAGTCATCACAAGAACGATTTCTTCGACGCCTTCATCAATTCTTCTGTTGTAAAGGTCATCATCTTCTTTCTCCTCTCATCTTCATCCTACATTTCATGGTTTAGATATTTATAAAAGAATTTTATTTTTTTCATTTAATTTCTTTTATTTAGTAAATGAGGAATTTATAATATTTTAATTACAAAATTGAGTGTAGAGAGTAGATGTAAACAGTTCTAAGGCTTCCGTAAATTAATCAGTTATCATGCATGCCCGCATGTTGTGTAATTAATATAACTAATTATATGCTCAAGATTTTAATACGTATGTACTTATATCGTGTACTGCAGATGAGCCGGAATTGGATGTACAACGCTGATCGGCGCTCCAAAGAGTTCATTGATGGGGTGCATTATTTCATACGTGTGGCCGAGAAAAACAAGCGAGACGGTTTTATGTGCTGCCCATGTGCCTTATGTAGGAATTTAAAGGAATATGCCTCCTCAAGAAACATTCATTCACACTTCTTTAAGTTGGATTTCATGTCAAACTATATTTGTTGGACCAAGCACGGAGAAAGCAGTGTTATAATGGAAGAAGGTGAAGAAAAACAATGGGACATGACGTTATTGCAGAATATGCTGGTGTCTTAAATGATACCCCAATGGGGGGAGGTACAGGAGGTAGCGGCAGGCAAACAAATATTGTGGGAACTGAGGACAAGTCAGACATGTCAGTAGATTACGAAAAGGAAGATAGAATTGTGCCCTTTAGAGTGAACAAATATCCAAGCATAGCGCTAAATGATGAGGACACTCCAGTGTCGTATTGGTCCCAAACTTTTTCTTAGCATTTCACATGCCATATGTGAAGCAACCGCCAAGTTTGAGATTTTTCCGAATTGGTTTGGTACTTTTTCCAGTTTAATTGAATTTTCGCGCGACTTCACCAGGTAATTCTACGTTGAACTGTGTCCACCCCAGAAAAGATCCATAATTGTGCCAAACTTTGCCACATGGTCTCTTATGCCCTAGGAGACAAGTATTTGTGGAGGTCGCTGCAGAATTCCAGTGTTTACGATATGTAATTCACCATATTTTGTCTCACACAGCACGAAGAAAAATGTAATAATAAAAATAATGATCAGAAAAACCTAAGATATTTGTGTGGGGACATATTTTGGGTGTAAATGACTGCCAAAAAAATCTCAAGCCAATTTGACAAGGTAGGAGTACACGTGCTTCATAAAAGGTATAAGGAACCTTTCATCGAACCATGTCTATACACCTGGGTTCTTAGGAATTCTGAGGTCCAAGTGTCGTATTGGTCCCAAACTTTTTCTCAGGCTTGAAAATGCTATATGTGAAGCAACCGTCAAGTTTGAGATTTTTTCGAATTGGTTTGGTACCTTTTCCAGTTTAATTGAATTTCCGCGCGACTTCACCGGGTAATTCTACGTTGAACTGTGTCCAACCCAGAAAAGATCTGGAATTGTGCCAAACTTTGCCACATGGTCTCTTGTGCCCTAGGAGACAAGTATTTGTGGAGGTCGCTGCAGAATTCCAGTGTTTTCGATATATAATTCACCATATTTTGTCTCACGCAGCACGAAGAAAAATGTAATAATAAAAATAATGATCAGAAAAACCTAAGATCTTGTGTGGGGACATATTTTGGGTGTAAATGACTGCCAAAAAAATCTCAAGCCATTTCGACAAGGGCGGAGTACACGTGCTTCACAAAGATATATGGAACCTTTCATCGAACCATGTGTATACACCTGTGTTCTTAGGGATTGTGAGGTCCAAGTGTCGTATTGATCTCAAATTTTTTTCTCAGGCATGCAAATGCCCTATGCGAAGCAACCGCCAAATTTGAGATTTTTCTGAATTGGTTTGATACATTTTCTAGTTTAATTGAATTTTCGCGCGACTTTCACCATGTAATTATACGTTGAACTGAGTCCACCAATGAAAATATGGATGTAAAATAGATGTGAAAACAAATTTTCTGTCTAAACACAATAGGCTTAATGGTATTACTTAAAGACTATATTTTTTGCATTAATGAAATAATGATTATTATTTACATTATATTCAATATTTAAAAGAAAAATAAAATATTTAGGTTACATATTTTCCATGTCTGCAGTATAGCAAAAGAAACTCTAATTTATTTTTTAAAAAAAATTATAACAACTATATTAATTTCTACATAAATAATAGTAATTTAGCAATTATAAATAAAAAGAAATATAAAAACTAAAATCCTGTTTTGAAAATAGCGGGAAGCCAAAATCACCCTGTGGGCTGCATTTTGCGCGGACCGAAATATCTGACCTTTACTCCCGGTTTGTATTGCGAACCGGGAGTTAAGATTTTTTTAGTCCCGGTTGAGGATAAGACCCGAGAGTAAATGTCCTCCGTATATAATGGGCCTTCTCCCTTTGCTCTCTCCTCTCTTCTCGGTCCCAAAGTTACTGCCGCCGCCGCTCCATCTCCAGATTGGGCACCGCCGCCCTCGCGCCATGAGCTGCCTCCGACGTGAGCCCGGCCGCTGCTGCGCCGTCCGCGGCCGCTGCTCCCCCGTCCACGGTAGCTGCTCCCCCGAACTCTCCATCCGCCGCGCCGGGATCCAGGACGCCGCCGATAGCTGCTTTCGTTGGTAAATACTCCATCTGAAGATGCAAACTTTTACCCATCAGTTCAATAGCAAATCAAGCGTGAGACAGGAGCAATGGCACCTGCAATTCCATGTTTTTTTTAGATGATAGTATTCATACTTTTTTCAGATTAGATTAGATCCAGTATATGACTACATACTCCCTATAAGCGTGTACGTATTCATACTCCATAAAAGCATGTACGTATTCATACTACTCCTTATAAAAAATGTATGTACTCATACTCTCATTACACGTGTGGGCCATACTCCATTGGTAGGTATACATATATACTCACTAGTATGTACGCATACTCTCCTGTGAAGAAAAGTATATGCATATACTCTGAGTATAAATGCATACATGCTTCTAATAGTATGAATACATACTCTAATTAATCTAGTGATACGTGACTGTATGCATGCATACTACTATAGCAGTACGTATGTACTCATACTCAACAAGTATGCATCCATACATACTAGATGTTTTCACATGGATGCATATACGGTAGTAAATAAAAAAAACTAGTATATAAAGTATGCATCCATACTAGCTGTTTTCACATGATACATATATGGCAGTAAAAAAAACTAGTATATATGGTAGGGAAAAATATACATGTTTTCGAATAAGCAAACAAATCGGCACCGGCCACAAATCATGGAGATATATAACGGCAGCTGACGTCAACATGCACATGCAAACGAGCCGCAAATCAGGCTAGCGGTGGAGCTAATATACTCTTAGCGGGTTTGTTTGTGCACACAAATCCAATTAGATAGGTAGGAGTAACTACTCCCGGGAGTATAGAAAACGCACCCTATATATATATATTGACTCTAACAAGTTAAATAATGAGTGTTATGTACCTTCGTATGCATACACATGCAGCAATCACTGGATATTGATGGAAATCGATCTAGAGAAATCTTGTCTGTACATCTGGGACTCGATGAGAAAAGAGCAAAAAGAATACTAAGAAATGATAGATATTATCTAGGGGTAATTGCAATCTCTCTAGCACAATTCTATATATGTATATATCAGTCTCTCTATATGCAATAATTAATAGTCCAAATATTTTTAATTTTATTGGGCAGTATTTGGAAAGAATTCATTCAGAAACACCATATGACACAACGCAAAGCGCCATTGCGTGTAAATAAACTTCAATTAAGTACTATATTGCTATATTAGTTCAATTTCTCTATGTTGGTTCCTATATGTATCAATTTACCTATACCGGATCGGATACTGAATCTGTTTTCTTCTAAAGTGGATTTTGCGGCAGCCACAGGGACCGATCACTGTGGATACTATGTTTGTAAGTTCCTAAAGTTGTGCTAAAAAAGAACTCATCTAGAGACGGAAAAAGTATGTATCTAAATACTACTACTTTTTTCTTGATTTATCATTATTCTTGATATATATACTAATAATATTTCTTTAACTCAAATTGTAGACTACAAATTTGAAAGAGAAAACCCTGCAAACACACCATCTCAAAGCAATGCAAGAGACGATAGCAGGATTTCTTGATGAACAGGTCTTAAAGCCCGGCGCCGAGTTCTACTTTAACCCGATGAACAATGGCTTCCAAAAAACTAGGGTCATGATAACTTTATTTTGAATGTAATGGGTCATGACAATTTGTTATCGGATCCAAAGGACGGACACGATGATGAAAGTATACAATGCAAGCTTGTATTATATATGGTGCACAAATTGTTTGTATATACTTTCCTTTTAGTTGGGTTACTTGCGTACATTGCTCGAAACCAAACTTTACTATATGTACGTGTATGCATATATTATTTGTAGGGCAAAAATCGTATACAAAAACCTATTTTAAAACCAAAATAAATTATGAATTGAAATAAAAAAGAAAAAGAAGAAAAAAAGAGGACTTTTACTCCCGGTTGGTATTACCAACCGAGAGTAAAGGTGTCTGCCAGGCCACGGGCCCAGCTGACTCTTTACTCCCGGTTGGTATTACCAACTGGGAGTAAAAGTCCCCTTTACTCCCGGTCGTGAACCTTTACTCCCGAAAACGTACTCCCGGTTGGGCAAACGGGAGTAAAGGGGTTGCCAACCGGGAGTATATGTCATTCCTGTACTAGTGTATATGCACGTCCTAGTACTTTCATGTGCCTTTATAAGGCAAAATTGGATCCAAAGCTGCAATTTACTATTTTCAGGTTGCTTGATATATAGTAGGCACCTTTCCGCTATGCTCCAATGCAAGAACTATTGTACAATTTATGTCCTTGTTCAGCAATCAGTATTGACGAAAATAAAGAAAGTGATCACATACCCTTGATCTCCTTTGCGTAAGTGCTAATGAAAAGTCAAGTATCTAATTAGTACATAACTTTTGTTTACCAATCATTTCCACTGACGAGCCTCTCACATGGAATAATTCTGCAAGAGCTCTAGCTGTCTAAAATTCACATGCATATTTGCACATTATTACTTCCAATCATGCATGCGAAGCACAAATATAATGGGCTTCTTAGGATTTCAAGTGTTCACAATTAAATACGAGATCAAAGACATCACACATGAATGCATGGGCCCATGTGCAATCTCAACCACCACTATTTGCATGTACTAAGAGAGATGGGCTAGGACTGAGGTAGGTAGATCCACATATTTTGTTTTGTTGTGCCAAGCACACAATGTGCTGTGTTTAGATCCATTGAAAAGTGTACTATGTAAAAAAAATTCCCGTCACATCAAACTTGCGATACATGTATGGAGTACTAAATGTGGATAAAATCATAAACTTATTGCACAGTTTGGTTGTACTTTGCGAGACGAACGTTTTGAGCCTAATTAGTCAATGGTTGGACAATTATTACCAAATACAAACGAAATGCTACAGTGTATTTTGGCACTCCAAAATTTAGATCTAAACACAGCCGTAGACACTGTGATGGCATCTTATGTGCTGATGTGATGCCATGACACAATCATCATGCATACACCAGCACTTATATGGGGCGTGTATAGTGGGTGGAGTACACATCGATCGTGCCAGCTTGGTGATGGTACTCTGGATGGCTTACTGTATGAAAACGCTGGACTACTTCTAAATTAAATGTGTTCATCATGCAAGTCAGTCCTTGTTTCCTGTCGATGTACTAATGTCTGCGAAACCCAGAGACAGTGACTTTCGTGGAGAGGAGGCCAACCGCGACCAAGGACACGTACGACCAGAAGTCCAGAAACCTCTCAAGTCGAGCCTATTTGGATGATATCACCAAATTGTGGTTTTACAAAGGTACTCCAATACAGAAATCAACATGATTTCCATTTCTATTAAGAGCCTCTTTGATATGCAGGAATTTCATACAAATTGTATAGAAATTTCATAGGATTCAGTTCATTTTTTGCAGAAAAAACAAAGGAATAGAAAAAAAAATCCCGCGTTCAAAAGAGGGCCTCATTATCTAGCTACGTAGCCATTTTTATTGAGATGGCAAGCAATTTAGTAAGGAGAGAGTAGAAAACAGGGAAACTATTTCTAAGTTAGACTCAGTGTCTTCACTTGTAACGAAGCAGTTGGAAATCATCCGAGACCGCGTTGGGGAGGAGCACATGGTTTCTATCGGCGTGTAGATCCCATGCGTGAAGCCTTCCGCATGGGAGACTCTCTGGCTTGCTTGGACCTCGTTCGCGAGCTCGCCGTGGCCTGGCACGGCCGCCGCGAAGCCTCGCTTGCGCCCAGCTAGCCACGGACCTCACGCGCCGCTGCGGAGCCTCGATCGTCCGTACGTGTTTGACATACGTTAGTTCGAAACCTAGCTTTGATTAACATAGAAATCGACATGCTCATCTCTTGATGCATGGTGAGACACATATTTTTATACATGGATACAATGGGAGAAGCTGATAATTTAGAAGCACGTATAGGTGTGTTCTTTGGGATATTTTTTTCAATAATAAAGTAGGTAGGTAATTTAGATGCATATTTAGATGTTACATTGTGTTATTTTAAGAATATTGGATGTGAGTAACTTAGAAATTTAGCTAGGAGGAGGTACTTTAGATTATTTTTAGGAAGCGGCTAATGCACGCACATGCATGCGTTAGCCTTACCGCACGTACAGTCCAATTAAGGAAAAGTAATTTTATCTTTTTCTTTCTGGATCGGTGGAGGAAACAGTGCGCATGCTTCCTAGACCCACCAGAGGCATGCCCGCCTGGAACCCCCTCTCCCCTGTTTATTTTGTCCGTTCAACAAGCAAAACAGGGGCTCTCCTGATCTATTCTACAGACAAGCCGATTCAGCCAAAACAGAGGCAAAAGCAGGTAAAGCAATTCAGTTACTACTACTGGTAATGTCACAGATACAACCAATTCTTAGAAAACCAGAATTTACAAAATGATCACAAAAAAAGAATAAGAAATTCAGTTAGTTTTGCCAAAATGACACAATGATTAGAAAAAAAGAAGGAAGCAGATCTGTTCTTACTACTTACTAGTAATATCAAATTCCTGTGCAGTTCCTACTGCATAAGCAAATTTGATCCTAACTGATTAGCAGATCTGATCCTAACTTGTACCCAAGGTTTAATGACTAATGTTGTTACTGCACATATTACTAACAAATGTTCTTATTGCTAGTTAATATGGATATATGCTATATGCAGCACTCCTATAGATATATATCTTGCTGCATTGAATCTTCTTGGGTTAGCTGCTGCACATGGTTGCTCCTATTGATATAACATGTTCATTTTGATGTTTGATGGCCTCGCACCTGCACATGTTCGACGGAAAAAGCATCGCCAAAAAAATTGATTTGAGAATTTATAGTATCTGTCATAGAGTAATCTATAACTCGGTATTACCTAAAGCTAGAAGATTTTATCGTTTCCTTTGCATATCAGAACAATGACTAAAAGGAAAATTTGGCATGAAATCTACTGCCAATTATCCTAGTACAATAGAGTGAGGAAATGCTAGCTGGCATCAGCTTGATTATAACTAGGGTAACTGATAAGCATCAATTAAAATACTATGCATGACAAGCATCAAGGCTCTACGTAGATATTATAGCATGACCAAGGAAAGTGCAGCAGGTGGCACCACAGAAATGAACATCTAAAATTGCAAGAAGCATCAGGAAGTAATGAAGCTAGCTCCAATTCAAGCCGGTCTGATGACAACTCAGTCACATTAAATTGCAAAATGTTAGCACTAAATCAACTAATTCCGAACAGCTATCCTCAAATTACTCATTGGATGACACACCCACCAGTAACTCAAAAAATCATGATTGCTTAAAGCCCCTCTCGGCAAAGGGCTGCCAGCAAAGCGGCGTCCGGCAAAGGGGCATTTGCCGAGAGCCTTCTTTCGGGCACTCGGCAAAGCCTTTGCCGAGGGCCACAGCGGCTCTCGACAAACAAAAGTAGTCGTTAGGAGCTTTCCGCCGTTACCGGCCCCTTTGCCGAGAGCCCTCGGCAAAGAATTTTTCAAATTTTTTTTACTTAATTTCTTTGCCGAGAGCCCAGATGCCCGGCTCTCGGCAAATATTTTTTCCTTTTTTTTACTTAATTTATTTGCCGAGAGCCCAGGTGCCCGGCTCTCGGCAAAGATTTTTTTTCTTTTTTTTACTTAATTTCTTTGCCGAGAGTCCAGGTGCCCGGCTCTCGGCAAAGATTTTTTCTTTTTTTTGAATAATTTCTTTGCCGAGAGCCCCGGTGCAGGCTCTCGGCAAAGATTTTTTTTTCTTTTTTTTTTTGAATAATTTCTTTGCCAAGAGCCCGACGCTTGACCCTCGGCAAAGATTTTGGTTTTTTTTAATTTCTTTGCCGAGAGCCCTCTGGGCCGGCTCTCGGCAAAGAGCTGGTCTTTGCCGAGAGCCAGCCAAGAGGGCTCTCGGCAAAGCTGCCATTTCGTTGTCCGCTGTCCTGCTTTGACGAGAGCCTGCCTTAAAAGGCTCTCGCAAAGAGCCTTTGCCGAGGGTCACCCTCGGCAAAGTGACCAATTTTTTTTTGTTTTTTTATTTTTTGTTTTCAATCCCTGCAAACACGACAAATGTATATATATGTCTATATTATCCATCACAGATATACCACATCCAGCACCATATATATCACATCCATCGCATAACTCACATCCAGCACCATATGTCACAATTGTTCACATAAATCACATAAAACTATCTCAAATACAAGTCCACGTGCATAACAAGTTCGTGCATAGTTCATCCACATGCACGCATACCAAAAACAAGACACGAAACTACACGTGCTACTCACTGCGCCGGCCGCCCTTGATAACCTTGTGACGGCGGTGACGGAAACACTTGGTTGCCCTGAGCGCCAGGAAGTGGGTTGTTTGAACCCATCGACGGAAGCTGCACACATGAGAAGAGTTTGCATCAGAGGAGATTGGTTGATTAGCTAATGTTGCAATTCCTTGCATGTGTGACTCACAGGAGTTTGTATCAGGGGAGATTGGTTAGGATGCGTCGGTGGACCCATTAACCCTGGAGGCACGGGGGAACCCGTCGAAGATTGCATCCAGGCGATAATTTCTGCAATCCTTTTGTCCTGGGCCTCCCGCGCTGCCCGCTCGGCCGCCAACTCCAACGCCAGCTCGGCGGCCCTCCGGTTTGCTTCTTCCACATTGGCCTACAAATTGGTGCAAAGCTAATGATACAATATTGCAAAGGAAATAAAGTTGTGTAATGATCAATGTACGACGAGTGCCACAGGAATAACCTCAAGTACTTCGACCCGGTGCTGTGCAGTGCTAGGCCACGTGCGTATCTCCGGGAGTGAGGAGCTGCTTGTGGTCCGTGCTCGGATCTAGGAGAGAGTGGGAGTAGAGGCAGTGTCGATCACGCTATCGCCAATCCAGAAGCGGTCATGCTTCTTGCCTTGTCCAATCCTCATGACGGTCTCTGCACAAATGTTGTCGGTCTATGGATCGTACTCCGGCCCATGGATCGACCTTGACGCCTCCGTATACGCCATCATTTTCTCGTAGGCGGTCGAGCTTGTGTATGCCTCGGGCGGGTCATCCGGGTTGAAGGAGACGTCAGACGTCGCCTTGCCCTTGTGTGACATGGACCATGCGGCGAAGTTGGAGCACTCTTGGCCTTGATGTGCCGCCGACTGCAAGAACAAAAACTAGATGATTACAATTCTTTGCCGAGTTGAACGAAAGCAAGAAGAATAGAAACATGACCACGTACCCATGCTTTTTTTTTGTATCCGGAGAGGTTGTGGTATGCCTTGCATGCATGCACGCCGCTACCGGGCAGCCTCGTGCTGAGCGGCCCACTCCAGACTTAACCACCTGTCCACCATCTTCTCCCAAGCCTCGGGGCACGCATTGCACCACCAAGGAATCACCTACACGTCATCAAGTAGTGACATATTAGAAAATCAAGTCAGTCATTCGTACGTAATCTCAAAAGCAACCAATTTGAATGTTCTTTAGCTACCTCAAGGAACTGTGGTTTGGTGAGTGTAATGTCATTTTCTCGGATGTCCTTCTTGGTGATCTTTTGTCCAAGCTTCGTCGCATGGTAATCTATGATGGCCTGGAGTCGTGCCTCGTGATGGACGTCGACGACGCTGGACTACTTCTAAATTAAATGTGTTCATCATGCAAGTCAGTCCTTGTTTCCTGTCGATGTACTAATGTCTGCGAAACCCAGAGACAGTGACTTTCGTGGAGAGGAGGCCAACCGCGACCAAGGACACGTACGACCAGAAGTCCAGAAACTTCTCAAGTCGAGCCTATTTGGATGATATCACCAAATTGTGGTTTTACAAAGGTACTCCCAATATAGAAATCAACATGATTTTCATTTTTATTAAGGGCCTCTTTGAAATGCAGGAATTTCATACAAATTGTATAGAAATTTCATAGGATTCAGTTCATTTTTTACAGAAAAAACAAAGGAATAGAAAAAAAAAATCCCACGTTCAAAAGAGGGCCTGATTATCTAGCTACGTAGCCATTTTTATTGAGATGGCAAGCAATTTAGTAAGGAGAGAGTAGAAAACAGGGAAACTATTTCTAAGTTAGACTCAGTGTCTTCACTTGTAACGAAACAGTTGGAAATCATCCGAGACCGCGTTGGGGAGGAGCACATGGTTTCCATCGGCGTGTAGAGCACATGCGTGAAGCCTTCCGCAAGGGAGACTCTCTGGCTTGCTTGGACCTCGTTCGCGAGCTCGCCGTGGCCTGGCACAGCCGCCGCGAAGCCTCGCTTGCGCCCAGCTAGCTACGGACCTCACGCGCCGCTGCGGAGCCTCGTACGTGTTTGACATACGTTAGTTCGAAACCTAGCTTTGATTAACATAGAAATCGACATGCTCATCACTTGATGCATGGTGAGACACATATTTTTATACATGGATACAATGGGAGAAGCTGATAATTTAGAAGCACGTATAGGTGTGTTCTTTGGGATATATTTTTTTCAATAATAAAGTAGGTAGGTAATTTAGATGCATATTTAGATGTTACATTGTGTTATTTTAAGAATATTGGATGTGAGTAACTTAGAAATTTAGCTAGGAGGAGGTACTTTAGATTATTTTTTGAAAGCGGCTAATGCACGCACGTGCATGCATTAGTCTTACCGCACGTACAGTCCAATTAAGAAAAAATAATTTTGTCCTTTTCTTTCCGGAGAGGTGGAGGAAACAGTGCGCATGCTTCTGTGGCAGAACCGCCTAATTTAATGTCATCCCAAGAGTACTTATCTTCCATTAGACACTAAGTACCCAAGAGAGAGCACTAAACTCTGCGATTCCGTCGAGCACACCCAACGGGAGAACTCGAAAGTCCACATTTTACCTCAGGATCATAAATGAGAGATAAAGCTTATAACAACTTTACCATTTCATATATCACTTTTAGTACAACATCAGAGTAATTCATTATTTGATTATAATAGCGGAATATAAAATATTATCAAAGTTCAGCGGAAATGAAACCATTTGATGATGAGTTAAAATTATCATGATGAACATTTATATACAGCAAATGATAACAGGTGGTAAATCTTTCCCTTGTGAAACATTTTTGGTGAGAGTTATAAATCAACCCTACATCCGCAACGTAAAGGAAATCCCCACTGAGCCCACCAGGAGGTTTCCACACACAACTGTCAGCTTCAAACACCTGTTACCTGCAACAGGGTAGAACAAACCCTGAGTACTCAATTGTACTCCGCAAGACTTACCCGTCAGAAGAAAAGACTCCAAGGGTATGCAAGGCTATCTGGCTTGTGGGTTATTGCAACTGCAGGAAGCATTACTAAAGGTGCATCCTTATATTTACTTTTTATTAGCAGTTATCAGTAGTGTATTAACCAACCATTCTAGGTAAGCACCTGTTCTACTTTCAAGCAAAGGTTGAGCCATCAGAACCAATTTTTCCATCTTTCGTCTTTCATCTTTCATTTCTTACTACGGTGCTAGAGTGCAGTCAAGTCGTACCGTCACGTAGAAACGGCGATTCGCGAATCAATGTGCCCAGCTGGGTACCCCGAAAAACACACGCCTCGCTTGTACCCCAGGCACAAGCAAGACCAACCCGTTCCCCTCCTGTCACAGGTTTCCAGGTCCCCGTCCAAACTTGGACTCCTAGCTCCCGTACTTGAGGCCCGGCCTCAATACGGTGCTAAGACCTCCACCTATCCCCGCCTCCAATCAGTCGGTCCGGAAAGAGCCGGAGCCCATGACAAGAGAGTAACAAGTCTTCCTAGCCCCCATCCGCTAGTATATGCTCGGGATAATAAATCTGTGACTTGACCGGGGATCCAGTGCAACGAACGGTCCTTAATCGACACGGACAGGGAAAAAGTGCAACCAAGCTATGCCCCGTGGCCGCGGGACATAACCTGTTACACCCACCAATACCCATACCATATCCCTGCCCGGTCACCATTTCCTTTTCCATCATTTCATCATTAGGGTAATAATAATAATAATAACCACCTATTGTGAGTAACGACAGGTTACTCACGCTACCGATAAACCTAAGCAAAACAGCTACACGATCCTGTACTAGTAAGACTCATGGGTAGATATATATATATGCATGTGGATATCATAAAACTCCTGCAACGTAAATGCACAACCTATATATATATATATATAATAATTTGTAAAATAAGGGTTATGCACCGGGGCTTGCCTGGATGGGAATTAAGATATAACCAAAAGTTAGCATTCCATCACGGCGACACGGTCATCAGGACACCATCTTTTCCGCTGCTCCAAAAGACTTCACGCTCCGTCATTGTTCCTATTATAATATTCGGAGATGCGACATAGAAATGTAAATAATCGACGGCAATCGCAACCTCGTATCATACGATTTCGTCTCTCAAGCTAACGAGCTAACCTTATGGCTAACGAACTAGGTTTCGTATCTATGTTATCGACTTAAGCGTTATTTCCCAACAACCCAGGGTGTTGCTCTTTTCGTTTCGTCGATTTAATATATATACAAACTAGGGTTTATTAGCTACCTAACAAAACTAATTATTTTGGAGCTACAAAAATTACAGTGGACAACTAACATTATGGTTAGCTTACTATAAAATTTTCAGCGTTAATACTATCACTGATTATTCATAACAATTCTTACAAGTTCATGTTTGATAATATTAAACGCCTCGAATTAATTAGAGCAAGCCTAAAAATAGTAGAAATCTACATGAACCAATTACACCTTTATCTAGATCATGATTTTAGGAAACTAACAAAATTGGTTTCACCATTTTTGGACTCCTATACATTTAGATATTAAATTTACAAGTTCCTAGCAACAAAGAAAAAGGAAAAACAATTGAAAGATATACTTTTAAAGCAACGGGCCGGCGCCCACTATTTGGCCTAGCACCCGGATGCGGCCCACGCGGGACGGGTCAGGCGACAGCAGGCCGGCCCAACTGGCCCACAGCGCGCGCGAGGTCGCTCTTTTTGCAGAAGAGCCCCTGAACAAAAGGGCTATTACGCGGAGCCTCAGGTCCCTATTGCACCAGAGACACTTTATGCACGAAGCGCCCCCAACAATCTTTTCTTCTCCCTGAGCCGGTCCCCGACGCCCCCGTGCCCGCCGGCGCGGCTCCGGCCGGCATCGGACGGTCCCGCCGGCCATCTGGGGCCCACTATGCCCCTGCTAAACGGTCGACCACCACCTACAACCCAAACGGTGACGCTAGGTGACCACAGGGGACTGAGCTACGCACGCACGCGAGCTGTAGCGGCGAGCGGCCATTCACCATGGTGGCGAGGCCGTTCCGGCGAGTCTAGGCGGCCCGAGAGCGGTAGGGATGGCGCACGAGTATCCATGACTTACCCGGATGCCAGCAGTGCCGATGGTCGAGGTGGAGAACTGCCGAGGTGACCTGACCACGCGCGCCCGCACCATGCGGCGGCGCTCTGTGATGACACGGTCGTGTCACCGGCGGCAGGGTAGCGGCAGGAGCTCGACTAAGGTGCGCGGGAGGAAGAGGGGTTCAAGGCGAGTCTACTGGTGCATCCAATTCGACTCGAGATGGTCGAAGGAAGCGCTGCCCTTGGTAATGGCATGGCTCGGCTTTATCGACACTGAGAGTGAAGAGCTCCAAAATTGCGGCTTGTCCGGGCACGGTTCTAGGCGGAGTGGGGTTGGTTGTCTAACACACTTAATGGCGAAGGCGTGGAGGTGAAAACTTGCCTTGAATTGGTCTCCTTGCCGTAAGCGATGGTGCGGCCCGTCGGCCACGGTGACAGGGAAGAAAAACCAAGACGGAAAGGTGAGGACGGCTCGGTCAGTCTTCGCCCTGGCGGAACGTGGTAAAGGGATAGCGTGGCGTGACCGCTGGGTAGAGCCACGTCAAGACGAGGCAGCCATGTGAGCACAGGGGAGGGCAGCGGGGCCAGCGGTGGCCACTCAACGCGCGCGCGAGCAGCAGCGGCTCCGCGTGGCTGGCAGCAGGTGCCGCGGCCAGAGTGGCCAAGGCGCGACCACGCCACGGTCAGACCAAGACGGCCTCGGCCGGCCAACGCACGGTGGTGCGCGTGCACGGGGTGCGGCTCGGCCAGGCAACGCCGAGTAAAATGACGTGGTGACCGCGCACACCTCGGCCGAACGACCGACAACGTGCTATGCACGGATTTTAAAGCGTGTACCAACACTTACCCGTCTTGGTTGAGGTTAAACCAACTCCTCTGCCCTCAAGATGGCCCTAACAGCTTCCCAAAGAAACAAATAGCACGTCAAAAGGACAACCAGAGAGGGAGATGGAGTGATGCCAAAACGGGTTCGTCGTGCTGACGCTGGCTCACGAACAGAGCATCGACCACAAGGTTACAGCTCGTTCTAAGGAACTTCCGGCCATTTTTGGAGTAACCACTCAACATCACTCCACCCTACGAACTACACCGTGCTAAAGTACTCGCAAAGGTGCAATTATCGGTGCAAAAACATAGATCTAGTGTTTACGAATTTTAATCAAAATTTAAATGCCAAAGCGACATTACCATTAGGTTTTCAGACTTGGTCATTATAGTTCTAGGAGCTGGAACCCATTTCCAAATCAATTCTTGAGCTACCAGTTATGCTATTGATCACTTATTTATCGGAACAAAAGTTGCGTTTTCATCTACTAGACTTGCGCTTCAAATTTTATTAAGTACTACATTCAATTGATGTTTTATTTTTATTTATAGAAATTCGCTTATCATTTTATGTGCGTTTGAAATTTTAAAACCCACGGAATTTGTTTTGTTAATTTCTTTTAGACCTTAATCGCATGCTAAGTACGCTAGTAACACCAGAGGTGTTACATCCTTCCCCCCTTAAAAAGGATCTCGTCCCGAGATCCGGAACAAGAAACAAAAGAGGGAAGCACGATTACATTTCACAGATCTGAGCTTACATGAGAGGTTACACGACTTCAAACGCTAAACCACTCTGGAATCTAGAGATAGCACGGCTAAGAACAACTCTAATACAACTCACAACCTCTCTAGAAACCGACGAAGACGGGGACAGTGGAAGAGCAATAGGAAAACGATTATCCAGAACATGGCGTATGCCCAACAAAGCCAGAAATTGGAGATTGGTACAAAGATCATCGTTAACTCTAAACCTAAACTAACCAGGGATGAACTTGAACTTCTCCAACAGAAACTAGATCCTTTCTTCTCCAGTTACACCATTGCCTCTGACTAGGAACCCTAGATCTGCGAGCAACGGCTGGATCTCGTAGCTCAGCCTCCAACCACTTCTTCCCGACGGCTTCCTGAGCTTCTTCTACCTGAGCGCTGACGGAGGAAGTTGATACTATGAGCTCTACTCTAGATCTGGGGGTTGAATGGAGGAGGAGCAAGCAAGGTGGCATTATAAAAGCTTGGTGGACGGAGGTGGTGATGCAGTGCACCGGAAGCGGAGGAGATGGGAATCACTGGGGGGGTCACAAGGTGGGGAGAGCGTCGGCCATAGTGCGCTCCCTGTGCGAGCTTGAGTGGGGCAAAGGAGAAAGGAGGGGATGGGGTTCGCTCGACCAGGCGGCGTGCGAGCAACGGGGCCCCAAAGGAAAAGAAAGAGAGGGGGGTCCGGTACGGGAACAAGAGCGAAAACCGAGAGCCGACACGGGTGCCGGGATCAGAGGGGCGTACTGTGCGACAAGACGAGGCGAGTGCGGCACAACGCCGCGGTCGCACGGGAGCGACACACGCGGTCCCACCACCGACGGCGTCCGCAGGGCACACAGTGACAGCGACCCGGCATGCGTAGCATTGTCAAACCGGTCACAGGAACGACGTCGAGTCGGGCAATTCAACTTCTCTGACCTACGTGCGGCTAACCTTCCTGTTGTTTTTCTCTTTCTTCTTTTCCTTTCTTCAAAAACCTTGTTACTTTGACAGAGCACAATTCCATCAACCCGTTGTGGATTTCCCGTTTGAACACAAGAATATTTTTACCAAGAGAATTTTTATAGCAAGAGCGATACCGCGGTGTAACTCGGTAAAAGCACTTGGTCAACAACCTCGATACCAGCGCGCGCCGAGCAGCGTCACCAGGTGGCAGCTGTTCCACAGGTGGCCCTCGGTTCCGTCGCGGCACCATAAGCTATTAACTAAGTAACTATTACCAACTTACTCGCAGTAAAAACAACGGGGTCATAGACCACAGAATCAGAGGAGTAAGGGAAAAATTCAGGCAACACGGGTTCCTTTCAAAATAAGGAACAAGTAAGTAAATCCCAAGGCGGATTTAAATCAAGGGAATTCAAGTGTTCTACTGGGACATCCACAATTAGTGATACAGTGTCCTCTGTTTTCCAATCACGGCCGATCTGTTGCATCAGAACAGTTGTTCCCCTTGTAACCTGCTTATTGTCGTCTCAAGAACCCTAAGCAAATCGAACGAGGTCTAAGGAAAAACGACGTAACAAACACAACCGATAAAGCAAACACTCATTACCAACGGCCTTACACGGGTGCAACATACAGACATTCACTCTCCCACACTCGACACAGCGCTCGAACGTACAACCAGGCGGCCTTAACAACTACGGATGCGGTACAACGGAAAGATTACAACACTAGGGAACAACGATGAAAAGCACTACTAGCAACGATTACATCTCCCCTAGGACAACTAATCTACTTCGTCGGCCCAAACGGCTTCCTTCCTGGGCTCCTGGGGTTCTTCTGCTGCACTAGGTTGTGGATCTGCTCCTTCTTGTGGTGGTGGCTGGGTGAGGGGAAACAATGACTCTACTTCCGAGGCTTCCGTGGGTGGAGGTGCTGCAAAACCAGTTCTCCTTCGCTCCAGCGGATGGACAGGGATCCCCTCCAGGATTAAGGGTTCCTGCCTTTCCGTGGCGAGCGTCCTACGCTTGGCCCTTGTGGCAAGATAGGCGTCCTCCAGCTCCTGGGCATGACGGTCTTGGTCCACCTTGACGGCCTCCGCCATGGCAGCCTCTCGACTCTCAGCGGCTGCTAGATTGGCATGAGCTTCAGCAAGCTGCACTTCGAGCATCCTAGAGAAGATCTCGGCTTCCTCAGCTCGGTGGAGGCACTCCCTTAGCTCCGAGGCCTGCCGGTCATACTGCTCATCCAGGGCAAGCAAGTACGAGGTCAGGTGCACCAAGGTCGGGTTGTCCTCTTGCACGTCTAGACCATGCAAAGCCTCCATGCAAGCCCTCCATACCCGCCGATTCTTATCCCAAGGGGGAAAGAACCGCATGGGGGTACGAGCAATGGGCCCTTCAAAGATCTGACAGAGATGTTGCAAGGCTTTGCGGGCCACAACCTGGTAGGTGTCGCCGAAGCGAAACCCGGTTGCAGTCACATTCCAGGCTTCCGTGAGGTCGGGGAACTCCTCACTCTTGCCAATGTAGACGGTGACCTTACACCGCTCAGTGCCACGCTTCATGTACTCACGGCCCTCATACTCGGGACGCTCCCGAACGCCGAGTTTTTGCAGGGTGGCATACAGGATTTTGGGAAAACCCTCGGTGTTCAAGCAGTAGCTGCTAACCCAGACTCCTGCCATCCTAGGTGGGTGGTGGTTGCAAGGAAGGCTTGAGGAGAAGCTTGCTCAAGAGAAAAGGGCTAAGCGAGCTGGAATGCACTGGGTGGTGACACCAAGTGGCTGGGCTTGCCCCCTTAAAAAGGCAGAGCAGCCAGTGGTCCTGGCGCAGGCCACCCTCGAGCCCTGCACGAGGATCAGTAAAGTAAAATAGCAGGATTTTTACGCACACGAGGCGAGCGGTGTTCGAGGCCATAAAGACTAGCATGGTTGCAGGGCAGAGGTCCGACAAGGGCGCAGAAGGAGTGCCGAAAACGTAAGCCCCGACAGCCGTGAAGCACGAGTGAACGCGAAACATGAAGCCACTGTACAACAGTAACTCCGGGACAGGGACGCGTGGTACCTAGAAACAGGGCACCTGCAAGTAGGACTCGCACGATGACTATAGCAAAACAGCACGTCTGACTTTAGGACCGCATGCTACACACCAGTTAGCTTACCGGACGAAAGCCTACTTAAACTTATTCCGGAGACTTAACTATAGTAATAGGGCTACTTATATAACTTCGTATGCAAACGTCCTAACTTTTTGCAAAAAGGTGTTGTCAAATTTTAATTTAGAAAAGGGTTTTGAAGCTTTATTTCCCCATTTATGCTCTGATACCACCTGTGGCAGAACCGCCTAATTTAATGTCATCCCAAGAGTACTTATCTTCCATTAGACACTAAGTACCCAAGAGAGAGCACTAAACTCTGCGATTCCGTCGAGCACACCCAACGGGAGAACTCGAAAGTCCACATTTTACCTCAGGATCATAAATGAGAGATAAAGCTTATAACAACTTTACCATTTCATATATCACTTTTAGTACAACATCAGAGTAATTCATTATTTGATTATAATAGCGGAATATAAAATATTATCAAAGTTCAGCGGAAATGAAACCATTTGATGATGAGTTAAAATTATCATGATGAACATTTATATACAGCAAATGATAACAGGTGGTAAATCTTTCCCTTGTGAAACATTTTTGGTGAGAGTTATAAATCAACCCTACATCCGCAACGTAAAGGAAATCCCCACTGAGCCCACCAGGAGGTTTCCACACACAACTGTCAGCTTCAAACACCTGTTACCTGCAACAGGGTAGAACAAACCCTGAGTACTCAATTGTACTCCGCAAGACTTACCCGTCAGAAGAAAAGACTCCAAGGGTATGCAAGGCTATCTGGCTTGTGGGTTATTGCAACTGCAGGAAGCATTACTAAAGGTGCATCCTTATATTTACTTTTTATTAGCAGTTATCAGTAGTGTATTAACCAACCATTCTAGGTAAGCACCTGTTCTACTTTCAAGCAAAGGTTGAGCCATCAGAACCAATTTTTCCATCTTTCGTCTTTCATCTTTCATTTCTTACTACGGTGCTAGAGTGCAGTCAAGTCGTACCGTCACGTAGAAACGGCGATTCGCGAATCAATGTGCCCAGCTGGGTACCCCGAAAAACACACGCCTCGCTTGTACCCCAGGCACAAGCAAGACCAACCCGTTCCCCTCCTGTCACAGGTTTCCAGGTCCCCGTCCAAACTTGGACTCCTAGCTCCCGTACTTGAGGCCCGGCCTCAATACGGTGCTAAGACCTCCACCTATCCCCGCCTCCAATCAGTCGGTCCGGAAAGAGCCGGAGCCCATGACAAGAGAGTAACAAGTCTTCCTAGCCCCCATCCGCTAGTATATGCTCGGGATAATAAATCTGTGACTTGACCGGGGATCCAGTGCAACGAACGGTCCTTAATCGACACGGACAGGGAAAAAGTGCAACCAAGCTATGCCCCGTGGCCGCGGGACATAACCTGTTACACCCACCAATACCCATACCATATCCCTGCCCGGTCACCATTTCCTTTTCCATCATTTCATCATTAGGGTAATAATAATAATAATAACCACCTATTGTGAGTAACGACAGGTTACTCACGCTACCGATAAACCTAAGCAAAACAGCTACACGATCCTGTACTAGTAAGACTCATGGGTAGATATATATATATGCATGTGGATATCATAAAACTCCTGCAACGTAAATGCACAACCTATATATATATATATATAATAATTTGTAAAATAAGGGTTATGCACCGGGGCTTGCCTGGATGGGAATTAAGATATAACCAAAAGTTAGCATTCCATCACGGCGACACGGTCATCAGGACACCATCTTTTCCGCTGCTCCAAAAGACTTCACGCTCCGTCATTGTTCCTATTATAATATTCGGAGATGCGACATAGAAATGTAAATAATCGACGGCAATCGCAACCTCGTATCATACGATTTCGTCTCTCAAGCTAACGAGCTAACCTTATGGCTAACGAACTAGGTTTCGTATCTATGTTATCGACTTAAGCGTTATTTCCCAACAACCCAGGGTGTTGCTCTTTTCGTTTCGTCGATTTAATATATATACAAACTAGGGTTTATTAGCTACCTAACAAAACTAATTATTTTGGAGCTACAAAAATTACAGTGGACAACTAACATTATGGTTAGCTTACTATAAAATTTTCAGCGTTAATACTATCACTGATTATTCATAACAATTCTTACAAGTTCATGTTTGATAATATTAAACGCCTCGAATTAATTAGAGCAAGCCTAAAAATAGTAGAAATCTACATGAACCAATTACACCTTTATCTAGATCATGATTTTAGGAAACTAACAAAATTGGTTTCACCATTTTTGGACTCCTATACATTTAGATATTAAATTTACAAGTTCCTAGCAACAAAGAAAAAGGAAAAACAATTGAAAGATATACTTTTAAAGCAACGGGCCGGCGCCCACTATTTGGCCTAGCACCCGGATGCGGCCCACGCGGGACGGGTCAGGCGACAGCAGGCCGGCCCAACTGGCCCACAGCGCGCGCGAGGTCGCTCTTTTTGCAGAAGAGCCCCTGAACAAAAGGGCTATTACGCGGAGCCTCAGGTCCCTATTGCACCAGAGACACTTTATGCACGAAGCGCCCCCAACAATCTTTTCTTCTCCCTGAGCCGGTCCCCGACGCCCCCGTGCCCGCCGGCGCGGCTCCGGCCGGCATCGGACGGTCCCGCCGGCCATCTGGGGCCCACTATGCCCCTGCTAAACGGTCGACCACCACCTACAACCCAAACGGTGACGCTAGGTGACCACAGGGGACTGAGCTACGCACGCACGCGAGCTGTAGCGGCGAGCGGCCATTCACCATGGTGGCGAGGCCGTTCCGGCGAGTCTAGGCGGCCCGAGAGCGGTAGGGATGGCGCACGAGTATCCATGACTTACCCGGATGCCAGCAGTGCCGATGGTCGAGGTGGAGAACTGCCGAGGTGACCTGACCACGCGCGCCCGCACCATGCGGCGGCGCTCTGTGATGACACGGTCGTGTCACCGGCGGCAGGGTAGCGGCAGGAGCTCGACTAAGGTGCGCGGGAGGAAGAGGGGTTCAAGGCGAGTCTACTGGTGCATCCAATTCGACTCGAGATGGTCGAAGGAAGCGCTGCCCTTGGTAATGGCATGGCTCGGCTTTATCGACACTGAGAGTGAAGAGCTCCAAAATTGCGGCTTGTCCGGGCACGGTTCTAGGCGGAGTGGGGTTGGTTGTCTAACACACTTAATGGCGAAGGCGTGGAGGTGAAAACTTGCCTTGAATTGGTCTCCTTGCCGTAAGCGATGGTGCGGCCCGTCGGCCACGGTGACAGGGAAGAAAAACCAAGACGGAAAGGTGAGGACGGCTCGGTCAGTCTTCGCCCTGGCGGAACGTGGTAAAGGGATAGCGTGGCGTGACCGCTGGGTAGAGCCACGTCAAGACGAGGCAGCCATGTGAGCACAGGGGAGGGCAGCGGGGCCAGCGGTGGCCACTCAACGCGCGCGCGAGCAGCAGCGGCTCCGCGTGGCTGGCAGCAGGTGCCGCGGCCAGAGTGGCCAAGGCGCGACCACGCCACGGTCAGACCAAGACGGCCTCGGCCGGCCAACGCACGGTGGTGCGCGTGCACGGGGTGCGGCTCGGCCAGGCAACGCCGAGTAAAATGACGTGGTGACCGCGCACACCTCGGCCGAACGACCGACAACGTGCTATGCACGGATTTTAAAGCGTGTACCAACACTTACCCGTCTTGGTTGAGGTTAAACCAACTCCTCTGCCCTCAAGATGGCCCTAACAGCTTCCCAAAGAAACAAATAGCACGTCAAAAGGACAACCAGAGAGGGAGATGGAGTGATGCCAAAACGGGTTCGTCGTGCTGACGCTGGCTCACGAACAGAGCATCGACCACAAGGTTACAGCTCGTTCTAAGGAACTTCCGGCCATTTTTGGAGTAACCACTCAACATCACTCCACCCTACGAACTACACCGTGCTAAAGTACTCGCAAAGGTGCAATTATCGGTGCAAAAACATAGATCTAGTGTTTACGAATTTTAATCAAAATTTAAATGCCAAAGCGACATTACCATTAGGTTTTCAGACTTGGTCATTATAGTTCTAGGAGCTGGAACCCATTTCCAAATCAATTCTTGAGCTACCAGTTATGCTATTGATCACTTATTTATCGGAACAAAAGTTGCGTTTTCATCTACTAGACTTGCGCTTCAAATTTTATTAAGTACTACATTCAATTGATGTTTTATTTTTATTTATAGAAATTCGCTTATCATTTTATGTGCGTTTGAAATTTTAAAACCCACGGAATTTGTTTTGTTAATTTCTTTTAGACCTTAATCGCATGCTAAGTACGCTAGTAACACCAGAGGTGTTACAGCTTCCTAGACCCACCAGAGGCATGCCCGCCTGGAACCCCCTCTCCCCTGTTTATTTTGTCTGTTCAACAAGCAAAACAGGGGCTCTCCTGATCTATTCTACAGACAAGCCGATTCAGCCAAAACAGAGGCAAAAGCAGGTAAAGCAATTCAGTTACTACTACTGGTAATGTCACAGATACAACCAATTCTTAGAAAACCAGAATTTACAAAATGATCACAAAAAAAAAGAAATTCAGTTAGTTTTGCCAAAATGACACAATGATTAGAAAAAAAAAGAAGGAAGCAGATCTGTTCTTACTACTTACTAGTAATATCAAATTCCTGTGCAGTTCCTACTGCACAAGCAAATTTGATCCTAACTGATTAGCAGATCTGATCCTAACTTGTACCCAAGATTTAATGACTACTGTTGTTACTGCACATATTACTAACAAATGTCCTTATTGCTAGTTAATATGGATATATGCTATATGCAGCACTCCTATAGATATATATCTTGCTGCATTGAATCTTCTTGGGTTAGCTGCCGCACATGGTTGCTCCTATTGATATAACATGTTCATTTTGATGTTTGATGGCCTCGCACCTGCACATGTTCGACGGAAAAAGCATCGCCAAAAAAATTGATTTGAGAATTTATAGTATTTGTCATAGAGTAATCTATAACTCGGTATTACCTAAAGCTAGAAGATTTTATCGTTTCCTTTGCATATCAGAACAATGACTAAAAGGAAAAATTTGGCATGAAATCTACTTCCAATTATCCTAGTACAATAGAGTGAGGAAATGCTAGCTGGCATCAGCTTGATTATAACTGGGGTAACTGATAAGCATCAATTAAAATACTATGCATGACAAGCATCAAGGCTCTATGTAGATATTATAGCATGACCAAGGAAAGTGCAGCAGGTGGCACCACAGAAATGAACATCTAAAATTGCAAGAAGCATCAGGAAGTAATGAAGCTAGGCTCCAATTCAAGCCGGTCTGATGACAACTCAGTCACATTAAATTGCAAAATATTAGCACTAAATCAACTAATTCCAAACAGCTATCCTCAAATTACTCATTGGATGACACACCCACCAGTAACTCAAAAAATCATGATTGCTTAAAGCCCCTCTCGGCAAAGGGCTGCCAGCAAAGCGGCGTCCGACAAAGGGGCCTTTGCCGAGAGCCTTCTTTCGGGCACTCGGCAAAGCCTTTGCCGAGGGTCACAGCGGCTCTCGGCAAACAAAAGTAGTCGTTAGGAGCTTTCCGCCGTTACCGGCCCCTTTGCCGAGAGCCTTCGGCAAAGAATTTTTCAAAAATTTTTTACTTAATTTCTTTGCCGAGAGCCCAGATGCCCGGCTCTCGGCAAAGATTTTTTCTTTTTTTTACTTAATTTCTTTGCCGAGAGCCCAGGTGCCCGACTCTCGGCGAAGACTTTTTTCTTTTTTTTACTTAATTTCTTTGCCGAGAGTCCAGGTGCCCGGTTCTCGGTAAAGATTTTTTCTTTTTTTTGAATAATTTCTTTGCGAGAGCCCCGGTGCAGGCTCTCGGCAAAGATTTTTTTTTCTTTTTTTTGAATAATTTCTTTGCCAAGAGCCTGACGCTTGACCCTCGGTAAAGATTTTGGTTTTTTTTATTTCTTTGCCGAGAGCCCTCTGGGCCGGCTCTCGGCAAAGAGCTGGTCTTTGCCGAGAGCCAGCCAAGAGGGCTCTCGGCAAAGCTGCCATTTTGTTGTCCGTTGTCCTGCTTTGACGAGAGCCTGCCTTAAAAGGCTCTCGCAAAGAGCCTTTGCCGAGGGTCACCCTCGGCAAAGTGACCAAATTTTTTTTGTTTTTTTATTTTTTGTTTTCAATCCCTGCAAACACGACAAATGTATATATATATGTCTATATTATCCATCACAGATATACCACATCCAGCACCATATATATCACATCCATCGCACAGCACCATATGTCACAATTGTTCACATAAATCACATAAAACTATCTCAAATACAAGTCCACGTGCATAACAAGTTCGTGCATAGTTCATCCACATGCATGCATACCAAAACAAGACACGAAACTACCTGTGCTACTCACTGCGCCGGCCGCCCTTGATAACCTTGTGACGGCGGTGACGGAAACACTTGGTCGCCCTGAGCGCCAGGAAGTGGGTTGTTTGAACCCGCCGACGGAAGCTGCACACATGAGAAGAGTTTGCATCAGAAGAGATTGGTTGATTAGCTAATGTTGCAATTCGCATGTGTGACTCACAGGAGTTTGTATCAGGGGAGATTGGTTAGGATGCGTCGGTGGACCCATTAACCCTGGAGGCACGGGGGAACCCGTCGAAGATTGCATCCAGGAGATAATTTCTACAATCCTTTTGTCCTGGGCCTCCCGCGCTGCTCGCTCAGCCGCCAACTCCAACGCCAGCTCGGCGGCCCTCCGGTTTGCTTCTTCCACATTGGCCTACAAATTGGTGCAAAGCTAATGATACAATATTGCAAAGGAAATAAAGTTGTGTAATGATCAATGTACGACGAGTGCCACAAGAATAACCTCAAGTACGTCGACCCGGTGCTGTGCAGTGCTAGGCCTCGTGCGTATCTCCGGGAGTGAGGAGCTGCTTGTGGTCCGTGCTCGGATCTGGGAGAGAGTGGGAGTAGAGGCCGTGTCGATCACGCTGTCGCCAATCCAGAAGCGGCCATGCTTCTTGCCTTGTCCAATCCTCATGACGGTCTCTGCACAAATGTTGTCGGTCTATGGATCGTACTCCGGCCCATGGATCGACCTTGACGCCTCCGTGTACGCCATCATTTTCTCGTAGGCGGTCGAGCTTGTGTATGCCTCGGGCGGGTCATCCGGGTTGAAGGAGACGTCAGACGTCGCCTTGCCCTTGTGTGACATGGACCATGCGGCGAAGTTGGAGCACTCTTGGCCTTGATGTGCCGCCGACTGCAAGAACAAAAACTAGATGATTACAATTCTTTGCCGAGTTGAACGAAAGCAAGAAGAATAGAAACATGACCACGTACCCATGCTTTTTTTTTTTGTATCCGGAGAGGTTGTGGTATGCCTTGCATGCATGCACGCCGCTGCCGGGCAGCCTCGTGCTGAGCGGCCCACTCCGGACTTAACCACCTGTCCACCATCTTCTCCCAAGCCTCGGGGCACGCATTGCAGCACCAAGGAATCACCTAAACGTCATCAAGTAGTGACATGTTAGAAAATCAAGTCAGTCATTCGTACGTAATTTCAAAAGCAACCAATTTGAATGTTCTTTAGCTACCTCAAGGAACTGTGGTTTGGTGAGTGTAAAGTCATTTTCTCGGATGTCCTTCTTGGTGATCTTTTGTCCAAGCTTCGTCGCATGGTAATCTATGATGGCCTGGAGTCGCGCCTCGTGATGGACGTCGACGACGCTGGACTACTTCTAAATTAAATGTGTTCATCATGCAAGTCAGTCCTGGTTTCCTGTCGATGTACTAATGTCTGCGAAACCCAGAGACAGTGACTTTCGTGGAGAGGAGGCCAACCGCGACCAAGGACACGTACGACCAGAAGTCCAGAAACCTCTCAAGTCGAGCCTATTTGGATGATATCACCAAATTGTGGTTTTACAAAGGTACTCCCAATACAAAAATCAACATGATTTCCATTTCTATTAAGGGCCTCTTTGAAATGCAGGAATTTCATACAAATTGTAGCCATTTTATCTAGCTACGTAGCCATTTTTATTGAGATATAGTGTAGCAACGTAGCCATTTTTATCTAGCTACGTAGCCATTTTTTATTGAGATGGCAAGGAATTTAGTAAGGAGAGAGTAGAAAACAGGGAAACTATTTCTAAGTTAGACTCAGTGTCTTCACTTGTAACGAAGCAATTGGAAATCATCCGAGACCGCGTTGGGGAGGAGCACATGGTTTCCATCGGCGTGTAGATCCCATGCGTGAAGCCTTCCGCATGGGAGACTCTCTGGCTTGCTTGGACCTCGTTCGTGAGCTCGCCGTGGCCTGGCATGGCCGCTGCGAAGCCTCGCTTGCGCCCAGCTAGCCACGGACCTCACGCGCCGCTGCGGAGCCTCGCTCGTCGCTGCGAACCCGTGTGCAGGAGGCAAGGGGTGGAGCAAAAGTGGGACGGGCAAGTGGAGCGGGGTGCTAGGGGAGGTGGCACGGGAGGCCAAGGCGGAGGGGCGCGGTGACCCCAAGGCAAGGACGTGGTGGTGGTACTCGATGGAGGCGGATGGGGCGGGAGTCGGGGCGGTGGCATGCAACGAGGCTAGACTCCATGGTGTGGCTGAGGAGGCGCGGAAATATCTCGCGGGTAGGAGGAGGTAAGGTTAGGTGCTCAAGCCGCTCGCTTGACCACACGACAAAGCTATGTCACACCCATTTATCGACCAAATAGAATGCATACCCTTATGTGCGCCCAGAGATCAATCACACATAAGTTCACAAATTATAACAGAAATATCATCACAAATGTTATTACATCACGATATTTAAACACATAGTCTTAACACAAACGTAGCGGAAATATAAATAAAAATCTCTCGTGGTAGCTCCAGTCACAGGTACATTGACTGGTTGACAGCAAGACTAGTAATCTTCAGGGAAGTAGGCGTAGTAGTCACTATTACCTCCATCTGTTACCCATCCGGGATTTTTATCCAAATAAAAGAAATAAACAAGCGTAAGTACATCTCGTACTCAACAAATGTAACATGGGGTTCATGAGGCTCAAAAAGGCTTATTCATTGGTTTATCAGCATGTAGCTTTTAGTTAGCATGATTTTAGCATAACAATAGCATCAAAATGTCTCAATATAAACATTAAACATATGATCCATGTGAAATGATTAATGAATAGCAAAAACATAATCATAAACAATTATTCAACTATTCCATAAGGGTCCAAGGCCACTCGTGACCGTGAGCACGGCTGTTATAACAGTTTTACACTCTGCAGAGGTTGTACACTTTCACTGTGAGTCGTGTTACCCAAATGCCCGGGTTAATTACTCCCAAAACACTACCAAGGTGAGCAGGCAGGGTAAACACTATGAAGTCTTTCGAAGGTTCGTCTAACAAGTTAGGGCCATTAGATTTCACTCGGCAAACAGATGTAGAGCCCCCCTTCCTGATGGCACAATAACACGCAGCCTATACACATGAGGACAGAGGCCGCACTATACCCGATTCGTCAAGCCATTCTTACGCCATAAAGGAATACCTCTAACAAGCTAGAAAAGGTCCTTCTATACGACTAAAGCCAGAGCCATATAGCCCCCACAGTTGTACTGTAAATCCCGGATTGTCGCTTATAGATGAGTCCTTATGGAGAGCAACAAGAGCACCAAAGTATCCCCATGCTCTAGTACCCTTAAACAGTAATAAAATCATCTTTTAATGTTTATTGCATATTCCATTAGCCAAATTACATGATCATAGTCCATGTTTAAGCACTAGCCAAACTACTCAATGCAATATAATGGGTACCAAGGTAAAGGATCAATCGCTAAGTCATCCTTAACAAGGAATCATATGCATAATGATATTATTTGCTTATTGTGAATAGGACAACAAGGATAATCCCATGCTATACTTGCCTTGCTCAAACTGGTCCTGAAGATCTTGCTCGTAGTAAGGCTCTTGATCTCCAACGATATTCTCACCGTCTAAACTCGATCAACCAATATCAACAACACACATCCAGAGGCAATCATGCATAGACAAACAAGACTATAATTAGAACAATACACCAACAGTAAGAAAATAAGATAAAAAGTCTTTAAAATGAATCTACAACTCGCTAGGATCACACAGACGCGAAGATCACGAAAATCGGAGCTAAAACGACAAAGTTATGAATTTCCAAAGATTTCCTATAGAAAAATAAATACTTTAATAAAAACTCGAAAATAAATTAATCCAAACCTACTGTACAGTTCTATCATCATGTAGAGCTCGCAAATATGAATCTAACGAAATTTGAATGGATCAAATCGGAGTTAAAACGAAAATTCTACAACTAAAACAATCTGAATGGCAAAACTGTAAATATCAGAAAACGTATTTTTCAATTACCGAGACGAAATACGCTTTCAACAGATCAAAACGTACTCTGAGCTTTACGTTTTAGGACTGCGGGTTAAGAACTTAAAAACTTCAGGGTTTCTTTTATAATTTTACAAACGAACCGGTATCTTCTAATTCTAGCCGTTGGATTTAGATCGGACGGTCCAGATCGGATCGAGGAGGTAACCGGCGGCCACAGTAACCCCGACGGCGGCGCCATGGCCGGATGGAGCCCGAGCTCGCCGGAGCTTGAGAAGACGACCCTACCGAGCACCGTTCGCCAAACCGAAGACACCAAAAGAACGAGTAGCTCACAACGATCTTACCCCACGCGAAAACAAGACCGGAGGACGAGCTGAGGGTGGTGGCTAGCTCGGGATGGCGGCGGTGGAGGCGGAGCTTCGACGGTGGCTCTCCCGAAACGTCGAGGCTAGGGTTTTAGGTACTCAATGAGGAGCGGGGAGACGCGGGGTTCCGTTTTATAGCCCGGAGGCGTCGCTAAGTAAGGAAGGAACGAAGATACGCGGTGGATTTGATTCACCGAATCGGAGAAGAAAGAGGAAAGCTGCGTTCGGCCGGAGGAAGAAGAAAGGAAAGGTGAGAAGAGACACTGACAAACGGGGCCCACATGTCAGCGGCTCAGGCGGGAAGAACGCGGCCGCTGCGGGACGCGAGCGCGCGCGCGCGGTGACGGGCCGTCGGGCCGCGACTTGGGCTGGGCCCAGGAAGAGAAGACCGGCCGCGGGAGAGAAGCGGGCCGCATGCTGAGCAGGCCGAGACGGCGGGCTGCGGAGAGAAACGGCCCAGAAGCAGAGAGGTAAAGAAATCCTTTTTCCAATTTTTTTTCAAATTCCTTTTTCAAATGATTTTTAAATCAAATTTGAATTTGAATCAAACCACTCATCTCAAAAATTTAAATGCAACAGCATGAGTGCACAAACATGTTTCTACTCTTATATTTAATTTTAAATTTATAAAAATTATTCTTATTCTAAATTTTGCATGCTTCACAAAAATAAATATAAAAATCATGTTTTTCCTATTTTTCTTCTTTTCAAATTTTTAGGGTGTTACAATTCTACCCCCCTTAAGATGAATCTCGTCCCGAGATTCGACCGATGCTTACTCAAACAATTGCGGGTAGGTTTTTCTCAGATCCTCTTCTCGTTCCCAAGTAGCCTCTTCTGCTGTGTACCGATTCCATTGTACTTTACACATTTTGATTGTTCTACTTCTTGTGACTCTGTCCGCAGTCTCTAAAATTTTAATCGGAAACTCTTCATATGTAAGATCTTCCTTAACAGTAAGTTCCTCTAATGGAATCTGCTCCTCTGGTACTCGTAAACATTTCTTCAATTGAGACACATGGAACACATCATGTACACCTGCCAAACTTTCAGGTAATTCCAACTGATATGCCACTTCACCACGTCTTTCTATAATCTTGAAAGGTCCAATATATCTTGGTGCCAATTTACCCTTCATGTTGAACCTTCTCACACTCCTCATTGGCGATACTTTCAAATATACATAATCCCCTACCTCAAAAGTCAACTCCCTTCTGCGAGTATCAGCATAGCTTTTCTGTCTGGACTGTGCTATTTTTAGATTATCTCTAATCATTCTCACTTTCTTTTCAGCATCCTTTAATACATCAGGCCCATACACCTGACTCTCCCCTGTCTGATTCTAGAATAACGGGGTTCTACACTTTCGTCCATACAGTGCCTCAAACGGTGCCATTTGAAGACTCTTCTGATAACTGTTGTTATAAGAGAACTCTGCGTAAGGCAAACTCTTATCCCAACTAGTACCATATTGTAAAGCACAATCTCTCAACATATCTTCCAATATCTGATTAATTCTCTCCGTTTGACCATCTGTCTGAGGATGATAAGCTGTACTAAAATTTAATTTGGTTCCCAATGATTCATGTATCTTTTGCCAATAATGAGATGTAAACTGAGTACCTCGATCAGACACAATCTTTTTAGGTACTCCATGTAGACTCACTATTCTTTCCATATACAACTCTGCCAACTTCGCACTGCTATATGTAGTCTTCACAGGCAGAAAATGAGCAACCTTAGTCAGACGATCCACTATCACCCAAATTGAATCATATCCTCTTTGAGTCCGTGGCAATCCAACTATAAAATCCATACCAACCTCTTCCCATTTCCACTCGGGTATCTGCATAGGTTGTAACAATCCTGCAGGTCTCTGATATTCCGCTTTCACTCTTTGACAAGTATCACACAAAGCAACATACTCAGCAACATCTCTCTTTAAACCGTACCACCAATATTTCTCTTTCAGATCCAAATACATCTTAGTACTCCCCGGATGTATGGAATAAGCTGACTCATGAGCTTCACGCAGAATTACCATTCTGATATCCTTATCTTCAGGCACACACAGCCTTTTTCCAAACCATAGCGTACCATTATCATCCTTACGGAACCCTGGAGATTTACCTTTCGCTATGTTTTCAGCTATCTCTCTCAACTTTTCATCCTTCTGCTGACCTTTACGGATCTCTTGCTCTAGAGTAGGCTCTAATACTAATTCCACTGCATTGGTAGTAAATCCTAAGTTCAAATACTTGCACTCGGCACATAATTCCTTTGGCATAAGCATTACTTGTATTTCATTTGCATAACTTTTCCTACTAAGAGCATCAGCAACAACGTTGGCCTTTCCTGGATGATAATGCACCTCTAGATCATAGTCTTTTATCAACTCCAACCATCTACGCTGCCTCAAGTTCAGATCCGTTTGAGTAAAGATATACCTTAAACTCTTGTGATCAGTGTATATATCACTCTTGTGTCCAATCAAATAATGTCTCCATATCTTTAATGCATGAACTACTGCAGCTAATTCCAAATCATGAGTAGGGTAATTTAACTCATGCTTCCTCAACTGCCTTGATGCATATGCCACAACTCTACCTTCTTGCATCAGTACACATCCCAGACCCAATCGAGATGCATCACAATAGATAGAGAAAGGTTTACTCAGATCTGGCAAAACTAAGACGGGTGCAGTCGTCAATCTCTTCTTTAGTTCCTCAAAATTAGCCTGACACTTCTCGGACCACACAAACTTGGCATTCTTCTCCAACAATGCAGTCATTGGTTTTGCAAGCTTTGAAAATCCCTCTATAAATCTTCTATAATAACCAGCTAATCCCAAGAAGCTACGGATCTCACTCACACTGATGGGTGGTTTCCAATTCAATACATCTTTCACCTTGCCAGGATCTACTGATATTCCTCCATTAGAGACAATATGACCCAGAAAAGAAACTTCCTTCAACCAAAACTCACATTTACTCCTCTTTGCATATAGTTGGTGTTCTCTGAGCTTCTGCAAGACCAACCTCAAATGTTCCGCATGTTCTTCCTCAGTCTTGGAAAATACTAGAATATCATCGATGAATACCACTACAAACTTATCCAGATATTCCATGAACACCTTATTCATTAAGTACATGAAGTATGCAGGGGCATTAGTCAAACCAAAAGACATCACCGTATACTCATACAACCCATACCGTGTGGTAAAAGCTGTCTTTGGTACATCACTAGCACGAATCTTCAACTGATGATATCCAGAACGAAGATCAATCTTGGAAAATACACAAGCTCCTCTCAACTGATCAAACAGGTCATCAATCCTAGGCAATGGGTACTTGTTCTTAATAGTAACCTCATTAAGAGACCGATAATCTACACACATCCTCTGAGTTCCATCTTTCTTATCCACAAAAATCACTGGTGCTCCCCAAGGTGAAGAACTAGGACGAATAAAACCCTTATCCTGCAACTCCTTGATTTGTTTCTTAAGTTCTTCTAATTCATTTACTCCCATTCTATATGGACGCTTAGCTATAGGTGCAGTTCCAGGTAATAATTCAATAATAAATTCAATGTCACGGTCTGGTGGCATACCTGGCAATTCCTCTGGAAACACATCTAGAAACTCCTCCACAACTGGATCTTCCTGGTTGGCACCATCATTGAGCTGGTTCACTGTAGCAGTCTCTTGTTTTTGCACTTTTACTTCAACCCTGATTCTATCACCCTTTGGTGTTGTCAGTACAACTGATTTATCCTTACACTGAATCTCTGCTTGTTGTTGCATCATTCAATCCATTCCCAATATAAGATCAATCCCAGCTGTTCTCAATACTATAGGGCTAACTGTAAACTCTACCCCCCTTAAGTTGAGACTAATCGGAAGACAGCGATAAGATGCTGGCATGCTTCCACCAGGTGAGTTTACTAAGATAGGATTCTTCATGGCACACAAATGGATTCTATGTATTCTAACAAATGATTGCGATATGAAAGAATGTGATGCTCCAGAATCAAAAAGTACAGTGGCGGGAGTAGAGTGGACATCGAACGTACCAAGCATAACTTCTGGCTCCTCCACTGCAGTTTCCTGGGACAAGTGATTCACCCTTCCTAAGTTAGTTGCGGGCTTCTGGTGGCTGCTCTGTCTCTGGGGAGTCTGCTGGTTAAGCTTCTCCGGGCAATTGTAAGACAAGTGACCTTCTTTTCCACATCGGAAACACTTGTTGGGAGTATTGGGAGCACTGGTCTTCATAGGAGTGTTATTGGAAAGACCCTGACGCTGCGCTTGATTTCCATTCTGCTGCAGTGGACGTTGGTTGCTATTCTGTGGCTGGAATAGGGGACGTTGCGGGAACTGTCCACGGAATGGGGCCTGACCACGACTCCACTGTCCAGAGAGAGGCCTCTGCTGAGTATTCTGCTGAAAACCAGTACGCAGACGGGTGTTGCTATTAGAGGCTTGTCCCTGTAACCTCTTTCTCTTTGCATCCATTTTCTTGCGCTTGCTATCCACCACGATAGCGCGGTTTACAAGCGTCTGAAAATTAGGGTAAGTATTGGACATCAACTGCAACTGTAGTCCATCATATAATCCCTTCAAGAAGCGGCGCTGCTTATCATTGTCATTAGCCACCTCATGTGGAGCATATTGTGACAATTGAGCAAACTTGTCACGGTACTCAGCTACAGTCATTGACCCTTGGGTCAGGTTCCTGAATTCCTCCGCCTTCAACTCTATCATTCCTTCAGGTATATGGTATGCCCTGAAGTTCTCCCTAAACTCCTGCCAGGTGACTGCAGGAGCATTGGCAGGACGACCATACTCATATGACTCCCACCAATCCTGAGCTTCTCCCTGAAGTTGCCCAGAAGCAAACAACACCTTCTGTCGGTCATCACATTGGGCAATAGTGAGTTGTTTCTCCACAGCACGTAGCCAATCATCGGCCTCCAAAGGGTCAGCAGCATGTGTGAACACTGGGGGACGACCCTTCAAAAACTCACCACGCTTATCACGTGGTTGAGCCCCAACAACTGGCTGATTTTGCTGATTTTGCACTAGTTGCTGCATCAACTGCGTCTGTACCGCCAACAGTTGCTCAATAGTTGGTGGCGGTGGTGGTGGTGGATTTGGGGAAATGTTTCCACGACCTCTGCCTCTTCCTCTTCCGGCCATCTGCCACCCATAAACATGCAAACTTTAAGAATTCCATGATTTCAACCACTTATAAGATTAAGAAAAAGATCTGAAAGTTTTCTGGACGAGTAGCAATGTTGACAGTTCAGTATTTCAATCATATCTCGAGCTACAGAAATCCAAAAGAGGCGTGCCTTATATGGTTGGAAAGCTTATGAAATTATCCACAATTTCTATTCAGGCCTCAAGATCAAATTCTTTCGTTAAGTCTATGAAAAATAAGGCGTAACAGAAACTGTTCCAGATTCCAGACTGTGCAGAAACTTTAACTTGTAAAAATTATATCTCTCGAACCAGATCAGATAAAAAGGTGATTCCAGTGGCATTTGAAAGATGCTTGAGTCTAGTTTCTCTCATAAAAATTTCATAAATGTTGCACGAACCGTTTTTAAACTATAGCAGAAACACTGAAGACTGCTCCAGAAAACAGCAAGGACAGAAACGTGATAATATCAAACCCAACTATTATTCCTTGACTCTTAAACTTATTATTCTTAAGAATGGAACTTGTAGACATGCCTACAAGTCCCGACACTCAAACAAAGATCCAACTCACACATAAGCATAATAATAAAGCAACTAGCACACCAAGGTTCAAACCACACGACAGACTCGACTGACTCACTGACGTTACTAAGAACGTTCTTATTACATAAAGGACTCCTACTTCCTAAGAAAGTGGCTCATGCTCTAATGTCTCATAAATCTTGGGCATGCCTTGGTTTGCTCGGAGCTCATCAATGGTTGCTTGGCACCTCTTGATAGTCTTCCCTTGTGCCTTCACCATCTCTTCTAACTGCAGCTTCCTATCCATCATATCATAGACAAAGTTCACCATCACCCGAGGTAGTGGCTCTAGCTGCACTGGATCTGTCATAGCCCATCCAAGTTCGGGGTGTGCACGAGGAAAGAAGCGATAAATGTCATGCTTCATAAGGTTAAAGCGAAGATAGCGGAGACCCATACATGCTTCAAAAGCAGCATCTTCAATGCTATCCTCTATAGTAGCTCGATGTCCCACGTGAGAGAACATCCTGTCCAGCTGATATGCCCCCTTGTCTTGCTTATGGGCAAAGATGCTTGCCCTTGCCTTCCAGTACGTGTCCTCCAGTGGATGAGTGTACTCCCAGCAGACGTACTCCACAGCTGGATGCCAATCAGCGAAGTAAGCAGTGAGCATCCCCACCAGGCGAAGATGAGAGACAGCATTCCCTCCATTCCTGTGGTAGATCCTCACAGTCCACCCCATTGGAGCAGGTGGCATATCTTCAGGAGCTTCATTTGATGGAGGCGGGGGTTGTACTCCTCCATTAGCTTCCTCTTCATCATCTTCAATCTTGACGATTTCTGGATCTTCTTCAGACTCAGGCTCTTCCTGGGGAGGTGCTGGTGCTTGGACTGGTGTTACAGGAGTCTGCTCCTGTTCCTGAGGTTCTGGCTCTTGTGGCTCTTCAGTTGCATGCAGGGCACGAGGTGGGTAGTATCCTCCAGAGCTAATGCGGGCAGTCTTACGGTCACGGGCCATCTACAGAATTTTTAGATGAAGTTAGAATAGAGGCAAAATTTCGTAATAGAATATGACATAAGAAGCATAAAAATTTATCAAATAACAAGAGCAAGATAGTGAGCATAAAAATAGTGTAAAGATGATACTAAATCGACCATTCCTAGCTAGGCTTGCGTCCTACAGTCAACAAGAGCTCTGATACCAATTTGTCACACCCATTTATCGACCAAATGGAATGCATACCCTTATGTGCGCCCAGAGATCAATCACACATAAGTTCACAAATTATAACAGAAATATCATCACAAATGTTATTACATCACGATATTTAAACACATAGTCTTAACACAAACGTAGCGGAAATATAAATAAAAATCTCTCGTGGTAGCTCCAGTCACAGGTACATTGACTGGTTGACAGCAAGACTAGTAATCTTCAGGGAAGTAGGCGTAGTAGTCACTATTACCTCCATCTGTTACCCATCCGGGATTTTTATCCAAATAAAAGAAATAAACAAGCGTAAGTACATCTCGTACTCAACAAATGTAACATGGGGTTCATGAGGCTCAAAAAGGCTTATTCATTGGTTTATCAGCATGTAGCTTTTAGTTAGCATGATTTTAGCATAACAATAGCATCAAACTGTCTCAATATAAACATTAAACATATGATCCATGTGAAATGATTAATGAATAGCAAAAACATAATCATAAACAATTATTCAACTATTCCATAAGGGTCCAAGGCCACTCGTGACCGTGAGCACGACTGTTATAACAGTTTTACACTCTGCAGAGGTTGTACACTTTCACTGTGAGTCGTGTTACCCAAATGCCCGGGTTAATTACTCCCAAAACACTACCAAGGTGAGCAGGCAGGGTAAACACTATGAAGTCTTTCGAAGGTTCGTCTAACAAGTTAGGGCCATTAGATTTCACTCGGCAAACAGATGTAGAGCCCCCCTTCCTGATGGCACAATAACACGCAGCCTATACACATGAGGACAGAGGCCGCACTATACCCGATTCGTCAAGCCATTCTTACGCCATAAAGGAATACCTCTAACAAGCTAGAAAAGGTCCTTCTATACGACTAAAGCCAGAGCCATATAGCCCCCACAGTTGTACTGTAAATCCCGGATTGTCGCTTATAGATGAGTCCTTATGGAGAGCAACAAGAGCACCAAAGTATCCCCATGCTCTAGTACCCTTAAACAGTAATAAAATCATCTTTTAATGTTTATTACATATTCCATTAGTCAAATTACATGATCATAGTCCATGTTTAAGCACTAGCCAAACTACTCAATGCAATATAATGGGTACCAAGGTAAAGGATCAATCGCTAAGTCATCCTTAACAAGGAATCATATGCATAATGATATTATTTGCTTATTGTGAATAGGACAACAAGGATAATCCCATGCTATACTTGCCTTGCTCAAACTGGTCCTGAAGATCTTGCTCGTAGTAAGGCTCTTGATCTCCAACGATATTCTCACCGTCTAAACTCGATCAACCAATATCAACAACACACATCCAGAGGCAATCATGCATAGACAAACAAGACTATAATTAGAACAATACACCAACAGTAAGAAAATAAGATAAAAAGTCTTTAAAATGAATCTACAACTCGCTAGGATCACACAGACGCGAAGATCACGAAAATCGGAGCTAAAACGACAAAGTTATGAATTTCCAAAGATTTCCTATAGAAAAATAAATACTTTAATAAAAACTCGAAAATAAATTAATCCAAACCTACTGTACAGTTCTATCATCATGTAGAGCTCGCAAATATGAATCTAACGAAATTTGAATGGATCAAATCGGAGTTAAAACGAAAATTCTACAACTAAAACAATCTGAATGGCAAAACTGTAAATATCAGAAAACGTATTTTTCAATTACCGAGACGAAATACGCTTTCAACAGATCAAAACGTACTCTGAGCTTTACGTTTTAGGACTGCGGGTTAAGAACTTAAAAACTTCAGGGTTTCTTTTATAATTTTACAAACGAACCGGTATCTTCTAATTCTAGCCGTTGGATTTAGATCGGACGGTCCAGATCGGATCGAGGAGGTAACCGGCGGCCACAGTAACCCCGACGGCGGCGCCATGGCCGGATGGAGCCCGAGCTCGCCGGAGCTTGAGAAGACGACCCTACCGAGCACCGTTCGCCAAACCGAAGACACCAAAAGAACGAGTAGCTCACAACGATCTTACCCCACGCGAAAACAAGACCGGAGGACGAGCTGAGGGTGGTGGCTAGCTCGGGATGGCGGCGGTGGAGGCGGAGCTTCGACGGTGGCTCTCCCGAAACGTCGAGGCTAGGGTTTTAGGTACTCAATGAGGAGCGGGGAGACGCGGGGTTCCGTTTTATAGCCCGGAGGCGTCGCTAAGTAAGGAAGGAACGAAGATACGCGGTGGATTTGATTCACCGAATCGGAGAAGAAAGAGGAAAGCTGCGTTCGGCCGGAGGAAGAAGAAAGGAAAGGTGAGAAGAGACACTGACAAACGGGGCCCACATGTCAGCGGCTCAGGCGGGAAGAACGCGGCCGCTGCGGGACGCGAGCGCGCGCGCGGGGTGACGGGCCGTCGGGCCGCGACTTGGGCTGGGCCCAGGAAGAGAAGACCGGCCGCGGGAGAGAAGCGGGCCGCATGCTGAGCAGGCCGAGACGGCGGGCTGCGGAGAGAAACGGCCCAGAAGCAGAGAGGTAAAGAAATCCTTTTTCCAATTTTTTTTCAAATTCCTTTTTCAAATGATTTTTAAATCAAATTTGAATTTGAATCAAACCACTCATCTCAAAAATTTAAATGCAACAGCATGAGTGCACAAACATGTTTCTACTCTTATATTTAATTTTAAATTTATAAAAATTATTCTTATTCTAAATTTTGCATGCTTCACAAAAATAAATATAAAAATCATGTTTTTCCTATTTTTCTTCTTTTCAAATTTTTAGGGTGTTACAAGCTAGCTGGCTGCAGAGGATTTGGAGGAGAGAGAGAGCCAGGAGAATAATTGGTCTGATTTTTAGCTGAGCCTTGTGTTAGGGAGGATAGTTTCTAGTTGTGGTGTTTTGTAGCATAGAAACTATTTGATAGTTTTTGCATTGTGACTATCCTAATGAGCTCAAGAGATATAGAACTATAGTTTAGAAAAAAGGTTATGAGTGGAGTTTCTAAAACATAAGAAAAATTATAGTTTTGACAAAACCATAGTTTTAAAAACTACAAGATTTGTTATATCCAAACATTCGATAGCTTTTGAAAACCAAAATACTTTGTAAAACCATAGTATTTCTCCAATCCTTAAAAAAAATAGTTTGCAAATCTAAACGTGACCAAGTTCCGGACATACTCATGTGCAAAAGAACAAAAAAACTATAAAATATATAAACCCTCTTATTTATTGGTATATTTTAACACAATACTAATATATATACTTTCTTATTGTTTATATATCTAGCTGTCATATAGTGTAGCAACTAATAAAATTATCGGCAAACTGAGATTAGCTCAGTTGGTTAGATTCCTTATGGTGGAACCTATCCACCTAGGCTTAAGTCCTCGATTTGGCATGAGTATTCACATTTTTTTGATTTATTGTGTGCTTTCAATGATAAGCGACGGCTTTCAGTGATAGCGACGTTCCTGTCGACAGCGAGACATCTGTGGTGACTTTATCAATCTCGAGATGTACCGGCACAATCTTACTTGTGTAATGCGCAAAAAAAACTAATACAATTATTGTATATACTTTTCCATACTCATTCATAGTTTCTCCCATTGGCACCGCGCCTCCGTACGTGTTTGACATACGTTAGTTCGAAACCTAGTTTTGATTAACATAGAAATCGACATGCTCATCTCTTGATGCATGGTGAGACACATATTTTTATACATGGATACAATGGGAGAAGCTGATAATTTAGAAGCACGTATAGGTGTGTTCTTTGGGATATTTTTTTTCAATAATGAAGTAGGTAGGTAATTTAGATGCATATTTAGATGTTACATTGTGTTATTTTAAGAATATTGGATGTGAGTAACTTAGATAGAAATTTAGCTAGGAGGAGGTACTTTAGATTATTTTTTATAGCAACATTAGTGAGTCTTTAGTTTTTTTTTCAAATGGTAGATACGGACATATGGGTTTACTTTAGGGCTTGTCTACTAGAGTTCCTATTATTTCATATTATCTGTGGAAGCTGATTCTCCAGGAGAAGTGAATTTCTGACTAAATATTTTTCTCCATTCTTAGGATAAATTTCGTGCGTGGACTGAATTTGGAGAAGGTTTCTTTTTTAGATCCCAGCTCGCTAGATCATTTCAGAGAATTACTTCTTAGTAAAAAAATATTATAATAAGGTATAATGCTATTAAGTCCCATAATAGAGCTCCCATAATTACCTTCCAAATGAAAGAGTCAAGTCACTCGTAAGACAAAACAAATAACTTGTTCAATTTATAATTTTTATCAAATGATAGTACCAACCCAAACACTCATACATGCACACTCACCCCTATAAACTCTTGCACATATACTCCACCCCTATTAGCACCTTCCAAAAACTGAGATTCGTGTTAGTCAAACTTTCTAAAGTTTGATTAAATTTATAGAAAATAGCAACATTCATATCTCCAAATAAATTTATTTTTGAAAGTATATTCAGCCGTTCATCTAATCTGATGATGCTAATTATGCACCATAACTATTAATAATTTCTTATATATATATTTGGTTAAAGTTGCAAATGTCTCACTTCTCAAAAAGTGATAACGACATTCTTTATGAGATGGAGGGAGTCGATTCCACCGTAACACAACTAGCTAAACTATGCCCAGTTGACAATTTAGCATTGAACCTTATACTCTCTTTTCTTTTGGTTGGATATTTTGTTTTACGAGCTATTATATATTGTATATATCTGGACATGTTGGTAAACTTGTTTATATTATAAGATGACCAGAAACTATTTAACTTGCCAAAATCAACCCTTTTCCCAAAGCCTTATATTCCAAGAAAACATCGTGACGACATCCGTCTACCCTTTTTGGAGGCTTTTTTGCAATGGTAATTCTACAAACAGGACGGCCGACGCTAGCGACTGTTTCCAGACGAACATGTGGCGTGATATGCACCACAACTTTGCCTTATTTTTATTCCCTGCTCATTTCCATGTCTCTTATTCTCATTCACTCATCGCTTTCTTATCTGCTTCCACTATGTTATGGTTTTTCTCTGCTCTGTTCTCCTTTCTCTACTATGCTTTGTGAAAGCATCTAGACCCCGAGGTTTGGTTTCGGCAATTGATGACAACGCTTTATTACCATGACTAACGTGTGTTTTGCAGAAACTTTGGTAAGTTAGGTCATGGAGGTTTTAACTGCTTTGGGCACCATGGTATTCATGCCCCTTGATGGAAATCGTTTCGGTTTTCAAAAGAGTGACGTCAAGATTAAGGACGGTTAGTTCCGGATGTCGAGGTGTTGAGATACATTTGGAATAATCGTTAGGATCTTCGTTTTTCTCTTTTGGCCGTACTATAAAGGGGGGCATGAGCGGGTAGCTTGACCTAGGCGAGTCCTACATTTAGGTGTGGTGCACATTTGTTAAACTTGGCGCTAGGCAGCTCTAGAATAGCTCAAAGTTCAGTTGGAAGCAACTTGGTTCAAGTTGTGACGCGTTTTGGAGAGTTTCGGGTCATTTTCCCATGACCGGACGCGGTCCTCGGCATGACCGGACGCGTCCGGTCAGTACAGTTCCGTGGCTAGGGTTTCAGCTCTGACGATCGAACGCGGTCCTCGCGAGGACCGGACGCGGTGGTCAGAAGTCGACACGTGTCACTTGAGGGAAACACCCGATCGGACGCGACCTGGGTGTGATCGGCGCGTCCGGTCACAGTCCAGTAAGGTCCAGAGACAACCGGACGCGTCCGGTCATCACCGATCGGACGCGGTCGCGCGTCCGGTGCGAGTACAGTTTGCTCCCTGTGCGATCGGACGCGTCCGGTCGCCCCTGACCGGTGCGTCCGGTCACTCAGTTGATTTTCGGATTTCGACCGTTACGAGCGACCGGCGCATCCGGTCAGTTCAACCGACGCGTCCGGTCAGCCCGTGTTTTGCTGAGTCAGCGGGTAACAGTTTGTTTTGTCTGTGGGGTGTATAAATACATCCCCACCACCTCTTTTAGAGGTCTCTTGCTCATTTGATCAACTGAAAAACACATTTGGAGTGCAAGGGAGTGCAAGAGCACTAGTGAGGATAGAGATTTGAGAATCAAAGCTTGAGAGTTCCTCACTAGTGATTAGAGAGTAGCAAGTGTGCATCCACCTTCTCATTTGGGCTCGTAGTGGTCAAGTGAGAGTTCTAGCTTGTTACTCTTGGTGATCGCCATCACCTAGACGGCGTGGTGGTGATTGGGAGTTCGGTGATCATCCGGCGGAGCTTGTGGATGACCCAACTCATCTTGTGAGCGGTCTTGGGTGATTCACCATGACGGAGTGTCGAAGAATCAACCCATAGAGAGCACTTGATCCTTGCGCGGATCAAGGGGGAGCTACACCCTTGCGCGGGTGCTCCAACGAGGACTAGTGGGGAGTGGCGACTCTCCGATACCTCGGAAAAACATTGCCGTGTTCCTTGCCCCTTTACATTCAAGCATTTACATTCTCGTATTTTACTTTCATTGCTTGTTTTACATTCCTAGATTTGCCATGCTAGACTAGGATTGAAAACTAGGGTGCAAAACTTTGTATCGGTAGACTCTCTAGGAACACAAGTAGACACTAAGGGTGAATTCCGGCTTGTAGGATTTAATTCTTGCATTTAATTTTTAGAAAAGCCCAATTCACCCCCCCTCTTGGGCATCTTGATCCTTTCAATTGGTATCGGAGCCGTGTTGCTCCTTTTTTAGGCTTTACCGCCTAGAGCAAGATGTATAACGGGGAAGGACCACCTCCCACCTTTGAGGGGGATGATTTTCCATATTGGAAAATCCGCATGGAGGCGTATCTCGAAGCCATAGATGTTGGATGTCTTAGAGCTGCAACCCAAGGGCTTCCCGCTATCAAGGATCCCGCAAACCCCATTCGTGACGAGGAGAAGTACGACCGGTGGAATGCAAAGGCCAAAAATGCACTCTACCGGGGCTTAGGCAAAGATATCTTCAATCGTGTGCGTAATGCAAAGAACGCTCATGAATTGTGGGAAAATCTTTGTGCTCTCCATGAGGAAACTAAGAGTGAGCGTGAGGAACGCTATCACATAGCTTTAAAGAAAATTAATTCTTTTGAGATGCTTCCCAAAGAAAGTGCTAATGACATGTACACTCGCTTGAATGTTCTTGTAGAGGACCTCAATGCTCTTGGGCTCACTAAAATGAGCCAATCGGATGTTGCAAGGAAGATCTTGAGTGTGCTTCCCGTTGAGAAGTATGGTCACATTGTCATGGTGCTTCACCAAAGTGATCTTTCCACCGCAACACCGACTCAAGTATTAGGGAAAATCAATGCTCATGAGATGTACATGCATATCACTCCGGATGAGGGCTCATCATCTTCCAAGAAGAGAGACTTGGCCTTCAAAGCTAGTCATGACAAGAAGAAGAAGGGCTAAGCCATGATGGTGCAAGAAAGCTCAAGTGAAAGTGATGTTGATGATGAATCACTTGCACTCATGGTGAGAAAGACCACCAAGATGCTAAAGAAGCTCAACAAGAGTGGCATCAAGTTCGATGGCAAGAAGAAGAAATTCTTCACAAGTAGCAAGAGAAAGCCAATCTCGGAGATGGATTGCTACAATTGTGGTGAACTTGGCCACCTAGCTCATCAATGCCCTAGACCACCAAAAGACAAGTACAAGAACAAGAACAAGGGCAAGAAAAATGATTCAAGTGATGAAGAAGAAGAGAAGAAGAAGAACAAGCCATACAAGAAGAAGGATGGCAAGAAGAAGGAGTTCCACAAGAAGAAGAAGGGAGGAAAGGCATACATTGTTGGTGATTGGCTCACCGACATTGAATCATCTTGTGAGTCCTCCGAAGATGAGAGCGATGATGAGAAAGAGAAGGTTGCCGCATTTGTGATGGGGCCATCATCTTCACCGATATCTTCATCACCACCTTCACCGCCTCCTTCACCATCATCGTCCACTACTCACCTATGCCTTATGGCCAAGGGTGAACGAAAGGTACAAAACCATGATAGTGATGATAATGATGATAGTGACAGTGATGATGAATATGACGCACCTTCTTATGATGAACTTGTAAAATTGCTAAACAAATACACTAAAATCATAAGAAGGACTAGAAATGAAAATGATGATCTTCAAAATAAAAATGAATCACTCTCATCCAAGCTTGAAAATATTCAAAAGACTAGTGGTGAGCTTAGAGTTCAAAATGAAGTGATGTCTTCCACTCTCAAGGAGCTCAAAACCTCTTATAAAGAGCTTAAAGATCAACATGATAAACTTGAGAAGAAGCATGATGAGCTCATCACTAGACATAATTCTCTAAAGGACAAATACACCACATTAAAAATTGACTATGATAGTCTTGTGGTTGCTAATGAACTTGCTCTTGAGACACATGATGCTACTAACTATGTTGTTAAGTGTGATATAGCTACATCATGTGATGATTTGATCATTGAAAGCATTGAGCAAGGTTCTAGTAGCAAAGGCAAGAGTGTGGTTGAGTCAAGCAACTATGATGATTATGCCAAGATCAAGTGTGAGAATGAGAAGCTTGCAAATGAGAACAAGAAGCTAAAAGGTTTGATGGCTCTTGAGAAGCAACCAACAAATGAGTCACTCATTGAAGAAAACAAAAAGCTCAAGCAAGAAAAAGAGCATCTCAAGACCGGCCTAAGCAAGTTCACAAGAGGCCAACATTTGCAAAGTGAGCTCCTCATGAACACCATAATGAAGATGGATAGAAGTGGTATTGGGTACTTGGCAAATCAAGAGAAGAAAGCAAAAGCTCAACAACAACAAAGCAAGTCAAAGCCCAAGCCAAAGAGATGTGTTGAGTGTGGTCAAGAAGGTCACTTTGCTCATGAATGCAAAACTCCACCACCACAACCCTTGCCCAAGCATGCTAGACCTTTCGCCTTCAATGCTCATTATATGCTAAGAAAAGATTCAAATGGAAAGATGAAAGTCATGTTTTTGGGTCCCCCAAACAAGAATAGGCCAAAGAAAATATGGGTTGCCAAGTCACTAGTGGATAAAGTCAAGGGCCCCTCTCAAGTTTGGGTCCCTAAACAAAAAGCTTGATCTCTTGTGTGTAGGTGAACTACAAGACCGGTGGATCTCATTGGGTTATTGATAGTGGTTGCACTCAACATATGACCGATGATCCTCGTATGTTCACCACCATTGAAGAGAATGGAATATGTCAAGAGAAGATCACATTTGGGGATAATTCAAAGAGCAAAGTCAAGGGTATAGGCAAGATTGCAATATCACATGATCACTCACTCTCAAATGTGCTCTATGTTGCTTCATTGAGTTTCAACTTGTTATCCGTTGGGCAACTTTGTGACCTTGGCTTCCAATGCTTGTTCACACCAAATGAAGTGAAAGTTTCAAAGATAGATGACAAGCAAGTGATATTCAAAGGCTTTAGATACAACAATCTTTATCTTGTTGACTTCACCTCCGAAGATGCAAATTTGATGACATGTTTGTTCACCAAGACCTCACTTGGTTGGCTTTGGCATAGGAGGCTTGCTCATGTTGGAATGAACACTCTCAACAAGCTATTGAAGAAAGAACTAGTGAGAGGATTGAAGGATGTGAAGTTTGAAAAGGACAAACCTTGTAGTGCATGTCAAGCGGGCAAACAAGTTGCAAACACTCATCCAACCAAAGCTTTCATGTCAACTTCAAGAGTGCTAGAACTTCTACACATGGATTTGTTTGGGCCTACAACATACAAGAGCTTGGGTGGTAATCTCTATTGTCTTATGATAGTGGATGACTACTCAAGGTATACATGGACTTTTTTCCTTCACGACAAATCCGAAGTGGCAAATTGCTTCAAGAAGTTTGCAAAGAGAGCTCAAAATGAATTTGAAGTCAAGATAAAGAAGATTAGAAGTGACAATGGCAAAAAGTTTGACAACACCAACATTGAAGCTTATTGTGATGAAATTGGAATCAAGCATGAGGTCTCTTCAACCTACACTCCTCAACAAAATGGTGTAGTTGAGAGAAAGAACCGAACTTTGATCACCCTTGCAAGAACAATGCTAGATGAGTACAACACTCCGGAGAAGTTGTGGGCCGAGGCAATCAACACCGCATGCTATGCTTCAAATTGCCTCTTCCTACAAAAGTTTCTTAGCAAGACCCCCTTTGAGTTGCTTAATGGGAAGAAGCCGGACGTCTCTTTCTTCCGGGTGTTTGGTTGCAAATGTTACATCTACAAGAAGCGTCAACACCTAGGGAAGTTTCAAAGACGTTGTGATACTGGTTTTCTTGTTGGTTACTCATCAAAGTCCAAAGCATATAGAGTATTTAACCATGCCACCGGTTTGGTTGAAGAAACATATGATGTGGAATTTGATGAATCTAACGGCTCCCAAGGAGCAATTGAGAATTGTGATGATGTAGGTGATGAACCCTTGAGGGAGGCCATGAAGAACATGCCGGTGGGAGACATCAAGCCAAAAGATGATGATGACGATGTACAAATTGTTGATCCACCATCTTCATCACGTGTGCCTCAAGATGATGACAAGAATGAGAGAGTTGAAAATGAAGACACTTATGTCTCTCATGAACAAGCCGAGGCACAAGCTCAAGATGTTGATGCTCCCCATCCACCTCCTCAAGTGGTTGATAGAAGAAACTCACCACTACTTCAAGCACATCCACAAAATCTCATCATAGGGAGTCCTACAAAGGGAGTAATGACTCGATCTCAAAAGCTAGCTTCTTTTGTTGAACATCACTCGTTTGTCTCTTGCGTTGAACCTAAGAATGTAGAAGAAGCTCTTCAAGATCCGGATTGGGTGAATGCAATGCATGAAGAATTGAACAACTTCACCCGCAATCAAGTATGGACACTTGAAGAGCATCCTAAAGGTGCAAGAGTCATTGGAACCAAGTGGGTGTTCCGAAACAAGCAAGATGACCAAGGCATAGTGGTGAGGAACAAGGCAAGACTAGTTGCAAAGGGGTTTTCTCAAGTTGAAGGTCTTGATTTTGGAGAGACCTTTGCACCCGTTGCAAGACTTGAAGCCATTCGTATCCTCCTTGCATATGCATCACATCATGATATGAAACTATATCAAATGGATGTGAAAAGTGCATTCTTAAATGGCTTTATAAATGAACTAGTCTATGTTAATCAACCTCCCGGGTTTGAAGACCCTAGATATCCTAATCATGTTTATAGGTTGTCCAAGGCGTTATATGGGCTCAAGCAAGCCCCTAGAGCGTGGTATGAGCGCCTCCGGGACTTCCTTATTGAGAAGGGCTTCACCATTGGGAAGGTCGACACCATACTATTCACCAAGAAGTTTAAAGGGGAGATCTTTATTTGTCAAGTATATGTTGATGATATCATCTTCGGATCAACAAATGAAGATTATTGCAAGGAATTTGGTGAATTGATGTCGAAGGAGTTCGAGATGTCAATGATTGGTGAGCTCACATTCTTCCTTGGATTTCAAGTAAAGCAAATGAGAGAAGGGATTTTCATCTCTCAAGAAAAGTATACCAAGGATCTTCTCAAAAGATTCAAGATGGAAGAATGCAAACCAATCAAGACCCCAATGCCATCAAATGGACATCTCGACCTAGATGAGGGAGGTAAACCGGTTGATCAAACTCTCTACCGTTCTATGATTGGTAGCTTGTTGTACCTTACCGCATCTAGGCCCGATATCATGTTTAGTGTGTGCATGTGTGCCCGCTTTCAAGTGTGCCCTAAAGAACCTCACTTAAGTGCCGTAAAAAGAATCCTAAGATATCTTAAGCTCACCCCAAGCATTGGTCTTTGGTATCCCAAAGGAGCTAGATTCCAACTAGTTGGCTATTCCGATTCGGACTATGCCGGTTGCAAAATTGATAGAAAAAGCACATCCGGAGGGTGCCATTTGCTTGGAAGATCTTTAGTATCTTGGTCATCTAAAAAGCAAAATAGTGTGGCTTTGTCCACCGCCGAGGCGGAATACATTGCCGCGGGGGCTTGTTGTGCACAAATCTTATATATGAAACAAACCCTCCTAGACTATGGAATTGTTCTTGAAAAGGTGCCACTTTTATGTGATAATGAAAGTGCCGTTAAAATTGCTAACAATCCGGTACAACACTCTCGCACCAAGCACATTGATATCCGCCATCACTTTCTAAGAGATCACGTTGCTAAAAATGACATATCACTAGAAGGTGTAAGAAGTGAAAATCAATTAGCGGATATCTTCACTAAACCTTTGGATGAGGCAACCTTTTGTAGGTTAAGAAGTGAACTCAATGTGCTTGATTCTAGCAACTTTAAAAAATGAGCGTGTGTTGTCCCTTGCATTGCATTGTATAATATGCCATGTTTATTTTATCGCAATGCTTTTAGGGCTTGGCTAACATGGTTATGATAACCCTTCTTTGGAGGAGTGAAGAAGCCTAACCGTGGATCAAACTTGACAAGCATCCTAGCTTTACCTTCTTGTATTGCATTGCATATGCATGGTTGTTTGTTTGGCGTTTCTTTTTGGTTTCGCTTTGAGCAACCTCTGTGTTCGTCCATGGATAAAGAGAGCATTTTGACGCTCCTAAAGGTTCAAAAACTCTATTGCATGGCCAAACGTTGCTCCTTGGGTGTTTATTGCCTATTTTCTTAAAAATAATACTAGCCTAAGGCAATCTATTTTGAAAAATTTGAGGGTTTGAGTGAGGTCACTCATATCGTGTTCCAATTGGTGTTTATTTGTGTCTTTTTGAATTGGAACCTGTTTGGGAGAAGTCGCGTCGTAGTTCGGAACGAAGAAGGGCGAAGAACAGTGACCGGACGCTGGACCGGACGCTGCACCGGACGCAGTGATGCTTCACCACCGCGTCCGGTCCCGGCGTCCACCAGCGCGTCCGGTCATCCAGAAGACCAACTCCAGATCTAGTGACCGGACGCTGCACCGGACGCGCCGCTGTTGACCACCGCGTCCGGTCCCGGTTACCACCACCGCGTCCGGTCATTCGCGATGAATTCCCGAGCTCCCCTCGACCGGACTCTGACCGCGTCCGGTCAGTCCTCACCGGACGCGTCCGGTCACTCCAGGAGCTTACTGGAGTGTGACCGGACGCTGCACCACCGCGTCCGGTCATAACGACCACCGCGTCCGGTCATCACGCGTCGAGCGGATCTAACCCCTTCATATAACGGTTCGTCCTCGGCCGTGTTTTCTCATCCGCCCGAGCCTCTTCCGCCGCCGCCTGCCCTATCTCGCCAAATCCGCCGGAGCCGTCGCGCCTTTGCCGTCTTCCTCGCCTCCGGCAAGCCCTGCCGAGTCTCCTGCCCGCGCCAGCCCTCGCTCGCGCGCGCGCCAGCCCGTCCCTGCCCGCGCCTGCCCACGCCAGTCGAGCAGCCGCGCCACCGCTGCCCGCTCGCACCTCCACCGCCGGTGAGCTGCGCCCTTGCCGCCGATGAGCCGCGCTCCCGCTTGCCAGCATCACCTCCGGCAGTGGACTGCCTCACGCTCGCCTCCGATCGTTCTTCGTCGAGTTGCCCTAACCCTAGGGTTCGCGTAACGTCGTTCGATCGTTCGTCGTCGAGGTTTTGTCACGCGTCGTCTTCTTCACGAGGTTGTTTCGCGTCACCTTGACCTCCTCGCTAGGGTTTGCCGTAACTCTTTCTTTTTTTTAATCCTAATTGCATCATGTTTCGGCAAATCAGAGCTCGTCCGGAGATTTCGGGGAATCTTGCGATCTAGGTCACCTCATCTTGTCAGTCGTCTCGTCGATTCGAGGTAGCTTCACGTTTCGATTCACATCGTATCTCATATGCTTGCTATCTCTAGGGTTTCGTACCTTTTAGTTATATATGTGCTTATAGTAGATCTCTCTATTCCATCATTGCAGCGAGTCTGTTCGTGTGTCAGGGTGAAATCAGTTTGCTGAATCCAAGGCCAAGCCTGCGGATACGGATTGAGGCCAAGCCTCTCGAGTGACAATTCACCATCTTTCAGAGGTTTTTCGGTCAGTTTTTCAGCATGGTGCGTTGCAAGAACGCCGGTGGTGCTCCTGGTGACAGGGACGATAGTCCTCCTCGTCGGTCTGAGATTGCACGTGGGAAGCGTATCAAGATCATAGCCAGAAAGAAGAAGAAGACACTTACAGAGGCAGAGATTGCTCAGGCCATGGCAGATGCAGCAGAGCAGGCAGAGAGAGGTGGCAGGAGCAGTGGCATATGCATAGGCGAGCGTCGCTTTCATCTAGAAGGTCGACAGCTCGGCACAGAGGACACTGAGGGTACTGAGGATACTGGAGCTACAGAGGGTATGTCAGTTGATCCACCTCCAGAGGCCACAGAGGCTCTAGAGGCCACAGAGGCTCCAGAGGCTACAGAGGACACAGAGGAGCAGCCAGCTCAGTCTCCACCACGTCGCCGCTCCACACGCGCACGTACTCAGGTGACTCCTAGGCCAGAGGGCCAGCGTCGTGGAGCACGTCCTCCTCCCAGAGCTAGAGGTTCACCCCCAGTCGAGCACTTTGACTTGAGGGGTGCTACAGCACGTCAGGTGCAGGGGTTGAGGTTCGTGGAGGTCAGTCGGTGGTTTCCACCTGTGAGGGATCACAGAGCTTCCGAAGGCTTCTATACCCCACTTCAGGAGGATTTCTACAGGGCTCTAGTTGACAGCGGTATTGCTTTCCGACCACAGAGGGTCTGTCAACTTGAGTCACTGGTTGAGGTTGTGGGAGAACAGCTACGTCCGCACCTGTCCTTTCTACCAGGCTTGTCAGATCTTCTTGGACGGACAGGTGCATACTGCGGCACATGGGTCAGAGAGTTTTATGCTTCACTATGGATTGATCCTGCCCATGATTTCATTCACTTTGCATTCCGAGGCCGCGATCACCGTCTATACAGCACCAGAGTGCGGGAGATTCTCAGACTCCCAGCTTCCAACACGAAGATACATCAGCTGTGTTTTGGTCAGACTCCTCCACCGAGGCGCCCTCACGGCGGGGCAGTGCCACCTACAGACTTGATTCGACCCTGCTTCCGTGAGCCTTTTGGTGAAAGGTCTCGTCGCACGCCTGCCAGTTTGACACCACTTGCCAGAGTTCTGGATGCTATAGTCAGACGCACTCTACTTCCTAGACTTGGCTACAGAGAGGGACTGACTCGGATGCAGCTATGGGTTGTTCACCACCTCCTCTCACAGACACAGTTTGACATTTGGGATCTCATACTTAGTGAGATGGAGGATACCATAGCTGAGGGCTTCAAGGGTAATCGTCAGCTGCCCTATGCACACTGGATCTGCTTCATCATTAGATCATCCATTCAGCTACCAGCAGAGATCCGAGCTGAGATATCAGATACTACTACTGCTTTCCCTGAGTATGATATCCGTCAGCTTTGGGCTTCAGTCACTAGAAATCAGGCCCCAGTGCCAGGACAGCGTGAGCGACCTGAGGTTCCTGAGACAGCGGCTGAGCAGGACGCCACAGTTGATGAGCTTGCAGAGGCAGAGCTTGCTGATCTTGACGCTCAGCCTGCTGATCTTCCTGAGGATGTGACATCTGACAGCACTGATGAGGACTACCATCCCATCCCTAGGTACCGGTCTCCTCGGTCTCACGACCACGAGGCCGGTGGCTCTGGTTCAGCCTCCCGCACAGACCCAGCCATGGTGGCTATACTTGAGAGGTTGACCCAGGCACTGGAGCAGCAGCAACAGCAGATACAGCGACAGGCTCAGGACACAGCTGCATCACTTGCACAGATTCAGGCTCGTCAGGATGAGTTTCAGCGTCAGCAGCTTGAGATCCAGAGGTAGCAGGTTGAAATGCAGCGACAGCAGTACGAGATTCAGCGACAGAGTGCAGCTAGTCAGCAGCAGTACTTGGATCTCCTGCGCCACCTAGTCACTGTTGGGGTTCCTCCGCCTGCTTCTGTCCTGACTTCTGCTTTACAATCCAGTGATCCATCGAGTCAGGGACAGCCGAGCTTCCAGTTCACATCTCCACAGCAGCAGGTTCTCCAGTCATTCCAGTCCCCGAGCTTCACGCCTATTCACACGGGGTTTACACCTTCAGACCAGCCTCGCCCTCACCTCCTGACAGGCACACCCTTCGGTGATTACAGTGCTACCTACAGCGAGTTGACTGGTCAGCCGACGCCCTCGCACACTACCTTTGCTACTTCTTCAGGGTTGTCAGCTTCAGAGGCAGCTATTCCTCCAGTGACAGGGACCGGTACTACAGAGACTTTTCCTTCGTTAGTTGCCTCGACAGATCCTCCTGCTATTGGCTCGCTACAGGCTCAGGTCACTCAGACGGATCCTCTTATTGCTACTACGTCAGTACCTGTTCCTGCCGCTCAGACCCAGACCGCTTCACAGCCACGTGTTTCTTCAGAGGGTCAGCCAGATAGCTCAGATTCCGAGGGAGATTCTCTACACTTCGTGATTACTCCGCGCACCTCGGCACCCGACACGACTCCGTCTGTCCCCACGTCAGATCCTTAGATTAGTTTTTTGGCGCTTGATGCCAAAGGGGGAGAGAGAGTAGTTTCAGGGGGAGTTTTGAGAGAGGGTTTTCGTTTTTTCTTGTGTGCTACTTTCATGCATCATGTTTACTTTTCAGTCATTGCATTCGAGTGGCATGTCGTCGTGTGATAAACCTTGAGTCTTAATGTTTTATCCAGTCACAGTGTTAACACTTGTCACCGTTTTTAATTATAGCTCTAAGGTTGTGCTTCCGTGCCTTACTCCAATTTCTTATGAGCTATATCTGTATGTGTACTAACGTTCTTTGTCTTATCTTATGAGTACACTCTTTTGGCTTGGGGCACATAAGCAATTCCTAACCCCTTGTGCTTATTGCTTTTTGCTTATGTGAACCATGCATGCTCGAAAACCTCAACTCAAATCTTTTATATCTTAGTGTTGTCATCAATCACCAAAAAGGGGGAGATTGAAAGCATCTAGGCCCCGAGGTTTGGTTTCGGCAATTGATGACAACGCTTTATTACCATGACTAACGTGTGTTTTGCAGAAACTTTGGTAAGTTAGGTCATGGAGGTTTTAACTGCTTTGGGCACCATGGTATTCATGCCCCTTGATGGAAATCGTTTCGGTTTTCAAAAGAGTGACGTCAGGATTAAGGACGGTTAGTTCCGGATGTCGAGGTGTTGAGATACATTTGGAATAATCGTTAGGATCTTCGTTTTTCTCTTTTAGCCATACTATAAAGGGGGGCATGAGCGGGTAGCTTGACCTAGGCGAGTCCTACATTTAGGTGTGGTGCACACTTGTTAAACTTGGCGCTAGGCAGCTCTAGAATAGCTCAAAGTTCAGTTGGAAGCAACTTGGTTCAAGTTGTGACGCGTTTCAGAGAGTTTCAAGTCGTTTTCCCATGACCGGACGCGGTCCTCGGCATGACCGGACGCGTCCGGTCAGTACAGTTCCGCGGCTAGGGTTTCAGCTCTGACGACCGGACGCGGTCCTCGCGAGGACCGGACGCGGTGGTCAGAAGTCGACACGTGTCACTTGAGGGAAACACCCGATCGGACGCGACCTGGGTGTGATCGGCGTGTCCGGTCACAGTCCAGTAAGGTCCAGAGACGACCGGACGCGTCCGGTCATCACCGATCGGACGCGGTCGCGCGTCCGGTGCGAGTACAGTTTGCTCCCTGTGCGATCGGACGCGTCCGGTCGCCCCTGACCGGTGCGTCCGGTCACTCAGTTGATTTTCGGATTTCGACCGTTACGAGCGACCGGCGCGTCCGGTCAGTTCAACCGGCGCGTCCGGTCAGCCCGTGTTTTGCTGAGTCAGCGGGTAACGGTTCGTTTTGTCTGTGGGGTGTATAAATACATCCCCACCACCTCTTTTAGAGGTCTCTTGCTCATTTGATCAACTGAAAAACACCTTTGGAGTGCAAGGGAGTGCAAGAGCACTAGTGAGGATAGAGATTTGAGAATCAAAGCTTGAGAGTTCCTCACTAGCGATTAGAGAGTAGCAAGTGTGCATCCACCTTCTCATTTGGGCTCATAGTGGTCAAGTGAGAGTTCTAGCTTGTTACTCTTGGTGATCGCCATCACCTAGACGGCGTGGTGGTGATTGGGAGTTCGGTGATCATCCGGCGGAGCTTGTGGATGACCCAACTCATCTTGTGAGCGGTCTTGGGTGATTCACCGCGACGGAGTGTCGAAGAATCAACCCGTAGAGAGCACTTGATCCTTGCGCGGATCAAGGGGGAGCTACACCCTTGCGCGGGTGCTCCAACGAGGACTAGTGGGGAGTGGCGACTCTCCGATACCTCGGAAAAACATTGCCGTGTTCCTTGCCCCTTTACATTCAAGCATTTACATTCTCGTATTTACTTTCATTGCTTGTTTTACATTCCTTGATTTGTCATGCTAGACTAGGATTGGAAACTAGGGTGCAAAACTTTGTATCGGTAGACTCTCTAGGAACACAAGTAGACACTAGGGGTGAATTCCGGCTTGTAGGATTTAATTCTTGCATTTAATTTTTAGAAAAGCCCAATTCACCCCCCCTCTTGGGCATCTTGATCCTTTCACTTTGTTTCCCCCAAGTGACATAGTCAGATCCTCAGGCCTAGCTGCTCGTGAAGATAAGGAGCTATGTAGAGGTGGCTCGCATAAGCCTAGAGATGTCTCTTGTAGTGAAAGGCGTATGTGAGGCAGAAACGTGCCACCCACGCCGCGCCCACCCGTCCTCTGCGTCACTGCTATCCATGCCTCCCCACCCAGCCCTATGTGCTGCATTGCCTAGCTCCGCATTGCCAGCGAGCTCCGTACCGCCGGTGAGCACACCGTTGACCTCCACACGCCAACCACCCGCCCTCTATGCGCACCACGTGCTCGTGCTGCTCCCACACCCGCCCTCTATGCGCCGCCGCCCAGCTCCGCGTTGTTGGCGAGCTCCGTGCCACCGGTGAGCACACCGGTGACCTCCATTTGCGAAGCAGCAAGGAGATGTTTGCGCTGAAAGAGCATGTTGCAAATATATGTTTCGAGTGTTTCAGATGTTTCAGAGGTATGTTGCAAGTATTTTATACCAATGTTGCAAAAATAGATTGCGATGTTGCATATGTTGCAATGGTTGTATACGTATGTTGCAAAGGTCTGTTACCAATGTTTCATCTATGTTTTCGGACGTATGTTGCATATGTTTTTATTTGAATGTTGCATATGTTTCAGACATATGTTGAATGTGTTTTATCTGAATGTTGTGTATGTTTGCAAAGGTTTTCAGGTGTTTTCGGGTGTTTTTTTCAAGTGTTTCAAAAGCATGTTGCAAGTGTGTATTTTAAATGTTTCAGTTCTTTTCAAACATATGTTGCAAGGGTTTTATCTGAATGTTGCATGTGTTGCAGTGGTTACACACATATGTTACCGTATATGTTTCAAATGTTTTATCTGCTTTAGACGTATGTTTCAGTAAGTCCTCCGTGTTGCAAGTGTTTCATGAGTCGCAGGTGGTCCCAATGGGGCGGGCGGGCGTAGAGGGCGTAGCAGACGCAGGCGCGTAGCATGGCGCGGGCGAGCAGCAGGGCGCAGACGAGCACTAGCATGGCGCGGGCAAGCAACGGCAGGGCGAGCGAGGCGCGGCGAGCAGCAGGGCGGGCATGCATAATGCTCCGATGCACGTCTGTGAATGGAGGCAACTAGAGGGAGCGCATGGGAGACAACCACCTGACATGGGACCCATCGTAGAGGTAGGGACGCCGGAGTATTGCCATTTTTTACCGATCCGTTTTGGCCGCTGGCGGTCCCAGCTGACAGCCGAGGGTGGTGTGCCCCGCTGGCTGTTCGGCCGCACAACTGCGAGTGTGCAGTGGCGAGTGCGCCGTGTGGGCCGCATCGGCGAGCATGCGCTGGGCCGAGCGGTGAGCGTGTTGTGGGCGTTCAAACATGCGGTTATGTTCAGACGTCCGGACGCTAGTAAGTTCCTTTTGGCAACTGTGACTTTAAAAAAAACTTCAACCCATCAACACGTGTCAAATCTTTAGTTGACGAGGGCATGATTTCCACATTCCAAGTGTTTGAGAGGGACTGCTAGAAATTTTATTGTGGAAAAATATTGGTAGAGAATTTAGCTCGACAATAATATTATATCTTGCAAAAGTAAATTAAATTTCTGAAAAAAGTTGATTCCGCTTTCACTGACGAGCGATACTTGTTTCTATGTAGTATCTGGCAGTGAGTTATTTGTTTGTAACAACTTTTTCTATGTTTGTCGCAAGAAAAAAAAAACCTCTTTTCTTTGCAAGTACTTGACAATTACTGAATAAGTCAATAATATAAAAATGGCATAGTCCCATATAAAAAGTGTTTTGTGCCACCTAACCCCGTATAAAAAAAGATAAAACGTTTCACTTTGCCCCCAGAAATTGGCATGTTTGTAGGGGCTAAGTGGCACAAAATGCTTTTTTTTAACATAATGAAAAGAGTATCCGGCTTCAGCCTCATTGAAGAGAAATCAGACCTACTTATTACAGCTTATTAACAACTCTGGATAAATAAGGTTCTTATAAGAAAAACAACTCAAAAGTCAAAACCCAATTCTAGACAAACAAGGCCATCCATAGGACGCAAAGAGACTTATTTCCGTGGTCTCCAAAGATCGACAAGCCTCCACCATGAGCACTTGTTGAACCTCACACCGTTGCAATTGGGCCCAGAACCGAAGCCAATGGATCCCCTGAAATAACACCTGCAAAAGAGAATTGGGTCGACAATTGTCAAACAAATTTGTTCCTTGTTATCTAGATTGACCATAAAATAGCCGCCGCACCAATCAGTAAAAGTGATTAAAATTTTTTATCTTTCCAAGAGTATCATCCATTAAACAAGTTATGGGCATTCCAAGGTGGCTTAAATCCTAACACCATATGGACAGCTCTCCATAAAAACATGGCATGTGAGCAATCAAAGAAGAAATGTTGAATGGTTTCAAGTTTGCTACAGAAACAGCAGGACCTATCGCATTCCAATTCTTCTTTGCCAAGTTGTCCTTAGGGACAATATAACCCCTTTTTTTAAAGAACTAAACAAAGATTTTAATCTTCAAAGGGATCTTAAGATGCCAAACTACTTGTGATACTTTTAATCCATTATTAATTAAGTAGCTGTAGTTGTGATACTTTTAATCCATTACTGATACAAAATGCTTTATGCAGAATAATCTGCAATTCACAAGTTTCAAAAAAAAAGTTGGCTTAAACATTCAGTCCTTTTGCAGTTACTTAAACTGAGAATTTCATGTGCAGGAATAATAAGCTCGAATCTAAACTACCATTCTCAATAGTTCTCAACTAGTAAAGAAACTAGGTAAAAAAAATACAACTCTGTAAATTAACCACACGCATATGGATGTTGTACCAAGTAATAACAACTAAGAAACAAAGAACAGTGCCTCAAATAATACAGACAACTACCTTCTCAAAAAAAATAAAAAAATAAAAAAAAACAACTACAATTATATTGTGGTTGCGAACAACCAAAGTATGAAACAGAACCACACATCCTTAACCAAAGGTCAAGTAGTCTACAAGCATCTACAAGATACATCAGCTAATCCTGGGGAGAGGACGACAGGTGACAGAGACCTGCATCCGATGGCAATGAGAAGGAAAATGACAGGGCTGACACCATGGTCTGGAACTAATCATACAGGCCTGGATTTTTCAGGCCCTGACTTGTCCCAATCCCTGGAATAACTCCAAATCCCCAGTGAGAATGAGCAGTTTGTTGCTTGCATTGCATCGCAGAAATCTGGGGGGGTGTGGTGTGGCGGGGACCAGCAGGCCAACACATGTTATTGTTACCAACCACTCCGCATAACTCATCATCCAATCACATTGCACAATCTAGAGCGAGGCCGGCCTGCAAATGAAGCCAACGCAAGATCCAACTTCAATTCTGAATCTGGTCAGGATTATTGACTGCTGGATCTAGGATTTGCTGGTACAGATCAGCTGAGCTACAGATCCACTGACCACTGTAATAAAAAGATATTTTACTACATAACATGGTAAAAATGGCAAGGTCTCGTGCCTTGCTTTGCTCATGCTATCTCAATCATGTGATGCTAACCTTGCTAAGATAGATGGCCCTCTGACTTTGAATGACAGTAATGTAAGTGCATACATTATTTGAGACAACTGGTGTTGATAATCTTAATCCAGTGAACATGTGAGCATGAGATCCAAAAACATTGCATGCCTAGTTGTCTGTTCAGTGCTGCCTTCTGATGTGCTGATCCAGCAATAACATTGATGACTGGCATGGCTACACAAACCCCAAGGAAAGGCACCAGCTACTGCACAAAACCACACAGAGAGAGCTAAACCTTGCATATATCAACCTGAGCAGATCATTAATTAAGAGCTTGTGCTATAATCATATTTTTCTCAAGTTATATACAACAACAGAACAACAGCTAAAAAATCCTGAATTCCTAAGGGTGTGTAGAACTGGAGTGGGGGGGGGGGGGGGGGGGGGGGGCGCATAAGAATTTCAGCGTTGCAAGAACGAAAGAATATAATAGCTGGGGCTTCTTATCTTGGTCCTATCCTTTTCTTGGCACTACATAGGAGCATCTTGGGTGCCTTTATTTATCACATATGAACTCCATTGGCCTAAATGACACGGATTTGTTTGGCATGCCCACAGGGGGCCGGGCCCCACCTGACAGTAAAACTAATGACAGGGGAGAGAATCTTAAATCCCCTCCCCCCTCCCCCCTCCCCCCTCCTGCCTCACCAGATTTGATACACATGCAAATCCTGCTGCCTGTTGCTTCTCAGCAGGGCCAAAAGCTGTTGTGCGTTTGGCCTAGCAGTAGCTACCACTACCAGGAGATCTTCCTCCTCCTGTGAGAGGTGCCCAAACAGCTTCGTCAGAGGAATCAGCACTTCAGCAGTGGGAGCTCCTGAGGCAAAGGTGAGCTCATGGCCCCTGTGTGATCTTCCATGCTCTTGCCTCGTTTTATTTGGCTCTTGATCCTTGTTGTTTCTTCGAAGAACCGCCCTTGGGCCTGCCCTTCATGGAGCATTCTGAAAGTTTGCATGCATGCCATCGTCATGCTCTTGCCTGGTTGTCGTGTCTTTGTAATTTTCATTCATGATCAGGGAGCAGTTGTTCAAAAAGTCTATTGTTGTTTCAGTTTGCAAAGAAAGAAACCAGAGGTGTTCCTAAACTTGTTCTTCAACTCTCTACTCTTTCCAGAGTTTCCTTCAGGATCGAGTTCATCAGTAGTTTGTATCTCAGGAAGACATGCAGGCATAATTTTGTTTGAAAAACATAACGAAGTAGAATTATGATACATATATAATCTTTCCCTTGCTTCTTCCAGAATTCTGTCTGCAGGAATTTAACGTTAGGACGCTATGAGCGTGTACTTTTTTTTAGCTTTCATTTTAGGCAGAAAGATGTGGAAAAAAGTTTCTGCTTCTGTACCATTATGCCCGTGGAGGACAACGTTAGGTTACTTGCCGAAAGTGCAGAAATATTTGTTTATGGAATAACAGAACAATGAGAGTACAAGATCCATAAGAAATGAAACCTTGAAAATCTCACCTTTGATTCACCCTAAAAAAATGCTTCTCTGCTTCTATACAAATTTATCACTGTTTCAGCTAAAGAGAAGTAACAAAAATGAAAACTTGTTTTCTGTCATATGACCCAGAATGATATCAGGTCCAAGAGTCTACGGCTGCTTCCATATTCTTCTTCAGAATTTTGAGCCATTCTCAGAAGCAGTGCACTTGCAGGTGTACAAGCACATAGGACAAATTATCAATTGATGCTTAGATTGCATATAACTACAACAATGTAGCTCCACATTTATTATGATATCTTTGGATACCCATTCAACTTATTACTACAACAAATTAAATGCCCCATCGTACCATGTACCCTATCTGACAGGGAAGAGCTCTTCAAATCAAAGATGAGTAAAAACATTCAGTAACTTATTCAGTTGACCACTAGAAATTGTTATCATCAGAGACACAGACAAATGTGTTAGCACCTCACATCCATTTCTATTTGTTGCAGACACTGTCCAGCCCAGCGAGCTGATACTTGTGTGTGGAGCGGGCAGAGATAAAGATGGAGAAGGAACACATCAAGATGGCCATGCTGAGGCAAGAACAAACATTCAGGCAGCAGGTAAACCATGTTACCAGAACTTCCTGCTCACAACTAGAGCAGTATCCATAGACTTCATAATGTTGAAATTGTTCGATGCTCTCTTCTTCAGGTTCACGAGCTGCACCGCGTGTACCAGGTTCAGAAGCAGCTGATGATGCAGATGCAGATTACCAAGACAAACAACTACGGAAACAAAGTTCCCGAAACGCAAACCCAACCAACAGTAAAACTCGAGCACCAACAATGGTGTGGTAGCTCAGGCAAGACGGAAACCAAGCTGGCTGAAGACTTCAACCTGGAGCTGACACTGGCAACTGGGGCTGGAAGGACGAAGCAGGAGAAGCCATCCAATTCAGACTCCGAAGCAACAATGTCGTCATCGACATCTGCAGAATCTGAGTCAGGGCAGAGATTCATGCCCAACTCCAATGTAACAAACCTAAGGTTCCAGAATGAGAGCAATAGGCATGATGATCAGGTCATGCAGTCTCCTTGGCGCTATCAATGTTTAAGTCTCAAGATGGCGTGAAGGATTAGATAGGGTTGGCATGAGAGTGCCCCAGGACTCAAAGCTCAAACAAAAGCAAGTGCATTGCGGCCTGTATATTACGATTTCATTGCAGCAGGAGCAAGCTCAAAAGAAGAAAAATGAAGCATTTATGGGCAAACTAAAATGAACCAAATGAGAAAAGGATCATATCGTGTCTGTTATTGTTTGTGGCAAAGAACAGATTCACTTACATCTTCATAACTAGATACAGAGAATTTAGTTTAAGTAAATGTACTTTTGACCCATAGGATCAAAGACCGTAGAAAGATATCATAAAAGACCAATGGACCTAGTATAATTTGATCATCCAGACAAAATGGTTTTCAGCCAAAAACATAGGCAAGTAGAATCCCTGTGGACACTATGCTCTAACCAAAAGTGAAGGATGCATTGGAAGCAATCCATCTCTCTAAAGCCTAAAATCGCTGGTCGATAAAACAGCAGATAACATCCTAGTTCCAAGAGGCATACATCAAGTCCACCTTGTACAAACAATCGACAGATAACAGCCATGTTGAGTCATTTGACAGCACCTAGGTAATCGTGGCCACCTCCACATCTGCTTTCTTTAAGCTGGCCATATATGTAATGTAGATGGTCCAAAGAAATGAGAATGAATTGCTCACTAGCGGCTGGGAAAAAATAAAAATTCAGGTCAGAAATGCTGCCAAACAAGCTGACCCAAGCAGATAATCTACAATGCATCAGGTTTAGTTACCTGTAAATGAACTGGAACAAACTTGAAAGTAATGAAATCACAAGTTGGCCAATATAAAAGCCCACTTTTGATGGTGGGAACTAGATCCCTCTTCAATCTTGCAATAATCTCAGGAACAGACTCACCTGTGTATCAGATCAGAAAAGCCATTAAATAGTGTGTGAGTCGCATACTAGAATAGTTTCCAACGAAAAGGTTTCAGATCACTAAAGTTGGTGGGGAGGGTGTACTGCATGTAAGCTTATCTGAATGCAGTTTCTCCTATCATGCTCAACAGTACAAAGTGTCTATAGATGTTTACTATATGCAACGTTATCCTCAGACCAGTAGTACTGTGGTCCATGATACCATGGGTCACAGACTTTACCAAAACTAAATTGAAATGACAAAATGCAACAGCATCAACCATTAGCTGTACAAGAAGATTAAATCATCTCAAGGCAAGTAGGTGGCAATAGTAATACTCGAAACATTCACATCACAATGTTCACCAAGAAAGCAATAGCCTTGTGTGAGTGTTTTAACTATGTTGGATGACAGTCAAATTAGTTAATGCAGCTAAGGATTAAAACAAATCAACACAGGCTCATTACGGACAGACTGCAGTTTTCCAGTAGAAATCAGAGCACTTATTTGATAAAACTATGACTCAGAGATAGTAGTGGGTTTATTTAACTTATCTTGACAAGTAAACACGAGAAAACAAAATATTGCTTTTTAGCATCTTATACACAACATCCCTTCGTAAGCTTTAAATATCTACACCTCACTGACATGGATAGTCAATCAAACATACTGAGAATTGAAAGAATCCTAACTCCAAAAGGCATTGAAGTTATGTTTGAGGAAAGTGCACTGATTGTCCATAATTTTTACGTTTTTCAGACTGCAACTTATGAACTAAAAGTTGGTTATTGCCATCCTCACCAAATACATTTGATGACCAGGTGAGGATTTTTATTCTTATGTAAAGCACTGGAAGTATAAATGGTCAGGTATTTGCAACAGCCAAACCCTCAACACTACATTGAGTTTGATGCTAGTTAGTTTACGTGTCTCAAACGTTCAGATATATTAATTTCTATATAGCCTATAAAGTTGTGCCTTTGGCTGCCTTAATTACATCTATAAAGCCTCAGTGTGCATTGGGTAGCAAGGCAAGCAAAGAGTAGCGTCAGGATAAAACTTAAATAGGAACAGACTGCAGTGCAGAAGTTTGATTTTAAGAGTTACCTAGTCGAACTTCAGAATGATTCTTGCATTGTATACAAAAAAAAAACAATCAATCAACATAAAAGGTGTCACACATATATAAGTTGAACCCATTAGTCACCTGTCCACCAAGATTGAAGTAGGAAATAACTATTAAGATACTATTCTGAACTAATAGATCAGATCAAATATGCTAACACAATAGAATGCTTGCAGTCGTTACAAAAGTAACAGAATTGCAAGCCCGCTTATAGGTGGATATCTTGCTTTCCCTTCCATAATACAGACAGAATAATAAATGCTACCATGTGCAGCCACCAGCCAGCAGTTTGTACCCAGTACATTGATAGTTGCGTCTCACAAAAATCATATGAAACAGGAACACACTGTATCACTGATGTGCTATTTTTATCACTGGACCACTTCGATAACAAGATTATAGTAAATAGATCCATTCATGGGTTTACAGATAATCAAATAGAAGGAATATAGTTGCTTCTTTTTTTTGGAGAAGGGAAGGAGTTTTTAAGAATTTGTGGACTCAGCAACTAGTTTACTATACAATGTAAGTCCTACACAGATAAAACTTTAGGAGAAAATGCAGATCAAGCATGCTGTATAATCATTTCTATTAATGCATCACCAAAACAGACTAATTGTCAGCATAGGAAACAGCATAGGTGGAGTTAATAGGGCAATGCAATCAAAATAGGGTAGCAGAAGCATGCCCAATAAATAAGTACTCACGCAATTCATTTTTGTAAGGCATGGTTTGACTGTCCAAATTCATGCTTTGACCAAAATCTAATAATATATAAGCTATGTGCCACAAAATTGATAACATTGGATTAGTATTGAAAAGCACTTGTCAATAATTATGTTTTTTAACTACTAATAAACTATTGTAGAAATAACTTGTGGTCAAAGAATGATTTGCAGAGTCAAGCTACACTAGAAAAATGAACAGAGGGAGTACTGAAATTCGACAAATGATTTTTGTGCAACTCAATCAGAACTAGAAGGCCAGAAGTATATGGAGGCATGTAAGCAATAGTACCTTGTAATCCAGCATTATACGAGAAGAAAACTGAGTTAATAATTGGTCCATAGACTGCTTGCCCTAGAAACATCTTCTTCAATGTGTTCACTACATCCTTTTTGGGGAACAATTTTGAGATAAAATTAAACCAAAGATGGAGGGTAGGTCCTGAGATCAGAAACCCATAACTAGCCATACGCATGGACCTAAGAAAATCAAGTGAATCCTCAGGACCAAGCGTGAGCATCTGACAACGCAATAGCAAAAGCAAACGAAACCGTGTTAGAAGCAACATCTAATTGTAACAGCCAGTATACATAGCAGTGAAAAGTTCCATGCAGGGGCACCAAGAGTCAAATGATCAAGCTAAATATGATAGGGCTAACAAACATAAGACCCCTGACTACAGAAGTGCTGAAATAGCCGATAGCCCATTCCCTTCAGGGTTTGGATAAACTGAAAATGGTTGGACTTATATTATAAAGGCTATAGATCAATTCATTGAAATGGCATACATAAACTGTAGTTCAGCTTGGCCAACCACATATTTAAAACGGCTGTCCCCTAAACAGCAAACAGACGTGTAAATGAAGGAAAACTTTCAGAATGATGCACCTGGTTGCATATATCTTTCGGGTGATAATGGTACTAACAATTGAAATGATTACACAACTTATAAGGATCACCAACACAACTATGACATCAATTACATCAGTTTAAAATGTATCGCATCGCGTCCTATACCGATGATAAATTGCCAATGTAGCACAAATTCTACCACGTGGAATCAATCGATCAATTGTGATGGCTGAAATTTCCTGTTTCCACGATATCGGGCGAAGAAGGTTACATTTTACGAGCGACCCGGGACAGGAGAAGATCCCGACCTGGGAGGAGAGGTCCGAGGCGGTGAAGATGGCAGCGGCGGTGACGCTCTTCGTCAGCACGGGCCGCGCGTCCAGAAGGCCGAGGTACCACCCGACGACACCCGCGCCAGCCCCGGCCTCGACCGCGCCGGCCTTTCTGCTAGGAGACCCGAAGGCGGACCCCACGGGGGACGGGCGCGCCGACGGCACGGGCGGCGGGAGAGGGGCGGAGGGCGGCGGCTTGGAGGAGATGAGGTGGGTGCGGAAGTGGGACCATGGTGAGGGGCTGGGCCCGCGGGGGCTGCGTCGGAGCGGGAGGAGGAGGCGGCCGCCGGCGTGGAAGGCTCCGGCAGTGGCCATGGCGGCGGCGGCGGCGGCGGTTGGGTTCCTGAACGGCCGGCGATTGCGGGGTTTTCTAGTCTAGAGGTTTTATTTGGGAAGAATGGGATTATGGGAAAGCGGAGGTGGGGGCCACGCGTCAGTGTCGCGCTCGCCCGTAAAGCTTGGAATGCCTTCAAGAATTCATGAAAACATGTACAAACCATGGTAAAAAAGTCATCTAAATTCATCAAAAAAATCACATACGTAGATGATATGATGATACACAACCTTGTAAAATATTTTGTCCAAACTCGACTTCGTTTGTGAGATATAAAAATAACAAATTTCTAACAAATCGTTTGGACAGCTTGCTGGCTTGAAATTTGTTATTTTTATATCTCATAAACGAAGTCAAGTTTGGATAAGATATTTTACAAGGTTGTGTATCATCATATCATCTACATATGTGATTTTTTAGGTGAATTTAGACGACTTTTTTACCGTGGTTTGCACGGGTTTTCACGAAGAGTGTGATTTCTGCCTGATACGTTGTCTTCCAGAAAAGAAGAGCCGATGGGATTTCCTTGACAAAAATAATATTTATCTTTTTCATAAAATATGGTCTTGGTTTTAATCCTCTATAAATTAACACTATCTAAAAATCTTCCACCCTCCGTGTCTCTCAAACTAGAATGGGCCCGACAATCTTTTGGAGTTGTACACCTGTCATACACCAACGGGCATATGTGGACAACTTTGAGGTTTGCATTTGCATATGCGGATAGCTTAAAGAAATATTTATCTTTGTTAGATTATTAGATGATAAAGTGTTCAAAATTTATATTTATAGTTTGATTAGTTAAGTCATCAGCCGATTCATATTATAAACAATAATTATTCCTAATTAAAACAACAACGTAGTACCAGAAGTTTTTCTGAACATGGTTGTAGAAATATTTTTATTATAAGTAAGGGTCAACGTTTAAAAGACGCCATTACGCCACATCCTGCATTTTTTATGAACAGCGGAACAGGCAAGCACATATTTTAAACTACAGTGCTGAATTCAAATGATAAATGGATAGGTAAATTGTTGGGCTGTATCTGTATTTATATGTGCGGTGATGGCCCAAGAGCCCACCATGTATATAGTTGAGCAGGCCTAGGCATTCAGGTTACCCGATTTTTTCTCATCGGATAATTCGGGTAATGAAAACTGCTACCCGATATTAGTCTAAAAAAACCATTACCTATAATTTCGGGTACCCAATAATTCGGGTTCGGATTCAGGTATTCCTGATATACTCAAATTTACATAAAAATAGCAAACTACACAAATATTCAGTGGCAATTTATATATAATTCCAACAACAATTTATATAGAATTTCAATAGCATTTTATTGAGAATAATGTATTACAGTCACTTGTTCAAACAGAGAGAATTATATTTTAATAAAGCGATAAGTTCAAGTGTTCAACTAACAGCACATGATAAATACAAAGACAGAGATAAATGTTTGGGTAGTTCGGGTAGTTTGGGTACCAGGGGATATTACCCGAATTACCCAAACTAATTTCGGGTAATCAAAATTGCTATCCGAATTAAGGATCGGGTACCTCGGGTTCGGGTAATTTGGGTATAGGTAATGGGTATCGGGTATTTTGCTCAGGCTTAATAGTTGTAAACTCTGCTAAGAGACTGTGAGTGAGCTCTAAAAAATTTCCAGACCTTAAAAAACACGGGATGATAAAGGAAGAACATAGCCAATCAAAAGTCCATTCCTTATGTTGTGCATCCTGTAATAATAATAAAAATTTCCCCACTGTTATGATGCCCGTTGCCGATGTTTTGTTACATATTGTTTATGGGCCCATTTCTAATGAAAAATGAACACGGTTAGTTCACCAAAATTCTAAAACCAAGAATGAAAGATCGAAATGACCCAACACTTCATGTCAACAGTTCTGAAGATACACTATAAATTCCAAATTCAAATCATGTCATAAGAGCATGAAAAAGCAATTACTCCCGTTACATCCATGACAAAGTCTTACCAAGAGCAAGCTCAACAAGTTACGTATTAGGGGCATTTGATGTTGAAAAAATCTGTCCAGAAAAGACTATCATATAACAATTGCTTCACAATATGATTTAGAAGTCGAAACTCAATAGCTATATTAGATTTGCATGTAACAATTTTTACGTTTACCAAACTACAGCTAAACCCCCATAAAGGTTGTCAATCAAGGGAGGACTCGATCTCGTCAATGGTGGTGTGCGGCATAGTTGAGCGGTGGGGAAAGCTGGGACAACGCCAGACGAGGTCCTCGAGGTAGAGCAGTGCGCCAAGGAGGGTCGTGTTCTTTGCGGCGATGCTGAGCAAGGTCTACCACCATGCGGGGGCAAGTGGGAGGACTTCTTGTCATGCGAGCGCGTGCGAAGCAGATGGACTGGAGGTGGGACCAGTGACGGTGCAGAAGAGGAGTGAAGGTGTCGGGAGGCGAGGTGCGGACAGGGGTCGAGGATGAGGACTACTTGCATGAGGCGACGCCAGCAGTGCCAGGGCAGGGCAGGAGTTGAGGGGAAGGAGAGGTGGTGGCAGTGGATGCGGAAATCTTCCGGTCCGAATGGGCGGACTAGAAGCACGCGACGTACGTCGCGCGAGAAATCGCGGGCGTGCTCGGGAAGCCGCGATGTGACGGAACTAGGTAGTTTCTCTTTTTTTTTCTTTTTCCTTTTATTTTATTTTATTTTATTTTATTATTTTATTCTTTTTTCTTGTCGTGCTTCATTTTTATTTTTATTTCTTTTATGTTTGACGTGATTTTTATTTTTTTCTATTTTTCATTTTTTTATGTTTCTTTTATTTCTTTTTTGCTTTCGTTTGTTCCTCTTCTTATTATTTTTTATTTCCTTTCTTAATTTTTTTATTTTCATTTCATGTGATTTTTCATCATTCTTTTCTTTTTTATATATTTTTATTTATTGTATTTCTTTTTTTTTACTACAATTAATTATTATGTTTGTTTTTATTTATTTTATCTTTATATTGATTTTTTTTGTATTCTTTCTTTTTCCTTTGCTCTGTTGTCTTTATGTTTTCTATAGTTTTTTGTATTTTCTATTTTTCCATTTTACCTTATTTAATTATTTTTTAAAGTTTAATTTTTTTTATTTTCTATATTCCAGGAGATGCTATGTCATATAGTATAAACATGATGTTGTATGATGTATTTTTGCGATGTTCACGTGGTATATACATGTCATGTTCTATAATGTTTTTTTGTGATGCTCATGTAGTATATATGTTATGTTCTATGTTTTTTTTAATGTTCATGTGTTATACATGTGATGTACTATGTTGTTTTTTTATGTTCACGTGGTATACACGTGATGTTCACGTAGTATACAATAATATTCTATTATGGATTTCGTGATGTTCTCATAGTATACATGTGAAGTTCTATGTTATACTTTGTGATCTTCATATAGTATATATGTGATGTTCTAGATGTTTTTTTAACGTTCACATGGTATACATGTGATGTTCTATATTGTATTTTGTGATGTTCACACGGCGTACATGCGATGTTCTACGATATATTTCTGGATATGCACATTGTATAAGTTTAATGTTCCAGAATTATCTTTGAGTATTCATATAGTACTTATGAAGATGGTGTGTGAAATATTTTTTTGATTTGATATGTTTAATAATGAAAATATTTTACATTAATCACCAACATTAATGTGCTGTAGTGGTAGAAGAATGGCATCATAGACAATGAGGTCTTGGGTTCAATCCCTTTGCTTCCTCACTATTTTGTTATTGTTTCTTATTTTTCTTCATATAGCTAGACAAAAAAGCACGTAGGAAAAAGCTTACGTGCGGAAAAAAATAGTATTGGCTCGGAACGCTAAGAGTGCTGGCGGCAGGAACGCGGAAGAGCGCGGCAGGAAAATCTATCGGCGCCAGGCCAGTCCGGCCGTCCAGACCTTAGCAACCCCCAGTCGATGGGGAGCCTGGGCAACCTGATTGCTTGAGCCAAGCGCCGACCACCTTATTGTTTGCGAACTCAGAAAGAAGTGTCGGTGTAATTTTGTTGGTAGCAGGATAACTTTCTGATGTTTCATGTCATTTTCATAGGCAGTTCTTGTCTAAAGTATTTTCTTTTATGATAATAATACAATAAACTTGTTAATGAGTACTACCTCCGTCCCAAAAGAATACAATTCTAGCACAGTATCATGTTTTACTACCTTAAGTTTGATCAATTATAGATAAAAAAATATCCATGTTTATGATACCAAATAAATATTATCAGATTAATTACGAAATGTATTTTTATAATAAATTAATTTAAAGTCATAAATGTGAATATTATTTATTAAAAATTTAGTCAAACGTGAACCACTTTTCGTGTCACGCAACCTACATTTGTATTCTTTTTAGGACGGAGGTAGTAACAACTAGAAGGTCCCTTGATTAAATGCAAAAGTATGCGACACTACTTTCTCAATTGACTTCCATAGAGCGTTGCTACTCTTGAGGCGAATGAAAGACAACCTTCTATATTCCCATTATACTGCAAAACAACTTTGTCAATTTTGGACATCTAGTAGAATTTTGGCGTACACTTCAGCTGGATAAATGTTTCAGTGGTTCAAAAGGACTTATATTTGTGATAGAGTATTAACTCCTGTACAATTCAACTAGAGAAATTGTGCTAGCTAAAAGATGTGCCGGTGTAATTTGCTCTTGTTTGTTAAATGTAGACACATTCATTGATATAGTAAACTATACATATATATTAAACTATGTCTATAGCATTAAATTCTCCATGAATATGTTCTAATAGTATATTTTCTTTGAACATTTTGGTCAAAGTTAGAGGTTTGACTTAGAAAAAAATTGAAGTGGTCTATAATTTAAAACGGACGAAGTAGGTTGAAATGAGTTTATTTTTGGCAAAATCAAGTGGCAGCACACCGAGAGTATAATTTTGATAGTGTTGTAAGTAGTCGGCTATATTCCGTAGCTATTGCCGGTTGTTTTCGTAAATATGTGCTAATTTCTGGCTATTAGTTTTGTTTTTGTATTTTTTAATTATATCATATTTCTAGTACTCAATGGGGTAACGTGCGGAACATTAACCTGAGTTTTGTAAGTCAAACCAATGAACAACCAAATTTAAATTGATATGCTACCTTTAAGTTTGAAATAATCCTTGTTAATTTATAAGTTTTAGAGTTAGTTTGAGTTTGTTTACTTACTATGAATCGACCTACCAGGTTTAAGTTCTCGAATTGATAGGAGTAATTGATTTATTCTACCATGTAATAGCATTATTTCTTCAATAGTAATCGACTGTACAGTCGCACACACTGTTTGACATCCCAAAGTGCTCATAGGTAAGGGGGTGTTTAGACCCTTGGCTTAAGTTTAGCTCTTGTCACATTGGATGTTCGGATGCTAATTAGGACTAAATATGAGCTAACTATAAAACTAATTGCAGAAGCCGTGGCAAATTCATGAGACGAGTCTATTAAGCCTAATTAATCCATCATCCATCATTAGCACATGTTTAGTGTAGCACCACATTATCAAATCATGGACTAATTAGACTTAATAGATTCATCTCGTGAATTAGCCCTCATTTATGTATTTAGTTTTATAATTAATTAACCTATATTTAACATCCATTGTGACTATAAGATGGTAACGGGCACAAACTCGCTAGGTTTTGTCCACCCAAACCCATGCCCATGAATATAAAATTTACCCACTAAAAAAATCCATGACCTGTCACGGGTTTAATTTTGTGCCCAGACCTATGCCCCATTCGAGTCACGGGTACCTAACATGTTGCTCGTGCCCGCAACAAGACCTTATTATTTTTACAGTTGCGTTGTGCCCCTGATGTGTTGGGTGTTTATATAGCCACATGTTTGCTTCTCTCTTCTATACGCAGGTGAGGTGGGACTAAAGTTTACCAGGTGTCACATTGGATGTCATATGGAGTGTCGCATGGGGTGTTCGGATACTAATAAAAAAATAAATTACAGATTCTTTCAGTAATCTGCAAGACGAATTTATTAAGCCTAATTAATCCGTCATTAGCACATGTTATTGTAGCATCACATTGTCAAATCATAGACTAATTAGGCTTAAAAAAATCGTCTTGCAAATTAGTTGCAATCTGTGCAATTAGTTATTTTTTTAATCTATATTTAATACTTTATACATGTGTCTAAACATCCGATGTTATAGGAACTAAAGTTTAGTTGGAAAACTAAACAGGACCTAAATTGAGGGCCTGTGCAATCTCCAGCAGGCTCTACTGCACTCATGCGTCTGTTGCTTGTTTTGGGCTATAGTGGGCTGCTTGTTGCTAGCTACGAGACTACGAGAGTACCGCCAGGCCACTAGAAGACTACCTGGAAGACTACCGTGAGCTAGTCACGTGGGTTGGCTGCAATGCAATCACGTAGCCTACTGTGAGCCATGTTTCAGTTTTTTTTTCTTTTTCTCTCTTTCAAAATATTACAGCGAATGGTTACTTTTTTACTGTAGTATTCAAATTGCTCATATTTTTTCTAAGATTTAGAATGAGGTCAATCCAATATGCTGATTTAATTAGAATATAGACTCTTTTGATATGATATCTAAACATTTTAAAGTTATGGACCGGATTTAAAAAAACTCATAGGTTTACGGGTTTAGATACAACACTCTCAGATCCACACCCACAAACCCGTTGGGTCTAACTTTTTGCCTATTAAGAAACCCATGGGTAAAAAAGTTGATCCATATCCCTACCTAATGGGGTAATAACCTGTCGGGTTTAGGGTTTCCATTGCCATCTTTAGATGTGAAGGGGCTAAACTTTAGCCCCTCAATTTGGTCTCTCAATGTGCTCATAGGTGACTAGGTGAGTGTGCATGTGCATTAATGAATGTCTGTACTGAGATTCACAAAAGAATGTAAATTGAGATATAGAAGTTTGCATTCACAACTCATTAAGCTTTAGCTTTGAGTTTGAATTTTAAATTCCATTTTTTTGTTTGAGATATTAGTTTGGTACTATGAAAAAAAACTAATGCACCAAAATTCAAAATTCATGTACCCACTAGTTCCAGTCATAATCTGGCGCAGAATGCCCCAGGAATTGACTCAACCTGTCCATTTTTTTTGGCTGTGATTATTTCAATTTGGAACACAGTATATGATGTACCCTCCTGGTGCTATCAGGAGACAGCTTGTACTATCTCTTTGAAAATGGTTGCGGCAGCACAGCTGTTAGCCTGTTACCCAAAAAGAATGCGGAGTAGTACGTACTCACTTCTCAGACAGTGACGTCTCAACGGCAAGCAGCCGGATACACGTCAGCAAAAAAATAAAAAGTAAAAAAAAACGTTTTTTGCACGTTTGCAGAAAAAAGAAGTTACACTTGAGGAAGAAGGAACGCCATTCAGGCCATCCCCAACGCAGTTTTTTTACTCGTACTCCCAAGGGTCACGTAGGATTGGATAAAAAAAGTAGTGGATTGCAGATGCTAGAAAGAAAATAAAGATGAGACATGATGAAAGGAAAAAGTTTCTGTGCAAACCGTAATGGTTTGTATTGTATGAATAGTAGTCTCAATATTTCCTAGTCTACGTGGATCACTTTATTTATAAAGTGACCACTTGCTTTATGAGAAATAAAAACTCCGATCCGACACACCTGTTGAGGTCACGATTCGCTTTTAAATTATGGAAGTTCATGATACGAAAGCAATCATGGTGCAATATGCCCACATGGCCACATGTCAGTAATATATGTGATTGAAACAGCCAAACAGGGCTGGATGAGCTGTTACCATCGGCTTACCTCGGAGCCACGCTTGCCAATGCCAGGAAATGTGCATTTTGAATGGACCAATCTTCATCAGGTCGTTGAGATCAACCATTTCACACTGACAGACAGTCTCAATTCTCAGAACATAAAGGACTGAAAATGACTTCAGGGCCATTTTCAAAAAAGAGTGAAAACAGTGAGAGTGACCTTGGAGTCCGCAGCCACAACAAACTTCACAGCCGCTACGGTTTCCTGGTTTCAGCTCTGAACAACTCTTCAGCCAGGCCCATAGATTAGTATGCACCTTGCCTCAGACTCCTTGACTCCCTGAGCATGCTGATGCTGCATACAATACAGGTACAGCACACTACCACCATTCCAAGGCTAATTGAGGAGAAGGCGGCAATCTGGCAAAGGTATGCGACTGCTCTGCTCCCACCAATTTTGTAGGCTGTGTTTGGATCTTCATGCTTCCATGCTTGGGTTCAAGATTTTACTTGTGCTCCCTTCAGGTTACGTACTTGAGTCCACGCTTTTTCTGTCACCTGGAGACATTGGAACAAATTGATTCAGGGTCAGAAATGAATTGGGTCGTGCTGAATACTGCTATGCATATATAACAATCAGATTGCACGCGTGAATAATATCATTGAGGTCCTGCAAAGGTGATAAATCTTTTGGTATAAGAAATATCTTGAAGACATAAAGATAATTAGGGTTCATCAATCACGATACTGGTAGATAGATTCGTCATAAGTTAAGCCTTGTAGTTATTCTTCAAGTATATCCTTTCCCTGAATAAAGATGTTGATGTTAAGCTTTGAACTGTTATTTAGACAGATTTCTTCCATCGTCGCATCGATGATGTGATGGTTGCAACAGAAACATGGTAGAGAACACCTCTACTAATCATTTTTGCCACTCCTCTACTCTTTAAGCTTTCAAACTTAACAATGGCAATTATGTGCGCCATGTTGCTTGTTTTAACTGGTTTAAGCATGTTTTAGAAACACGTCTTACATAACATGTCGCATAAACGCATCGCAGGGACCAGAGAGATGAAGCCTATCCCGCATATATTGATCATAATAGCTGCTTTGTGTTCTCAACCTGACAATGCCACATGCTCCACCGAGCCGGATCTTCTGTCCCTGCTGGATTTCAAGAACAGCATAACCTTGGATCCCCATGCAGTCCTAGCCACCTGGAACTACAGCATCCACTTCTGTGAGTGGGAAGGAGTCTCCTGTCACAGCACGAAGCACCCACGCCGTGTGACTGCCCTGGACCTTGCTAACCAAGGCTTGCTTGGCCACATTTCACCCTCTCTTGGGAACCTGACATTCCTCACAGCACTCAATTTGTCGCAAAATGGCCTCACCGGAGAGATAAATCCTGGGCTGGGTCGCCTACAGCACCTGGAGTTCCTGATCTTGGGGAACAACTCATTGCAAGGAAGAATTCCCAATGAACTCACCAACTGCACAAGCCTGAGGGCCGTGGACCTGTCTAGCAACCAGCTGGTAGGAGAAATTCCGGTCAAAATTGCATCATTTTCAGAACTTGCCAGTTTAGACCTGTCTCGGAACAACATCACTGGAGGAATCCCATCTTCGCTTGGCAACATCTCAAGCTTGAGCGAGCTTATAACCACAGAGAATCAACTTGAGGGGAGTATACCGGGTGAACTGGGATGGCTACATCGTTTGACATTGCTAGCCCTTGGTAGAAACAAGCTTTCAGGCCCAATCCCACAAAGCATCTTCAATCTCTCTTCCCTGGAAATCATATCCCTGGAAAGCAATAATCTGAGTATGATGTATTTGCCACTTGATCTTGGCACAAGTCTTCACAATTTGCAAAGGCTTTACCTGGATTACAACCAGATCAGTGGACCAATCCCTCCTTCGCTGTCCAATGCTACTCGCTTTGTAGATATAGATTTGTCATCCAATTCTTTCATGGGTCATGTGCCAACAACACTCGGAGGTCTTAGAGAACTCTCTTGGCTGAACCTTGAATTCAATCACATCGAAGCAAATGACAAACAGAGCTGGATGTTCATGGATGCCTTGACAAACTGCAGCTCCCTGAATGTGCTCGCACTGTTCCAGAATCAGCTAAAGGGAGAGCTACCAATTTCTGTGGGAAATCTGTCCTCCCGACTTCAATATCTCATCTTGGGTCAAAATGAACTTTCAGGTTCTGTCCCTTCTAGTATCAGCAATCTTCAAGGCCTTACTAGCCTGGGACTAGACTCCAACAATTTTGATGGCACGATAGTGGAATGGGTAGGGAAATTCAGGTACATGGAGAAACTGTTCTTGGAAAACAACAGATTTGTCGGTCCAGTTCCGACATCAATCGGCAATCTTTCTCAACTTTGGTATGTGGCATTAAAATCAAATAGATTTGAAGGGTTTGTACCGGTAACTCTTGGGCAACTACAGCATTTACAGATTTTGGACATTTCTGATAACAACCTCAATGGTAGCATTCCAGGTGGCCTGTTTAGCATTCCTGCGCTGATCTCTTTCAACTTGTCATACAATTATTTACAAGGAATGGTGCCTCTGGAAGTTGGAAATGCAAATCAACTCATGGAGATAGATATATCATCAAACAAAATATATGGGGAAATACCGCAGACACTTGGTAACTGCGATTCACTTGAGAACATCTTAATGGGCAGTAACTTTCTCCAGGGAGAAATCCTTTCATCACTTAAAAACCTGAAGAGTTTGAAGATGCTCAATCTTTCTCGGAATAACTTGTCCGGATCCATTCCAGGTTCCCTTGGTGGTCTGCAATTTCTGAGTCAGTTAGATCTGTCTTACAACAATCTACAAGGTGAAATACCAAGAGATGGAGTCTTTGCAAACTCCACTGCCCTCACATTGGTTGGAAACAAGAACCTTTGTGGAGGACTTCTGGAGCTTCAGTTTCAACCATGTCCTGTTCTGCCTTCAAGGAAGAGGAGATTATCTCGGTCACTCAAAATATTAATCCTAGTTGCATTCCCAGTGCTAGTTTTAGCATCTGCTGCAACTGTACTCCTTTTCTGTAGGAAAAATTTGAGAAAAACAACACCGCCGGTGCTTTCTGTTCTTGATGAGCACTTACCACAAGTTTCATACATGGATCTTGCCAAAGCTACTGACAACTTCTCCCCATCCAACATGATTGGACAAGGAGCACATGGGTTCGTATACAAAGGATTTATCAGTCACCTCAACTCATTTGTGGCTGTCAAGGTCTTCAACCTTGAAATGCAGGGAGCACATCATTCTTTTGTTGTTGAGTGTCAAGCCTTGAGACATATAAGGCATCGAAATCTTGTTAGTGTTCTCACTGCTTGCTCGAGTGTAGATTCTAGAGGAAACGAGTTTAAAGCAATTATTTATGAGTTCATGAGTTCAGGTAACTTGGATATGTATTTACATTCACAGGAAAACAGTGAGCGTTCTCCTGGGCATCTTAGCCTCACCCAAAGGCTAAACATGGTTATTGATGTAGCAAACGCACTAGATTATCTGCACAACAGCTTGCAGCCTCCAATTGTTCATTGTGATCTGAAGCCTAGCAACATCCTTCTAGATGATGACATGAACGCTCATGTGGGTGACTTTGGTCTTGCAAGACTTCGCAATGATGGGGCATCAACCTCGACAGAATGTTCAACTAGCACAGTCGGTTTCAGAGGAACAATTGGATATGCCGCTCCAGGTTAGTCTTATATATGTGATTGCCACACTACAATTGAAATAAGGTATTTAACAAAATTGAACGGCGCAGATATATTATATATGTTATCTACTAATATACTACATACTTTCAGAGTATGGGACTGGTGGTCAGATCTCCACTGCAGCGGATGTTTACAGCTTTGGTATCCTACTTCTAGAGATGGTTACTGGAAAGAGACCAACTGATAAAATGTTTATGGAAGGCATGAGCATTGTTAATTTTGTGCAAAAGCACTTCCCTGGCCAAATAATGCAGACCCTTGATGTCAGCCTGCAGGAAGATGATGATGATGCCCTATACAAAGCAACAGAAACTACAAGTGAAGGAAGGATGCATCAATGTGTGCTAATGATGCTGGAAATGGGACTTGTATGCACAGGGCAATCCCCAAAGGAACGGCCTGGCATGCAGGAGGTTGCAAGAAAGTTGTACACAACAAGGGTAGCCTATCTTGAAGATGGTTCTTACTGATGGTCATGACAGAGTTTCAGATAGTAAGTATTGATCCTAACTGTTTGTGTATGTACAGTTGTACACACTTGTACACAACAAGGGCATGCAGTTGAAGTTTCTTGTTTTCTTGGCTAATCACTCATGTAAACTCATGCCCTAATGGGCTTGTTTTGAGTCTTCTTAGACTCATTTTCTTCTTCTAAATACAATGATACGTAGCTCTCCTGTGTGTTTGAGAAAAAAAAAAGTTAAGTAGAATCCTCTATGCTGTCCGAATTAAAAAAATATTTCACCACCTGTGTGCAAAGTGTGATTATTCTAACACATGGCCCCAACATACACATGGGCATCGGTCATCAACGTTGTCATTGTGTGCAGAAGGGCGTCTGGGAATCGGTGTTCAGATGGCAATAGCAATTAATGCTTGCGGCATCGATCACACCATGGCTAGTCTTTGCAGTGGGACACAAGTTTAAGATCACTTCGGCCTCATACGCTTAGTGCATCCATAGCGTGCAAAAATTGGGGGTCATAAGCCCCTTGAGGTTGACCTAATGACCTACACAGGTCGAGCTTTGGACATCTGAAGAAAAGTCTATCTGCATTTGGGATGGCTGCCAAATTTCTCCTAGTATCTGCTCTTTCACAATGAACAAATGCATTGTAGCAGAGTGCACTGGTCACCATTGGCAGACCACAAACACCCCCCTAACCTTCCTCAGTTACATCTATGCTACACAGTTCAGGGCTACAGGCCACATCCTTAACTACCCGGGAAATGACAGTTCACTAGTTCAGGGCGTATACCCTTGGCATTTCCACGCCCAAAGCACCTCCATCAGCAAGCATCCCCAAAACAACATCGGTGCCCAAAAAGAATCGCTGACTCCAAGTGCTGCCACTGAAACGTACCTCCGCAACAGTAGCCGTTCTGAGTGAGGCGGTGATGAACTGATGAGGCTCGCTGTCGACAACGCCGGCCTTGGCCACTCCGCTTTGCAGCATTGGCCCGGCGGCGGCCCCAACTCCTCTTTCTCCTTTCCCACCAGAATCCCGCGTCCCTGCCGAATCCGGCCATTGGATAGGCTTTTTCGCGCGGAATCGACGGCTCAGGTAGTCTCTCTCGGCTTCACCGAGTCGATTTAGCTCATATCGTGTATTCCGATTGAAGGCTTGAAGCCAAGCGTTCGAGGTTGCAAGCAGGAAGCAGCTCGAATCCAGTGCGGTTTGAGCGTTGCTTGGAATTCCGATTGAAGGCTACACCCTCCGTAAGAAAAAATAAAATAAAATGCAATTTAAGTTTACCAAATCTATAAAAAATTACAAATATTTAGATACCGAATAAATATCATTAAATGAATCATAGATTTTTATTTTCATATTAAATCCTATTGGAGAAAAAATATTATTTTTTTCTAAAAACTTGATTAAATTTTAAAAGTTCGACTTATCTAAAATCTAGAATTGTATTTTTTTAGACACATGGAGTACTTTCATCGCCAAAAAACTTGAGAGGCCGTTTGGATCATTTCATTTTGGAGAAATTAGAATCTACTTAATGGATTAAGTTATTTGGCTTCAAATTTGAGATGTCACAATTTTCCAAAGTTCACATATAAGCCTATCTTAAATTTATAGGGTGTGAAATGAAAAATGATTCTATAGATCACTATGTTATATTTCTACTCTTCAACTTATAGCCGTGAAAATGCAAGCATCTTTCTAGCATGGCTAACAATAGCATACAAATATATTACATATACAACCATATTAATTTAATTAATATGTGCCTAAATTATAATTTATTAGAATGGATTCAATTCCTAGGACCCAAACGGGGCCTGAGATTTTTCAGCAGATCAGTCGAGGTGAAAAAAAGACTCTAGTTCCCTGTTTTATTACAAAATGAATCCCTTTAAAGGAGGCATGGTTGGTTATCTAAATAAAGTGTGTTGCTTGGAGGCATGCAAAGGTCCTCAGAAGATCATGTTTTTTTAGGACGAAGCAAGTATATTTTAGTTTTGTCAAACTTGCTAAGAAATCTAATGATACTTATTTGATACTATAAACATTAGTTTGCTAGTGTATGGTCAAATTTTAGATAGTTTGACTTGAGACAAAACTAAAACATAGAAGTTTTTTTTGGACAAAAGGAGTAGAAGGATTTAGTAGAAGGCTTCAATCCCTTCGTTTTCTTAACAACCAATTCCACACACTAACATGACATACACCATTCGTTGCAATGGGACATACAACTTATTGCAACTTCCAAGATACTTGTCCCAATAATGAAGAGCTATCTATCTTTGTAGAATTTAACTAGACTTAGCCTAACCTCGTTTCCATTAGAGTAAAATGCTCTATAGGTTTTTAAGGTGGTTTTAATGTTTTAACTAAAAAGATTTTAATAAACACATAAGAACATTTTAAAATCTTTAAACATCAAAAGAAATTGGAGAAAAATTCAGAGCGATTGGAACACAAACAGATAAAATATTTAGAAAACACGATGCATATCTATTAGCTTCCATAGATTCTAGAAAAATCTTGAAAATTCTCAAAAGATTTTAATCAATTTCTAAATGCATTTCAAAAATTTCCTTGATAAAAATATGAGATGCAACCATCGTAAATGCAACATACATTAATGTTGAATGCATTCATGCGCATCTCATGTTTTTGTAGTGAAAAGTTGTTAGCAAGTGCTTACTGATTAGAATGTTTTAGGAATTTTCCATATTTTATGGATATTTTCCTATTTTCCTAGAGCTAAATCTAATCTCTTGAAGATTTTAGACATATTTTCACGAGCTCAAATATTTTATTTGGATTTCGTGTCCCAAGCTATCTCTAAGATTGTTCTAAAAAAAATTTATAAGCTTAGAGATATTTTTCATGTTTTAAAATCCTTATCAGGTGTTTACTAAGAATTTTTTAATTAAAAAAATGATTAAACCAGCTTCCAAACTAATTATAACCTGAATATGGAGGTAATTTGAAGGGTTTTGAGAGTTTAGAGAGACAGTTTGTAGAATTTTGGAGTTTGAGAAGAAAACCTGAACTACGACGATAGCTCTACAGGCAAAAATGAATTTTCCCCTACAGATATGACAGTGCCCCGGGGCATGTCCTAAGAATTGTCTCCAAAGCTATGCTGTTGAATGAACTACTTATTCTTCTATTCTATTTATCTAGAAGTTCAAATCTAAACATGTACAAAACCTGGGCAATCTTCATCCTAATAGTGACACTGATGGCCAATTGGTCATTTTGCATATTATAAACAGTCAAGTGGGCTCCCTTCGCCATGTCAGCAAGACACTTTGATATGTTAAGTTCCTATACATGATTCAAAAACAAACAGGATAAATAGGAGGCAGTAAACCTGAAAAGTAAACAAAAGATTTATTTCCCATCCATTTACAAGTAGCCGATTTATAATGCAATCAGTTACACTATTTAGGATTTTTCACATGAAAATTATACCGGAAAATTTGGCACCAAAAGACAGTTTCCAGACAAAATTAGTACATAATAGTGTAAGTAGTGGAAACTGTTCTGTCCAGTCAGAGGGAGTAACAAGCAAAACATTCCAGCACAATTTCTTCTGGAATAGGAACCGCGAAAAACAAGTGTCAAATAATCTGTGAAGTGATCAAGATTCCTTGTCAACCAACAACTGAGATCTCAGAGGCTTGTCTTGATGTGTATATCAGCATACCATCCAGCACTGAAGGACTTCCTACCCTTCTACCAAAAGCAATGGAGCCAACAGAAGAACAAAATCAGCAGCTTTATTCCAATCTCAGACATGTCCATGTCCCAGTACAACTCCTATGCAGGCAGCGCCTATCTATGCCGATCTATGTCCTACACTTTCCCTCCCTGTTACCTTTTCTCACAAAATCAAAGTGCTGCGCTTCCTATGACTGTACTGTCAAATCTGGAGGGCCTGGGGAAACAGCACCATGGAGCGATAAAATGCTTTGTCTTTAGTTTTGCGCCGCAGCTATGCGTTCTGGAAGGGGAGAATCAGATCCCATGCTCTCCATTATTATGCACAAGAAACAGAGCATCATGGCGCTCATCAGATGAGGTAGAATGTTTGGGGGAAGATGGATCAGGTAACAAGTACCATGCACAGAAATTATCGGGACAGCCAGTTAGTAAGTAAAAAAAAATCTTCACCATGAGGATGTATATATCTTGAAATATGCATGAGGAATGACATACAGATGGATTTCCACCCTGAATTCACCTATCAATGGGTCCTCGTGTCAGTCTAGTTCACACCTTGTACACAAGAAGTTTATAACAAAATAATTTGCAGCTATCAACCCTTCATAGTGGAATTTGTGTAATAGTGTACAGTTTTCTAATAATTGTGTCCTGCTCCCATCTTTTGTTGAAAAAGCCAAGGTTCCACTTTGCTAATAATGCTAGCTACAGCATCGGTGGTGCTGTCGCATGATCCCACAAAGTAGCAAAACAATACAGTCCAAGACTGCAATCCTCAACAAAATTGACTTTAGATTCTGGGAGCATCAGTTCCGGTGGTGTTTTGTCCAGAGGGGTCCAATCAGAGGCTCAAAACCATCATTTTAGTTGCCCAATTGGAAGCTAGCAACACTGAACAAAATCGTCTGTAGTTCCACAGACGAGTAAGGAACCCCTCCTGGTTAGCTTTGCAGCATGTTAAGCGTGTCTAATTCTCTATAATCCAATGGATGTACAGTGTATGTTTTATCGCCGAACGTGGTTGGTGGTGGCATTGCGTCTGCAAGGCTACAGCTAGTGTATAAATACCTAGGTTGAGGATGAGGGAGGTACCAAACAAGGAGGAACTGCCATCAGCTGGTTGCTACCAAGGATAACCACCAGTGCATCTTGGCAAACACCCCAGCCTGCGTCGATGGGCCGTCATGCGCTTGCGAAATCGGCATCTCTGCTCCGGTAACTAGTAATACACTCTGAACCTGCAATGACAAACCAACAGTGATTAGATAGGTGTTCATTCTGGTTGCTTCAAGCCTAATGATCTTGAAGCATGGCTGAACAACGAGGATTGATCTCATATTATACTGCAAAAAACTAGTACTGCCACATGCAGCACCATTCAGCTCTTTGAAGTAACTGATTAAATTGCCATATGCAGGGAAGTTAAGAACAAGCAAAGGACTAACCTTGTGAAGCGACTGGAGCCTGCAGAAGCAAGGTCCCCAGAAACATCACTGTGGGTGCCACACCCAAGGACAGGGATCTACTACCCCAAGGGCTTTGAATGGATCATGGAGGATGTCCCCAGCAGTGCAGCTTCATTCCAGCAGTCATACTGGTTCAGGACTGGGGAGGCAGAGCCAGCAAGCTCTACTACATCAAAGAATGATTCTGCTTCCTTTGACCATCCATTTGCTTGATGTATGAGAGGCTTTGCACTGGAGAAAACCACTGAAAGACACAGTTTTGTGTTTTCAGGAAGAAAAGAGATATAGCTGTGCAAGTCATCACCATCATGCCAGGTCCATGGACACTTCATGCTATGACATATGTACCAGTTGTTCTGATTCCCAGTGTGCAGTCGCAGCACCCACCAACAGATCAGAAACAACGTCCGCCTTTCTTTTGTATTTTTCTTAACCTTCTGTTGGTTCTACTTCAAAAACCTGCCCTAAACTGTACCTTTAGAGCAGCGTGTTTTCTATTTTATTTTTAAGCTTGTCCTAAGAAACGAAACCAATCTAAGCTTTGGTCCTCATACTGTTAAGGGAGAAGCAAACATGAAAGATCATAATACTGATGGTTTCAGCAAACTTTTTTTCAATAATTTTCTGCCAATTCAAATTTCAGATCAAGTCTAGAAATGGTAGCTGTACAACATAAAGCACAGCAACTCGCAAAGTAACATAGAGTCATAGACGATAGCTAAGAGCCTTCAACCATGTAAGTAAATGAATAGCATGTAGGGCAAATATTAGGTTCATTTCTTCCTAGTTGAAAATTCCATCCATTAACATCATTCTGGTTACAACAGAAATGAAAATAAGTGTAGCATAACATTGCTAACAAAGAACATGCAGGTATGTAATTAAACTGCAATTCAGCACACAGAACACAGTCTCTCTGAATTATATGGTAGCAGGCATACTAAGGACGAGACTTTTCAGCAAGCTCCTGTGAAACAACTTTTGGTGCTTCATCCCCTTCAACCTTCTTCTGAAATTCAATGCCCTGGAACTGGACTCTTGAAGATCGATACTGACAACCAAAAGCATTTCCAAAGCCCCATCCTAGTCCAAGACCAACTCCACAGCCCCCACCTATTTTGCAACAAGATGAATTTTAATAATCCACTAACAAGGAAATGTAAGTGATGATAAGCTCAGAAGTAGTACCGATACCCAAGCCGAACATGTTAAGAGGCATTCCTGTGGTAGAAAAGCAAACCAAAGGCATGTCAATTCTTGATCATGAATGCGCATTGTCATTGAATACTACTCCATCCAATCACAAATAAGTGACATTTTGGGGTTATCTTAAATGAACCTTTCTAAACATTGGTTGCATATTACTCTCTATACCGAGTTCGGAATTTAAAATAACACAAAATTGCAAATAGAGCTGTCCCCAAATATAGATTCATAAAAGTATACTTTAGTAAGATCATGTTGGTCACGTGAATTAGTTTCAGATTACTTTGCAGCTGTTAAATAGCTCATTCATGAGCCATGAAAACAAAGCTCCTACCCCTCCGCAAGTGTCGGGAACCAATCCATATGCACAATGTTGGTCTGTAGTCTCTTTTGCAACTAGTTAGCAGTAAACAGATATTAAGCAACTTGAGAAAAATCACAAGGGAAAGAAGCCATCGCTAATTGAGGCTACTACCTACTTGGGAGTGAACTGCAACTGCATTCCTGTCCATAATTTGATAGCCATTTCTACTGCCAAAATAACGCCAAGCATAGCCAAGACTGCAGGAAATCAACACTACCGAGAACATAGGATCCAAAAAAAGGATCCCCCGAGTTCAATTCCACAAGTTAAGATTTCTAATTCACGCCTACAAGCTTCAGAGAAGTTTAGCACATTAATCGTCTCCCAGCAACTAATCACGCGAAGACGAGCATGCTCTCACCTCCGAAACCCCACCCCACGCCGAACCCGCAGCCGACACCGAACCCTGCACCGAATCAAACAGAACGAGAAGAATTCAACAAACCAAATAAGGAGCGAGAATCAGAGCAACAACAAGATCTGATCTTGGCGCCTGAAAGGATGGGGTTTGGGTTCCTCACCGATCCCAATCCCGGGGCCAGTGAATGTGCTGACCACCATGGCTCGCTCCCTCCCGCTCCTAAGACTGTCTCCAACAGTCTACCTATATAGTGACCCAAACCCAAAATGCATCGCGAACATGAGAAAAATGGCCTCCAACAGAGTAGCCATACCAAATACCCATTTTGCCTAGACGGAGAGAGAGCACCCAAATATGCGTCCTCCCTCTGACTTCTCTCTCCTCTCCTCGACCCAAATCCGCATCGTCCTCGACGGCGGCAGAGGCCTCTACGGCATCCTCCTCCTCTAGTGCGAAGGCCTCCTCCTCTTTCTCCGACTTGGTGGGTTCTGCGTAATCAACCCCGACGGAGGACTCGAAGGTGGAGTTGGAGGCGGCGAGCGGGGGTGGGCGGAGGCAGGAGCAGCGGGACGCACGGGGCCATGGTCGCGGCCACCGCGGGCGACACCACCGGCAGCGCGGGCGCTGGGAGCAGGGGCCTGTGGCGGGGGCGGGGGGCCTCCACCGGCGGCACGGGCGCCGGGAGCAGGGGCTGGTGGCGGGGGCGGGGGCCTCCACCAGCGGCGCGGGTGCCGGGAGCAGGGGCTGGTGGCGGGGGCGGGGGCCTCCACCAGCGGCGCGGGTGCTGGGAGCAGGAGCCGGTGGCGGGGGCGGGCGGGACCACCGGCGGCGCGTGCGCCGGGAGCCGGAGCCGGTGGCGGGGCCGGGCGGCGCCACCGGCGGTGCGGGCACCGGGAGCAGGAGTCGGTGGAGCTCGCGTCCATCTCCTCCAAGACGGGCTCCTCCACGGGTTGTGCTGTTGGAGAAGTGATATTTTGGGTGTGAGACCCTTCTCCTGTAGGCGACCTAAAGCATGGAAATGGGCTCCTCCAAGTGTAGGCGAACCCTGGGTAGATCGACGAGACAGAGAAAAGCCAAGGAAAGCCGAACCCGACCGACCCTGCGATTCACTCCGGACTCCGGTGGTCAACGTTTACCTAAGCCCTAAACTGGTCGGTCAGCGTTCGTTTAGGGTTTAGATCGTTTAAACGGTGTTTAAACAGTATTAAACAGTATAAATAGTTTTGTATAATAATAATAAAATATATATTTTTATATAGGTAAAAATAAAATTTGCTAGAACCCATACATATTTACACATGTGAAAAATCAAATATTCTACCAAATAATCTTGTTGAAAGAAATCTAAATCCCACAAGACTTCATGCAATTACAATGTTAATTAGTTTTATGTTAATTGTGATAGACGTAGTCCTTTAATTCACTTAATTATGGATTAAATGATTGTTTAGCTCATTTAATCACGTTTAATCTGATTTTGTTTAGACCGTTTAGACGGAATTGAACGGTTTAAACGGGTTTAAACGGCGCAACCATTTAATTCACCGATTAGGGCCTAAACAACACGGCTAACTTCTACGACTCACCTTCTTTTTTTATCACTAGAAAAACGTCAGTGCGTTGCACTGGACCAAAAAAAATTTTAAGTGAACCTTAGTAATTGGACATGAATTTGTAAGCTACGAGGACTTTATATTAGACACAAACACATAGATTTTGTTTTCATATTGGAATCAGGTAGGATGCGAACGTGTGAGCTTTGAAGACTTCGTATCCGCGCGTAGATTTGGTCTTCGTCTCAGAACCGGGTAGAACACGAACCCATGTCTAGTTAAGGATGAATAGTGATCTTGACATCATCCCTTGAAATTGATTAAATCTATTTTATAGTGTAACACCTGTGTTCACCACAGATATCTAATGTAAATTCAAGGGAATTGTTATTTGCATGTCTACTTTAGATAAATTTCTTATACTTTATTAAAACTGTTTTATTAGATTTTTTAGAGATTAATTTATTTTTGCATAGAGAGAGTTTATTCCTCTAATTTTTTGGTTTAGTTTCAAATTATATGCATATGTCAACGTTTTTTTCATATATGTTTTTTTAAAAACATTATTTTTTTGAGTAAAATACACCAGTGGTCCCTGAACTTTCCAGGAGGTGTCATATAGATCCCCAAACTATCAAAACACACATATAGGTCCTTGAACTTTTCAGGGTGTATCATCTACGTCCCTAAACTTTGCGGGGGTGTCATCTAGGTCCCAGACTCAGATCATTGCACATTTGCAGTACCGGACCCCACACAACAGTAACGGTCTGAGTGAACAGTAACAGATCCTGATGAATAGTGGACATTCCACCGTTACTACACAGTATCCAACCCGTTATGAAACATTACCGGGTTCGATGAACAGTACCTGACCCGTTACTATTTTCTTTTTCCCCTCTTCTCACCCTAAGTTGCCCCCCGCGCGCGGGGGCTCCAGCTCTTTTATTTTGAAGTGTGCGGGACGGCAGCAATTGCTCCTCGAGTCGCGGGCCGCACAGGCGATCGCTGATTCCTAACGCCTGACACATGCACAGATATTATCCTTGTTGTTCCCACCTTCCAGACCGTGCAGACCGGTACAAGCAACCTAGCAGCGCCGAGAATCAGCGATCGGCTGCGAGGCCCGCGACTCGAGGAGTAGTTGCTGCCGTCCTGCACACTTTAAAATAAATAGCTAGAGCCCCGCGCACGCGGAGCAACTCAGCGTGAGAAGAGAGGAAAAAAGAAAATAGTAACGGGTCGGGGTACTGTTCATAGGACCTGGCACTGTTTCATAACGGGTTGGATACTGTGTAGTAACGGGAATGTTCACTGTTCATCAGGATTCATTACTGTTCACTCGGCTCCGTTACTGTTGTGTGGGGTATATGTTTTTATTTCAGAAACTTGTTTTTTGATGGGGAAACATTTTTTTCTAGGGCAGGGCGGACGTTTGCTCTTTACTAGGAGAAACAGTTTTTTTTATTTCAGAAACTTTTTTTGCCTAGGAAACTTTTTTTTTGCCGTGTGGGCTGAATGTTTTTCGCGGGGGAAATAGTTTTTTTTTTGCCGGGGCGAGACATGCAGAAGATACTCGTAGTTATTTTTTAGGTGGTAGTAGATTTGCCGCGGCGAGGGTTATTTTTTAGGTGGTAGCAGATCTAGGCTCACCTTCTAGGCGCAACAACAAACAGAAGGGCCATTCCCTAGAAAGAAGGAGAAGAAGAAAACCAATAACAAACAGAACACCACGCCCGGATGTGTGGATGGGACATTGTGTCTGGATGTGGCTCTGACACCTGCGCCGCTCTTGTGTTCATGTCCTGCCCCAGCACCCGCATCCGCGTTTGTCATAGGGACCTGCGCCCTGCACGGGAAACCCACGTGGGTTGATCCACAATTGCGTCCTAGCAGCAGCGACAACCACCTGCTGCGTCGTGCAACATTCCCGATCTACTTTTGCAACATCTAGATGAACTTTGCAACATATGTCTAAATCAGATGAAATATTTGGAACATACAGTTTAAACATCATTGCAACATGTGCAACATCCGATCTACTTTTGAAACATCTTGATGCAACACTTGCAACATAAAAAAGACAGATGAAATACTTGAGACAGACGTCTGAAACACTTGCAACATACGTATACAAAAAAAATTGATGAAACACTGGAAATAGACATTTTCAACATACGTGTACCACCATTGCAACATATGCAATATCCCGATATACTTTTGCAACATCCGCATAAAAATAGTTGAAACATATATCTGAAACAACTAAAACACTTGAAACATAGACTTGCAACATATCTGAAAAAGCGTCGAGAAACACTTGAAACACAGCATCGCCGCGCGGCTATGACTTACCTGGTGGGCAACTACGGTGGCACAGGCTCGCTGGATGGTGCGCGCCCACACGCGTACCGTCGGCCGAGGGAGAGAAGACGCTACCGGATCTAGGGAGAACACCATCGGTCAGGGTAGGGGAGGGGTTAGCGACTTGCTTGGATCTCGCTGGGGTAAGGGAGAGGATCACCGAATCCGCGGGAGTTGGACACTCCCAGTGGGTGAGGACACCAGGGCAGGGGAGGAGCACCGTCGAGGTAAGAGGAGGCCGCCGGGGTGGGGCGTGCCGCCGCAGGCCACAGAGGCAGCCATAGCCGCGCGTCGAGGTAAGCACGGGGCGCGGGCGCAAAAGGGAGGAGAAAGCGAGGGGCTGGATGTGGGAGTGAGCGAATGAGACGTCTGTTTGTTGCGGACGTCTTAGCTAACTTGTCAATTCCATTCCGGCCGTGATTCCGGTTTTCTTCTGGGAATGGAACGTGCCGGTACCGGTTAATTCCGGTGTACCGTTCCGGAGTGATATATTATATATTTTTAAATTTAATTAGCAAATATAATATACAAATTCATAATTATTGTAGCTAATAAGGTCTCAACCTAGCAACCAATATAGGCCCAACGTGTAGCAGGCCCATAGGCCCATGAAGCAGACAAGCACACAGGAACAAGAAGCTAATAAGCGCATGGGTTATCCTTATCCATCCATCGAAGGACCCAGAAGCATTCCAGAATAGCCAACTAGCATGCGCCGTCTCGCTGCCGCCGAGAGTCGTTTGCTGCTTGGCCGCTCTCCTGCCGCGCCATGACTCCGAGCGTGATGCGCTACTTGGCTGATGTCCCGCCGGCCGCCGCGCTGCCCCTTGCCGCCGCTCTCACCTTGGCTGCTGTCCCGCCGGCCCCCGCGCTGCCCCCTTGCGCCGCTCTCACCAAAGTCGACGGCAACACCGTGATTCGATTTCTGTATCTGAAATTTCTCGTTTCTTCTTATTAGATCTTAAATGTTTTCGCTCGATCTACTGTAAGAATTCAAAGCTTCTTGATATCTTGCTTGTAGTTCGCACTCCAGTTGATTTCCTCTTCTTCGATTTCTTGCCTCTGGGAAATATTGATGGGTAACTTTGACCGGTACCGGAATATGCGGTAACATCAAATCCGCCCGGAACGGCCGAGATTGGCCGGATTGGCCGGAATCGACCGGAATTAGAGCCGGTACGGGATGAGGTGCGTTCTGTGCCGGGTTGGGTGACGGAACGAGGCATTCCGTCCGTTCCGGCCGGTACCGGAACGGAATTAATAACTATGCGTCTTAGGCCTTGTTTGAATACGCATGTATTCATCTCGATCCATATGTGTTGAAGTGAATTGGAGTAGAACTAAAATAAATTCCATTTTATTTCACTCCAACACATGTGGATTGAGGTAATACACCTGCCCAAAACAAGACCTTATCCGGAGCATTATCGTATAACTAAACCAGCGTCTGGGCCCATAAGTCAGGCTGTGTTTACTTCCTCAAAAAAAAAGTACTGTGCAAACAAAAGATTCCCGTCACATCAAACTTGCGATACATACATGAAGTACTAAATGTAGATGAAATAAAAAATTAATTGTACAGCTTGGTTATACTTTGCGAGACGAATGTTTTGAACATAATTAGTCAACGGTTGGACACTATTTACCAAATAAAGCCAAAATGTGCTACAAAAATACTTTTTTACACCTTTTTACACCTTTTTACCCAACTAAACACAGCCTCAGCAACATTTGGCAGCTTTCCAGCTGGTGGATTCCAAACTCCAAACCGTTTACGTACCGTTGTCTCCCACGTCGAAAAAGCCGACTCCTCCATCCGACGGCTGAAACATCCCCGGCCGGCCTACTACCCGGCGACCTCGCTCGCCCGCGGCGAAACCTTATCCCCAGAACCACGCGGATAAACCCTAGCTGCGCGCGCCACCCCCGGTGATGTCGGCGACGATCCGTTCCGGGGAGCTCCTCGCGTGCCCCGTCGCGCTGCGGCGGGCGCCCGTGGCGGTGTCGGTGGTGTCGGTGCGGACGAGGGCGAGGGCGAGGGGCGCCGCCGTGGCGGTGCGGGCGGAGGCCACGGCCGAGGGGGTAGGGGAAGGGGGGAAGAAGGCGGCGGCGGGGAAGAAGAGGCCGGCCAGCGGGATCACCAAGCCGAAGCCCATCTCTCCGGAGCTGCGGGAGTTCGTCGGCGGCGCGCCGGAGCTGCCCCGGACCGAGGCCATCAAGCTGGTCTGGGCGCACATCAAGGGCAACAACCTCCAGGTTCGACCCCGCCCCCTCGCTATCTATCCCTGTACGTACGTGTTTTCGTTCTCCTAGTATGTGTGCAGCAACGTGACTGTGTGGTAGTGACATTTAGTTCTGTTTTGGTTATCAATATTATAGCTGCAATGTGTTTCGTTCTCTGATTTGATTGAGTCCGATCGGTAGCTGAAGTAATCTGGGTCTGAGAATTGTGTTGCATGTTTTGGTTGTTTTGTTTTTGCCCCCTATTTTTGGTGGTATGAGGAGCAAGTATAGTGATGTTGTTTGTTGCCAACTGCAATTGAGTGGAGGATATGTACGCATTTGTGAGGAAGGCTATGCACATAGCATAAATATATGTGCCATTGCTGTAATTACTAATCTGTATGTTTAGTTTTGTTTTGTTTAGATTATTTTTGTGGATGATTGACAGTGTTCCACAAGGCACTATTAGACGCCTAGGCATGCTTAAGCACTTGGCAGAGGGGCACCTCCTCGCCTACCGGGGGTAGGCAGAGGATAGCTGGAAGCAACGAATGGATAAGGTGGGAGGTGAGGTGAGGTTAGGGATCAGGCTTGCTGCTGAGACTTTGGCTTGGGCTTCTTTTATGGGCCTTCCTATATAACTCTTGGCCCGCTGGTCTCCTGTTTCTTCTTTTCTTTTAGATTTTTAGAGGTAAATATGCATGGATACGAAACGCCGAGAAAACGCCTAGGCACGCCTAAGCTATAGTTGGAGGGTCACCGCCTAGAGAGCCCCTAGCGCCTTTTGTAACCTTGATGACAGGGCTGAGAAAGTTTATGTAGACTTTCTAAATGCTGTGTTTTGATGGCAGCATTTTTCATTTCCTGGTTGGCAATGCTTGTTCTATGTAAATAGGAGGAATTAGTGGCATCTGTGGTGGATACTGTATAGGTTGTGGTACCACTGTTGTAATTACTATCTCCTTACCTTTAAGGATGCAATTCTAGGTCCCATCAAAGTCAACTATCTTAAGTTTAACTAAGTTATAGAAAATTTTATCAGCATGTATGACTCCAAATAGATATACTATAAGAGTATATTCATGATGAATCTAATGATATATATTTAGTATGATAAGTGTTATTATCTTTTTATATAAATTTGGTCAAACATGGACGACTCATTTGACGATACCAACAAACGCTTTGTGAGGAGAATTCAGGAGGCAGAGATCGGAGAGGCTTTGAAGAGGATGAAGGGAGGTAAAGCGATGGGCCCTGATGATATCCCTATTGAGGTGTGGAGATACCTAGGCGCCAGAGCGATAGTATGGTTAACTAAGCTTTTTAACCTTATTTTTCGGTCTAACAAGATGCCTGAAGAATGGAGGAGAAGTATATTAGTACATATCTTCAAGAACAAGGGAGATGTTCAAAGTTATACTAACTACCGTGGGATTAAGTTGATGAGCCATACGATGAAGCTCTGGGAGAGGGTTATCGAGCATCGCCTAAGGAGAGTGACACATGTGACCTAAAATCAGTTTGGGTTCATGCCTGGTAGGTCGACCATGGAGGCGATTTTCTTATTACGACAATTGATGGAGAGATATAGGGAGCAGAAGGACTTGCACATGGTCTTTATTGACCTCGAGAAGGCATATGACAAAGTACCGAGAAATGTCATGTGGTGGGCCTTGGAAAAGCACAAAGTCCCAACTAAGTACATTACCCTTATCAAGGATATGTACAGGGATGTGGTGACGTTTGTCCGAACATGTGATGGCGACACCAGTGACTTTTCAATTAAAATAGGACTGCATCAGGGGTCAGCTTTGAGCCCTTATTTATTTGCTTTGGTGATGGATGAGGTCACAAGGGACATACAAGGTGATATCCCTTGGTGTATGCTCTTTGCTAATGATGTGGTGCTAGTTGACGATAGTAGAGCGGGGGTTAATAGGAAGTTAGAACTATGGAGGCACACGTTAGAGTCGAAAGGGTTCAGACTTAGTAGGACTAAGACCGAGTACATGAGGTGCGATTTCAGCGCGACTAGGCACGAGGAGGGCGACGTTAGCCTCGATGGGCAAGTGGTGGCCAAGAAGGATACTTTTCGGTATTTAGGGTCGATGCTACAAAAGGATGGAGACATTGATGAAGATGTTAGGCATAGAATTTCAGCCGGCTGGTTGAAATGACGTCAAGCTTCTGACGTTCTCTGTGACAAAAGGGTGCCTCAGAAGCTGAAAGGTAAGTTCTATAGGACGGCGATTCGTCCGGCGATGTTATACGGTGCTAAGTGTTGGCCTAAAAAAAAGCAACATGTCCAACAATTGAGTGTAGTAGAGATGCGTATGTTGCGTTGGTGTTGTGGGCACACAAGGAGGGATAGAGTCCGGAACGACGATATTCGGGATAAGGTTGGGGTGGCACCAATTGAGGAGAAATTGATTCAACATCGGTTGAGATGGTTTGGACATGTCCAACGGAGACCTCCTGAGGCGCCGGTGCGTAGTGGAGTTCTAAAGCGGGCCGATAATGTAAAGAGCGGTAGAGGTCGACCTAAACTAACTTGGGACGAGTCCGTTAAGAGAGATCTTAAGGAGTGGAATATCTCCAAGGATTTAGCTATGTACAGGAGCGCTTGAAGATTGGCAATCAACGTGCCTGAACCGTGACCTCTTTTTGTCTTGTGCCCTTTATGTCCCTTTATGTGTCTCCCTGTTTCTCGTCTCTTTTGGGTTTCATCTCTAGCCTACCCCAACTTGCTTGGGACAAAAGGCTATGTTGTTGTTGTTGTTGTTGTTGTTGTTGTTGTTGTTGTTGTTGTTGTTGTTGTTGTTGTTGTTGTTGTTGTTGTTGTTGTTGTTGTTGTTGTTGTTGTTGTATGACCTAGCAGTATTCTAGAATTGCATCCTTTCTAAGACAGAGTTGCATCCTTTCCGGAGTGGAGGTAGTACCAATTTCCAATTTACCATGCTTCTCACGATAGGCCACATTGTACTTCCTCTGATTTTAAGCCTATCCTGTCACTGATTATTCCATAGTACTTTATCTGCCTATGTGCTGTGCTCCTGTTTGTTTTAAGCACCAAGTCATCTGAAGTAGTGAACTTAAGCTTTGAATCCTTAATCACAGATAGATCATTGATCTGTGCCCCTGTGTAACTGTTTAGGATCTGTTCACATGCCGTAATTAATTAAACATGGTGGGGGCAGAGTGTGAAGTTATACACTGTATATAGGTGTGGATAACTTCAGTATGCACACAAATTAGTATCAGACTTGACTAGTACTTCTCTGTCAACCGTAAGCAGAGACAGTGACTAAGGCGTAAGCACCCGTTGGCTCCTGGTCCCTGGTCCCTGGCCCCTGGCCCCTGTTGGGTGTAAATGTTGAAGGGTGTCATGTACGGGCGCACCTACAGGCGCCGTCGTGACGCCAGAAGGGCTGCGGACCGCGCGGCTAAGGCAGGTGCCACCGTCAGTGGCTAAGTTTAGAAAGATAAGATCTAGTTTCCTTTTGCATGCCTTAATTATAGGACAGTTTGTTTGGGCTATGGGCTATATATGCCGTGTAACAGACTTGGAGAGAATTAAGAAAGATCAGTTATCCTAAAGTTGCTATTCTCTCTCTAAACTCTCTCAAGCCACCGGTGAGATCTTCTCACGGTGAAGGCCTGGAGCGTGACTACGAGTTGCGTAGCCGCGGTCCGGCGACGTTGGGCGTTGAGGCGCTTGACAACCTGGTATCGGCGTCGCATAGATCCTCTTCCACCACCCGCTCCAGCCCTCCACCATCCCCTTCCACATCCAATTCTTCCACCGGCCACTCCATCACCATGGCTGAACCCACCATCAAGGACCTCATGGAGCTGATGAAGTCGTTCCAGACTGAGTTGTCGTCCGTGAAGGCTGACGTGGCCACCATGAAGGACAAGTCGTCATCGTCGTCGGATAACGGCGGCAGCGGCAGCGGCCGCGAGGACCTTCCTCGTGATCTGGATCGGCCCCCACGTTTCCAGAAGCTCGACTTCCCCCGCTTCGATGGTAAGACCGATCCGATGCTCTTCATCAACAAATGCGAATCCTATTTTCGCCAACAGCGCACCATGCCGGAGGAGCGCGTGTGGATGACCTCCTACAATCTGGAGGACGTCGCGCAGCTGTGGTACATCCAGTTGCAGGAAGACGAGGGTACGCCGCCATGGGGACGCTTCAAGGACCTCCTCAACCTTCGTTTCGGTCCACCCCTCCGCTCGGCGCCCCTGTTTGAGTTGGCGGAGTGTCGCCGCACTGGGACAGTGGAGGAATACTCCAACAGGTTCCAGGCTCTGCTGCCGCGCGCGGGTCGGCTCGATGAGGGCCAACGCGTCCAACTCTACATCGGCGGCCTTCTTCCCCCGTTGAGCCACGCCGTCCGCATCCACAATCCGGAAACGCTCGCCGGGGCCATGAGTCTGGCCCGTCAGGTCGAGCAGATGGAGTTGGCGCGGCTACCCCCACCGGCCGCCCGGGGAGCCTCTCGTGCCCTCGCGCCACCACCTGCGCCAACGCAACCGCTGCTTGCCCTCCCTGCACCACCAACGGGCACGGGCCGACCGCGACAGGATGGGCCGCCTTTGAAGCGGCTGTCCCCGGAGGAACAGGCGGAACGCCGCCGTCTCGGCCTCTGCTTCAACTGCAATGAGCCGTACTCCCGCGGCCATAATCGTGTCTGTCGCCGCATCTTCTACCTCAACGGTGTCGAGATTGCGGCCGCCGATGAGGAACCAGCGGGGGACGATCAGCAGGAAGGCGCCCCTGTCTTCTCACTCCGGGCAGTGGCCGGTATGCCCATCTGTGATTCCATGCAGGTGCGGGTCTCCCTAGGCGCCACTACCCTCGTCGCGCTCCTGGACACCGGCTCCACACATAATTTCATCGCCGAGGACGCCGCCCGCCGCACCGGCCTGCCGATCCAGCCGCGCCCGCGCCTCACGGCCACCGTGGCCAATGGCGAGCGCGTCACTTGCCCGGGCGTCATCCGCCGCGCCCCGATCATCATCGAGGGCGAGACGTTCTTCATCGACCTCTTCGTCATGCCGCTCGCGGGGTATGACCTCGTCTTGGGGACTCAATGGATGGTCACCCTTGGCCGGGTGGTGTGGGACTTCGTCGACCGCACCGTATCCTTCCTGCACCAAGGACGACAGGTCTCCTGGTCGGACGTCGCCGACCGTCGGCCACCCCTCCTCGCCGCCACCACGACACCAAACGCCCTCCTTGAGGAGCTGCTGCACTTCTTCGAGGGGGTGTTTGCCGAGCCGACGGGGCTGCCACCGCAGCGAGCCCGGGATCACGCCATCATCCTCAAGCCTGGCTCTACACCGGTGGCGGTTCGGCCCTACCGTTACCCGGCGGCGCACAAGGACGAGCTGGAACGGCAATGCGCCGCCATGCTGGACCAAGGCATCGTACGCCGCAGCGATTCGGCGTTCTCCTCGCCGGTACTGCTGGTCAAGAAGCAGGACGGGGCTTGGCGGTTTTGCGTGGACTACCGCGCTCTTAATGCCCTCACCGTTAAGGATGCTTTTCCCATCCCCGTCGTCGACGAACTCCTTGATGAGTTGCATGGTGCGCAGTTCTTCACCAAGCTGGACCTCCGCTCCGGCTATCACCAAGTTCGGATGCGCCCGGCTGATGTACACAAGACGGCGTTCCGAACCCACGATGGCTTCTATGAGTTCCTGGTGATGCCGTTCGGGTTATGCAACGCCCCAGCCACATTCCAGGCACTCATGAACGACGTGCTTCGTCCATTTCTTCGTCGGTTCGTCCTTGTTTTTTTTGATGATATATTGATTTACAGCAAGACTTGGGCATATCACTTGAGGCACATCCGCGCCGTCCTCGCCGAACTGCACCGCCATGTCCTCTTCGTCAAGCGATCCAAGTGCATCTTTGGGTCCTCTTCCGTGGCATACCTGGGCCACATCATCTCCGCCCACGGTGTGGCCATGGATCCGACCAAGGTGCAGGCCATTCACGACTGGCCGACACCTCGCTCGGCGCGCGCGGTGCGTGGCTTCTTGGGCCTCGCCGGATACTACCGCAAGTTCGTCCACGACTATGGCAAGATTGCGGCGCCCCTCACTTCGTTGCTGAAGGAGGGCTTTTCCTGGAACGACGAGGCCCAGGCAGCCTTCCAGGCGCTCAAGGCAGCCGTGACGTCGGCCCCGGTGTTGGCGCTGCCCGACTTCACCAAGGGCTTCATCGTTGAGTGCGATGCGTCCACGCATGGCTTCGGGGCAGTCTTGCTGCAGGAGCACCATCCGATCGCCTATTTCAGCAGACCGGTCGCTCCCCGCCACCGCGCTCTGGCCGCGTATGAACGGGAGCTCATTGGGCTGGTGCACGCCGTGCGCCACTGGAGGCCGTACCTTTGGGGGCGCGTGTTCCTCGTCCGCACCGACCACTACAGCCTCAAATTCCTCCTCGACCAGCGCCTCTCGACGATCCCGCAACACCATTGGGTGGGCAAGCTCCTCGGCTTCGACTTCTCGGTGGAATACAAGCCGGGTGCCACGAACACCGTCGCCGACGCGCTGTCCTGGCGCGACACTAGCGACGAGGGCTCCGTCTTGACGCTGTCAGCGCCTCGCTTCGACTTCGTTGACCGCCTTCGTCATGCTCAACGACAAGACCTAGCCCTGGTCGCCCTCCGGGATGAACTAGCGGCCGGCACAAGGGGAGCGCCGTGGTCGCTATTGGACAGCATGGTGGCGTATGCTGACCGGCTCTACATTCCGCCTGACTCACCTCTGCTGCTCGAGGTGGTGGCTGCTACGCACGACGACGGACATGAAGGGGTGCAGCGGACTCTACATCGCCTCCGCCGGGACTTCTACTTCCCTGCCATGCGCCGCGTGGTCCAGGACTTTGTCCGCGCCTGCGCAACGTGCCAGCGCAACAAGTCTGAACACCTGCACCCGGCGGGCCTGCTGCTGCCCCTGCCCGTCCCCCAGGCCGTGTGGTCCGACGTCGTCTTGGACTTCATCGAGGCGCTGCCTCGCGTTGGGGGCAAATCGGTGATCCTCACAGTGGTCGACCGGTTTAGCAAATACTGCCATTTTATCCCACTAGCTCACCCCTACAGTGCAGAGTCCGTGGCGCAGGTGTTCTTCAGCGAGATCGTTCGCCTACACGGGATCCCTCAGTCCATGGTGTCGGACCGGGACTCCGTGTTCACCTCGACGTTCTGGCAGGAGCTGATGCGCCTCACCGGCTCCAAGCTCCACATGACGTCCGCCTTCCACCCGCAGTCCGATGGCCAAACGGAGGCGGCCAACAAAGTCATCGTCATGTACCTCCGGTGTTTCACTGGGGATCGACCACGGCAGTGGCTGCGATGGCTGCCATGGGCGGAGTACGTCTACAACACGGCGTATCAATCATCTCTCAAGGACACTCCCTTCAAGGTGGTCTATGGTAGGGACCCCCCCTCCATCCGCTCTTATGAGCCTGGAGAGACCTGGGTGGCGGCTGTGGCCAAGACAATGGCCGCACGCGAAGAGCTCCTCGCGGATGTCCGCTATCGTCTGGAACAAGCCCAGGTTGTCCAGAAGAAGTTCTACGACCGCCTGCACCGACCGGTCTTCTATGCCGTGGGTGACTGGGTGTTGCTGCGCCTTCGCGAACGGGCCGCTTCCTCTCTTCCCCAGGCGCCCAAGGGCAAGCTGAAGCCGCGCTTCGTCGGGCCTTACCAAGTCACCGAGTGCATCAACCCGGTGGCGGTTCGTCTAGCGCTGCCCCTGCGTGCCAAACTGCACGATGTCTTCCACGTCGGCCTTCTCAAAAAGTTCGTCGGCGCCCCACCGGCTACGCCACCTCCCCTCCCACCCACTCATCATGGGGCCGTGACTCCAGAACCTGAGCAGGCTGTTCGGTACCGGCTGTCCAAGGGTGTGCGCCAGGTGCTCATCCGCTGGAAAGGGCAGTCCACTGCTGGTGCTACATGGGAGGATGTTGCAGACTTCCGCGACAAATTTCCCCAGTTTCAGCTCGAGGACGAGCTGAATGTCGAGGGGGGGAGAGATGTCATGTACGGGCGCACCTACAGGCGCCGTCGTGACGCCAGAAGGGCTGCGGACCGCGCGGCTAAGGCAGGTGCCACCGTCAGTGGCTAAGTTTAGAAAGATAAGATCTAGTTTCCTTTTGCATGCCTTAATTATAGGACAGTTTGTTTGGGCTATTGGCTATATATGCCGTGTAACGGACTTGGAGAGAATTAAGAAAGATCAGTTATCCTAAAGTTGCTATTCTCTCTCTTAACTCTCTCAAGCCACCGGTGAGATCTTCTCACGGTGAAGGCCTGGAGCGCGACTACGAGTTGCGTAGCCGCGGTCCGGCGACGTTGGGCGTTGAGGCGCTTGACAAAGGGTACCCCAGCAGAAAGCCAAATGTTATGGCACGCCTACAATCACTGGTGACCCTGAAGCAATAGTTGTGTGGACCACAAACACAACATCCTTTGTTGACATGGCTAACCAGTAACTCACTTGAATTCTGTCTATCAGAAATTTCTTCCCTGAATATTTGTGTTCCATTGAAGATCTAAATTTGGGCTCTGTGCTAATTTCTTATATTCCAAGACAATACTTTGAGATACAATTTACTGCATCATGCCATAATGTGACTAATAAGATAATCGACTGTCTAGTTCTCTCTTGTGCACATGTTGTTTCTTATGAGATATGACCCTAATATTTCAGTCATTCTTAGGTGCAGCTTTGTTGTAGCACTTAGTGTAGCATTGTGGAATTTTGTGGCCAAACAATTGATTATTCTCTTTGTTTCTGCAACCAGGATCCAAATGACAAGAAGATAATAATCTGTGATGACAAATTGAAGAAGATATTTGCAGGGCGCGACCGTGTTGGGTTTCTTGAAATATCTGGGCTGCTTAATCCCCACTTCCAGAAATGATAGGATTTTTATAGATCACTCTCTTTTGTACTAGCTCTGGCTGATGTATGAGCACATTTAGCTAAACCTGGTTTAAAAAGGGTCTCTTAATGGTGGTTTAAGAAAGGCAAATATGTTCCCTGAAGATGCATGTTCTTCTAATATTTGCCGTTAATGGTGTACTAGCTCTTCCTTAAATCATTCATGTTTATATCCTATCTACCTACCATCTTAGACCTGAGTGGTGGATCATCACATTCTTCCTTCATTATATACCTCTTAGCCTGCCCATAGGTGACAGCTTAAAGCCAAAACCCAGCCTATGATGACCAGGGTCTACAATACGGATTTTTATCATCCTTGTCTTTGGCTTACTAATGATTGCACCACTGAACTAGCTTGCACTGATCAATGATTGCTGCCAAAACTGTTCATTTGGCAGGACAGAATGGAATATCAAATATTTTCGTGCAGAAGCCCCTCATTCAGCTCCAAGGAATGTTTTCCTTGAGTTCGACGCGATCCAGTGCATCACATTCTGAAGTTGGTTGGTCTGTTTGACAATTTGGCATCAGGGCCCCTCCCTGTTCACTCCATTTTAAACCTGTAAATGGATGTTATTGTTAACCGGGCTTCCCATGCTGGACTACAGGACGTCCTTGAACAGGTGAGCTGCTTCACATGCACCTGTCTGTGGTTTCCAAAAGTACAAAGGTCTGTCATTTCTCAATGGTAGACGATCTTTCTATTCTAGATTCTACTTTCCCAGATTCGTGCATTCAGGCAGCTTACATAGCAATCTTTCATGCCGCTTTTATTCCTGCCCGTGATCTGTATCATTGGGAAATTGTCTGTGCAATTGCTTCTTCATGGTTTGCTAATTCCCAAAAAGATGTTCGAATAATGAGTTGCCGGACATTATGTGATCTATAGCCGTCTATTTTGCGGTAATGACGGGGTTAGAGTAGAAGGATAACTGATCATGGAATGTAGTCTGATTGTGAGATGTGAGCTGCTATAAGAGGAATCATGTGATGAACCAGAACGGCACTTTTTTTTATTACACTGATACAACTGATTAGTGTCGGCGATCAGAGGAAATGTCGGTCAATTGCGGTTGCGTAGGAGTTGAATAAAGTTGGTGTAACCTTTTTGATAGCGAGTGGCTGCCGAGGACTGGTGACTGATTCTGACTAAAGTACGTCTTCATTTCTATGTGCTTTTTACAAGTATAACAAAAGCTCCTTTTTAGTTGTGTTTTACAAAGTGCAAATGGCAGTGACCATTTCTTTATTCATTGTACTGGCAAAGGATGTCCGAGTCAGGTAGTTTGGGTGTTTTTTTTTTTGTTACCTTCTCGAACCTGTATTGTATAATCTTGGATGGGGTGGAAGTATGTTTTGGTTCCCATTCCCATGGATTGTAGAAAAATCAAAGAAAAAAACGTAGGATTGGGGTGGATTTCACATGAAAACCATTTTTTTTTTGGGGGGGGGGGGGGGGGGGGGGGGGGGGATGATCATCCACTCATTCCTTATTGTTTCTGTTTCATGTGCTTTTCTTGTAGTTCATCCAAGCACATATTCCAACAAAATACTTAACATATTTTATTTCTCTGTTTTGCATATGTATTCCTATCATAGCTAAGGCTATCCGCATTCGTAGTACTCTAAATTCATCCTCTATACATCCTAGTCACCAAGATTCTCTCCTTTATACTTAATTCTTCCGCACCCATCCATCCTCTATATCATCCTCTATCCATTATGGGACCCACTTGTCACTTTATCTAAATATATCCATGTGAGATCTAGTTTTGAAGAATTTATTGAAACAAATTTAATGGTGCAATCGAAATTTAATTTGGTTTTTTAGTTTGTGAGTTATAATATTTTTTCATCGTTGAATAAGTGGGACCCGCTGCTGTGTCAGAGCTGTGCATGCTGTCTCCTGCTCCTTGCTCTCTCGCGCCGCGCGGGGTGCCAGACGGCCGCTATCACGCTCAGAATACCGGATGGAGGCTGGTCCTGTAAAATAGCGGACGTTTTTACCGTTGCCGCTGCGGCTGTTTTTTTCCGGTAAATGCTCATGCAATATGGTTTAGCGTGTGCCTGTGCGGAAAGCCTAATGGATGCACTCACACTAGCCACCCACGTGGTTAGATCGAGTTTAGGACTCATAGCTAGAATCCGATGTGGTCTAGTCTTTATTTTGCTACCGATGCCACAATCGAATGGTCCAACAAGGATGAATTAGGACGAATATACACATATGTAGAAAAAAAAATGGTAGAACAAGTAGTAACACTTGGCTTAGAATTCTAGTTAAAAGACCAATATTGATTAGCCTCTCATACCTAACAACCTAGGTGAAATGATAAGCGATACAACAAGCAAGCTATTGACCAACAAACAATTTGTGGAAACGAAAGCTATTGATACCTTTGCACAACTCATTGAGGGAGACTTTTTATTGAGAAACACTGCCACTTTATACACACACACACCCACCACCAGACGCTCCTACACGCTTGTCACTTCATTTTATTTGTCGATCATATTTAAAAACAACTTTTTGACAAGTTGAGATTTGTCACGTTTTTGGAGGCCGTATCAGCGTATCTAAAGTAAAGGCGCACACGCGTACGTGATATACTGTTTAGACTCGTTGGCAAGAACAGGTCATCGATCTGTACGGAAGTAGCAGGGCAAGAGAATGTGCACGTACGCTAGGTGTCCTTACGAAATTCAGTGACGATGTACGTGTACGTCACCAACGACGGAAGAAGCACGCGAAACTATTGGTTTTCGGTACTAAGCTATACGAGTGGTAAGGTCCATTATTCGTTGGCATTTCAGAATTTAATTTTTTTAGTAGTGATATGATATACCGATTATATTGATCGATGTAGGCCGGTGGAATTTAACTAGTGCATGCCCATCCCGTGTGGTTGGGAAGAGCACATATGTGCCGGCCATAATCTGTTTATAAATAGTGTCCGACCATCATCATCACCATGGGTGAGCTGACTACGCTAGGTTTAGCTGGGGGCAGCGCCTACATGGGTGATATGACGAGCACAAAAAAGATGGCAGTGGATGCCATGCGGCCGGTAGGCGATGGTGTATACGTTGATGTGTTTGTGGTGAAGTGTAGGAACATACGTTAAGCGAGCGTATGTGGTGGGTTGGCATTAGGGCAGAGATAGGGGGAGGGGGCAGGGGCGTAGGCCCCATATATGAATGTGAAATCTCCACTGATTTATTTTGAAATTCAAATAAATTTTGAAAATTTAACACTGCTGTCCTCCTAACATTCAAAAAAAATAACTTCTTGGCTTTGCCCTTGTTTGGCATCAAGGTTTATGAGTTGGGCACTATTTATAGACAAATTGTGGCCGGCACGCATGTGTTCTTCCCAACCGCAGGATGGCGGTTGATAGTTTCTGTGGCTAATAAGCCGGCTGAAACTGATTTGTTATGAGAGAAAATACTGTTTCATGGCTGATAAGTCAGGCTAATAAGTTCAAGCGAGCAGGGATATCACTACTACAAAAAAATGATTTTTTTTGCACAAAACTTTTAACGGTTCACTATATTCAAATATGTTTCAAGATAACTGAATATTGCTATATTAGCTAGCTAAGCTTCTGGTAATTCAGAGGCTCGTTATGTGATTGTGTGGGATTTCTTGTGACACTGTAGAATTTCCCTTAAAGCTATGTGTTGCTCCACTGTTTGAGCACCAATCAAATCATTTACCTACTGATTATTCAGTGTGGTTGAGTTGGTTGGAAATGCATGCACCTAATTACACTGACAAAAAGAACTACTCAAACTTCCCTCTGAGAAGACAAAAACAATGGCTAACCGGTACAATGATTCTGTGTTTGCTGTGCTTGGAACCCACTCCAACACTCATCTCTCTTCTTTTTGAACATGTACTTCCCTTTCACATTCTACTGAACTTAATTGAGGATAATATCACATCTTATTAAGAAATTGTTTTCACTCCCTAGTGCTCTACCTGAAGCAAAGCCCAAACCTTTCTCAATCAAAAGAGAAAACACCCGAACCACACCAACAAAACGGACCCCCACCCCTGAGCCCTATCGTGAGAGAACCTTGAGGCTAGCGATGCCGGGAAATGAAATCCCACCAAAAAAAGCAGCGGTTAAAATTAAATATGATGATTGAATTTGGTGTAAAATGATAACATAAAAGCTTAATTAGGATTATTTGAACTTTTTTCCTCTTCAAAACATTTATATGAGCTAGATACTCCCTATGTTCTTTTTTACATGTCACATTAGGTTTATCCTAAGTGAAATATTATTGTCTTTGACCATGCATTTCAAAAAAAATCATTAAAGTTTTACAACCTATGAATTACATATTATCAAAATATTTTTTTTATAGTGAACCTAAAAAATAAATATTATGTCGTGAATCTATATGATTTTTTATGCTGATAGTCAAGGTATAAATGTTTGACTTAGGACAAACCTAATACGACACGTAAATAAAAACGAAGGGAGTACATACAGTCCACGTATCTAGTATTTAATAAACAGGTCTCCATGGGATCTTAGGGTTCCCACTAAGCCAAGATTTTAGCTCATGACACTCATTATTGTGGCACAAGTGGGAATTCATCCCCAATTTTCTTTTTTTTCAAAAATAAAAAGTGAATCCACTTTGGAGCAAAGGGGGCCCATTCACATTGCTACCCATACCCACAACATCAAATCCCTCCGAGTTCTAAAGAGTCAGGTAGGAACATTCAAACACTACTACTAGTCCAAACCCCGTCCAACTACACTACACTACACTACTGACTACACTCCCAAGTCCCAAGCAGCTAACCTCAAGTTCATTCTTCCTTCCACAATAACCAAAATCTCAAATTGATCTACCCAACACCACATAGCATAGCATACACCAAACGATCAATCGCCAAGACACCAACAACACAAGAAGCACCCACACACTTATAAGGAGATCATCAATCAAGAGCAAGATCATCCAAGCACACTAGCTGCAGTAGTTAGCTAGCACACAAGGGAAGGGATGATGGGCGGCGCCGGCAAGATGATCCGCACGGCGCTGCACGCCTTCTTCCGGCACTACCACCCGGCGTCCTCGGCGGCGTCGCTGCTGGCGCTGCCCTTCTCCGCCGCCGCGCTGCTCTCGCGCTCGCACCCGGCGCTGCTGGCACCGTCGCACCTCCTGTCGCGCCGCCTCCGCCGCGTCCTCGTCGCCGCGGGCTTCCCGCCGGCGTCCCAGCTGCTCTTCCTCCTCAGCCACCGCCTCTCCCAGCGCGCCTGCGCGTTCCTCGCCGCCATGCCATTCTCACTCTCCTTCCTGCTCCTCGCCAAGGCCTGCGCCGTGCACTGCTGCTGCTCGCCCTCGGCGCCGCCGCACGGGCAGCGCCGGCGGAAGGACACATCCGCCGCCGCCGCCGTCTTGCGGTCGTCGTACCCGGCAATGGCGTGGACGCAGGTCGTCAACTGCCTCGCGCTGCTGCTCGCCAATGCCGCCGTGTTCGCCGCGCTGCTCGCCGCGTTCAATGCCGCCGAGGCGCTGCACCTGCTGGGCGCTGGCGGCGCTCCCCCACACGGTTCCCGTCCCACCTCCGGCCCCAGCCTCGACAGCGGCAGCGGGAGCAGGGCGGTGCTCGCGCTCTCGGCCGCCGGCGTGATCGTTTACTCCGTGGCGCTGGCCAACGCGTCCGCGGTGTGCAACCTGGCCACGGTGGTGGCGGCCGCCGAGGGCCGCGGCGGCGCACACGCCATGCTCAAGGCGCTCCTCATGCTGCTCCGGGCCGGCGACGCCGCCACCGCCGTGGCCGCGTCCTTACCGGCCAGCCTCGCCGCCGCCGCCGTCGAGGCGCTGTTCCAGCTCCGGGTCATGCGCCCGTACACGGCCACCGGCAAGGTCACTGCGGGGATGCTCTGCGAGGGCCTGCTCGTCGCGTATATCCACGCCATGATCTGTGTCCTCGACACCGTCGTCACCAGCATGGTCTACCAGAGCTGCAAGGCCAGCCATTCTTGCCACCTCTTGGAGCTGGAGCTGGATGGCGACCGCAAGGACGACTTGAGAATCTGATTTTTTTGTTCTTCCCCCACCAGTTTTACTGTTAGAACATCAGTAGAGGCCAATATCTCATGATGTCGATGCTTATCGATGAATCTTCATTTTTGGTTTCCTATATTTTGCCCTTTTCTTCATCTAATAAGGGTTATTAATGGCTGGTTCTGGGGACATAGGTGCTGTTAATTAGTGTTAGGAAAGGGTCCATCACACTGCTAAGGAGGACATTTGTAAATAATTACAGCAGAAGTGTCTATAGTGTTTCATCATATGAATAATCTACGACTTTGCATGCATTATATACATACTATACTCGGGTTAGTATCACATCACATTTGTTTTGTTGTTTTCTGATGCTGTTCAGGTCCTTGAGTAGTTAAAATGCTGAATGTGTACACACATGGATATAAGTATGGAACAGTCTGCAGGTTAGCAGGCTTTTCAGCATAAATATCAGGATCATAGTATCCTAAAAACACGTTTTGCATTTAATATGCAGCATATATTTTTCGCCATTCCAGTAACTGCAGATAGCTAAGCTGTATGGATCGATCAGGTGATGGATAAGATCCCCACCCAGCCACCCTGACATGTCACCCAGCAATTTGGTTCAGGGCCTGTTTAGTTCGCAAAATTTTTTGCAAAAAATCACTGTGGCTGACTGTAGCATTTTCGTTGTTATTTGGTAATTAGTGTCCAATCATGGACTAACTAGGCTTAAAAGATTCGTCTCGTGATTTACAGCTAAACTGTGTAATTAGTTTTATTTTTTATCTACATTTAATGCTTCATGCATGTGTCCAAAGATTGATGTGACAGGGAATCTGAAAAATTTTGGGAAAATTTTTGGGAACTAAACATGCCCTCAGTCGTTGAGATCCTGAGCCCCACCATTTTCCAAGTGCATCTTTCCTTGATTCCAAAGCAAAGCAACAGCAAGCAGGAGAAGAGCTAGCACATGCTACTGTAGGAGTGCATGTACAGATCAACTTGGACAAGTCAGTAGTGAGTGCTGCTGAGTGAGTGGTGAAAATTTCAATGATTTTGCACCAGCTTTTTTTTTGTGTGTAGCTTTATTCATGAACTCCAATCCAATCCAGATCTGGGGAAATATGTGCAGATTCCCAGTGCCACAATGTTACAACAACTCTGGTCCAGTGGAGGCATGGACTTTCGGTGTCATTGGATCACAAAAAGTTGTACCTGGGGACTAGCTAGGCTACATGAATAATAATTGGGAGGAGGAAAAGCTAGGGCATAGTGAAGTTGATAGGCTTTTGGTATGTATGGACCAATGGGAGATGAGTACAAATTCTCTGGCTTTCAGTTAGGCTACTGTGCTTTGCTGTTCTATTATGTTTTCTGGCATGAAGTGCACAGGTTAGTAAACATTCATAATATCTTGCGCATTGTTATTTTCGGGAAACCAGTAGCGAAGAATGCTAAAATAGAACACAATCTCGTCAAAGAAAGTAATGTGCATGCTACAAGTTTTCTTAGCAGATAACATTTGGTATGCATGGTAATAAACAGCAGATACAAACTGTTGGCCAGGACCACCAAGTGGCCCGCCCAACATTATTAAGAAGTCTTAAGACAACTCACTGTTCTATAAGAGGTCAGAATATTATTGACATTTCAACAGTTGGATCTAGAGACTATCAGAAAAAAAATCAGTTTAAATAAATTATTTCAGAAAACATATTGTTTACTTAATCCTGATTGCACTTTCTTCAAAAAAAAAAAACTCCGGTTCAAACAAGCATACAAGGCATCATGTTACGTAGTACTTGCAAGATGCAATACATAAGGTTTATGGTACAATTTCCACATCCAAACTAAAAAAAAATACTCTAATATGCTATCACACATGATTATCCCTACTTAGGTGATGTTGTCATATCAGGACAGAAGCATTCGGCCAAACGTAACTTTGGCTTCAAGTGTGGTTCAGGAAGTCTCTAACTCGGAGGAATAAAATAGGTTAAGGCACTGCTTACCACTAGGATCAAATGTCCTTGTCAAATTTCACTCTGAAAATCATTCATGGAGGTTATGACCTAATGATTTTTTCCCTTCAAAAAGTTCGTGCTCAACCAACCTAATAGTACCTGAGATTCGGAGCAGATGCAGCAACATTAGATCATGACATTCTAGCTGATCTTGACAGTGATGTGCATGAAATTTTTGCAGTCATAATAGTGTCCATGACATAAGAATGAAAAATATGATTAGGTGCATAGATTACATATATATTACTTTGGCTGTGTGCACGGTTCCGGAAACTTTTGCACTTTCTGATAAAGACGTACTGCCGTTAGGCTAGAAACAGAGGAACTGCCAAAGTTGAGGGGGAAAAACCTATTTGTACCTCATATAATGGTGGGGCAGGCATGCCAATTGTCGATCTGAGACAGCTTTAGAGCCTACGCACATTAATCATTGTACTTGTAGCTAAACAAAGTTTCAATTTCTCGCAAAAAAAAGTGAGTTTCAATTTACTATTTAGTACAAGAAAATCTTAGGAAAAGTAAAATGTTTATTTTTCCTCAGATTGAATTTACATAGCTTTGGAATTGGTCTGACAAGAAGTAGAAGCACCAGAACTGGAATAAGAGTTGTACAGGCAGTCCTACCGGCTTAGACATCCAGGCTAGTTCGCAGCCAGATGCAAATGGTGCTTTAGTAGTACTTTCAACGTATTCTTGATAAAAGTGATCACAGAAGACTAAGCAACCCAAATTTGGAAGGAGGAAGAAAAGGACATAACAAACTAGAAAATCTTGGAAGTTAAAAATTACAACAAGCAAAATGTAACTGAAAAACATCTGTACATTCACTTCTATTTTCAATCTTATTACAATACATACAAGATCTTGTTGGATGTTGGGAATAAAATCAGAAGATAAACATGTATATCACTGATCCATCTATAAAACATCATAAGCATATATAAATAACTTCCACCTAGCTGGTATAACATTCTGCATGGTTGAACTTAATAACATGTACAAACTAGAAATGATGGTGCCGTATCGGCTATCCTGTGTATCTATGGGAAAAAACTGCAAACCGATACCATTTCAATTATCAGGCTTTAAGAAACTTTGATGCCATATGACTACGAATTGCAGGCATCCGATATTTGCCAAAAGAACGTCATCCAAACAACAGTGAGCAGCAAGGTTCTGTTACTATTGCTCGCTCTTGAATTGTAAAATCCCAAGCGGCATCTGGTTAGCATTGCTGAAGTCTGGTCTTGGAAGTGAAGCTTGATTACTAGATATGTTGTTCTGCCCTTTCTGTTGTGATATTCCTGCATTCTGGTTGCTACCCCGACCAACCGGTGGTTCATGGTTATGTTTTCCTTCATAGGTTGTTATGACAGCCTTAGGGTCTGACGAAGCCCTCTCAATGTGCTTCCTGACATTGCATCCAGCAAATGTGCATTTGTAGTAACTCCTACAGGTAGAGAGGTGTATCATTAGATAATGAGTGAATAGTGAAACAGTAAGGTAAAAGTACATGCCATGGTTTTATGTAATGCCGCATAGAGAGGTATATCATGCAGGCAGTCCTCTCATAGCTTCATCCAACAACCCTTGCCCCCAGTTAAGATAGTTTCAATGAATAATCTCTAGCTAACCCATCGTTTCTAGAAATATTTTATGAGGCTCAGATTATAGCTACTCTGTTTTTCTTCATTATCCTACTAGTCTACCCTTTCTTTCAAACTTCACTAACAAACAGTCTATGGCAGTTAATTGCATTCACTTCTGGCATTGAATGGTTGACTTCTCATCGGCCTAGCCATGAAATGATAAAATGCCATTAAATTCATGACATCAATAGAATGGTTCAGATGGAGGATGTGATCTAAGGTTAATTACACAGATGACGTCTGGCACTCTTGAGGTTTACTTAGTATCTTGATTTCAAATGTTTAAAAAGAATGACAATGCTTTAGGGCAGCATAAAGAAGTCTAAGACGCTCATTAATATCATAATAGAAACCACAGTCCATGATAATAGCATCTCTGACCAATCTGTCCATCCACCCGTGTGTGCATTCTGACATGAGCAGCCAGCTAGATGGCTGCAGGCTGCAGCTGCAGCCGCCCACAGAAGGGGATGAAGGTAGACTGAGGCAGTGCTCCTGGTGTTGTAAGGGATGTTGGCGGTATGCACTCCATCACAGAGGCATCATTCCCAACACGGGGCCTCACCCTGGTGCAGTTTCCAAGAATGGCAGCGCGTTCTTGGCATTGACACCGCCGTTCACGCAACATATCTTGTGTCATTGATCAGTGTGGACATATTACCATTATTTCATAGGAATGGGATAAACCTTATTAACACTTTTCTACCAATTAGCCACACAGTGCAAGCACAAGCCAATCAATCTGAGGTTTTTCTTTTTCCTTTTTGAGCTAGAAGCTATTTCAGAAGTCTGTTGATGGAACCGTTAAAGAGGTTCTGGATGAAACATTAAACAAAAGCAATTAATTAACCAGACATGCATGTTTAGTGGCTACATTACTTTGGCATGTACGGTAGGTTCCTTTTAAATGAAATATTTAGACATGCACCCATCATATCCAACTCATTCAGGGAGAGAAACACATAATATTTTAACAAGACATGCTTCAAGGAACCATTAACTAAGCTAACGTGCTCCATCAATAACACAAGCCAGGGCATCACACTAGCATTTCACTGTTACTGGAAGAAAAAAAGTACTTGCAAACAGTGTTATCAATCTAGTCAATCCTAGTCGCCATGGGAGCGACCAGGCGACTAGTCATGATTAGTCGTCAACCAGGCTGACTAGTCGACCCTGATCAGTCCTAGTCGTCGTATATATATCAAATATATACTAACATACTATAGTCTATATGTTCTAGAGTTCAAATCAAGCATGCAGATAACTCTAGGGTAGTGGCTGCACCGATGCATGTAGGGTTGCAAATTAGGCTGAAAAACATGAGCCCAAGTTGCCTAAAGACATCCCAGATGCAGCCCATTTCCTACGCTGTCCAGCAATTCTATTATGTTTCTGGTTGTCCACCCCCTAGTCATCCGACTAATCGGACAACCAGAAAACTAATCGCTAATCAGACTAATCGAGTTGTAGCCCCTAGTCGAGTCCAGGATATTGACTAGGACGACTAATCATGATTAATCAGACAACTTGATAACACTGCTTGCAAGTTACTAATGCATGAATTAGAGAATATTGGTATCTGTAGGGACTATCAATGAATAGTTCAAGGCCACACATATGCAATTCCTAACATATTCCTTTCATTTTTTACATGATTCCCAACAGATTATAAGAGACATGAAAATGAAACCAAAATATATAACTTCAAAAGGCTGAAGTGAAAGATTGTATATATAGTAGTGACTAGTGAAAGTAAGAACGGTAATATTATCCAATAGACGGCATGAGTTTGGTAACATTTTATTCTCCACAAAATAACTTTGAATATATATATTGTGACATCAATGCAGAGACAGACAAATCTTAATGTTGCTTATCCCTTACATTGCATAAGGACTTTCCAAAAAAAAGCGAGCAGATATAAAAATGACACAGATCACACTGAAGAGGACACAACATACCTTGGATGAGGATTCCCTTTGACTACCTTCTGCCCATACTTGCGCCATCTATAACCATCATCCAAAAGATCAACCTCACTGGTTGTTTGAACAATAATCTTAGGCTCTGACAAGGTCCTTTGTGAAGAAATTTGTATATTCCTGAGCATTAAAGGAATTAATTTTATGAAACAACAATCTGATCATAGTGGAGTTACATTGATAGCTAAACTTACCTTCTTTTGCTCTCATTATCAGCATCATCCGCTTCATGTGGCCTTGATTCACCATCATCCATATCATCTCCATCACTTAAACCAGATGCTTGCTCAGACATCCCATATATATTGTCCTGATCTCTCTTGGCACCTGACAAGCCAGATGTGGTATCATTAGATTGTTCATTTTGATCAGCTGCTGAAGAGTTTCCGTCTTTCGCCCGCTTATTTGGTGGACGCTGGTGGTTGTGTTTGCCTTTGTATATGATCTCAGATATCTGACCATCCTCTGCGTGCTCTACCTTTTTCTTGACTGGACAATTGGGATGAGTGCATTTGTAATAGCTCCTTGGACAATCACTGCCCTTTACCACCTTCTGACCATATTTCCGCCAGTTATAGCCATCATCAGCAGGCTTATCAACAGGGGCATTAACTTGATACCTCTGAGATGCCTCAGCAGACTGAAAGGATGCATTCTCATTGTTTGCTGTTGCCATTGTCATATCTGAAATTCCTGCCATACTGGCTGCAGAGTTCATATGCTGTAGAGCTCCAGACGTTGTTGCAGCTGTGGAGAAAGATGGCTGTTCAAGGTGATCAAACATTCTGAGTGGAGAATGGGTTGCTTGGGCTGTAACTTGAGCCAGAGCCTGCTGGTGCGACATTCCAAAACCCCCCTGTAGACGTATTGAATAGGTAGTCATCAGAAAATTTCAATTCACTCTATTTCTTCAGGACTAAAGCAGAAGCTCCAGCAATGGACACTGCTTTAGGAAATATTGAACAAGAATTTACGACAGTTTGACTGTTCTTACCATCAAATGGTCAACTCTGTGCCCCATTTATACTGGTTTACTTAGTTCAGGATTTATATTAACAAAATTACAAGTCCAACTACAAGTTTAGCCTCCAAATTGCTATATGATTCTACCTACCAGACTGTGAATATGGAACAATGATTCAACGCAAACAAACTATGAGCTTTTGTACAACTTCTTCTGCAGAGCAGAGAAAATTGGAGGCCAGTATATATAAACGCCTCAAAATGAGCAACATGCTTCCAAATTACTCTATGAAAAGATAGAATACAAAAAGCAAGAAGCAAATAACATTTTTTCACTGGAAAGTTTGTCCGATCAGTATGAAGATAGCGTGCCAACTTGCAACCATCACACTGGCAGTAGTACAATTATGTTAATGCAATGTACCGAATCACCACTTGGCATATCTAAAAGATCAAGAAGAATCACCTATCTATCTCAGTAGGATGATATTATTCAGTGCCCTTCAGTGCCACACACAAATATGGTAAGGTGGCTTTATGCGCTTTGGGACAAACATATGGGCCTGATCGCTACATGATCAGTACTGCATTATATGTAACCATCTCACTAAAAGCACTGATGGAACTGCAAAAGTGGCACCTTTCAGAAGTTCCAGATTCCCATGTTGCTTGAAAAATTCTTTCCTGTTATTTAGCATCATCCAAAAGCAAACCCCGTAGATGAACAGATTGATGAACCCAAATTAAAGCCATGCCACAAGGGAAAGAAATGGAACATGTTTCACAACAATCTATGGACTATGAAAATACGAAATAAGGAACATATAAAACCGCCTTTTGTATTAAAAGATAGAATCAATAAAACTCTTGTCTCTCTTAATATCTCGTAGTAACGCTACCGTGGTGCAATACAATAAATACGCCAAAAAAAGGCGATTATAGCATACATACGGTTTTTAGAATTTTATTAGTTCGCAAGCAAGATCCAAAAACATCTGTTTTTTTCGCGCCTGATGAATGAAACAAAAAAAAAGTGGCAATATTTTCTTCCAGCAAGAGGTTGCAGCCGGCGTCACGACGTACCATGGCGGGCGAGAAAAGCAGCCCAGGGGAGTCGAGCAAACCGGAGGGGCTGAGGCCGGGGGGCACAGTGAAGACGGACGCGCCAGCGGACGCCGACGCCGGCGGCGCCACCGAGAGCGCCGGGCCGGCCCTGGCGACCCCGCCGCCGCCTCGTCCCCTCTCCGCCTCATGCTGCTGCTGCGGAGGCGGCGCGAGGGAGCCGGTGAGGAGCTGCGTGAAGGTCGCGGCCCCGGTCGCGGAGGAGGAGGCGCCTCCGCCTCCGCCGCCGTCGGCGTCAGAGGAGGGGAAGAGCGCCGAGGCGAGCGTGAGCGGGCCGGGGCTGGCGTCGCCGGCGCCCGTGAAGAGCGACTCCGCCGTCGAGCGCGGCGGCAGCGCCAGGCGCGGGCGCGGCGGCGGCGGCGGGCGCGTGGACATGGTCGCTCGCGGCGGAGGCAAGAGAGGAAGACTAGAGAGAGAAAGAGGGAGGGAGGGAGAGAGAGGATTTCCCTTTTCTTCTTGGTTTCCGGCGTTGACTTTGGTTTGAGGAGGTTTTTTTGGGTTGGGTGAGCAGACTTTGCCTGTCTCTTCCTCCTCTCCTGCTCCTCTCCAGTGTCCAGTGTGTGTCTCGTTGTTGCTTCGGAGTTTGGAGAGGCGGGGAGAGAGTTTGCTTTAGGCCTGTTTAGTTTCTTCTGAGTTTCAAAAATTTTACAAGATTTTTTGCCACATCAAATTTTTAGATGCATGTATAAAGTATTAAATATAGGTAAAAAAATAACTAATTATACACGAACCTAATTAGCCTATGATTAGACATTAATTACCAAATACAAACGAAAGAGTTACTGTACTTCTAAAAATTTTACAAGTGCAACTAAACACAAAACTAAACGCAGCCTTATTATTAGATTTCTGCCATGATATAAGACTATAGGAGCATAATAAAGAGGTACAGTAGGTATTTTGCGCTTTATTGATTCATAAACGCATAAAAATCTTTTCCAACTTCACCGGTCTGTCCGAGGGAATGATTGAAAACTGTAGGTTAGTTGTTAACTAACTAATTTTTAGTTTAAATTAAATCCAGTGCATCCAAACGGAAGAGGGATCTAATTTTTAAAAAGTTTTCAACTAATTATTAGTGAACCACAGATAATTTAAAGCTGTTTTAGGCTCAACTAGTAAATAACCATATGTATCTAAATAGGTCCTTAATTGATAGGTGGATGTAATTAATATGTCAGGTGGTGTGTACTTACTAGTGGTATACAGTCTCATCAGATAAATAGCAGTTACGACTACTTGTCTATGGCTGCATATATGTGCTACAGTACCCCATAAACATAAAACTACAGCTCTAGAGCCGCGGGCCTGCGGCCACAATAGTAGCTGCAGCGAGCGGAGCCATAGTACGTAACGATGGTAAGTAACCTTTTGGGAAATCGGAGACATGTAATTCGAGTCGGTTTTGTGAAGAGGATAATCAATATGACAAAGACACATCTGTTCTATAGTTAAAATATCAGAAATCAGCATAATGTGTACGGGATAGTTTTCTAGCTCCATTTGGCGCATCTAGTTGTACTAGTTACGAGTTCGCATTCGATAAAACAAAGCGACGGGAGAGAAGAAGAAGAGAATGTCAGTGTCACTCGGATTTTTCTATCAGAGCCATCCAGGGTCATCCAAATGGGCTAGACAGCTTGATTTCCTTCACCTCCGCTCTCCAAAGCTGCATAGGCCTTCTTTAGTTCCCAATTCATCCTCAAAATTCCACTATGTAAAAAGGAGATTCCTCCTCACATCAAAATGTTAGCAAATACATGGAGTACTAAATGTAGATAAAATTTAAAACTAATTACACAGTTTTGTTGTACTTTGCGAGACGAACATTTTGAGTCTAATTAATCATTTTTTAAACAATTTTTTGCACTTAAAAACAAAACACGCTACAGTGTTCCGATCGGAACACTGTAGCGCGCATCGGCGCCCCCAACTTCGGAACTGAACACGGCCACAGTAACAAACATGTCCCGATTCGGTGCAGACAAAGAAAAATAATCAAACTATATACTGTAGGCAATTTACCTTTTTGGTTCTTCCTTTTCACCCATTCGTCAAATCAAACGAAACAAAAATGAAAATCCAAAGGTTGAAGAGAAAAAAAAGAAAGCGCATCTCGATCGCCGTGGCCGTGCGGCGGACGATGGCGCATCCGACGGCTGGGACGACGACGACAGGACGTCGGCGAGCTGTCCGAGCCGAGGCCCCACCGAGTTGAATGAGTCCGCACGCAAGAAATTCCAGGTTTCGTGCCTGCCTGGATGCGTCAGGAATTAATTGCGCTACTTACCCGTTCCAATAATTGGGCCTCGTTTAGATGCTGAAAAAATTTCAAACCGATAAATAGTACCGTTTTCGTCTTATTTAACAAATATTGTCCAATCGTGAACCAACTAGGCTCAAAAGATTCATCTCGTGATTTCCAACTAAACTGTGTAATTAGTTATTATTTTTACCTACATTTATTATTTCATGCATAGGTCCAAAGATTGATGTGATGGAGAGAGTGAAAAAATTCTAACTTTTCATGTGCATCTAAACAAGGCGTTGGCCTTTGTTTAGATTGGGAAAAAATTTCAACCCGATGAATAGTACCACTTTCGTCTTATTTGACAAATAATGTCCAATCGTGGACCAACTAGGCTCAAAAGATTCATCTCGTGATTTACAACTAAACTGTGTAATTAGTTTTTTTTTACCTACATTTAATACTCCATGCAAGCAGTTAAAAATTGATGTGATGGAGAGAGAGTGAAAAAACTTGGAATTTTGATGTCATCTAAACAAAGGGTCGGAGTATTGGTGGGAGCAGTCTGGATATATACGGTGAATAATTTTACCTCTGTCGCCTAAAAGTATGCAAGCGTGCTACTCAAACTGCTCCACATTTAACAAAGTTTCTAATAAATAGTATTCACATTTATAAATATAAATTAATTTATTATAAAACAATACATTTCATAATTAATCTAATGACTTTTATTTGATACTATAAATATTTATATATCTATAATTGTTCAAATTTGATATACTAAAACATAACAATGTCCATAATTATATTTTTTTAGGAACGGAGGGAGTAATTCTCATCGCCTCTTATTTATACGGTGAATCCTATGAATCCTAATTCTCATAACCCTTTCTCAACAGTAACATTTTGATATTTGTGTTTGCATTCAAATAGGACGTTGTGGCAGTAATTTTGGATTTCATATCTTTATGTTTGTATGATACAGAATAGCCGAAGTTTATGTGAAGTTATGTCAGGATGATTTTTTTAAAAAAAGCACATTTTAATGTAGATGCTCTCCTACACACAAGCACACTTAGGGGGTGTTTGGTTGTAAGGACTAAAGTTTCGAGTGACTTGACAGATATTGAAATTAATGAAACCACCACGAGTGTGACGAGATAGATGGACATGCCACATACTACAACTAAATGAACAGTGTCACTATATCTTGGAATAATAATTCCATAAAAATATGAGCTCTCGTGTGAGTCGAAAACTTGACTCAGACAAGCAGTGTTTTTTTTACCACAAGAGTAGTAGTCTCGATTGGTATCCAACTCAGCCTGGGCACATTTTACCCGAAACCCGAAAACCGAACCGAACCGAACCGAAATATCGGTTTTTTCGGTTGTTTGGTTCGGTTTCGGTTTCTATGCTGGGGAACTTCGGCTTCGGTGGTCGGCTTCGGTTCTGGTGTTCACTGAACCGAACACCCGAAATTGACAGAACTGCAATCGCCACGACTCCAAATCACAGGCTGAGGCCGGCACCACCGCACCAAGGACTCCCTCTCCGTCTCGCTGCGCACCAAGGCCCAGCTAACGGCTCACTCGCCACTCCCCACCCATCCCGACTCTAGTCGTCAGTCGACTCGCCCCTTCGCTCTTCCCCCCACGCCGTACCCATACGCGAGGAGAGAGACCGGAGCGGTCGAGCGTGGAGCGGCAAGCCACTCCAAACCCTAGCCAGACCCTGCGGAGCGGGCGAGCCAGCGAGCGCCGGAGCGGAGCGGAGCTGGCGAATGGCAGCATGGCGCGGTGGCTGCTACGAGCGCCAGAGGGGGCGAGCTGTGCGGCAGCGGCTGTGACTCTGCGAGCGGCACGGTGGCGGGATCTGCGGTAGGAGCAGCGACGGTGGCCGGATCTACATGCAGGAGCAGCGGCGGCGGTGGGATCCACGAGCAAGAGGAGCCGCCGGCGGCGGGATCCGCGAGCAGAGGAGTAGAGGTGGGATCCAGTGCTTCTCGCTCTCCCTCTTCTCTGTTCTGGTGAGATCGATCGGTTTAAACCGAAACCGAACCGAAGAAACCGAAACCGAAGTTGTCGGTTTCTTGTTTTCTACCAAACCGATCGGGTGCTAGTTTCTGGAAACCGAAATTTTTAGAAACCGAAGAAACCGAACCGATGTGTTGGTTAAAACCGATTGCCCAGGCTGATATCCAACGATGTCCGATAGAAATAAAGATTGGCGAAGTCACCATATATACCTCGTGTCGATTGACATGTCGTCTATCACTAAAACAATAATGCTATAAATTCTGAAATAAATTTAGAAAATATGAACACACACAAATCAAGGAGGACTTAAAACCAGGATGAACATGTTCCACCACAAGAAACCTAACCGAGCTAAACTTAGTTTGATATTCATCTTTGCTAACGTAAAATCACGTTGCATTCTTGCATACTCTAGTAAAAAGATACATGATTTTCACGAGCCTTATTATGGGATGTGAATTTTGAATGGGAAAGAAAAAAAAACATGTGTACGTGGAGTTTGTGGATTTATAAAGCACCATGCGCCTTGACGCTTATTTCGATTTCCACACAAGCTCAGGTACATTTGAAAATTAGTGATGGAGCATTTCGTTGTTCAAATGGTCGTGCTTCACCTTCACATTTCATATAAGCAGTACCGAATATCAACTCGGCTTGCAACAGGACCAGCTTGTACTACTTTTTTTTTTAAAAAAAGGCAGCTCGTACTTGATGTGAGTGGCGCTAGCAATACTCGCACGCTCGGCCACCCTATTCCTTCACAACCACACGAGTCCATCCTAAGACGGCCTCTTGTCTCACCACTCACCAGGATATTGACTTTGTTCCCCGTCTTCTTACCAACCAAACACTATTATGCTATATTATTTAGAACAAAATGGAAGCAACGAATCACATGGTCCAAAAACATTTGCATTCGGTACTCGGTCCTCTTGTTCATGTCTATGGAAGAATAGAATTGTGGAATAGTCGATTGTATTGCTAAGTCGGACATATTATATAGAAGTATATTGCTTAGGGGCAAGAAGCCTCCCTTAGAGATAAGGTAAGTCGGGATTACGCAATTCTAGTCTATGATATATGGATATGTCATAATATACTCTAACATCCCCAAATAGTCACAACTACAGCAACTTAGACCATGAGACTAAAGAAAGAAGCTGAAGGTTGTAAGTCATCAAGCCATCATAACGGTTGATGCATCGTGGATCCTGCGACTAGAGTGGAAGCTTATGAGGTTTGCTCAAGCAAGGCGATAGCCCTTTGTGCCGATGTCAAGGTAGTCGAGCGCTAGGGAAAGTAGCCATGGTCATGGAAACCGTGCTTAAGATAGTCATGATAATGTTGCTGAGGCCAAGGTACTCGCACATGAAGCTGTGATCGCCAAAATAGGTGCCATGTGAAGGGTCGAGATGGCGGACTAGAGGGGGGTGAATAGTCCTTTCTAAAATTAATCGCGTCGGCAAACCGAAACAAATGCGAAATTTAAACTATCGGTCTAGCCAAGACTACACCCCTCTATCTAAGTTTATAAGCACCTCACAAAGATCCTAATTATGTAACTAAGGTGCTTTTCTTAGCGAGAGCTCTCCTAAACAATTCTAGAGCAAGATCACACAAACCTATGCACTAGTACTTTAGCAAAGCCGGTGAAAGGTCCAAATAGGCTAAAGGGGGGGTGAATAGCCTAATTAAAACTTCTACAAGAATTACTTAACCACAAGTTAGTACGAAAGGTGGTGAAGCAAAAGCACTAGCTCTAACTAATTAAGCAAGCTACCTATACAAGTCTAGTACAAAGCTATTCACTAAACACAACAACAACTACAAGCTAGAAACAAGAAGTAAAACGAGAGAAGAGCTTCGAGTGATTATACCGCCGTGTAGAGATAAGAAGTACCAATAAATCAATCACACAAGAGAAATCCTCGGGAAGAGAATGACACAAGAATTTATCCCGAGGTTCACTTGCTTTCCGGCAAGCTACTCCCCGTTGTGGCGATACACCCACTTGTCGGTTCGTGAGCTAATTGACTATCAAGAGTCGAGCCCTCGGCGGGCGCCACACAACCGCACACAAGATGGGGATCCTCCAAGCCACGAGCTCCACTAGAGTATCCAATTTGCGAACTCCCGCGGGGAAGGATCAAGAACCCCTTACAACACTTGGTGAGGGCTCCAACAATCTCCAATTGCGAGATCAATCACCTCCGCTGCTCCAAGCCGTCTACCGTGTCGGGAAACACGAAAGAGTAACAAGAAATCCACAGCAACTCGAAGATCAAGTGCCTCTAGAATGCAACTCTCAAGCAATGCACTTGAATCTCACTCAATCTCACTCAAGATGTGCAACTATGCAAGAGATGAGTGAAGGGGTTGTTCTCTAGCTCAAAGGATGTCTCTAGGTCTCAAAAAATGCAAGAGTTACCCTCAAACCCCGGACATCTTCTATTTATAGCGAAGGGGTACGCAGCTAGCCGTTACTGGACGACGCAGTTCAAAACGTGCTGACCGGACGCACCGGTCAGGATGACCGGACGCGTCCGATCACTACAGGACAAGCGTGAACAGTGCACGTCAGAAGTTACCGTTGCTATGACCGGACGCGCTCTAGCGATTGACCGGACGCGCTGAACCTGGCGTCTAGTCGGAGTCTAGTAAGCTCCCACCGCGACCGGACGTGTCTGATCACACGTGACCGGACGCGCCGCACGTCCGATCAGCACTCCGCTGCTCTCTGCCCTTCTGGACGCCTGACCGGACGCTCCAGTTCCGTGAGGGAACGGACGCGCCGGTCGCGCGCTCTCTTTCTGCGCATAGGTGAACTGACTGGAAGCGCTTGTTAGGCCAGACTAGCGTCCGATCACTAACCCTAGGCGTGCTGATCGGATTGAACTAACCGGACGCGTCCAGTCAAATCATGACCACGTCCGGTGCAGCGTCCGGTCACCACAGTGACCGCCGTTCGCCTCCGTTTCTTTTCCGACTTCCGACGCAATAGAAAATAGGCATTTCACTTTCCCAAAAAGCACCAAATCCCACCTCGCAAGCTCGGCGGGAGGGAGAGAGAAACCCAAACCCCTCTCTACTGCTCAAAAACCACCGCCTTCGTAACTGTGCTAACACCACCATGTGTACACCACCATGTGCATATGTGTTAGCATTTCACAATCATTTTTCAAGGCGTTATGTTAGCTCTCTACTAGACCCTAATGCATATGCTCAAGACATTAATCTAGTGGCACTTGATTCCCGAGTTAACCGTGATTGCCCCTCTTGATAGTCGGCTATGTATCCTAAATCCGGTCAATCACTTCTCTACTCATCTTAGACCAGCAAAAGGAAAATCCTATGGTTATACCTTTGCCTTGCGCTCTTAGATCCTTCTCTTCCATTTGATCATCATGTCCATCATATTATGTGCATCTCCACCATGATCATCATTCCATGTCCATGCACCATCTCTTTGTGATCTTGTGGCTACCATTCCTTGCCATATACACCTTCATCACATGTGTTGCTTATGCCTACCTCAAAACACTTAACACATGACATTAGCAACTTGGTGTCATTAATTACCAAAACCAAACTTGGGCTTTCAGCCGGGGAGCTCCTACATAATTCTAGTAAGCAAAAGCACAAAGCCACCTATGCTCACTAGCAATACTCAATAGCAAGGCAACTAATGCCAAACTAGAGAGCGCAAGTTACTTAGCTACACAAACTAAGCAATATGACTAACAAGGTTACACAAACCAAATTAGCCACGCAATGGGAGCTACTTCTATGCTACACAAGCAAGAAGGTAACTAGCAAACTACACAAGCAAACTAGTTACAAGAGCAACTACACAAGCACAAGTATATGAATGTAAATACAAGCTTGTGAATCGAAAGCAAACCACCGAGAAGATGTACACAATGTTGACACGATGGTTTTTCATCGAGGTTCACTTGGTTACCACCAAGCTAGTCCCCGTTGTGGCGATACACCCACTTGATGGATCACGAGCTAATTGACTATCAAGAGTCAAACCCTTAGCGGGTGCCGCACATCCACTCTCAAGATGGGGATCCTCCAAGCCACGAGCTTTACTAGAGTTGCTCTTCACGATTCCCGTGGGGTGAGCACAATCCCCCTCACAGATCCTCCTCCGGAGCCACGCACAATCTCCACGCGTGCTTCAACGGAGTCGCAAGCCACCAAGCCGTCTAGGAGGTGGCAACCTCCAAGAGTAACAAGCACCACCGGCTTGCAACTCGATCACCTAGTGCCACTCGATGCAATCCTCACGATGCAACGCACTAGAATCGCTCTCTCACTCAATCGGATGATCACTATCAAGCTCAAGTGAGTTAGAGGGCTCCTAAGCACACCAACACAAGCCACCAAGGCCTAAGGGTGCTCAGCTACCGGCCAAGGGCCGGCCAAGGCATCTATTTATAACCCCACGGTCAAATAGAGCCGTTACCCCTGCACTGGGCAAAATTTCGGGATGACCGAATGCGCCGGTCGAACTGACTAGACGTGATGCACCGTGTCCGGTCGCCATGCGCCATCCACGTATCCCTCCGCGTTCAACACCGAACGTCCGATCTCAACGATCACTGTGCGCCAACGGTCAAACATGACGACCGGACGCGCCGCTCAACCGACCGGACGCGCAGGTGCGCATAGCACCCGCGCGCGCGATGTCATGACCGGACGCGCTCCTCGCAACGACCGGACATGATAGTGCCAGTGTCCGGTCATAGTACAGAGAGCTCCCATCATGACCGGACGCGTCCGATCGCGTGTGACCGGACGCGCCGCGCGTTCGATCAGCTCTTAGCCACGCTCTACTCCTCTGGGTGCCCGACCGGACGCGCCGGTTCCGCGAGGGACCGGACGCACCGGTCCGCGACCCTCTTGCGCGCGTGTCTGTCTGCGGTTTGAACTGACCGGACGCGCAGGTGCTGACCGGACGCGTCTGGTCACAGACCACTCTCCGGTAAAACGGCGATAACTCTTAGCTCCGAACTCTGATTTCGATGATCTTGGATATTTTGGAAAGCTTACTCAGAGGGCTACACAACCCATATGAACACTTAATCCAAGTCACAATAGATTAAAGCAGTATTCAACTCCAAGAGCCATCCTAGTGTCCGGAGAACACCGAAAAACCTTTCTCCCTTCACCAAGTTGATCAAAATCAACTCCAACACCTTCTCCTTTGCAAATGTGCCAACACCACCAAGTGTACACCACCATGTGCATGTGTGTTAGCATTTCACAAATATTTTACTGAAGGAGTTAACCACTCAACTTGCCACGCCACTCGATCCTAGCAACGATGCATAGTTAGATCACTCGAGTGGCACTAGATGACCGATATGCAAACAAGTTTGCCCCTCTTAATAGTATGGCCATCTATCCTAAACCCGGTCATCAACTTCTCTACACACTTATGACCGGTGAAATGAAAATGCCCTAGGTTATACCTTTGCCTTGCGCATTCCACTCCATCTTCTCCGACGTTGATGCAACACATGCACTAACCATATCACAAATGATATGATCCACTTCATATCATCATGTGACCTTGGTCCATCGATCTTGACCTCACTTTGCTCTTCACCGTTGCATTGGTCCATCGGCGCCAAGTCTTGCTCAAGCTTCACCGCCTCACGGTCCATCGCTCCAAAGCCTCCGACTTGCCCTTCACACTTGCAACCGGTCCGTCGAGCCAAGCCTCATCTTGATCTTTGCCACCTTGGTCACATGACTCTATGTCATGTCTCATATGCAATGAGCTCCTTCATGACACCATTACCTGTGGACTAATCCATGTGTATCTCACATTAAACACAATTAGTCCATCTAAGGTTGTCACTCAATTACCAAAACTAAACAAGGACCTTTCACCATGGCGGGGGTGATGACGAGGTCGGTGCAGTCAGAGCCATTGAGGACGTATATGAAAAAGGCGATGCAATCAAGGTAGACAATATGGGAATGGGAGTGTCGATGTTGTAGTCGATGTAGTCAGGCCACCGTTGACAAAGAGTGCACTGGGGTTGATAGGACCGGGAACGTTTGTTGAGGACAAAAGCATGCACTTGTGTTGCTAATACTAGATATACTAGGGAGGGCCCTAACAACTGACATTGTCTTAAGGGACATGCAGAGAGGGTCTCCATGATGGTTGCAGTGTGTAGAACGGTGGGGGTAGAAGGTGTCCTTGCAGCCCATTGTTGTCAGAGTAGACGAAGTAGGTGGAGAAGATATGACAATGTTTGTAATGAGCTTGTGCTGGATGAAAAAGCAGCAGTGCCAAAGCATACGCTCCTACCCAAAGGCGAATAGTCTGGGTGAATGATCTTACTCAAAGATGATCAATTCTAATGTGAGGTATGGTAGCGGTGGTAGCGTTTCGATGTCGATCAGCATAACGAAGACTATGTGTAGGTAGATGGTGGACAAGAGATTGCACAACATAGTCACCGATGCATAGGGGATGGTGACATAGATCCAACATTGAGGAGATACATGGGTGGTGGTGCTGCGGCGCAATGAGGCGATATAGCAGAAGTTTTGTTTCTCGGAAAAGATGCACGTAGTACGCAACGACAGACTTCACGGGAACCGAGTGGACCACTCACAATCGATTGATCAGATCGAGTATGCGCGAAAGTCTATATATGAACTCTACTTGGGTGTGTGCGTGCAGCCAAAAAAGTTTCCGCATGCTCACCTCATCTATCTTATTATCTTCAGCTCTCCGCCACGCTCCCTGATGTTGTTGCTAGCTTATCCGGCTTGAGCATTTTGGCCATGACTGTGCTGTGCCCCGATCACTGCATAGTTCTCCTTCACCACCATCGCTAATTCTAGACACAATGTCTTCTTCATCTCAAACCGACGCTCCTGCCACCTGCACCACCGCCCCCAACAGACAGTGGCCCCACCTTGCCACCATCTTGACCATTACCCCCACTAGTTAACACGGTCTCTACAATGACCCCTTCTAAGCCTAGAAACCAGGAGCCTCTAAAACCCTAATGAAGACAAGCTCTTTGTCCTGTGTTCACAAGCACTGGCGGAGCCAAGGGGGGCTAGCGGGGCCATGGCCCACCCTAACAATAATATATAATATATATAGTACATAGTCTATGTTTATATTAAAAAAGTATAATAAAGAAAATCTTGTTATATTGTTTATTCATATCTTTTAGACAACAAAATCACACAGAATATAATTAGAATAAAATATTTTGATTTATCGAAATTTGTTTGCCTATCTAGGATATATCTATTAACTTTTTTTTGCTTTACTTAATACTTATGTTTCATTATACTTCATATTTTATTGAACGTATATTTAACTAGCAATAACAATTCGGTGACCATCCCTTTTAATTGTGAATCGCATTATAAATGTAGACGCTCACATACATGCATGAATGCACGTACACACACTCCTATGATCAAACACACATCCTACTTCACTATGAGCACTTTCGAAATACTAAATGGGTAGATTTCAATATTTATGAGTAATCACATGTGCACCGTTGTCGACATACACGGTTACCTACAACGGGTATGAGCACTTCCGAAATACTAAGGCGGTAGATTTCAATATTCATGAGTCATCACATGCGCCCCACTGTCGATAGACACGGTCATCTAATATGTGAAGAATAGGAAGCATGGTTAAATCATCAAATATTAGAATAAATCCAGAAAAATAGGAGCCTAACCCCAGGGAAAAAATCTAAACAAATGAGTTACACTCAATTCTCATATTTGGAAATCCTTCTGGCCCCTTTATGCATAATTTCTGGCTCCACCATTGTCCACAAGTATTTTTTGTCCTTTTTCATCTTTTTAACTTTTTGATCCATTTTTCTTGTGTCTATTTCCGTGTCCATGCTGACGCTTAACACGCGCGTGGAATTAAGCTTTTCCGTATATATAATTGCTTGCACGTAGATCGACTGCATCATATCCTAACTTTTCTAAGAGGATACATCACCAAATGATCACAAGTTGGAAGCATTCTTACAGTAGAACCCAAGATATTAGAATATATTCCACAAGATGAAGCTCGTGCGTGCGAAAATTTTGGGACCTGACTTCCGAGAGGATGAACCAGAAAGAGCCGCAATTGGAGACAGATATGGACCTGACAAAGACAGATTGACAAAATGGTTGAATGAATTTGCCCCACGCAAACGTATAATTAATAAAGAGGGTAGAGGCTGGGTGCCCTCCGGCTTCAAGGAAGCTTAATTAGGGAACCAGATTCTAGTCTGGCCGGTGACGCCGGTCGGTCTCAGCGAACGCGCCACCTGGGGCTCGAACCTGGGACCTCCTGCTAAGGAGTTTGGTCACTTGACCATCCCGGCTGAGCACCCTCCCCCAAACGTATAATTAATAAAGAGAGCATGTTGTCGATCCTTCCTTCCTCTTGCGAAAAGGCTGTGCTGTCAAATCGAAGGGCAGCTGGATCAAACAGATAGGTGAAAAGGGTAGATAGAAACGTGACACACATGCTGTGTTACATGGTTTCCAGTTGGTTTGTACCCCGCACCTGCCGTCAACTTTCTTCAGGTGCAGACAATCTATATCACTCACTCGCGAAAAGGCGCTTTGTGAGTGGAAAAGTGTGTGTGGCAATCTCAGCATTTTCAGGCACTTCGGGAGCAAGCCTATTCAATCTTTTAATAATGAAAATCCATCTAACTTTTTAGGAGGATGACGTGTTAGAACAACATGCTTTGGGAGTACGCGCCACAGTAGGACAAGGGCGAGGAGGAAGAAGGACGAGGACGAGGATCTGGTCAGAGATAGAAGACGGCCATGCGTTAGGCAAATCCACCCACAGCTGTGCGTTAGATGTGTCTATGAAACATATAGCAATGCTCTACCCGCTAAAAAGACTTACAAGAGCGATCTAGCAATGTCTTCTAAGAGTAACTCTAAGAGGCTCTTGATATCCTTTCATATTAATAGAAATAGAGATTTTGATAAAAAGAATTCAAGCAATGTCCTATGAAAGTGTAGCACAACCTTTTCGTGCCACGAGTGCATCTGCATGTATGAATTAGACAAAACATATGATCTTTATATTCATAAATACATAAACGCTTAGGATATTGGCAGTGGCGGAGGGTGGAGTGAAATCAAGGTGGGCAATTCAGTGTTACATTAACACGAGTGTAAAGAGGACTAATCAAAGCTTCACACGAAGCAGCTGCAACTAAAAATATAAGAGTACAACTCTAACGGATCGTGTAAAATAAGAGTCTAAAATTCATGATTTAGCCATTCTATAAAATAGAACATCCTCTAAAAGAATAGAGTAATACAACAACCTTTCTAAATTTCTCATTATCTATTTTTTAGCGTTGACATGTCAAGCTAAGATTGGTTCGCTTCCCCATTTCGTGTACTCCCGCCATTTGCTTTGCACACCACCATGCAGATAGCAAGCCTTCACGACATGCTATTTTTACCCGGCGAGAAGCATGAGATGACCAAGTTGGTATTTTAGCAAACAAGATAGCACATCTGTTGGATATCAATTTTTGATGAAAAATGCCAAATATAGTATGGATGACCAAGATAGCATATCTCTTGGAGATGCTAGTCTAAAGAATAGGACTGGAAGCTAAATTTGAAGAGGCCAAATATAGTATAAAGTCGCTTGGAAAAAGGTAATTTATGCATGGTGACGTGTCATACAGATGTTCTAGCGAGCATGCATGCAAGCAAGGAACGGGCAGTAGAACTTCACAAAGATTTAGGAGATCGGACGCCTAAAGATGCGGCTTGTCCAGGCAAGTTTGCTGGAACAGCATCCAAACATGTCCTAGTTTTTATATAATGAAACGACGACAATAAAGATGTAAAAATTACAAAAACTCACAAACGAAAAAAGATATAAAAATTACAAAAATGAAGTACTCGTTACTTTGCTTAGCACACGAGCACGAGTTTAGGACACAAAATCATGAGAACTAGAAGAACATCCCACGCGTTACTGCGAAAATTGCTGGTGAAATTATATTATTTATATTTACTAATATGATTGAATAAATATCATAATACATGCTAGTAGATAATTTTTAGCATTCTGATATGGATAACTAAATATATGTTAGCAAATATATGGTTTGCTAATGTGAATAACTTGAATGAAGATATAATGTCATGTGTTAGTTGGATGTGTTAGCGGATGCTGATGTGGACACTTTGCATGTCGAGATAGTTGAATGTGCTAGTGAGATGCTGATGTGAATACTTTACATGACAAAATAAATTGCTAGTGAGATTTATCTTTATAAAAGATATTGATAATGAAATCTATCAGCATCATGAGGCTGCAAAATTTACCGGCTGAAAGTGGCACGGCAATTACATAGGCAGTAATAATTTCGCGGAACGCTTGCGCTAGTGAAAAGTTCAAAGTTACGAAAGTGACCTTAGCCTAATAAACAGTTAACGGTGTGCTACAGATGAGATGTCGTACAAGAATACTCTGACAGCGACAGAGTGCAACACTACCACGTTGGCCTCGTTTAGTTTCTAATTTCTACTCCAAATTTCACTATGTAAAAAGAAGATTTCCATGGAGTACTAAATGTAGATGAAATTTAAAACCAATTGCACAGTTTTGTTGTACTTTGCGAGACGAACATTTTAAGCCTAATTAGTCAAAGTTCGGACAATTTTTACCAAATACAAACGAATTGCTACCGTGCGCGCCGAATCCGGATCTAAACAAGGCCGTTGAGAATGGCTTTTTACGACCCGTCGTCATCCCTAAAAGCAGGAGCCAGACAGATTCTTAGGCGTTGCCTATGCAACCTAAAAAAGTTTGCACAGGACCTGTCACATCGAATCTTGCGACACATGCATGGGGTACTAAATGTAGATGAAAGAAAAAACTAATTACACAGTTTAGTTGTAAATCACGAGACAAATCTTTTGAGCCTAATTAGTCCATGATTGGACACAAATTGCCAAATAAAACGAAAAGTTCTACAGTAGCCGAACCCAAACTTTTTCACAAACTAAACAACCCCTTCATTGTTAACCTCATGTACTGTATATAACAATGACCAGGCTAAGGCCTCGTTTAGTTCGGTAAATTGGGGAGGAAAACACTGTATCAGAATTCCTGTAGCATTTCGTTTGTATTTGGTAAAAATTATCCAAATTTTGACTAACTAGGCTTAAAATGTTCATCTCGCAAAGTACAATAAAACTGTGCAATTAGTTTTTGATTTCATCAACATTTACTACTCCATGTATTTGCCGACATTTTGATATGACAGGGAATCTTCTTTTTACATAGTGAAATTTAGTGAAATTTAGAGGAGAATTGGGGAAGTAAACCAGGGCTAACACGATGGTAGTACGAATGGTAAAGAAACAATGAGTTGTACCCAACTGTTAACGTCGCGGTTTTACTTTCTTTCGTACGGGCTCAGTATATAGTTGTACTTGCTTTCCCTGCAGGCTCAGTATCTCGTGCCTCGTCTATCTGCAGGCTCAGTAATTGTCAAAAGTTGCATCCGCAGATGCTGACAGTAGTAAAAAACAGAAGAATGATAAGGAATGTAACCATAATATTTCAATCCTAAGCACCATAATACAAGGTCGAAGGAAGATACTAGCGCCTGCATGTCCGGACAGAAGCATGTATCTGGACCAGGGCTTGATATCGAGCTAACCGTAGTTTTTTTCGAGCTTTTTTAAAAATTGGTATAATCTTATTTATCATTATTTCCTACATTGTTTAAGACCCAACTTCACGCCGAGCCTAACGAGCCGAGCCGAAGTTGAAAGTCATTCCAAATCAAGTCATTTTCATTTTAAAAGATAAATGAGTCTAATCGGAGCACTTTTGTACCGAGCCACCGAGCCAGCTTAACGAGCTTTTTGTCCAGCCCTAATCTGGACGCTCACGCCTCCCCCTGTCACGCATGCCCGTGGAAACACCGCACCTGCCACTCCTTCCTCCTTACCCCCTACTCTCTCTCCGCGAGTCCGAGGACGCCGTGCCTCCTCCCCACGCCCGCCGCTGCCCCTGCGCGCTCCTTCCCCCTGAACCCCCTCCTCTCTCTGCACGGACAGGGACCTAGGAACAGGGATGACGATGACTAGACGAGCGTGCCCGGTCCACATGACCCTAGGTGCGCCGCACGCCTCGACCGCCGGCCCCTAGCACGCCCCGGTTCACGGCGCCCCATCCCCCGGCTCGGCGCTCGGGCCATGCCCCATTATTCTCCACCTTTGAAATATGAAACATTTGGATACAACATACATCTGAAGTAGATAAAACATTTGGAACATACACTTGAAACATATGTGTGAAACATATGCAACATCCAAATAAAAATTTTGCAGCTTGCAACATGAAAACACTTATTGCAACATAAGACTAAAACGGCTGAAACATTTCGAATATACTCTCGCGACATATATGATCGAAACGCTTGCAACATACGTCTGAAATAGATAAAACATTTCGAATAAATACTTGCAACATGCCTCTGAAACACTTGCAACATGTCTTTGAAACACTTGCAACGTATGCAACATCCTGATCTACTTTTGCAACATCCGCATAAAATACTTACAACATACATCTGAAACACTTGAAATATACGTTTACAAAATGCACTTTCAGCGTAATATCTCCTTGTTGTTTCGGAATGGAGGCTCGTCGGCACGTGGAGTTCACCGGTGTAGAGCTCGCCGGTGGCGCGGAGCTCGCTGCTTCAGTGGAGAAAGTCACGATAAGTCCGATGGAGAAGGCCACAGCGGGTGCACATGCTCTAGAAGGCCGCAATGTGCGAGAGGCATGGTGGAGAGGGGAGAAGACGGGCTGTCGCACTCTGGCGCGGTGGAGATATCGCTTGGCAAAGCAGAGGCACGGTGGAGAGGGAGGCGCGGTCGCCGAGGCAGCATGGTCACGGTCTCACGGAGACCTGTAGCGGCGCTGCGGTGAGGTAAGATTTTTTTTTGATTGAAAACAGTTGGGGCCGAGTGGATGAGCACATAAATGGACGGTCGTTGGGCTGACGCGGGTGGCCCACCATATGGAGCGTCCAGCGCGGACGGACACCTTAAACAAGAATTACCAAGCGGATAGATGCTGAGAGGGTAGAAGCGCTTTCAGGTACTTTTTTTAGAGTTCAATGACAAACGCCCCGGCCTTTCAATTAACAACAAAAGACCATGAGTTATTACAGCCCAAAGTTGAAGCCAAAAGGTCGTCCACCAGGACCGAAAACAGCAACACAGTCAACAAACTGAAACAAACTAACAAAGTAACTTGGTCCTTAGCCATTACAAATGCTATAGCTTTTTCACTCCAGCGAGATGTTCAGCAAGCTCCACCATGGTGTTTCTCTCATCTTCAGATCAGCTGCTGGAAGTTCAGACACCTTGTGCTTCCAGGCCATATCTTCCCCATCTCCTTTCTGGAACTTCAGGTGATGCTTTGGTTCACATAAGGTAGCTAGAGCGTCATGTTTGCTACTGATTTGATCTTGACGATGAAGCCCATCAGAGAGTCTTTCTTGTCGATTGGACAAAGGACCATCCAGTTCAGGAGCAACCCAGAAATCCTGAAAATAAGCATTTCCATGCTTCTCCAGCCAATTTTATGAAAACAGAGATCATTTCTAAGTTTCCAGACAGACCAAATGACAACTGAAGTAATCATATTAACAATGCAATGCCTCTTATTACTTAACCAAAATTTACCAATTTCAACATGCTTTCTCCTACTTGGTACCCTAAAATATCTAAAACTATTCTCCAGCACTGTCTAGCCACCACACAATCAAAGAAAACATGTTGAATTGTTTCTTTTTCTAAGCAAAAGAGGCAATTTTCATCTTCAACCTTCCTTCTCTTAGTTAGATTATCTCTAGTTAAGGCCCTGTTATTAATCACTAGCCATAGAAAGAAATGTACTTGGGGAGGAACCTTAAGACTCCACGTAGCTGAAACATGCACCGACTTAATCCTCCTAAAATTAATGATCTTATAGAGACTGAGATGAGTATATTCCAGAAGAGTTAAACTGCCATAACATCTCATCTTCATCATCAGAAAACTGAATGGTTGCCACCAACTCTACTATATCAAGCCGAGAATGGTATAGCTCATTAGATATGTTTCTTCTAAAAGTACATTTTAGGTTAACTCCATCCTGTAAATCAGCTATGGTCTTTCCTTTTTCATTAACAATCCTGTACAAAGGCTAGAATTGAATTGCCAGGCTAGAGGAGCCTAGCCAGTTATCCTCCCAGAGTCTAATTTTCTTACCATTACCTATTTTCCACCTATATCCCATCCTAGCAACCTAAGTGCCCACATGAAACCTTTGAAAAAACTAGAAGCTCCTGTGGTACTAGTTAGAAGGCTTTGCAGTATCATACTTAAAATCTATAAGCTCTTTATCCTTATCTACTTTATATCTTTTTAACCATGAGGCTAGTAAACTAATATTCAGATCCCTCAGATTAGGGAGGCCTAGACCCCCATACTCTTTCTTCAATGAAACCAGCTCCCAATTTGATAAGTGGTACTTATGACTATCTACTGTATCATTCCAAAGATAATTGCTTATATGGGTGTTAAGGATCTTGATGGCCCATTTTGGGAATTTAATAAAAGATAAAAGGTATACTGGAATACTTGCTAGGCATGTTTTGAGAAGCATAGCTCTAGCAGCTAAAGAAAGAAGTCTCCCTTTCCATCCTGCCACTTTTTTCAAAATTTTATCTACCAGAGGTTGTATATCCTCCCTGGTTAAATTATCATAATGGAGAGGCACTCCTAGGTATTTAATAGGGAAGGATCCTAAGGGACAAGAAAAATATGAGCTAGTCTATGAGCCTCATCTTGGTCAAGGTTCAGGGGAATTATTTCACTTTTTTGGAAATTTATTCTCATACCAGAGACTTGTTCATACCACGTCAAAATACATTTTAAGTTCCTTAAGACAGAGTCATCTGCCTTAGAGAAAAGGATAGTGTCATCTGCATACTGTAGTGACGCTATACCTCCAGGCCTAAAATCCCCTAATAACCCTCTAACTAGCCCTTTACTGGCTGCTTTAGCTAACATCTTTGAGAGACCATCCCCAACCAAAGTAAAAAGGAAAGGGGATAGGGGATCCCCTTGCCTTAGTCCTTTGCCTGTCCTGAAATAAGTACTGTCTTCTCTATTCAACATAACCCTATTGACCCTCCCATAACTATCTGTTTAATCCAGTTAACTACTTTTGGATTGAAATTCCTAGCTTGTAGCATATCAAACAGGAAAGACCAACTTACCCTGTCGTAGGCCTTTTCATAGTCTAATTTGAGAACAATTCCTTGTTCTACAGATTTATTGATACTATGTATCTCATGTGCTACTACTACGCTTTCTAGATTATATTTGCCTTTAATAAAGGCAGATTGGTTTGGGGCTACAATTCTTTGGACAATAGCACTGAGTCTAAGAGTTAGGATTTTTGAAAAAATCTTGAAGCTACAATTAAGGAGGCTAATTGGCCTAAACTGTTTCATGTTGGTAGCTTCCCCATCTTTTAGAATTAAGGTGCCTAAAGCACAATTCAATCTATACAAATCTAGTTTTCCCTTATAAAAATCATCAAATAAATCTACTAAGTCTTTTTTCACTAAATCCCAGAACTTTTGATAGAACAAAAAAGGCAGGCCATCTGGGCCAGGAGCCCCCTCAGCGTAACAACTGAAGATTGCATCCTTAATCTCAGACTCTACAAAAGGAGCTAATAAGCTCTCATTTTTCTCAGCTGTAACCTTATCTTGCTCATCCGAGAAATGAGGACCTAGTTTCACATTGACATCTGGTTCTTTAGCAAACAACTTTTTATAACAATCTACAACTATCTGCATCATGCCCTTCTGGTCATACACTAAACCTATTGGGCCTTCTAAACAATCAATTCTTTTTTTCCTACTCCTTTGGTTAGCTATTGCCTAGAAATAGGCTGTATTTCTATCACCTTCAAGCAAATTTCTATCTCTAGATCTCTGTCTAGCTTTTATCTCCTCTAGAGACCAGATGTGTTCCAACTCTTTCTCTACCGCTCTGAATTCACTAAATTCTTCTGGGTCTAGCTCTCTAATTTCAGCCAAGTTTTCTAATTTGCTAAACTTCTTAGTAAGGATGGCTTTTGTTTTGTTAAGAGCAGCCACCTCATTGGCTGCCCATACCCTAACCATTCTCCTAAGGGTTCTAATCTTAAACTGCCACCTTTCAATACTGTTACTAGAACTACAAGGAGTATTCTAGGCTTTTTCTACTATTCCTCTAAAAGAATCCTTCTCCAACCACCATTTTTCAACAACAACAACAACAACATAGCCTTTTGTCCAAATCTAAACCTTTTTTTACTGAAGTTAACATTATCTCCTGAATTAATAATAAGTGGGTTGTGATCACATGGGAATCTTTCTAATGCCTTCACATTAACCAAAGGGAAGGCAGCTTCCCAAGCTGTGGTAACAAAAATCCTATCTATTTTGGCTAAAATAGGGAAATCCTGGTTATTGGTCCAGGTAAACCTTTTGTTGCTAGCACTTAACTCTATTAAAGCCCATTTATCTATCCAACTATTGAAACTATCAACCCATCTTTGATTTATCAAACCATTACTTTTATCACTAACAAATCTCACTAGATTAAAGTTTCCTCCAATCAGTATTGGTCCCTGCCAAACCTCCATTCACAGATTCTAGTTCATCTAAAAAATCTTGTTTCTGCTCCTCATAGGCAGGCCCATATACTACTATTAGCTTCCAGGTGAACCCAGTTTTCTTGCAAGTCATCATAACACTAACTAAAAAAGTCAGAATTTCACCCACCACCATATTGAACAAATCTAAGTTTGCACCCACCAGGATTCCTCCTGCTGAGCCCTTTGCCTCTAAATGGAACCAATTAAAAGGGGTGTTGTGAGTCAAAGATTTTAAAAAAACCATTAGATAGATTATTTTTCTTAGTCTCCATAATACCTACAAAATCTAGGTGATGATCTCTAATTCTACTCCTTAGAGCAGGAATTCTATCAATTTTCCCTAAACCTCGAATATTCCAAAACATACCTATCATTTTTTATTTTTCTTCTTCCTTTTCTAGGCTCTACTGTGGACCAACCTCCTTCCTGGTCAGCCTTCTGATTGTCAGAATTTCCATCTGGCAATTTTTTATAGGAGATTGTGTATCTCTACGACTAGAAGCAAAGTTAGTATCATTCTTATCTCCTATGTTATGAGCAACATCACAATTTGGAACTTTACAGCTAGCCTTACTAACAGTATTCCTACTGTTATCAAGTTCTAGCATAATTTCTACAGAATCAGGATTTCCATCCAGGAGTTCTAGGCCAACTTCCTTGGCAACAGAAAGTAAGAGGGGTTTGGAGATTTTTGTGTTTTTAGCTTTACCTGTTTTGTCATCCAAGTTCCATTTTCTCTTAGCTTTTTGGGCCTTCTCCATCATATAGTTTTCCCATCATCAATGTTCCTAGTGCTTCTTCTTAGCAGAATAACAGGACCCCACTGTTTCTTCTTAGCCCCCTTTTTCCCTTTTTGTGCAACTTGATCTGGCCCTGGATACTCAATATCTACATGGGACGCCTGTGTGTTCATGACTTCCTCCTCTCCAGCAGTGATTAGACTCTGAACTGTTGAATTGAGCTTCTCCCTTCTCCATTGGATGACAGATCAAGATCAATTTCCATTACAGCCTCCTTCAGGTTTGTTTTTGTGCTTCTATTTCTTTCTTCAGTAAGCTCAAACACCCATTCTTCAGGGAGTTGGTAAGTTTCTTTTTCCTCTTCAGCTATTGGGTCCAGCTCAGCTTCAATATCATCTTCAGGATCCTCTTCTTCATCAAGCTCCATGGCTCTCAATAGTTTTGCACATTCCAGAGTTTCTTCTTGCTGACTATGCTCAACATCCTCAAATTGCAGAAGTCTTCTGACATTCTTACCACCAGCAGGAGCACTTTTGGAACTCTACTCCTTTGTTGCAGACTGGTTCTGATCCTTAAACTTTCCATCATCCTTTGTACCTTTGGTTCCCTCATTTCCAGCATCATGTAGTTCTTCCTCTAAAGGTACTTTCGGAGCACGAATTTTGTGACTACCATGTTTAGGACGGTATATTAAGCTTCACACGCAGGGTGAGCCAATTCCCTGGATATATATATAATTCCTATAGAATATTTGTCAATTTTTTATTTGGTTAAACATATACTTTTCCCGTTTCAAATTATAAGATGTTTTGACTTTTTTAAATACATTGCTTTTACTATATACCTAGACATATTGTATATCTAAGAGCATCTCCAAGAGTTCCAAAAAAATTAGTTGGTAAATCAATGAGTTTCCAAAGTAGCTAAAAAAAGATTGGAAGCATATTTATTGTGTTACTCCAACCGTTTTTAAAATATCGCTCCTATAAAAACATGCAAGGCAATTTTGCATCTGAAATCTGAACTATTTACAAATTATTCAGACCACTTTTATACTTTCTATCTCTCTTATACATTTGTATTGAGAACCCTATCCCACTCCTTATTATTGCCCACATCCTTCCACCTCCAAATTGGCCAAGACCGATACGCACATGTATATTTCCACGCAAGTGGGTTGATTTTCCCAAGTGCGGAAAAATTGGAAGTTGAGATAGGGAGTTATCAGAGAGCAAGTTTTTTCAATGTTGCTAAAAAATCAAGGTTGGAATTGGGTTTTAAACTCTTGGAGATGCTCTAAGGGCACCCGCAACAGTAAGAATCAGTTACTAGCTCAATCTCTCCAATAGTGTTAGCTTTTAGTAATGACTCATAGTATGATTAGGCCCACATGACACTTACATGTTTCTGATCAGGAGCTAGTTTTTCTCTCTTTTATTAAAATATGAAAAAATGCTTAGAGCTAGCTTATACGTCACCCATTACAGGTGCCCTAAGTATATATAGCAAAAGCTATGTATGTATCTAAAAATGCTAAAATATCCATTCTGATTTAAGAAATAGAGGGGCCGGGTTCAAGTAAATCAAAACATATTTTAATAAGAAATTATAAGCGGACACTGGCTATACTTTGGTTTGGACATGTCCAACGGAGGCCTCCTGAGGCGCCGGTGCGTAGTGGAGTTCTAAAGCGGGCCGATAATGTAAAGAGCGGTAGAGGTCGACCTAAACTAACTTGGGACGAGTCCGTTAAGAGAGATCTTAAGGAGTGGAATATCCCCAAGGATTTAGCTATGGACAGGAGCGCTTGGAGATTAGCAATCAACGTGCCTGAACCGTGACCTCTTTTGTCTTGTGCCCTTTATGTCCCTTTATGTGTCTCCCTGTTTCTCGTCTCTTTTGGGTTTCATCTCTAGCCTACCCCAACTTGCTTGGGACAAAAGGCTATGTTGTTGTTGTTGTACACTGGCTATACTTTACGCGAGTAAAATGGATTTCTTTTAATAACACAACTATAGTATATAGATCAAAAGTTCAAAAATATACATGCTCAAGCAGCCAATTTGCTCCTCAAGCTGGCCAGAGCCACAAACCCACAGTCTGGCTGCAACTGGGCTGAAACTGGAGCAAATAGCAGACATACGTAATTCAGCCCACAGCAATATAAACAGAACCAAAATACAGTATAAACATGGAGCTACAATCACAAAGCATGATCTCACAGCCGCAAAACTGATTGAATCTATTTGTTTTTCTGAAAATACCTGAACAAATCAAATCAAATGAAAAGACGAAATTATCCAGTTGACATATTGAGCTTCTGCCCTTCAAGTTGGGAACGACTAGTTGTGGATTCAGCATGAACAAGATTTGCAACACGAGCATCTGTCACAACCCGTGGCCGCCAGTGAGATCAATCCGACGACGTGAGTAGGAAAAGAGGATTACAGAAGATCTCAAATACCAGGAGGAGCACTAGCTCCTTACCCGAGTACTCTTTTCTGAATAATTTGTGCGATGTTTCTCCTCTACTGCCTGATCCTCTTTTGTAGCTCTTCTCTTTCCCAAAGGTTGACCCCACATGGCAGTCTAATACAAAGGAACATATGTGATAGACTGGCCCACCTGGCAGTATGATCCCAGGGCATGCACGTGTATGACATTATCCCCCCTGAAGATTCAGCTTGCCCTCAAGCTGACGCGTTTGTAACCTTGGATGTGTAGATAGCTTGAACTGTGACTGCCTGGGTCTCATGGAAAAGTCAACCTCAGTTTCTCCATCACCGAAGTTATAGAAATCAGAATTCCCATAAGCTCTTGTCCCAGGAGCACAAGACAAAGCTTAGTGCAATTACATATTGGAATTTTTAATACCTCACTCTTTGCACCAACAAACTGATATAGGAGCATTTGTGCTCCAGGTTGCTCTACTAAAAAAAAGGGCAGGCCCAGTGCCAGAGGCTCCTACACGAGTGGGGTCTGGGGAAGGGAATAACCGAAGCAAAGTTTTACCCCCGCAGAAATTCTGCAGAGAGACGGCTTCAAACCCAGGTTGCTCTACTCTATCTTGAAATTCTTTGTTTCTCTTAGACTCGAGCTACTAGACCAAATTAGATTTCCATGGACTGAAATGTTCATGCCACCACTTCATTGTAGCCATGACCATTTGACAAGCTGCACTAATTTCCCACATATTCCCTGGTTGGCCTTGTAAGTGATCTGCATGAATTACTGCATGTTCTAGGAACATCAAAGGATCACCAAATAGGGGAAGCATGTTTTCTGTCTCTTGACTAGCAAGTCCGGCTATGTGATCAGGATCAAAGATAGCTTGGTCTGTGCTCCCTTGACGTGGCATTTCAGTGAGAATTTTACAAGCATCAATTGTTTCTTGCCTTATCTCAAGCACCTATGTCTCACTGAACTGACATTCTGAAACTTGACAACCTGTTGCTCCTAATCCATGTTTCACAGGATCCATACATGTTAAAATGGCCTCTACAGTGTCTATTTGTGCAGTCATGTGCAGCTTCACTAATTCAAATTCAAAGTTACTAAAAGGACCAGACCATTTGTTGATTTGCAAGAGATGTATACTGCTGCCCTTTAGATGTGCACCGCTTGTTGATGTTGCTCCACATAATAACAGAACCTGAAAGATCTGTGGCCAAAGTTTCATGCCATACAGATCAAATTTTCTCTCACCAGCTTGCATATCAGCCCAACACAACTCGCTTCGAGACATGTCATGCAACGCTATCCACACATCATCCCTGTACTTTCTACCCAATGATAGTTTCTCATTGGAATTAAACTCAACAATGGGTGTGATGAATGCACATAGAGTTTTCTCATTAGATTGCTTGTCAGCATACACACTAAAAAGCCTTTTATTTAGTGCACATCTCCAAGGACTAAAACCACTTCGGCTCCATGAATACATTTGGTTGGAAACTGAAAGGGCACCATGCATATCCACAATCAGTACTCCCAGTGTTTGATTTGTCAAACAAAGTGATTTGCTATGACTCCAAGCCTGAAGCTTCACTAAACCATCTCCACAAGAGTTTAGGCAGCGAGCCCCTACTATACCTGACACCTTCACTCCCATCATGATGCTCATTTCTTCAGACACTTGGTATGTGGTGTCCCTTAGCTACATCAAGCTATCAACAAAACCAGGCAACATGTCCACTGTTTCTGCACCATGCTCAAATACGAGAGGAGAAGAGACACTAATATTGTTAGGGATCTCAATGGCATCAAGCTCAATCACTAAATCACTGCTCCCATTGTCCATGTATTCTGTGTCCCCTACAAATTTCTGCAATAATCCGTGGCACAGATGAAGGTCCTGCAACATCTCTACATCTGACACGACATCCTTGATAAGCATTTCATCGAACTCATACACATCATCCATGCTCAGCTCCAAGAGAAGAGGAGCACTGCTATCATGAGTGAGAACATGTCTATGGATGCTTCAACCATTTGCTTGCTATCCCCACCAGCCAAATGCTCTCCATTTGAAGTTACTTGCTGAAAATAACCACCTTGTGAGTCTAGGTAGTGCAGCAGCTCATCATCCAACAGAACCTCTGAAGGAAGCAATTCACTGAACACATTTAGGGCAGCATACTCGGACACAACCTGTGCCTTGAACACATCTTGCTTGCATTGCATCTGGTCATTCATCCATAGAGCGAGTTAAAGCAAATGTCCATGTGGATCAAAGCTATGTCGAAATTCCTTATCACACACAACAACCTTGCTAGGGAAATCATCAAATACTTGGTCTGAAGAGTTCATACATCGGTTGAGAGGAGATGAGGTGCTGACAGGGGTAAGCACTAAACTGGCATTGAGCCTGACAGTGTGCTTTGTTTTTTCTTCATCCACACTCAAGTTTAGTTGTTGCAACAAGCTTTCATGTGTGTCAATGTCAGATTGCATCTCCTCATCCCATCTAACCTCAGGAGGCATATCATTGAACAATTGGAAAAAGTCTACTTAACCCCTTGAACTATAAGCTAGTGTCTAATCTACACCCCAAATATAAAACCATCTGTTTTACACCCTGAACTTTTCAAAACCGTTCAAATTACACCCTGAAGCGCCACCCCCAAATATAAACCATCTGTTTTACACCCTGAACTTTTCAAAACCGTTCAAATTACGTTCTTCCTCTGCACCCAGCTATTGCCATAACAGTTTTACTTTCTTCCTCTGCAGATACGTTCTGCGGCTATCAAAACTAGGACTTGCACTCTTGCAGATGCTATTAGCAGTAAAACTACGCTCCACTATGAGGCTGTATAAGGTTGGTTAGATAGACCTTTTTCCCAATCTTGCGCATAATATAACTCCGTATAGGAGGATGAGGTAGTGGACACCAGATGAGTAAGTCTGATCCGATGCATGTATGTGATGTGATACACACCACTACCACTTTAATAAGCCCAATCCGGTACACGTACAATACAATTCCCTACAAGTTACAACTGCATGTATTCTTTGGTAATCCTTGCTCCTTGATACCCAAAACTGGCAGAGCCACGTTAAGGTGAAACTGGGTTGTTGCCCCCCTTGCCTCGGAGTAATTCTGCATGCATACATGCAAGCAAACTGACACCCTACAATTGTGCACATGCTGTACGTAGGTAGTTGGAGCTCATATTGTCAACTTCCTTTCATACATGCGCTGTCGCTAGTTTGTTTACAGGCTTATACAAATACATATTGGTCACTGCTGGAGTTAGCCCCCCTTAATTTATTTCCACACTCCGCTCAAGCAGACAAGCGCGTATGCGATAAAATACATGGCATGGAGATCAGTTTCTTTGTCCAATGTCCTTCAGTGCGCAAATCTGCTCCTCCCCCATCGTAGACATGACTGTCACCACCAGGTCTGTCAGTGTTTTGTAAACCGGACTAGTAAACTTATACGATTGCCACGCTGTTCTAGAAAGATGATGGTAGCATCCGATAGACACGAGGATTTATACGGGTTCAGGCCGGAGCCCTACGCCCAGCCTCAGAGATTATCGAGTGCGTGTTCCTTGCTTGAATGCTCTGAAGTTCTTCCAATGGGGGTGCAAAAATGGTGGAAGAGGTGAAAGAACCTATGCTAGGCGAAGTGTCACAGAACCATCCAAACTATAAGAGCACAAGTACAAAAACAATCACCGAAGTGATCAAATTATCACACTTGAGCTCATATAACTCCGGTAGTCCAACGAAATCACGAGGGATTTCAAACCAACCAACATACAAGCCAAGATCGTAGTGATTCAACATAACAAGTCACATATTACATCCATTTCATAAGTAAATCAATATACATCGGAGTTCAGCATAGTTATTACAACTTAAGTTGAAAAGTAGCGGAAGCAAAGTAATTTAAAACTAACATTACTCTTATTTCAGTACCAAGGTCAACTTTCAACAAAAGCATTAGAGATAAGATAACTCAGAAGGATCATGCCCGTGATCACACTCCACCACTACCAGGGGCGAAGCCCAATACAAGTCCGTGGGTGCCCAGGCACCCCCTCCAATTCCAGAATTCCTTCAGGTCCAGTGAAATTTGGCCTTATGGGCACCCCCCATGGCCCAAGATGAGGCACCCCCACCGGCCCAAGAAACCCACGTAGCATTGACGCAGCAGCGCTTCCTTCCAGCCGAAGCCTAGCAGCGCTCGAGTCCGTCGCGGACTGGCAGTTCCTTCAGCGCGTCGCATCGCCTCCCTCGCAAGTCCGTGCCGCCGCGGACGCCGGTGACGCAGCGCCGCGCGCCCCTGCGGGCTGCGGGCCCTCTAGGGTCCTCCACTTCTGCGGCCACTCCTTCCTCCGCCCCCGCAAGGGCGACGGCGGGGCCGAGGAGATGACCCGGGAGCAGGAGGAGTACTTCGAGTGGCGGAGCACCCTAGTCCAGAAGCTCCAAGTCCAAGGCATCGAGCTCAACCACGAGGGAGTGAATTTCCAGATGACTGTCGAGATCCCATCGTCCGACAACTTCAGAACGATGAAGTCATGGGAGGATTTCTACTCCGAGCTACAGCTACTCAATAGCAGTATGAACTGGTTCCTGTACCTTGTTTTCTTGATTTGATTGCATTGCCGGCTAGGTAGAGTTGGGATTGACGTTTGCTGTTATCAGGGAATCCGGTGAGAAAGATAGCGAAAAGGCTAAACA